>OU612025.1:20000000-21200000 GCA_914767945.1 Eilema depressum
GTCTACTCACCTATAAGAAAAGGTTCCACCTCCTGCCCCCCAGTACAATTATACCAAGGCGGTCTACCGGCTGTGTATATAGTTCTTCTGTCAGCATGTAATATGCTTTCTGCTGTGGTCCTTTTGTTTGGTTGTGACATTGATGTGGTGCGCACGCGACGCGCTCGCGGCGACTTCAGGATATTTGAACCTGGAAAAGAAAACACACCATATTATAGTTTTAGGTTACTTTTTTTTTATCCTGCGAAAAATCCCCACGGATACCTCCCCCACCGAAGCCAGAGGAGGAGGTTATGTCGGACTCGAACCGACTGAAACGCACGCCGTCTGTGGGCTGTCGTCGGTTGCCGGAGGTGACATTGTCGTAACTATATCCCTCGCACCCCGGCCGATCCAGGGCCATATCTCTCGATCTGGCCCTCTTCCGGTGTGGGGACCACAGAGTCCCCAACTCGCCCCCGGGTATGGGGAGGCACGCAATGCGCGCCGCCGCCACGGCCTGCTTCTGCTAGGGTGACAGGCGGCTCCACCCGTCACCCCCAGGCCCGCGCTCATGGGGGACGGAGGTCATTCTGCGAGTTTTAGGTTACCTACAATAGACCTAAATTTTATAGAACTTGTTGGTTCCCGGTGGAGTGAAATAGGGCTACTCCATCTCTTTCTGTGGGTGTCGTAAAAGGCGACTAAGGTATAGGGCTGTTCTCCATCCGAAAGTGAACATACAGCCCGTGACAAACCGCCCGCTAGACGGAGATAGGCTTGCCCCCTATTACGTAAGAGCGAAAATGTGGGTGTTAATACACCTGTGCCTTCTCCTTCGGGGATTTACAGGCTGGAGTGTATTATGTATGTAGATAGCCTAAGGTGGCTTTTGACTACGGAATATAATATAATATATATTACATCTTGACATATCGCTTGTCATACATTTTGTACGAAACCGTTTACACTACGCTATAATATTATATTACATCCCAAACTATAAATATTTTTTCGAGCGATATTTGAAGGTATATTTTACCTCACGTCCCCGGACACCACGCCTCCCCCTGTCTCGCCCGTTTGAATGGCGACGTTTGATCGCGCATGCGAAATCACGTTGTCATTTTAAACTGAGCAATCAGAAGTCATGGAATTCGCGCATGCATTCTACACATACCAATCAGATTCGCATACGCAGTTCGATAGGGTAACGAAGTTGTCAAATTTTGGTGTCAACTCATGGTAAAGCTACTGAACTGTCCCAAATATATATCCCACAGTGTGAACAGCAATCGCGGGATGTAATATATAGCTCAAGATGTAATATATATTACATCCCATAGTCAAAAGCCGGCTTAATGGTATGGGTAATGGACTGCTGAGACGAGGTCTCGGGTTCGATCCCAGGTTTTACCATGGCACACACCAATGACTTTTCGATGCTTTTCGAAGTTATGTGTGTATTTATCGCAGGTTTATATGTACCCGGTTAATGGCAATAGGCTCGCCACCTATTACATTGGGACCTAAACATAAACGGCGAAATGTCGGTGCTAGCACCTCTGCCTAACCTACGGGGATATAGGCGTGAGTTTATGTTATGTTAGTATAACGGCAGAGCGTTCGACAGGTTATTCAAAGGTCGAGGGTGCGATGCCGCTCAGTGCAAATATTTGTATGCAATACATTCTACATGTACATTAGTCTCGGTGTTTTTACCAATAAATATGTATTTTAATGCGCGAAAAATATATACACATGGTTATTACATATTTATTTTACACCATCTGCTATAACCCGCGCCACGTATCTTGGAACTAAAATGTGCTCAAAATGTGCCCTATACGCGCAGTACACATTTCTTGGCTGTCTTTTGAGGATAGCACGGGATGGTACTGCGGTAGACGAACTCAAATTCACCAAGCATAGACTATTACAAAGCAATCCGCGGGCGCCAGAGCCTCGTATGCCTTACGATTTAGGTCCAAGATACGTGGCGCAGGTTATACCCACAGTAGCGCGGTGTGCATTTATACAGTTACAATTTAGATAACTGGATGCTTTGCCGTGTTGGTTCCCGGTGAATCAGGATAGGGCCAGCCACCCCATCTCTTCCTGTGGGTGTCGTAGAAGGCGACTAAGGGATAGGCCTGTTCTCCATCCGACAGTAAACATACAGCCCACGACAAAGTGCCCGCTAGACGGCAATAGGCTCGCCCCCTATTACGTGGGACCGAAAATCATAGTTTGCGAAATGTGGGTGTCAACACACCTCTGCCTACCTTTTCGGGGATTTAAAGGCGTGAGTATATTCATGCATGTATAACTTGATGACTGACAGCCTCCGTGGCGTAGCGGTAGTGATCGCGGCCGCTACGCAGGAGACGCGGGTTCGATCCCCGCTCAGTGCAAATATTTGTGTGCATGAAATATGAGTATTTGCATTGGTCTGGTCGTGCCTCGGAGAGCACGTTAAGCCGTCGGTCCCGGTTGCAATAAGAACATCTATGGCAGTCGTTACAGGTAGTTGGAGCCCTTAAAAATCGGTCTAGCTGCAAAGTTTCTATATCGCCTAATGTTAACATTGGGTTGTGGAGGTCAGATGACAATCGCTTCACGGAGAATATCGAAGTCTAGCCAAATCCGTAGTTAAGACTGGTAAAGCGGACCCCAGACTCCGAGCTGAAAGCTTCGGATGCGACTGGGAATTAACGCTAAGAGGAAGAAGAAGTATAACTTGATGACTATCTATCTGTTCAGTTCATCAGTTTTCTCAACAATTTTCCTAAAGTTTTCTTTACTTAAAGAATCTTCTGCAAAGTGGATGACAAAAAAAAACATGATATATTGGTGAAGCCGTTCTCAAGTAATTGCGTGCCTACGGAATACAGTGCAGTTAAACTGACGAATTATACATAAATACAATTATGTATATTCACGCTATAAATCTCCGAAGGGGTAGGCAGACGTGTAATCCTAATTATAACACCTCACAATTTGTCAATTATGATTTTCTCTCACATTTAATAGGAGGCGAGCTTTTGACAGACCAAATATTAAAAAAGCACTATAATTACTTTAATTTTAAACACATTTTTTTTAAGAATTGGCATAATTCTTAACGAGAGCAACAATATAACTTACAAACATATCGCGTTCTCTCCACAATATCAACTAAAACAATAGAGTCGTAACTTGTATAGCTCTATACGACTGTTTGGACTTGTTTGGTACGAAGACCGCAGTCAACTGAGCAATAGAGACACATGTCTTATTACCGTGGTGATGTGACTGTTGTCAATTATATTCATTAAAACGCTTGTCACTGATGTTAGATGACGATCTCTGTGCAGAGGCCCATGTTACAAGTAAAATACATACATACAGTTACGCCTCTTGGGTAAGGGGCTGTCCATTAATCACGTGATTTTTTTAAGCAACTTTTTAACCCCCCTCCCCCATGGTGATACGTGGTGAGGTTTTAGCCAACCCCCCCCCCCCCCCCTTAGCCAAAATCACGTGTAATTTATTATTTAATGCTAGAAAACTAAAAATCGTGACAAAAATCGCGAGTTATAAGAATAAATACACGTGATATTCTATATCTACTCCCTCCCCCCCGGTGATATTTCGTGATTATTTCCGGACACCCCCCCCCCCCCCCTGTTGAGCCTCACGTGATTAAAATGGACAGCCCCTAAGAGGCGTGACTGTATGTAAATTACCCATTCCCATTGGGATAGGCAAAGACACACGTTCCATCTTGCTGCGATCCTGTTGTACCGAAAGAACAGAGTACTCCGATCTTATTAGAGGTAGGCATACTTAAGAAAAGTCATATGGGCGTGGAGGGAGCAAAAGGGATATATATGCAGAAATTTTCAAGTTTGTGTCAAAAACATGTTTTTTTTTACCACTAAAAGGTCAGGTTACAAGTAAACGACCCACCTGATGGAAAGTGGTTACCGTGGCCTATGGACGAGTGCAACACCAGGGGAGCCACACTCGTGCAGTCGACCCTGTAAGAATAGAGAGATTCTGTGCCGTCAGCGTAGAAGACAAGCAGGCCAAGCCTTTGGTCTTCCCACTGACAGCCCAAAATCTCTCCAGTGAGCTCTGCCTAACCAACTCACCGTGGAGAACACAACACGAGGTTATTATACCCGCGGTATTCTGTAGGGCGGAGGTACTTCCCCAGTCGGACTGCTCGATTGGGACGGAAATGCCGTCGTGTCCTACCTCCTGTATAATATTTCATACACGTTCGCCGGTTGCGGTATTGTTGACCTGACCTTTACCATAATAGGTATGTATAAAAACTACAACTCGGCTCTTTTGCGGAGGATGTTGGAGGTTTAAACAAAAAATAACATATTAAGTATATATGTTCTTACATACATACAAATGTGTAATTTGGAATTGAACTTAAACTGCCGCGTGAAGTCATGCTCGGATCACCAGACCATCACTAATTTCTACGTCACGTGCAGTTTAATACAGTCACGTGGTGGAGTATTTTAGTCAAGTTAGCCAAAACAAAGCATCTTTGTTTTACGCAAATTAAAAAATATATTGTTGACCAGGGTTTCGATTTGATCCCGTTCGCACAATAAGATAAAAAGCCTATGTATTATTTCAGACTATAATACCGGAGATATATAAAATACCGGAGGAGGTAGGACACGACGGTATATCCGTCCCAATCGAGCAGTCCGACTAGGGAAGTACCTCCGCCCTACAGAAGACCGCGGCTTAATAACCTCGTGTTGTATTTCCGACGGTGAGTAGGGTAGCCAGAGCTCACTAGAGAGGTTTTGTGCTGTTAGTGGGAAAACCAAAAGCTTTGTCCTACTAATTTTTGCACTGACGGCACAGAATCTCTTTGTTCTTATAGGGTCGGCAGCACGAGTGTGACTCCCCTGGTGTTGCACTCGCCCATAGGTCACGGTAATCACTTACCATCAGGAGGGTCGTGAGCTTGTCTGCGACCGAAGTTGTATAAAAAAAAACGCTTGTACCTCAGCCAGATTTTGGTTTGTTTTGGCAGACTTTGGTACTGTATATACATAAACAGTTATTTTTCGACGAAGGCTATTCTTGTTCAAAATCAATGCCAACGACAACGGATTACGCGTGAAAGTCTGGCCTAATGAGGTTATTGTGCACAATGGCGGAAGGCAGCCATCTTGCGAATACTATGAAACCGTTACACGTTAAGATAAAGGCTTGGAATTCTCTGCCAATACACTTGTGCCGTCTTGCTAAGCGTCTTGCGACAGCCTCTGTGGCGTCGCGGTAGTGAACGCGGCCGCTACGCAGGAAGCGCAGTCGCGCAGGTCCGATTCCAAACAGTTTACTGGAAAAAGCGGACCTAGACTTGAAGAAAGAAAGAAAGAAAGAAAAAATCTTCGAGGTGAAAGCTTCGGATGCGACTGGGATTAACGCAGGATGAAGAAGACACTTGTTGACAGCCTCCGTGGCGTAGCGGTAGCGAACGCGGCCGCTTCGCAGGAGACACGGGTTCGATCCCCGCTCAGTGCAAACATTTGTATGCATGAATATGGGTATTTGCATTGGTCTGGTCGTGTATCGGAGAGCACGTTAAGCCGTCGGTCCCGATTGCCATACGAACATCTGTGACAGTCGTTACGGGTAGTTGGAGCCCTTAAAAAAGTCCAACAACAACGGTCTAGCTGCAATGCTGCGATATCGCCTAAGGCCACCATTGGGTTGTGAAGGTCAGATGGCAGTCGCTTCACGGAAAATATCGAGGTCAAGCCAAATCCGCAGTTAAGACTGGTAAAGCGGACCCCAGACTCTGAGGTGAAAGCTTCAGATGTGACTGGGATTAAAGCAGGATGAAGAAGACACTTGTTTCAATTTGGTTATTCATGGGGCCTCAATAAGACTTTAGATCCTGAGCAAAGCTTACCAGCAAGCAGCACTTGCTGATGGACAAACGAATCTCTGGCGCAGGTCAAGCACACGGTCCACCTGATGGGAAGTGGTTACCGTGGCCTATAGACGAGTGTAACACCAGGGGAGTCACACTCGTGCTGCCGACCCTGCAAGAACAGAGTAATTCTGTGCTGTCAGCGCAGAAGATAAGTATAAGCCTTTGTGTGCTTTGGTCTTCCCACTGACAGCACATAACCTGTCCAGTGAGCTCTAGCTACCCTACTCAGCAACGGGAACGCAACACAATGTTATTTAGCCGCCGTCTTCTGTAGAGCAGAGGTACTTACTTCCCCAGTCGGACTGCTTGATTAGGAAGGAAATACCGTCGTGTCTTACCTCCTACAAATACCTTGTATTGTATAATACATTGTATGATACAATAAGTAGATCAATGTTATTGTTCCTGTCTGATACACTTACTATTATCATAATAAGTACTATTATTATCTCAACGCTACAGTGACGAGCTCGTGTTATTAATAAATATTATGTTGCTATCAATAATAAATCTTATCAGGCTTTGTCTGCGAGTATAAGTTTTAAAATACTCACGCTTGTGTAGTTTCTGAAGGGATAAGCAGAGCCTACCTAAGTACCTACTAACTTTTAGCAAGTATATAAAGTTTTTGTTGTATTGTCGTTGTTTCTGCTTTGTTGCTGCGGACATCCCCTCGGAAACTACCCCACCGCCGGTCTCGGGTCGTCAGATGCTGGGGTGCCAGACTGTATAAGACAAATCCTTCGCACCCCGGTTGACCCAGGGCTATCTCCAGGCCCTCGATTCTGCTAAAGCACAACCACTGTCACACGGGTCACACCACACCACAGTAACTGCAAAAAATGGCTTGAAATTTTAGACCTTATGTCTATAGACGTACAGTCACAAAATTAAATGAAAAGAGTTTCACTACACTCTTTCATTCACTCTACAAAAAGCCATTTATTAACCGACTTCAAAAAGGAGGAGGTTCTCAATTCAATGGGTTTTTTTTTAAACTTTAACTGCATTACTGTAGAGGCTAAAATCAAATGGAATTTTCTCGAAGTCTCTGTGGTGTGAAAATGGTTGTGCTTTAGCAGAATTGAGGCCCAGTTTCGAGATGACCTCCTCTTGTGTGGGAACTACGGTGTCCTCATCTTGCCTTTAGAAAGGAGGTTGTCTCTACCCGCCTCGGAAGGAGAAAGACATGACTTTATGTATGTTTATCGGCCTCACGTCATACGATGAGCCTGTTGCCGTACATTAGGAATGTTTCATGCGATGTGTAGGTATGTTCACCGTGTATATTTGCCTCGGAGAATACGTTAAGACACAAATTCTTCGAGGCACGGATGAGTCTCAACGAGTTAAAAATGGTCACCTATTTTAAGACTAAGCAAGCCAGCCTACTAGCCAAGTCAGTAACTAGGGTGAGCCATAAGTACTTTATTCGGCAATATTTTATCCAGTTATACTAGCTATATTTCCTTAAAGCAGGTAATTTCCCGTTTCTATGACTGAGTCTTGGCAGAGGTTCAATTTATTAACACAAAGAGCATAATTCGTGGAATCTCGGATGCTGTGGAGCTCACTCATCGTGTCTGTTACAGAGATACATTCTTAGTCATATTGTTTCACGTAAATTCTAGTTACTGAGTAAATTCTA
This sequence comes from Eilema depressum, assembly GCA_914767945.1. Taxonomy (NCBI): domain Eukaryota; kingdom Metazoa; phylum Arthropoda; class Insecta; order Lepidoptera; family Erebidae; genus Eilema; species Eilema depressum. The sequence continues at coordinate 20,007,587 of OU612025.1, forward strand.
CAGAAATTGGGGAAAATACTTTGTATCGTTGCTAGAATTTGGTAGTTTTCTATACTAAATAAATAATTAGTATCTGAGTTTATTGAACAAATAACGATATTAGGCCATTGGATATTGGAATGGGAATCGAAAGTGGAGGAGGAAGAGCCGGAAGGCGGACCCTGAGTTCCGAGGTCATCTTAGCCACGGATGCAATCGGGAAAACGCGTCTCCATGACGATGATGATGATCGAAATTTTGGGTAAGTATGAGGTCCCACTAAAACCTTTAGAGTCAAGTCAACCTTACTTGCAAGCCAGTATACCTGCTGATTGATGAATAAGGCTCTGGCGTAGGTTGGAAGGCCAGAAGGCAGTCACTGCTATAAAGTCACTCTAGCACTGTCTACACTACCCAGTCGTGTGAAAGGACAGGCCTACCTCTAACGCAACGTTACAAGCTTGACTGACGTTTATAGGCAACGGTAACCGCTTAGTACAACTGCGACAAAATCATGTCCCTACCTCACTAGCGTAAGGTAAAAATTTTCAGGAGGTAAGTCGGTGGAACAAAATAATTACTTGGATGAACCATGCAACCCCTTGGGAAGTCGACAGGAATTGGTTTATACGGATCTATAATAATGCAGACGGTCGGACAGGTATCAATGAAGGGTTAATTAATCAATATTACAATATTTACGAAACATCAATTGCAATAACGCACTCATTCATTTCAATTTAACGATAACAATCGATCTTAAAACAATAACAAGGTAATCGATAACAGCGTTGCGATAAAGATACAGCGTATTGTTGTAACGATTACTCATTGATCTTTCATATTGGCGGAACACTTGCCCTTTTTTTATCGTGCGAAAAATCCCCACGGATACCTTCCCCGCCGGGGCCGGAGGAGGAGGTTATGTCGGACTCGAACCAACTAAAACGCACGCCTTCTGTGGGCCGTCAGTTGCCGGAGGTGAGATTGGTATAGACATATCGCACCCCGGCCGACCCAGGGCCATATCTTTCGATCTGGCCCCAACTCGCCCCCGGGTGTGGGGAGGCACGCAATGCGCGCTGCCGCCGCGGCCTGCTTCTGCTAGGGTGACAGGCGGCTCCACCCGTCACCCCCAGGCCCGCGCGGAACACTTGCCCCCCATCCATAATCAGCCCTTCTAGACAAGTGGCAATACATTGGCAGGCGTATTGTAGAATAGAATGACGGATGTATGGGATTTGACGTATATGACAGTTGTCAACGTATGTCATTTTTTTTTTTTTTCCTAACAAAGTATGTAATACTTTATTATATTACAATCTAGCCTAATGGCTAATAAGTAAATAAATTTAACCTAAATTACTACTTAAGCATAATCTAAGAATGCGTCCATTAACACTTTCTTATTTTTTGTTAAGGCGAAGACACTTTGTTCATGTGTTCTTTGTACGCGGCACTTATCACTGCATTTTTTCGTCACTACAACACTATACTAACTCAAACGGTTTTGTCCGTTTCAGTCTTCTCACTATATTAGTAATGTCAAGGAGCTGGATTGCCTCGACATTCACATGATGATGAAGTCTCTTTTCATGGGCTTCGGCATATTTTTGTATGACTTGGTCTACTACGGACATGTTTAGGTCACGATGTAGATCACAGTTGCGAATGTACCAGGGTGCATTGACAATATCCCTGAGCACTTTATTTTGAAATCGTTGTATGATCTGACGATTGCTTTTACTGGTACAGCCCCACAGCTGGATACCATAAGTCCATACTGGCATCAATACCTGTTTATATAGTAGGACTTTGTTGTGTACTGATACAGGAGAGTTTTTCCCAAGCAGCCAGTACATTTTCTGGTAGCGTATTTTTAGTTCAGATCTTTTCTTCTTAACGTGTGCTTTCCAGCGCAGTTTAGCGTCAAGAGTCATTCCGAGGTATTTAGCTGTAGAAGCGTATGGTACTTTTTCGCCATTTATAAATACAGGAAAATACTGTGTTCTCTTATTTGTGAAGTCAACGTGAATTGACTTGCTTTCATTCAGTCTGATGCGCCATTTTTTAGTCCAGCAAATAACTTCATTGATTACTATTTGGACCTTTTTAACTGCCTCTTGGTGATTATCTCCTATCGCCATTATGGCCGTGTCATCGGCAAAGGTTGCAATGGGATTGTTTTCGTTGAATGGAATATCACTGGTGTATAGTAGGTACAGAATTGGGCCTAATACACTTCCTTGTGGTACCCCAGCTTTGATAGGTCTTATTTCTGAGTACGCGTCTTCTTGGCGAATGCGAAATACTCTATTCAGTATGTAAGATTCAAGAATCTGAGCAAATTGTTGCGGTAGCAATACTTTCAGTTTGTATATGAGTCCTTCATGCCAAACTTTATCGAAGGCTTGTGCTACATCAAGGAATATGGTAGTACACACCTTTTTTTCTTCTAGTGCTTTTTCTATGATATTAGTTATTCTATGTACCTGGTCAATTGTAGAATGCTTCTCTCTGAAGCCAAATTGATGGTCGGGAATAATATTATTGTTTTCGATAACTGGTTTAAGTCTTTTTAACAATAACTTCTCAAATACTTTTGATATTATTGGTAGTAGAGAAATTGGTCTATATGAAGTGGGTTCATGTGGTGGTTTGCCAGGTTTCGGTATCATAATTATTTCAGCTACTTTCCACAGGTCAGGTACGTGCTTTAATCGAAAAGCAGCATTTATGAGAGTGGTCAGTTTTACGATCGCTTTACGATTGAAATTTTTCAGAATTTCACCGGTTATAAGTTCGTAGCCAGGTGATTTGTTTGAATTTATGTGATACTTAATCATGTTGGACACTTCCTTTGGTGTGACGAGTTTTATATCGAAATTATCATATTTTGATTGTCCAGTACTCGTTATTGCAGCAGCGCTCGATGATTCAACATTGGGTTGAAATATAAGCTCGAGGTGTTGGGCAAACCTTTCAGCTTTTTGTTGATTACTTCTGGCCCATTTACCGTTTTCCTCTCTTATAGGAGGGATTTGCGTAATAGGTGTTTTCATGTTTCTCGTTACTTTCCATAGATTGTAATCTGACTTAGTATCTGTGGTTAGCTGACGTAGGTAGTTGTTAGTAAGCACATTATTGTGACTTATTATTTCTCGTTTCACACGTTTGGTCAGATTATTAAGCTCGGTTTTATCTTGCGGGCATCGGGTTAGATGCCATCTTCTCCGCTGCCTTCGTTTTTGCATTATAAGATTTCTAATATGTTCAGGATATACAGCTCTATTGACCCGTATTGGCTTGTCAGGTGTATTTTGCCATGCTGCCTGTTGTATCTGTGCTATAAATTGTCTAACTTCTAGGTCTAATTGTTCAATCGTTTTTAGCGGAACTCTTAATTCTATACTATTGTCTAGTTCTATTCTAAAACTGTCCCAATCTGTATACTTATTAGTTAAGATTGGTCTTTTCTCTTTATACAGCATACGTCTGCATAACGTTAGTGATATAGGAGAATGATCTGAATTCATGTCGTGGCACTCTTCTATATTAATCTCATTTCTGGAGATATTTTTACAGACAAAGAAGTCAATCAAGTCTGGAATTCTATTTGGATCTGTAGGCCAGTAGGTTGGTTTTCCTGTAGACACAGCTTCACAGTGTAGCTCTTGTATTGCTTTGAATAATTCCCTGCCTTTGGTATTAATTAGTCTCGATCCCCAATGTGTATGCTTGGCGTTAAAATCACCTCCTACAATGAATCTTTGCCCGTATTGGCTTAGGAAGCTTACATATTCTTCTTTTCTAATAGTGTATCTAGGAGGACAATACAGAGCCGCTATTGTTAGAGGGTAAAGACTGCACTCTACTCGTATTGCCACTGCTTGTATCTCAGGTTGCTCATGCTTAGTTTCTTCATAATGTTGAAGGTTTTCTTTTACTATAATTGCACTACCACCATGTGCATTATTTCTGGGATGTAGTGTATGGTACACTTTGTATCCTTGAAACTTAACATAACATTGTCTGGTGAAGTGAGTTTCTGAAACCAGACATATATCAATATTTTCTATATCTAGGACTACTTGAAGTTCTTGTTGGTGTTTAAGTAGACCATTAGCATTCCATGCCATAATTTTCAGCGTGTTCTTAATTTTTTGTTTGATTTTTTGCTAATGGACAGCTTGGCTCCATTTTCCAGCTTTTGTAGCCTGCCATCGAAAGATGACATTAATTTGAGTATCTCATCTAATTTTCCAGCCAGGTTATTATGCGGCTGGTTTATAATATTGTCACTAGTAGAGTGCTGAGAGGGTTTAGCGACGACTTGTGCATAGGTATGCTCGCTCGCGACGCGTTTTGATGGTCGTTTCGGAGCCTCAATATGTTCCTGATTAGTCACTGACGTTTTTCTAACTGTTTTATTTTTGATGTGTTGCATTTCCTTGGCTACTATACATCCTCTGTAGTTAGCTGGATGTGCTTCACCACAATGCACACACTTTGGTTTTTCTTCTGCTGGTTTATTGCAGTCTCGAGTAAGGTGTTTACCTGTACACTTAACGCATCGTGGTTCCTTAGAACAATATTTGTGCGTGTGGCCATACGCCTGACATCTTTTGCACTGGGGTACCAATTTGGATGTTTTGATCGGCTGTACTTCTACTTTACATCCTAATATAGCCTTTATGCTGTATATTTTACTGGTGTCCTCGTCGTTTGCAAAAGTTAGCATAAACATATTTAGAGGTTCTTTTTTCTTCCAGCTAAGTTTGTTAGCTGCGTCTATTATTTTTAGAGCCGTCTTTTGTAGATCTTCAACAATTCTTTCGGGTTTGCATGTATAGTGCAGATTTTTGACCATAACTCTGATAGGCCGTTCCTGTTTATTTTCGTATGAGTGCCACAGATGGCCACTTTTGGACAATATGTCCCTAAGAGCCTTGTAAGAGTCCTCATTCTTGGCATTGATTTTTACACACTTACCATTCAAGATTTTAGTGGTAAATGCGTCTCCCTGGGTATTCGCTGCTATCAAATCGAAGAAGGCTTGGTAATCCTCTATGCCATCTATGATTATAGGAGGAGGGGGTGGAACCTTCTTTGTTTTGGCGTTTTTGATAGGTGAGCCAGCCTTTTGAGGTTCTTCCGTTTGAGTAGGCGAGGAGCTGTTTCCTTTTTTTTCTGGTTTTAACCCGTATCCATTCGGTTTCCTTAGCCAGATCTTCTTCGTCTGTACAGTACTCCGAGCATTTGGTAGAGTTGTCAGTAGGGGTGGCTTTTACTTTGTTGTGGGTGGCTTTGCTTTCATGAGTGAAATTCATGATTTGTTTTTGCAGGTCATCGATTTGAGCCTGCATGTTCTGTATGATCTGGCGAAGATTAGCATTTTCAGCTTTTTCTTCACTGTATGCTTTAAACAACAGGTGTTCATTCTGAGTTGTAAGTTTTATTGGACTCGACGTCATAGTTAAAAAGAATAAAGCGATTCGCCTTAATTAATATTTATGTTTCTCGTACCTTGCAATATGAAGCGTGCGTCATCGCGACGAGCGTTCAGCCGACGCGCGACTTTCTGCAACGTTAGCACTTTGCACTATTAATTGGAGCATGCGCGCAACACGACTATTCTCCAATAGATTTTTGATTGGAATGTATTGTCAACGTATTTCATAAACGTCAATTATTTTTCACTTATCCAGGGTGGCAGTACTGGACAAGAAAGAAAAAAAAGAAGAACCAAAGTAGTTTCAGTTTAAGGGAGGGGGGGGGGGGGGAGATTCGGAACAAAACACGAAATATTACCAAGGGGAGGGAGGGGTATATTGAGATATCACGTGTATTTATTTTTCCTTATAACTCGCGATTTTTGTCACGATTCTTAGTTTTCTAGCATTAAATAATAAATAAAAAAATACACGTGATTTTGGCGGGGGGAAGGGGGGGGGGGCTGGAATCTAAAACCTCACCACTTATCACCATGGGAGAGGGGGGGTTAGAAAATTGCTAAAAACATCACGTGATTAATGGACAGCCCTTAACTTTAAGATACACAATACAATAGAAAAAAAAAATAGATAGTTTTTTGACATTTGGGAGAGATCGAGACTAAATTGTGAATAGGTTTTTGTTGAGAGAATTGGCCTTCAGACCTCCTCAACTATTTGCGATACAAGAAATGATAAGAATAAAAATCTTACGATAAATCACAGGATTTATTAGATAATAAAGAACTAGATAGATAAAATAAGGATAATCCAATTAATAATAATAAGATTATAATATCCTTTAGTGATTGTTTGTATGAGCATTATAAAAAAAAGCAACAATGTTTCACTATGCTGTTTTTAGGGTTCCGTAGCCAAATGGCAAAAAACGGAACCCTTATAGATTCGTCATGTCTGTCCGTCTGTCTGTCTGTCTGTCTGTCCGTCCGTATGTCACAGCCACTTTTCTCCGAAACTATAAGGCCTATGCTGTTGAAACTTGGTAAGAGGATGTATTCTGTGAAGCGCATTAAGAACACAAAATACAAAAAAAGCGGAGCGCGAAAAAGCATCTGACGAGTCCATCGAGGCAGAACCACCATTTTAGGCTTCTCAGCGTCTGACCATCCAGCAGGGTGTAACTCCGAACACGTATCTTGGACCTAAATCGCAAAACAAACGAGGTTCTGGCACCCGCGGATTGCTTTGTAATAATCTATGCTTGCTGCTTGGTGAATTTGAGTTCGTCCACCGCAGTAGCAGCCCCGGCAGCCCGTGCTCCCTCAAAAGACACCCAAGAAACGTGTACTGCGCGTATAGGGCACATTTTGAGCACATTTTAGGTCCAAGATACGTGTCCGGAGTTATATGAATCAGCAATCAGCAGTATAATTCGAGAATGAAAACAGTAGCATGTGTACATATAGGTACAGGTTTCAGGTAGCATTTAGGTCACGATGTTGGGTTAGTTTCAGAATCCTGACAATAATTACGACAATACAGGGCGTCCCACGGCGATGCCACATGGAGGGAAAGTACCTTAAATCCTTAAGTTAGCTCATTTTACTTAAAGGAGACATCATTTTATTTTTAAAAAGAAACAAAACTGCATTCAAAGATTTTTAAAAATTCGCTTGCCACACCCGGTAATCGAACCGACTAAAATCCGAAAAAGTAACACCCTGTATTTTTATGGCATCAATCGATAGTGTCAATCATAAGGATCAAATCTCTCTAATAAACATGGTAAATTAAATGAAAGGAAGTCCTTGAAATCTAAAATTATAAATTCAATTTGGCAAAATAAAACACTTTAATCCAAAGTTCATCCATCCATCTGATACCATATTAACAATAAAATTCCATATTTAAACTACTTTTCTTTTTTTATCGTGCTGACACCGCTGCTGGTCAGCAGTAGTATTTAGGTATGTCGAACTCAAACCGACTAAAACCGCACGCCGTCTAAATTAACAGGTTATAAGTTGATCCATAGGGCAATTCTCTTGCCATTTTCGTTGCACAGGGTAGGTACACCGCGTGCAGGTTTCTAATCAAGCACCCAAAAATAACTACCTACCCCACCTACACATACCTCATGCAGTTACCCAATAAAGTTACATTCTAAACAGGTAACAAAGTTCATTCATTTAGTACTCATTTTACTAAATAAATTTCATCAAAGATATCTCTAGTGTTGATACCTTGTGAGAAATTCTTACAAGGTATCAACACTAGAGATATCTTTGATGTGTTGATACCTTGTAAGAAATTCTTACAAGGTATCAACACTAGAGATATCTTTGATTTGATTAGAAATCTGCACGCGGTGTACCCTGTGCAACGAAAATGGCAAGAGAATTGCCCTATGGATCAACTTATAACCTGTTAATTTAGACGGCGTGCGGTTTTAGTCGGTTTGAGTTCGACATACCTAAATACTACTGCTGACCAGCAGCGGTGTCAGCACGATAAAAAAAGAAAAGCAGTTTAAATATGGAATTTTATTGTTAATATGGTATCAGATGGATGGATGAACTTTGAGTTAAAGTGTTTTATTTTGCCAAATTGAATTTATAATTTTAGATTTCAAGGACTTCCTTTCGTTTAATTTACCATGTTTCTTAGAGAGATTTGATCCTTATGATTGACACTATCGATTGATGCCATAAAAATACAGAATGTTACTTTTCGGATTTTAGTCGGTTCGATTACCGGGTGTGGCAAGCGAATTTTTAAAAATCTTTGAATGCAGTTTTGTTTCTTTAAAAAAATAAAATGATGTCTCCTTCAAACAAAATGAGCTAACTTAAGGATTTAAGGTACTTTCCCTCCATGTGGCATCGCCGTGGGACGCCCTGTATATTGGCTTGAATTGTGCACGCTCATTATGTGAGACAGCATGAGATTTTGGCGTGTATTCGGTCGTGAATTCTATATTTTAAAGATTATTAAATAGAATATTAGCATATTAGTAATACCTAGTCATCATCATTCATCATCATTTCAGCCATAGGAAGTCCACTGCTGGACATAGGCCTCCCCTATAGATCTTCAATAGGACCGGTTGGAAGCGGCTCGCATCCAGCGCGTTCCCGCGGCCTTAATGAGGTCGTCTGTCCTTGTGGGTGGACGTCCTACGCTGCGCTTGCCGATACGTGGCCTCCACTCGAGGACTTTTCGACCCCATAGGTCATCAGTCCTCCGTGCTATGTGCCCTGCCCACTGCCATTTCAACTTGCTAATCCGCTGTCGGTAACCTTGGTTCTTCTACGGATCTCCTCATTTCTGATTCGATCTCGCAGAGAGACTCCGAGCATAGCCCTCTCCATAGCTCGTTGGGCTACTTTGAGCTTACTCATAAGGCCCATAGTGAGGGACCACGTTTCAGTGCCATAAGTCATCACCTAGTACTAGAATAAAAATGACTAGTATTGCCCCTAACCCGCCCAGATAAGCTCTATCGTTTAATTGAAACAATACTACTTTTTAACGAATTCTGTACCCATGGTCACCCCGCGACGAAAAATCGGGCTGAAAGTAAATAGGTAATAACAAATTCGTTAAAAAGTAGGTTTATTTTAATGAGTGAGATTTGTGTAAACTTCAGACAGTATCTATCGCGAGTGGTTCACGTTGGTAGTACAATGTCCAGGATTCGAACCTAGGACCTCTTGGTTATAAGGCCGAGATAGTTAAACAAGTCAACCAATGTGCTATGTAATGGATTTGAAAATAGAAAAGTAAGTATTATAATATTTACTTAAATATTATTTTCTAAGTCACTTTAATGGATATTGTTTTGCTACTGATTGCGGTTGAGCCAAGATCCTCCGTACTGTTCATACTCGTGCTTACAATTCATACTTAGTAAGCTATCTATAGCTTAATGTATACTCTAAGCTAGGTACTTATCTATTTTCAAATCCAACCTGAACTCCAAAATCCAGGATTTTGAATAGCACTCTCCGCCGTGTGGGGTCTACAACATCACATTAAGACTAAGATTCAGGTTGCAAACGAATAACGACTTACAATCACTATTCTTTAAAATAAACCTTAATATGACCCAGCTAAGTACTAAATTACAATACAACCAGTGTAGTCGTTCTGACTGTTTGAGTTCACGCTTATTGAATGTCAACACACACATTCGTGATATTATTTATAAACATTCAAAGTTGAATGATTCCATACATTACGTAATAGTAGAGTTATTTATCCCCGAGTATTGTGGATATTTTGCTTATGATCTTACACCCGTATTCACAAACAACACTGTGAGGTCTCATAGTGTGCTCGAGCGCATAGGGCTGGTAAAATTAATTCACAAACATCACGGAGCAGTATCTAACGCAGTGCGTTCCCTCAACGAAGTATTACTTAAGTGTTATCAATGAATGAAAAGGCTTGCCAAAACGAACGCACTGAGAATTTGTCGTTCTTTGCAGTTTTGGTAGTACGCCTAGCGAAGTATTGTTTGTGAATACAGGGTTACCATGTGGTCTTAAAGCGTCTGTGTTCCTTTTTGAGCGCGAAAGAGGGATGGGCCTACGTATGGTGTATAACTCGATGTTGGTTCTGGATAGAGTAGAATAGGGTCACCCCATTTCTTCTCGTGGGTGTCATAGAAGGCGACTAAGGGATATGGCTGTTCTTCTAACGACAGTAAGCATACAGCACCGGGCCTGGGGGTGACGGGTGGGGTCGCCTGTCACCCTAGCAGAAGCAGGCCACGGCGGTGGCGCGCATTGCGTGCCCCCCCATACCCGGGGGCGAGTTGGGGACTCCGTGGTCCCCACACCGGAAGAGGGCCCGTTCGAGAGATATGGCCCTGGGTCGGCTGGGGTGCGAGGGTTATGACTATGACAATCTCACCTCCGGCAACTGACGGCCCACAGAAGGCGTGCGTTTTAGTCGGTTCGAGTCCGACATAACCTCCTCCTCCGGCCCCGGCGGGGGAGGTATCCGTGGGGATTTTTCGCACGATAAAAAAAAAGTAAGCATACAGCACATGACAAAGTGCCCGATTAACGGCTATAGAGGGCTCTATTGATCCTACAGTTTAGTTGGTGAAATATTTTACACCTAGGCCTACCCCTTCAGAGATAGGCACGAATGTATGTCTATGTATATCCCTTTTCCTCGCCCAGAGCACGGACCCTTTAACACGACATGGTTTTTTTTAAATATTCAGTCACTTTAAACTTCCAACGAAATTTGGAATTTCCAATAACATGTATAGTTAACGTGGAATTCACTTCATCTTATCAATGGTGACTAATTGAAGGTAAGTAGGTACAAGCTTGTTACCACCTACCGAGTCGATTGATTATTGCAGTAGCTACTTATTGAAATAGGACGTGGTTCGTTGTTTGCTAAAGCTATGGTTTTACCAACATGGGACCTGATTCAGTAACGTTACGTTTTCAAAACGAGTGATTTGAATTCGATTACAAAGAATAACATTGAAAATCTTCGGTGATATGATAATCCTTGTTGTCAAAACAAAATTGACCTAAGTTTTCGTGAGGTTATTAAATCATTAGAATCCCTCACAGTTTAAATTCGTTTTTTTAATTAGATGGGATGAAAACGGAATTATTATCACGCTTTTAAACTAATGGGTTGAAAAAGTGGGTTGAAAACGGAACTCCCCGATTTAGAAACTTAAATTTTATAGGTTTTCTTAAATTTTGAAAAGACGAATAGGTATATCTGAAGCAGTGATATATTAATCTGAATTTGGCTTCAAAAATAGTCGCCTCAAAATTAATAAGCCAAAAACAATTAGCAAGTCAATATGAAGCACATACCTGTTGACGGCGGCCGGTATGGTCGCACATTGGGTACTGTGGTGGGGGAAGCCGGGGCGCGCGTGGAGTACTCATCATCGTCCAAGAAGACCTGCTCGCTCAGCTCCAGCGCCAATTCTGTGTCGCTGCGCACAGAAGAACAGTGTTAGAAGGCTTACAAGGCAGCAGCTTGAAAACTTATTTATGTTCACAACCGTGTGCATATTCAGTAATAGGTACTACGATAAAAAGTGTGATTTCAATGTGATTAGACAGAAAAAAATCGGCCCAGAGTGAATTGGAGGCCTAGTATCAGTAGTCCGATTAAATAGTCCAATGATCGAACTACTGAGACTTTTTCGGCTCTGTAGTCCGATGATGCAGATGATTATAAATCATCGGACTACTGAGTCTTTTAGTTCAATTCGACGTTCCAAAATAAGAAATGGATGCCGTAGTATTATTCCGCACGAAGAGGTCCGTACCCTTACGTTTATTTCTGTTTTTAGTACTTGCTTTTATAGCAGCGACAGAAATATCTAGCTATCACGATGCCTGAGATACAGCCTGGTGACGGGCAGGCAGGCAGTCTCAGTAATAGGGTTCCGTTTTTATTTTTGGGTATGGAATCCTAAAAACGTAGAAAGAATTTTGGTATTCCGTATGTGTCAATACAAAAGCTACCTACGTTTTCGAAACTCACTCATCGTTTTCATCAGTCGTTTTCAATTGGATTTCGGTTGGTTGTTTATATTTGTTACTCCTTCACGCTGTAACGGCTCAACAGCTTTCAGTTGAGTGAAACTCAAAGAACACAATATGCCTCATAGGCCACTTTACACCCTGGCATCTGAAGGAGGAAACGTAATTCCTGATAGTCAAACCAGTTGGACTAAAACATTTTTACCGCATAAAGAACACGGAATTGTAGGAAGAAGGAAACAAAACTAGAATAGATAGGGTACTCCGATCTTATTAGAGGTAGGCATACTTAAGAAAAGTCATGAAAGAGCGTGGAAGTTTTTCCCTACACGTTCATGCGCGCGATATATATGCAGGGATTTTCAAGTTTCTGTCAAAAAACATGCACGTAAATAATATTTAGTCAAATAGGTCATTCACGAGCAAATGAGCTTGAAGTGCCTTGAAGGAAGCAATAGAAATATGCAGAGAACTTTTAGTTTTACTACTTACGTAAAAACATGTGACCGAAAACGTGTAAAAAGCAATTATCATAATTAATGTTCATATTTAGAAATTAATTGCTGTGGCGGCCATACCAACCTCTAAAAGAATAATAAGATCGCGCACGTGTACAATATTAGTTCATTGAGAACATGTTAGTTGATTTGATACATGTAAAGAATCAACTTCATTCTTGATTTTTGACATTTTAGAGTAGGTATCTTCTATTTTATTAGCATATGGAACTCTATAGACAGAATTTTAGAAACGGCCATCGTAAAGGTATGATTTTGAACTCAGCACTCAGCAGCACGCACATTTGGTATAGGAATAGATTATAGTCTGGATAATACATAGGTTTATTTTGCGCAGTAAACGTTTCTTGGGTGTCTTTTGAGGATAGCACGGGGTGCTACTGCGGTGGACGAGATCAAATTCACCAAGCATAGATTATTACAAAACAATCCGAGGGCGTCAGGGCCTCGTTTGTCTCGCGATTTGGATCCAAGATACGTGCACAGATACATGTCCCGAGGTATGGGTACTTGGTTGCGGGAACAGGGTCAAAATTCTACGAGGGTGAACCCGAAGGCAATAGCCAGTTTTACGTGACATTACGATTTTGATTGGAGCATCATAGTGGAATTATTTCTTTGACTGCTTGCCAAGAGCAACAGCCGATCCAGTGATGAAAGAGTTTAACGACACTTTTATTATAAAAGAGATTATTTCTACACGTCTTATAATCAGATTACGTGTGCAATGTCATATAAACAGATGTATACGCTACAAAAAAGGTGTTTATGTCATAACCTCAATTCATAAACTTGAATATGTTCAGTGGCATCATTTCTTATCACGTTGCCTTAATGATGTTAGATCTACGGATCTATTACGATCAATGAGCGAGAAGGCAAACGGAAGGTGGGAGCCCTCTAGGCAGAGGGACTGACGGCCGAAGAAAGGTGGCTGGGATGGACTGGATGCAGAAGGCAGTGGACTGCTATAGGCTAATTGATTGATTGTCTAATAATATTCGGCCTAAATCGGATGATCCATTAAAAAGCCAAACTTTTTAAGATTTTAAATTATTTGACCTGTGGGGTGTAGCAGAATGCGATGGAATTCAGCTGCTCTCTTATTGACTGTTAGTTCGTTTCTCGTTCAGTACAAATATTGTACGCAAAAATATGTCTATATATTTTGGTCTGAGTGCTTAATAGGACTAGTGACGTCATGAACTACTATTATAGTATCATTCTTAACCTTACTAATTGGGTTATGTCATTTTTTGAGGTCAATGCCAAGAGCCCCGCCTCGCGGCGCTGACGTCGTGGACGCGACCTGAATAAAGCCCCGCCCCGCCCGCAGTTACCATCAAAACCGTGGCCTACATAGCCCATATACTTTTGCGAGCTTCATAAGATAAGATATCGTGAAAGCATACACGTAATATCTTTCTAGGGATTAGGTTTGATAATGAATGATGTAGAAGAGGTGTGTCCGATATACAATGGATATATCAGCCGATGAGGTGATGTTAAGTGAGGGCTAAGTGACGTGTATCAGCAGTGATTCGCAATTTTTATTACAAGGAAACACGGTACAATAACATCCTCTCCGAGGCACGAAAATACCCAGACCAATGCAAAAAGACATATTCATACAAATATTTGCACTGAGCGGGAATCGAACTCGCGCCCACTGTTGTGTCTGCGTTTGGGTCCATGACCGCGAAACCTCGCAACGTGGAAACCATGGATTGTCAAGAGTTATACAAAAATATATAAACAAAAATAAACTGATGAAAGACAGATGGCCGATGGAGCAAACGAGTCCTAGAGTGAACCGCGAAAAGGCAAAAGGAAGTTGGGACGCCCCCTAGCCAGGTGGACTGACGGACGGCTGGAAAAAAGTAGCTGGGACAGACTGTTTGCGGAAGGCGGAGAATTGGGATCAATAGCGCTTGGGGACTGCGTGGTCCCCACACCGGATGAGGGCCAGATCGAGAGATTTGGCTCTGGGTCGGCCGGGGTGCGAGGGATATGGCTACGACAACCTCACCTCCGGCAACCGACGGCCCACAGACGGCGTGCGTTTTAGTCGGTTCGAGTCCGACATAACCTCCTCCTCCGGCTCCGGCGGGGGAGGTATCCGTGGGAATTTTTCGCACGTTAAAAAAAAAAGGGATCAATAGCGCACATTGGGAGAGGTCCAGCAATGCACTGCAGTAGTCAAATTGATTAATTGAAATAATTGAAATAAAGTACTGATTTTTACACACAATCCCTCCACACATTTAAAGTTAACACTTGTATTATTGCAATGCAATTACGCAGTACAAGTGTAAACAAATTAGTAAAACAACATGACGTCACTGAACTCCGACCCATCTTGGCAAAAACAGTGAGAAACCTATTAAGTCCAATTCAAACGTTGATTAATTAATGTTTCAAAAGTGTGAAACACACCACATCTTGTTAGGGAATTACTAATTGGAGCATCAATTGCGTTAATTTATGAATTATGATGGTTATGTATTTCCAGCGGTGAGTAAGGTAGCCAGAACTCATTGGACAGGTTTTGTGCTGTCAATAGGAAGACCAAAGGCTTATCCTACTTGTCTTCTTCGCTGACGGCGCAGAATCTCGTGATTGAATAACAAACATCCGAACATCTTCATAAATTTTCAAAGTATGATAGGATGAAGATGTTTGAATTGTTATAGTTAAATTGCTATTAAATAACAAACATGCATTTTTATCACATCTTAGATACTTCCGCCATTTTGAATTCTTAAAAAAGTCAATGTCATTCGGAATGGTGTAATCAAGGTGTAATATTGGTAAATGATGAAGCAAGTAATAAAATGATTCAAAGGTCTGCTTCTGTTCAGATAACGAAAGAAACTAATATAGATTACCCTGAAACCATTCACTCCTTGTAATAAGTAAACCGCGGCGGAGCTGGAGCGGAGTAACTAGGGCGTCGGCGGTCGCAGAATGACCTCCGTCTCCCATGAGTGCGGGCGTGGGGGTGATGAGTCCTCACACCGGAAGAGAGTGAGATCAAGAGGTATGGCCCCGGGTCGGCCGGGTGCGAGGGATATGTCTAAGACAATCTCACCTTCGGTAACCAACAGCCCACAGACGGCGTGCGTTTTAGTCGCTTCGAGTCCAACATAACCTTCCCTCCGCCTTCGGTGGAGGAGGTATCAGTAGGGATTTTTTGCACGATAAAAGAAAGGAAATAAGTCGACCACAGATAAAATTTCCATGTCAACAAATGAGGTAACTTGTATTGATATTATCTGCTTGTCCGCTTCCGGCAATTCCAGCCATATCTATTTTTTAAAGATTTGCAATTATTTGGAATATAGATTAGACACAATAACGTGTTGCAAATATAAAGATACCGAAAGACATATCACTGTGAAAGACTAATGCATTGTGCTTTTCTACGAAATTATGATAAGTAGGTATCACTTGCATGAACTAAATTAACAGTTTTGTTAGCCGCCAATCGTGATAAGGTTCACTGGAAAAACCATGTTAGATTGCATTTTTAAACTTTAAAAAAGATAAGGTGCCTAATTCACTGGATTTTTTTCGCGATATATTATCGCTAAATACGAAGAGCATGTAAGCCGTTGGTCTTTGTTGCCATATGAATAACTATGGCAGTAATTACGGGTAGTAACTGCAATACTTCGATATCGCCAATGGGTTGTCAGCCACTTTGCAGATAGACTGGATAAAAGCGGGCTCTGAGGTGAAGGCCTGGGAATGACGCAAGAATACTGAGGAGTATCAAGAGTATCGCTAAAGTAGCAATATAGTGCAATTTAGGGCCTGCGCGTGCGTATGTACTTACGGTGCACACTGGCGCCTGTTTCGTACAAATAATGCTGAGCTAATTTCGTGCTCCAAATCGTGCGAATTCATACGATTTGCACGACGTGCCCTTCTGTGGAGGCGGTTATAGCAATCGGACTTAAAAAGCTGAAATAATTACTTTATTTGCTGACGGTGCGTACCTATTGTTGAATGCTACAAATACAGCATAAATACCTAAATACATTACTGCTATGATGAAAACGGAATCGATTTTTGTAGTGGGATAAAAACGGATTTTTCTAACTTGTGGGTTGAAAAAATGGGTTGAAAACGGAACCGCGCAAATCACCGTTACGTTGTGCATTGTGAAATACTTGATTTATATATTGTTGTGCAGGTCATAACATGTGCTATTTATCGCCAAGGTGCATGCAACCACGTGATATCAGTTAAGCGCATAAGTTACTGCCCATTGTTATCAAAATAACACAGTACGGTGAAACAGGCAAATAAATCTTCAATTGAACGACCTGTGTGACTGCTGTTGCAATAACTGGCCCTTTAATCTGAGTGACAAACCGTGTCGTAACTACGCGCGTTTGTAAAAGGTGACAGTTTTAAGTTGATCTAGTTGTAAGCCAGTTCTCTCTTCTATGATAACCATATTGTAACCCGCCGTCTTCTCACGTTACAACTACGTTTGGCACTCGTAGTCACTTAGAATAAGAGGCCAGAGTAATGAATGTATGGGATTTGATGAGAGTCATCAACATATTTCATAAACGCTACTATTCTGCAGCCTTTATTTCCTGTGGTCCACCTCATAGGTCACCCAGGAGTATGCTGGCCAACGAATTGCCACTTGTCTAGGGGGGCTGGCCTGTTTTCAACTGGAGGGCATTATTATGGACGACTTTCTGCCTATGGGGTAAGAATAGCCCCCCCCCCCCCCCCACTCCCCCTCCCCCAATCTTTCATTTCCATATACATATTTACTGAATAAGGGACTACGCACACTTATTCAACTCCATTCGCGTTTCGCTGAACGATTTTGGTCACACTTATACAGCTTAGCTTCTATCAGCCGCGTACGGCGTCGTAAGAATGAGAAAAGCCGTCATAGCGTGCTATCTCCGCTGAAACGCTTCTTTCTGTCTACTGCGTACCTACGGAGAAATAGGAATTTGGTTGGAGAATATGCAAAATTGGTACCCCCATTAAAAGAAGATAACATTTAATTTAATGAGCATTTTAAGGATGGATATTGCAAAATTTTACAAAATTGCGGACTTATTGCGACCCGTGTTAAAAAAGCACAATACAAAATTTCGACTTTGTATATCAGTCGTTTCATATAATGATTTATATAATATCGCTTCATATAATGAATTATCAGTCATTTGTATATAATGATTACGCTATAACAAATAAAACCAATGCGGGAACAGTCGCGAAACATCTGAGCTGTGTGAGCTGTTTCTGTGAACAGCGCTGAACGCGGCGGAACAGCGCTGAACGCGGCGGAACAGCGCTGAACGCGGCGGAACAGCGCTGAACGCTCTCTATAGCATTCGCATGATAAAAACACATTTATCCGCATTTTATACTGGTTTGCCGCGAAAGCTGAATAGACGCGGAAAGCTGAAAGGACGCGTACGCGTCTCCATACAAAATCGTTGTTTTCTATGGACAAAAGCTGAATAGAGCTGAATAAGTGTGCGTAGTCCCTAATCTCTCTGTCTCCCAATCTCTCTCACCTGACCAAACATGTTCATATTTTTTATGTTAAATATTAATTTATTCTGTGAGAAATACCAACATAATGTCATAAGTGTATTGTCCACACATACTATTAAACATGTTATGTTTTCCTGATATGCAAAGTAAATGCAAATTTAAACATCTACAGATGAACAAATTGTTTAAATTATTTATTGTATAAATTGCATTGCTGAGATGTGAGACAATAAGTTTGCAGTGTTAAAATAAATATTATACAGTAGCTAACTAAGTATTATTATCATACATCATCATCATCTCAGCCTTATTCCCAAGCACATCCAAAACTCTCAGTTCAGAGTCTCTAGGACTAGGCTTTATGGAGCCTAGTCCCAGAGTGATAATGTACTATTATTATTCCTTTATATTGGAGGGCCCCAAACCGGCCAGCATGTAGGAAAACAATTATGAAAGTAGAAGAAGCGAAAGTTGAATGCCAGGATCATACCATATAACTGACATCCACACGGGTGGAGCCACAGGCAACAGTTACACTATAAATAAAGCTAAGAATTAAAAACTTAAATGTTTTAATTCATACTCCATTCAACTTTTTGCTCAATGATCATTTAAACGGACATTATGACACAAAAAGATAAAATGTTATGAAAAAATAAACATGTACATACAGGTCATAGTATATTATTTGTCTGCAGATAATACTCTAGTTCAAGGGTAACCTTTATTATCTAAATGACCACTTAGTGAGTTATCTGTGCTATCGTGCGTGGTTTAGAAAAGAAAAACCAATACTTACCATTTACATAAAAAAAACTATAACATGCATGATGCAAGATGCAATAAACGAAGTAGAGAGATAGACGATAAAGAGTAGAGTAGTTTTGGCGCCAACGCGGAAACGGGCGCTTTTTTTAAAAAATAGTGAAAATTAAAATTTAAGTGTAAAAAAGTTGGATGTAACATCTTAGATAATGCACACAAGAGTAGGAAAGTGGCATATTTTATCCATGAATTGGGATTTTTCATGTTGGTTCCAAAGCTCTTTAAAAGCCTCTTAAAGTCTCCACTAAGTGCTTTACTATGATGCTATATCATCCTTAATCATCATTATCAACAATCATTCCAACTAGACACTGGCAAGAATACCCTAATATGGGTTGATAAGATGCTATCTAAGAAAAAAAAAAGAACAAGAGTGGAGGGTCTATGCCCTGTAGTAAATCCCCACAGCTTATAACATTAAAAAAATCAGATAATATAATGCTTACTTTAGCTCAGAAAAGTATTTTATCAGTTGGTATCTTGATAAAAGATGTAAATGTTATGATTGTGTCATTATGCAGGAAAATTATCATATGATGAAGGTCAGATGCTGTGTTTACATTTTTTGTTTGGACAACAATCATTCTAATATGTCATCATAATGTTTCAACTAAACATGGCTGTCAGTCACATGAAACAGGTGGAAAAATAACATCAAACTAGGCTAATAATAACAAGAATGCGTGTTTGCACCGTACAAAAGCGACAGTAAGCTATTTGCTAGTCACATAGACGTCCTAGAATCGTATTGTTATAAAATCTTACGGGTTTGCGAAGATCAATGAACCTGACGCCATGTCTTCGGTATATCCGAAATCCGCGTTTGGTTACCGTTCAGTCCAGACCACGTGTATTCACCCCGATCATTCAGTAAGAAGCGAGCTGCCAATGAACTATAGAACTTCTAAAAATATCACAATACGCGCAGAGGTTATATTGCAGCGTTGCTTCCACGAAATCAAAATATATAATGTTTAACACAAAAACACGACACGCGAATACACCTTGCAGGCTGCACGATGACTAAGCTAACACTGAAAACGATTTTTCAATAGTGCATTTTTTTATTACTATTAGCCAGCTGTTAAAACAAATATTTGAAAGGTTAATACACTCGTTTTACCTATCTGAGCTGGCAGAGCTGGGCGTTTCGAATTTGTTCAGCTTTCCAGCCATCACGAGGTGTCACGCGATTTGATAATTTACTACGAAAACTGTACTAATTTTGAAAAAATCACTTCTGTTTGCACACGCAAGTAGCACAGCAAGTACCTTTATGGTTCAATTGACATAATAAGCACGTTCTGAAACACGTCACATCCGAACATGCGTCGTAAGGTTACTTGTCAAAATGTATTCGCGAAGTGTCAATGTAACTAGTGAAAAAAGAAATAATAATATGAAGGGAGCTTATTTTATAAAAATGAATGAAAAAATATATTGCGAATGATTTTAGAAAGTGAACTCAATTTTGATATTAACTACCTAGAAGCAATTCAGAATATACTTTTTCAAAACATTACTTACTGTTTCTAAACGTTTCAGATATATTTCGTTTCACGTACGTGAACTATTCAAAATCAATAATTTACAGTAATATTCTGTGATTCATTTTGTTGTTTTATATTTGGTAAAATGTATATACAGAAAAAAAATAAAAACAAAAGTATTCCATTCTGTAGGTATTTTTAGTTTATACTGGTATACAACGCCTGTCAAACATTTGTCTACGTCTTGATAAAGGTGTTGCTATTATAATTATACAGGCGTTTTATTAGTTGTTTCATTTTAGGCAATAGAGGACGCTGAGAATGCGGATTCTTTTAAGAGAAATACGTAACTTTGAACTATCTCTTGCAAAAGCTTACGATCTGTTCCACCTTCAGATAAATATAAATAAATATTGTAGGATATTCTACTTATCGCTATCTATCTAGCTAGACCCAAAGTAAGCACTAAGCATAGCCTAACTAGCTTGTGTTTTGAGTTTGAGCTCTAGAATGCGGATCTTCTTCCTCCTAGCGTTAATTCCCAGTCGCATCCGAAGCTTTCAGCTCGGAGTCTGGGGTCCGCTTTTACCAGTCATAGCTACAGATTTGGCTAGACCTCGATATTTTCCGTGAAGCGATTGCCATCTGACCTCCACGACCCAATGTTAACATTAGGCGATATCGAAGCTTTGCAGCTAGACCGTTGGACTTTTTAGGGCACCAACTACCCGTAACGATTGCCATAGATGTTCTTATGGCAACCGGGACCGACGGCTTAACGTGCTCTCCGAGGCACGACCAGACCAATGCAAATACTCATATTTAATGCACACAAATATTTGCACTGAGCGGGGATCGAACCCGCGCCTCCTGCGTAGCGGCCGCGTTCACTACCGCTACGCCACGGAGGCTGTCAGGATCCCCGAGGACTTATAATTCCAGTGTGTCCGTCCAAATAATTTTTTTTTTTGCGAAATGAAAGTTTGTCAAATGATTAGTTTTCCAAACGCGGTTTGTCAAATGATGTTTTGTCATACGTTTTTTGTCAAACAAGGGTGATCCCTGAATATCATTAAATGTTTAGTTAACAGCCTAGGTGGTTAATTGAACGGCTGATTATGCTAGTTGGCTGCGACATGTAGGTACTTGTACTGTGTTTGTTAGAGATACCTAAGTATATGATTGACCTATTGATTGATGTCATAAAAGTACTGGGTGTAATTTTTTTTAGACTTTAGCTGGTTCAATTACCGAGTACATATAGCAAGCAAGTTTTTGAAAATATTTGAATGCAAATTTGTTTCTTTTTGAAACTAAAGGAATAATTATTTTCCTAATAACATTTAGCGAACTTTCCACTCGGGTAGAGGAAAAAATCACCTTTTTTAAAATAAACTCGCGTTTGATCACTATCTCACCTGTTGGTAAGTGACGATGTGGTCGAAGGGAGCACGCATGCCTAATTGCCTAGTAGTACTCTAGCCTTGAAGACAACTAAGTTAAATAGCTATCTATTAGAAAAAACACATAACCTGCATAGATTTTGTGTTGTAGGTCTGTACCTAGTACCTACAACACAAAATCTATGCAGGTTGTAAGACACTCGTCTTCATGTAGCCATAGGTAGATAAATAAATAAATAAATAAATATTCCACAACATTCTACACAACGCTTTCTAGACCCATGGTAAGCTTAATTAGCTTGTGTTATGGAATCTAGAATGCGGATATACATACTTAGATACTTTTTTTTTGTAAATACATACATATTATACATAGAGACACCCAGACCAATGCAAATATTTATATTCATGCATACAAATATTGGCACTGAGCGGGGATCGAACCCAGATAATACTCGTTATTATATACCTACTTGACCGCTGTTCCCGGTGGAGTCAAATAGGGCCACCCCATCTCTTCCTGTGGGTGTCGTAGAAGGCGACTATGGTATGGGATAGGGCTGTACTCCATCCGACAGTAAACATTAAAGCCCATGAATAAGTGTCTGCCTGACAGCAATAGGCACGCCTCCTGTTAGATGGGACCGAAAATCATTGTTGGCGAAATGTGGACGATAATCTGATAATAGGAGTGCGTTTTAGTCGGTTCGAGTCCGACATAACCTCCTTCTCCGGCTTCGGCGGGGGAGGTATCCGTGGGGATTTTTTCGCACGATAAAAAAAAGGCATATCCAATATCATAATGACTAGTCGTTCGAATCTCACATAACCGGATCACCGTGCCAACATTAGGGTGTTACCCGTGTTACCCGGCAATTACCACATATCTGATCTGATATGAAGAAAAAGTCAGTCAAAGGCTTACACCCGTATTCACAAACAATACTTCGCTATGCGTACTACCAAAACTGTGCAAAGACCGACAAATTCTCAGTGCGTTCATTTTGGCAAGCCTTTTTATTCATTGATAACACGGCAACGCACTGCGTTAATACTGCTCCGTGATGTTTGTGAATTAATTTTACCAGCCCTATGCGCTCGAGCACACTATGAGACCTCACAGTATTGTTTGTGAATACGGGTGTTAGAGTACCTGTTTAGGATTGTACTCCGAATTTAAATTAAATAAAACTGCAGCGATTGGAACTGTACGTGTGTAATGCTTTCTTAAGCTCAGGTCGACGACAAGTGAAAAATATTAACAATTGATTAACTTAATCTACCTACTATACGACGGCGCCGCACAGGAAATAACTGCACTTAGTGCACTGCTTGCATTGCGGTAACAAACCCTTCAGGCACTGTCCTGAACATGCCCCCGGACGTTGGAAGCAACGCTTTCAACCACAATAGATGGAGTATCCACGGGTAATGGGCAAATTCGGTTAAAGGCTCGCCGGAGGACTCCAACAGATGTCCGGATGTCAGCAACGCGAGCAACACCATCAGGCCCGGGATGCAATGCGACGATTCTCCCTAGCCGCCATTTGAGAGGAGGTAAATGGTCATCCTTGATGACAACCAACGTGTCCAGCTTCAGCTCATCCTTGCAGGAACGCCACTTCGTTCTCTGCTGCAGTTCAGCGACGTACTCCTTGCTCCAACGAGTCCAAAAATGTTGACGGAGCTGTTCAATGCGTTCAAACCTTGTCAAGTGGTTGACGGAGGAGTCCTGGTAGTTTGGCTGAGGCATGGATGTCAACGGACGACCCACGAGAAAGTGTCCTGGAGTGAGCGGTGTACAGTCGGCAGGGTCGGATGACAGCGGTGTTAAAGGGCGAGAATTTAGTACCGCCTCGATTTGAGTTAACGTGGTGTTAAGTTCTTCGTACGTTAAACTACAATTACCCAACACTCGTTGTAAATGATGTTTGGCCGACTTCACACCCGCCTCCCAGATTCCACCAAAATGAGGTGCGTATGCGGGAATGAAATGGAACTTAATTCCGTCATTAGATACCTTCTCCGCTATAGAATCACAATGAGATTGAAGAAATTTTGATAGTTCGTTGCACGCCCCCACAAATGAGGTACCGTTATCGGAATATATGTTGATGGGTTTACCTCGTCGCGAGATGAATCGATTCAGTGCTAGTATATACTTAGAGCTAGATAAGTCACCCACTAACTCTAAATGAACTGCCTTAGTGGCAAAGCAAACGAATATACTGATGTACACTTTTACCAACTTACATCCGCGACCTTGCCGAGTAGCACACATTATCGGGCCAGCATAATCTACCCCACAATTTTCAAAAGGGTATCCACCTGGAAGGAGCCGCTGCTGCGGCAGGTTTCCCATTATGGGCGTAACCACCCTACCTTTTAAACGATGGCAACGTATGCATTTGTGGTAACAGGTCTTCGCCAGGTTCCTACCACCTATTGACCAATATGACTCCCTAATCGAAGCAAGTAGTAACTGTGGGCCTGCGTGCATCAACCTTTTGTGTTCAAAATCAAATAATAGCCTCGTAAATATATGAGTGGACTGTAACAATATAGGATGTTTCTTATCATATGAGAAATCTGAATTATCTAAGCGTCCTCCTACACGAATAATATTATTCTGATCTAAATAAATGTTAAATTTTAGAAGGGCACTTTTCTCAGGTAATTTTTGTTTTTTAATTAATAAATTATACTCGGGAAAAGATTGCATTTGGGATTGAATGATTATGATATTTAAGGCATCTTGCAACTCATCTTGAGCCAAGAATATACTGCCTACAGGCAGTTTCCTGCAACGCTTAACAAAGCGACATACATACGCCATACAGCGTACAAGTTTTAAATAATTAGAAAACCGATTGAAATTTATGAACTCCCTCGGGAGTGTATTGTCTATGACAACCGCGTTCAATGAAACCTGAGGTCGAGTTTCAGGTAATAACTCAGTATTTGGGTACTGGAGCTGTGACGGCCAATCAGCCAGATCCTGCTGTAGGAAAGTGGGACCTCTCCACCATAGATCCAGACATTTCAGAGCACTAATGTCTACACCTCGAGATATTAGGTCTGCTGGGTTTTGGTCAGTCGGTACGTGTCTCCATGTGCAGACACCGGCCCTATCTAATATCTCAGCAACACGATTGCGTACAAACGGTTGGAGCTTAGTAGGGGGCATTTGCAACCATCCCAAAACTATGGTGGAGTCACTCCAACAATACGAATGGCTGATTTTAACTCGAAGGGACTTCGTAACCTTATCATAAATACGCGCTCCTAATAACGCCCCACACAATTCCAACCGAGGTATTGTGGTAGGTTTTAAGGGTGCTACTCGACTTTTGGACATCAATAATCGAACCATGCACTCACCGTTAGCATTGATGCTACGTACATAGACGCACGCCCCATAAGCGCGTTCTGACGCGTCTGTGAATACATGGAGTTCAACAGTCTTAAACGAGTCACAAACAATAATTCTCGGAATACGAAAATGATACAATAATGGTAAAGATTTTACTATATTGTGCCATTTATGTTGCAGTTCGGGGCTTAAGGGTTTATCCCACGGTAACTTATCTAACCACATACCCTGCAATAACATCTTCATAGTGATTACAAAGGGAGACAAAAGACCCAATGGGTCAAAAATACGTGCGATCGCAGATAGTACCTCACGCTTTGTTTTACCATCCAATGGCACCGATGAACTACTCAAAAAACTTAATTCGTCCGTATGTGCATACCAATTAAGCCCTAACAATTTATTAGGTTCGAAACAACCCATGCTTAGGTCTAGTGAAGATGTTGAAGCCCCAGAAATTAATTTGGGTTCATTGGATTTGAATTTCCTAAGTGGCATACAGGCTGATGCCAGTGCATCAGTGACCTTTGAGCGGAGAACCATCATTTCCTCTAAATTATCCCCTCCAGTCAACAGGTCATCGACATAAAAATCATGCTTAATAACTTCAGCAATCCTATCATCCTTACACTCAATGCCGATCTGCTTCAAACAGCGTGTCGCAAGAAAAGGCGAACTGGCTAACCCATATGTAATGGTGTTGAGTGTAAAAACACTGACAGAATTGCTTGGGTCAGTACCACTGCGCCACAGAACCTGCTGTAAGTACCTATCAGCAGGGTGGATGGCTATTTGTCTATACATCTTCTCCACATCTGCTGACAAGACATATTTATGCTGTCGAAAGCGAAGAAGTATGGATAGTAGATCGTCCTGAACTGTAGGACCCACCATCTGGATGTCATTAAGTGAGATGCCTGATGACGTCGGAGAACTACCATTAAAAACTACACGCAGCTTCGTGGTACTGCTAGACTCGTGATGTACGCCGTGGTGAGGAATGAAATATCCACGAGATGTACAGCCGAGATCTTTGTTTTTTGTCATATGACCCAATGTTTCATATTCCGTCATAAAGTCGTTATACAATTTACTAACATCGGGTTTGGACTTTAATCGACGTTCTAGGGAATATAAACAATTCGTAGCCCTTTTGTACGAATTTCCTAGAACAGACGGATCCTGTTTTAAAGGTATACGTACGCAGAACCTGCCACTAGGTAACCGCGTAGTGTTATTAATAAAATGTGCCTCACATAACTTCTCTTCAGGTAAATAACTTGAGGAATGCGCTGGGACCTCCTCAATGTTCCAAAATCGTGTTAAATCAGACCGAATCTTTTCAATATCGCTATCACTGCAAGAACTAGTTTGAGTTAAATTGCATCTAACATTGTTTACAAATTTATCATTGTTATACGTGATGGGACCGGAGACAATCCAACCTAACTTGGTATCACATAAGACCGGCATTCCTCTGCCCAACTGTAGTCTTCGTGTACCCAGTAAGTCCCAGAATAAATCAGCACCAATTAAAATATCTACCTCTGACGGCTTGTAGAACTTGGGGTCAGCTAAACAAATATTAGTAGGTATAATAAACTTTGCAATGTCTACTTCTCGAGCAGGCACTGCACTTGTAATCGAAGGCAATATAAAACAGAGTAACTTAGTAGTATAACTATTATTAAGTGCCGCTATTTGCACGTTACATATTTTACCTACTCGAGAAGCTATATTATTTATACCGTGAATTGACCCATTTAATTGGCTATTTGGTAATTTTAGGCGATTGAAAAGTCGTTCCGTTATAAAACAAGCAGTACTACCACTGTCAAGGACTGCTCTGACCCTATATTCACGCCTGTTATTATCGAAAACCCGTACTAAGGCGGTGGACAACAACACATCGCATTCCTTTGTTGCGTGACTATCCCCGCACTCCCCGCCGGGCGATGCAATACTTGCGGTCAGCGCGACATTACTCTCGTCCTCTACGGCAGGCTGTGATGACGTTATCGGACACGATACGGAATCATTACCTAAAGTACTTACATTAATATTGCAGTTATGTGTAGTAATTTTAGATTCTGTGTGTATTAAGATGTTGTGCCTGCGCTTACACAACCTACAACCTGATTTCTTACACTGGTTGGCAAAATGTCCTACGTGAAAGCAATTGTAGCACACTTTGAGACTAGGTAACAATTTAAGCCGGGCATCAACATCCAATGCAAGGAACTGTGAACAGTTCGCTAGATTATGACTATCTTTGCATTTCGGACATGGTTTAGGTGAAGATTCGGAACTACTTGTGATGTTACTATTGTGGGAAGACTGTGTTGTAACTAGTGACTTATTCGTGGACTGTTTAAGATATTGAGGTGGATTAGCACGAGAGGCGTTACGTCGCTCCAACTCCCAAGACTCAACTAAATCAGCACGCGTGCGCAGGAATTCTAGAAATAACTGTAATGTTATTCTGATGTCTTTGCCTAATCGACTTTTATATTCTTTAAACTCACGAGAAGTTCTGTGATCTAACTTTTGAGTTATAAGGTAGATCAAAATACTATCCCAGTGCATAACAGGCTCACCTAAGGATTCTAAGGCCCGTATATTTTTATTTATATCGTCAATTAGGCTAGTTAAAGCAGTAGAAGATTCCTTAGTAATAGTTTGAATATTACATAACGCTGCAATATGATTTTGTATTAACAAATCTTTATTGTTAAATCGGTCACACAGTAACTGCCACGCCACTGAGTAATTCCTAGCAGAAAATACAATTGAATGAATGACGGCAGCAGCAGTTCCTTCCAGGGATGCTCTCAAATAATGAAATTTATTTATTTCATCTATGCTATCATTGGAATGAATGAGGCTGGTAAAAGTGTCATGAAATCCCAACCAAGTGTCATATGAGCCACTGAATTTGGGTAGCGCGATAGTGGGTAACCTAACAGGCTGATTATTACAGGCACTGGTGCCTTTAACACTATTGAACACGGAATCACTATCCTTGCTATACTTAGTTACCATCTCCTGTGCCCTAGCCAAGGAGTGATGAAAAAGCGACTCATAATCAGAACGATAATTGAACTGAGTAGTGGGATCATCAACAATACACTCCAAACGAAATTGTACCTCATTGTAATGGTCGTACATCGACTCCATCTTCCCTATGCGCAGCTTTAACTCGGTGATGTCAGGGCTGCTCAACTTTTTACCAACAAGCGTATCAAGGTATCTAATGAAGATAGTTAAGATACCTTTATAAGCTCCTCGCTTCCTAACCAAATCTTGTTCCTCGGTCATACTGGGATGCGAGTATTAATCGACCTGGAATTTATATAAAAATAAAATTAATTATATATAATAGCAAAGAAATTACCTGAATATACACAAATACGATTGTAATAACTAAGTTCTAAGACAATATCTAACACTAATACAATATTTTATTCAGTACCTACCTACTACCTACTTCTTAGTAGATTACGAGTTTGCAACAGATTTTCAACTGAGACAGGATTTAATAAGCAAATAAATACAATGAAATATGTAGTACAACTGACTACTATACTAATATAAGTATAAACTATTGTGATTATTGCCTAATAAATGTATCTATGACACTAATCCGATCTTTTCTGCTCACAATGACTAAGCTTTTTGATACATAATAAAATATTTTAATCTAGGTAAATTGACTCACTAACCTTGGATTATCCTTAATTAAGGCTAAATGATACCTGATCGAGTGTTGGGAGACGATATTTTGTAAAATTAAAACTTAACACCGTAGTACTCGTCCACAGGCCGCTTATTAAAATATCTTCCGCCGAGATATCTTCGACTTCCAACAGGAGTAGCTGCTAATCCTTGATATTTGTATGGTAATCCGGTTCGGTAAGGACCATGTTTAGGATTGTACTCCGAATTTAAATAAAATAAAACTGCAGCGATTGGAACTGTACGTGTGTAATGCTTTCTTAAGCTCAGGTCGACGACAAGTGAAAAATATTAACAATTGATTAACTTAATCTACCTACTATACGACGGCGCCGCACAGGAAATAACTGCACTTAGTGCACTGCTTGCATTGCGGTAACAAACCCTTCAGGCACTGTCCTGAACAGTACCTACTTATTACATTAGTCAAAGGTCACAAGAATCTTTTACCTATGCCTACCCCTTTACAATTTACATAATATACTTACATAGGTACTCGTATTGTAGGTATACATACGTAAAAGAAATACGAGAGCTCAATCCATAAAGTATTGAAAATAAAATACTTTAACGATGTTATTGAAGAGCAGCCGAGCAGGTGGGGTTACCCCTCTATAGTATTTTTCCCCGATGCTAGGGAAATCTTCAATTTGGTTGGGATTTGCGGTAATCCATCCAGATGGAGCGAATGGCAACTAGTCTTCGAAACTCGGGATAACGCGTGTCTGTCAAATAATGGGCTTATTATCGTAAATGTTCCGTAGGAACAGATGTTGTGTTCCGAATTGGACAGGGACAATAAAAATGTTTTACATAATGATATTATTTCCCAATCCCAAAATGGGTAAGGAAATAGAATCAATGATCGTATAACTGATACGCGATGATGATAATACGGAGTCATTAGGTATATATGTTGTGACCTGAACATCTGTTAGTGGTTGGCTACTAACCACAACTCAGAATGGGTGGTCAGATGGCAGTCGCTCTAAACGAACTTATTTAAAAAAAAACAATACACGCAAAATTACGTAAGGATGTTGATGATAATCACAGGGATACGTACCTATATTACAATTTAGTCCACCGTATGAACTAACCTTCATCGGATTACGTCCACTCCTAGACATAAATACTGGTAATCGCTTCATAAAACTCCAAAAAACTTTTCTACTTGAAAGCACTCCCTAACCCCCATATTTTGCATAACATATTTATTCTACTAAAAACGCATAACATTAAACAAATAAATCCCATTTTGTTCCCCTAAACTTAAAGAAAAATCCTAATTGAAGAGTAATAACCGAAATAATGTCTTTTTGGGAAAACATTTTTCCCGCGGAATTGTACCATAACGATCTGAGGGAGACTTTTTAATAAGCTTGTTGTCTATGCCCCCGCTGTTTATCGATTTTCAGAACGTAATAGTAGGCACAGAGTTATAAAGTTTCTTGATTGACTTTACGGGTGGCTCGGTGGGGAGATTTTGTTTATGTTTTTCATTTCGGTTTGAAAGCGTTTCAGAAGTAAAATAATTATAAATAGACTTTTGTAATGTATTGGGACAGATTTTAATTAGTTTATTTTCGATGAGTAACTTATTTTGAACTAATAACGCGCCCTGGCTTTGCCCCGGTGTATTAAGTAGGTACCTACCATAAGACTTTCCAAAAATTTTCTTGTGACAAGGTTGGCATAAAACTTTTGAAAAGGTTGGAAAAATTACAAGATAACCATGAGCATCATTCTACTAGTATAGCTCTACACCACGGTACACGTAGGTATCTAGGACCTAAATCGCGAGAAAAACGAGACACTGGCGCGCGCGGATTGTTTTGTAATAATTAATCTATGCTTGGTGAATTTGAGCTCGTCCACCGCAGTACTTAGCATCCTGTGCTATCCTCAAAAGTCACTCATGAAACGTGTATTGCGCGTATAGAGCATATTTTATGCACATTTTATGTCCAAGATATATGTATTATGTCCCGAGCAATACTTACTGCTTTTTTTTTTCTTTTTTTTTTGTACGTGTGACAACCTTCTCGGGCTTTACCTCACCCAGATCTACATCTAACACTACCTAAGGCTCCGCGCACACGTACGGTTTCCGTCCACGGTTTCCTGATCAAAAAGTCAGATTCAAAAAACCGAATGCACCATTTTCATACAAAATGTTCTACTAGCCGCACACGTCCTTACTTTTTGCAGAACGGAAAAAACCTGACGTTCGGTTCAGAATGGAAAAAACCTAATGACGTCATACCGAACGCAGCACTCGCATACATTTTGTACTAATCGCCGCACACGTCAGGAAATTTCCATCCGGAATCGCGCTTAAATTGTGTCCAGCGTTGTCAATTCCCAAGAGAGTGGGGACTTTCAAGCCGATTAGGGAATTTGTGGGGATTGTGCTTATGTGGGGCATTTAGACATTCACACTAGACCTAAACTCAGAAGTAATAAGTGGCAAGTATTATACACATTGATAAATTATTAAAGCAAAATATCCGACATTAAGGTACTATTTAACTCTTTATTGGCAATATATGTACACGAGCCGCAATAAACATCGCAAGTGGTGAATATAGCGGGAAACTTCAAGAGAAGTAATGTAGTTATCAATGTCTAATATTGGGGCCTTTCTGTTGGGTTTGTGGGGAATTCAGATCATCAGTAATTGGCAACACTGATTGTGTCTCGCTTCCGGGGTTGCCAGATTGTATTGTAACTTTTGTTACATTTTGCGTAACTTTTGACTCTCTTACGACCCAGCCCCATAGTGGTAAACGCTCTCAGCTGCATTAAGTCCCAGATGAAATAGCTGGGGCTCGTACTCAATGGCCAGTGGGATTTCAAGGAGCATCTCGGAAGGCCGGCTCCTAAATTGGGCGGATACCCGAGATAAACCGAGAGGATTTGTAAAAAACAAGAAACACTATATAAAAAAACAAGAATACGTAACTTTTCCCCCGAAAATGCAACTTTTAAGCCAGCTTGTGTTACATTTGACAATTTGGCACTGGCAACACTGCTCGCTTCGAACTAATTAATAAAAAAACCTAATGCAAAAAACCGAACGTGTGCGCTCGGCACACGGAATTCCAAATCAGGAAACCGTGGACGGAAACCGTCTCCGGAAACCGTACATGTGCGGCCACCCTTAAACCGCTCGATAACATCACACATGTCTTGAAATGTCAGGGATTTAAAATTCTAAATGACTTCTATACTAAAACATTATAATTAAACATTTTAGGGTTAATTCTATTGAAAATCGATCACAGAATAGATAAAAGCATCGGTGTCACAATCACAATAATTCATAAGTAACTATCTACTTCAGTTCTAACTGCTGATATTTCATACAACAGGTAATTAATAGTGAATTTATGGCAATCTCGAGCAAAGATTGTGCGTTTAATTAACTAAGTCGATGCCGCCGGCGTCTGGCGACAGTCTTGTAAGCAATTAGCCAAACTTTTCCCATTTGCATGTTATGGGTAAAGTTGAACGAGAGGTGGCAACCCCCGGTCTTTATAAAAATTCGAAATTTGAATTGAATTCTTTTTTAATTTTGAACAGTCTGCGTGGTCTGGTACCATCTTGGTATGATTTTTTAAACTTGCCCTTATAGAATTAAAAATTATGGAAATCAAAGAGGGGAAACTTTTTTGACAGCTTGTGTGTCGCGGAGGTAGAGCCCAACTACTTAAGGTGATTACATACGCGAAAGACTTTGACCATACAAATGCTCAAGGTCATTCGCTCATATTTGAACCGTAAAAATCAGTAAAACCAATTTTTATAGATAACTTTATAGGCGACGGTTACTAACTAAGAAGGTCACGTCATGCTAATACACTTATTTAACATAGATACATGTGAAATTTTAGATTATTTGGATACATACTGTAGAAAATATTTGGTTTCATAAGAAAGAGTAGAGTGTTGTTCAGAGCCTCTTTTCAACTATTTCCTCCTTTTTTATTTAATTTATGAAAAGGTGAAGTTACTCTGTATATTCTGTAGTATGCAGGCATGTGAATGCCAGATCTGTAGGTTTTACAGTTAAAAAGAAAAACGGTTTCAAAAATACCGATTTTTCGATGCTGATCTGATTCGGGGCCTTAAGAGGTAATCTGTGGTACCTAGTGCTTAGGTATTGCTCAGGACATAAGTATTTTGGACCTAAAATGTACTCTATACTATACGCGCAGTGCACGTTTCTTGGGTGTCTTTTGAGGATAGTACGGGGTGCTACTGCGGTGGACAAGCTCAAAGTCACCAAGCATAGATGATTACAAAACAATTCGCGGGCTAGACCTCGTTTGTCTTGTGATTTAGGTCCAAGATACGTGTCCCGAGGTATATCTGTAGTAGAGCGTTCTACTGTTATGTCCGAGGTGATTTTAGCTTTAAGATAATTTTCAATACTCATCATCATCATCCTCCTGCCCTTATCCCAAGTTTATTTGGGGTCGGCGCAACATGTGTGTTTTTTCCATTCATCTCGGATTGCAGTCATCTCAACATTCACTCCCTTCCTAACCATATCATCTTTCACACAGTCCATCCATCTCCTTTTAGGTCATCCTCTCCTCTTGTAGCCATCTAATTTCATAGATAATGCCTTCCTTACGACATTACTTTCATCCCTACGCATTACCTACATGTCCGAACCAGGACAAACGATTTCCTCGTAGATCATTTTGAATACTATAATCGTCAATATTGACTGAAGCTGAATATAATGTCCCAGTAGGTCTAATCTACGTACATTAGGTATACTCATGCATTGCACCTTCTGGGGTAGCCAGAGAACAGATAGATAATTTATCGTAATTAAAAACAGTTTTTCAAGAATCTAGAGTCATTCTTTAGGAGGATTTAAGATAGATTACAGGGTATAATCCAGCTTGAGCTATAAACATGTCTAGTTTCCCACTCACGTGGCAAGTTTTGGCATGCTGAAGGTGCAAACTTCGAACTTCGAACTAGGAACTCCCACAGACGATTCCGGGTACTCGGGGTAAAGGCATGATTCCGTAGTCGACCGCATACGACAACTGCCGACGGACGCAGCAGATGCGCGTAATTCATTGCGGCTTCTCAATGGTCCCCTTTATCCATACCGGAGTTTGACAAGTAATGGTTACGCTGTATGTACTGCATGCGTCGGCTCGGCAGTTGTCGTATGCGATCGGGTTCGGAATCATACTTTAAGTCGATTTAGAGTTGCAAGCTCTAAAAACTTGGATAAAAGATGGGATTGCAGGATTCGTTCTACTGTAGAATAATGTTACTGGAGAGGTTTTGTGCTGTCAGTGGGAAGAAGTTTGTCTTACTTATCTTGCGCGCTGACGGCACAGAATCTCTCTGATTTTAAAGGGTCGGCTGCACGAGTGTGACTCCCCTGGTGTTGCATTTGTCCATAGGCCACAGTAACGACTTTCCATCACATCACCTAAGTTGTATACATATACGTACAACTTAGGTGATGTGATGGAAACGCTTCGGCCGTCTACGCAAACTGTGATTCAAGCATAAAATAAGTTGGCTATTAGTTAATTAATAAGCTTAAGTAGCATACATAGCAAAAAAGATTAACATAAAATTGGAGTGTCTGTGTGAAACTGTGTGAAAGTTACAAAAACTTTAAAATACCAGTTTTTAGGGTTCCGTAGCCAAATGGCAAAAAACGGAACCCTTATAGATTCGTCATGTCTGTCCGTCCGTCTGTCTGTCCGTCCGTATGTCACAGCCACTTTTCTCCGAAACTATAAGGCCTATGCTGTTGAAACTTGGTAAGAAGATGTATTCTGTGAACCGCATTAAGAATTTCACACTAAAATAAAAAAAAAGCATTAAATTTTGAGGGTCCCCATACTAAGAACTGAAACTCAAATTTTTTTTTTCATCAAACCCATACGTCTATAGATTGGTCTTTAAAAATGCTATTGAGGTTTCTAACATATTTTTTTTCTAAACTGAATAGTTTGCGCGAGAGACACTTCCAAAGTGGAAAAATGTGTACCCCCCCCCCCCCTCCCCCCCTCTAACTTCTAAAATAAGAGAATGATAAATCTAAAAAAAATACATGATGTAAATTGCCATGCAAACTACCACTAAAAATTGGTTCGAATGAGATCCAGTCAGTAGTTTTTTTTTAATCTATACTTCTATACTAATATTATAAAGAGGAAAGATTTGTTTGTTTGTTTGTTTGTTTGTTTGTTTGTTTTTTTGTTTGTAACGAATAGGCTCCGAAACTACTGGACCGATTTCAATAATTCTTTCACCTATAGAAAGCTACACTATCTGGGAGTAACATAGGCTATATAACATCACGCTACTACTAAAGGGAGCGGAGCAGTGAGCATAAATGTCAATAAATCGGGCAGATTTCCATACATTCTTTACTAATATTAGATTTGTATTTTTGTATTCGAGTAAACTCAAGAACTACTGAACCGATTTCAATAATTCTTTTACCATTAGAAAGCTGCACTATCACTGACTAACATAGGCTATAATTAATTTTCAAAAAAATAGGGATCCTGGATAAAACTTCAATAATGTAACCCAAGGTGTAAAAAAATGACCTAAAAAATTCCTTACATCGCGTACGCTGCGAAAACTATTGAAGATAGAACAAAATAATGTACTGTAGAAATGTATAACTTAAAAAGGTCTACATAAAAGTCCGCGACAGCATATGTCTATCTAATAAGGGTAGCTCACAATAACCATTTTTATCTTTTACAAATTATAAAAAAAATATGTGTCATTTTCGAAGCTATTTTTAACAATATAGTGTTAAGCCTTATCTGACTAAATAGGTTAGATACATTGTACATTTAATGTAGATCAAAATTGCCCTTTACACTGTATAATTATAATGAATATTTTAGAATCTATTGCAGTATGAAAGTAACGCGCGACGATATAAATTTAAGCCGAAATGAGGGCTGCTCAAAGGCTTCCCACATGTCCCTCTGACTACGAGGAGGCCCAGTAGAGAGCAGGAAAGGGAAGGGCTGGTCACCGAGCGCGGACGTGAGGATTATAGGTCCGGCCTCCTGTCATCCCTTCACGCCCGTCTCCTCCCTTTCCGGAATTCGATGGGACATCGTGCTTCCCACTTCTGAGAGGGCCATCTTAAAATTGTAGATGGCCCAGGGTCAGCCGGGGGGTGTGGAAAATGCCCTAGGCAATTTTACACTCCAGCAACTGAAGGCCCGCGACGGCATGCTGTTTAGTGGGTCCGAATTCCACATGGCACTCCTGATGGCTGACGGGGATGGTATCCGAGGCAATTTTAGCACGAAAGAAAAGTTTGTACGGAATCCGAATTCCACGCGGGCGGAGCCGCGGGCAACAGCTAGTACGACATAAACCGCAATTTTCGCCTTCGCTACTACGGAACCCTTCATGGGCGAGTCCGACTCGCACTTGGCCGATTTTTTTATAATGGTATTCTTCAGGCGTATGTAACTAATTTAGGCTGCTTTTATTTTCGATAAAGTGTTCGAGTTCTGCACAGTATAAATATTAAACTTTCAAACGCGTCCGCCATTATTCTGTTGAATAAGCAACTCGTTAATTTTTAATTATTGTAGACACAGAACGAGGGACATTGAGACATTGTTAATGTTAAATAAATTTTGTGCTGCAGATTCAACATTAATTATTGAGCTTGATTTACATTGCTGCACAAGCACAAGGGAAACGGAGAGTATTTTACAAGTTTTTACTGACTAGTGCAGTGGTTCGTCCTGTGATAATTTCGGCTCATGGGACGAAACAATATTTTTCCATAATATAATAATTTTCATTTTCATTCGTTGATTCGTCCTATCGATTATTTTTAAATATATTATCTAAGTTTTTAGTATGGTCAACAAAACAATAACTTTAATGAAATAAGTTATTAAATAAAACGAAATCTAGATTTGTAGAATCATCGGCTTACTTAGAACAAAATTGTGTCAAATTTACACGACCATGGCGAAACCAAAGGAGGGTTATTACCTACCTATAAAGTCTTCAATAAATTATAGGATTATTGGTAGACAAAACTTAAAAGTCAAAAACTTTATACTACTTAGAAAAATTGTTTGGAAAAAAGTTGTGTCACTTTTACTGATTGAGACGGAAGCCACAGAACAGAACAGATAATATGCCGAAGCGGGAATAATTTTCAATTTTGAATTTGAAACGACGGGATTTGACATAGATCTACACAGAAAAAATCCGCTAAAAACCTGCTTAAAAATTTTAAAAGAAAACAGATTGTATGTATAATAAATCGTTCATGAATTTTTCCACCATTCTGCATCAGCTATAAGTGCGCCTTTTTCAGCAACAAAATGTCTAAATTACCTAACTTCTTTGATGGTTGATCCGATCCGATATTGGTTTTTCGCTATATCAATTTTATTCACTTGTACTAGAAGTCATTGTATGCACTTAAAGGTACGGCTACAACTCATGTTTTCTCTAAATTCTTTCGCTATAAAGTAAAGTGCCAAATATCATAAAAAATTTCATGAAAAACCATAGATAGGTATCTATGTAATTTTCTATTAGGTTTTGTTGAGTGTTTTCAGTGAAAATATTGCGAAAAACATGAGCTCTGGACGTACCTTAACAGAGTAAATATTTAATAAAACCTTCCCTCTCTTCAGACATAAACTAAAACTTCATAATCCCATGATCTGTAGTCTATGCCTCCCGACACGAAGGAGTTTTTCAATTCAACGTTTACTTTTTACAACTCTGATTGGGTACGCGTACGCCGGTGTCTACGCAGGGGGCATGTTAAATAAAACCTATTTTACTCGAAACTTTTGCGTGGAGAGTTTTATAGGATATTGGACGAGTATTTTATTGTTTTTCAATCTGTGTTTAGTGTGATTGTGTACTGTTACTGAACTAAAATGTGTATCAGATGCGCTGCCGTGGTGCGGCTGAAGTTTAGTGGGTATACGACTTTATAAATGTTAAGGAAAGGAATAGAAATTAAGGCTACAATCACACAAGCGCGGCATTATCGGTCCGATAATATCGCGCGATTTGTTTACTCAACTAAGGTGGTAGACTAGTAGGGCCTACCTAATTGAAAGTAGCTACCGTGGCCTATGAACGTGTGCAATATCAAAGGCGTCTTATTCGTGCAGCCGAACCTGTAGGAAGCTTCTAAAATGACTTTCTCTTCCCTCGCCCTATCTCTTCCCCCTTTCGTCTTATTCCGTTTTATTATCGCAGCCAGTGTGTCATCGTAACCACGCCAACCATAGGTAGGTACCTAATACTAATGTATTTATACTCGACTAGCTGTTGTCCGCAGTTCCACTCGCGTGGAATTCTGATCCCGTTCATCACTGAAATAATAGCCTGTTTTCCTCATGTATAAGCTATTTTATTGTAAAGTTTCATTAAAATCCATTCAGTAGTTCTTTATGTACGTTCAAGAGTAACAAACATCCTCACATAATATCCTCACATACTTACAAACTTTCGCGTTTATAATAATAAGTAGATGGTAAGATAAATTCGGCTGACCAAAAATATTAATGACACTTAATTTAGCGCCAAAAATCCGCCTGTTTTTTAAGACATAGTAACCTACTAAACCTACGCGACAAAGAAACAAAATTCGCGCGAAAAACATAACATTTCCTTTACAGTCTGTATAAAAGTTTAGGAACCTTTTATGTATTTACTTACTAAACAAAACGAATAGGTACCCAGGTACTTCATAGTATTAAAACTTTTACACTCCCAAATCCGAGCATTAAGCGAATTGTTTTTAGTCGAATTACATTCACCTAAGTGTGAAAACCAACAGTCTGGGAACGTTCAAATTGTTGTGAATACTAATGTCATTACAGCGAGTGGATTCGACAATTAGTTAAAAGCGACCTGTCGCACTATGTAAGTTATTTGAGATGGCAACACTTGCGACGGTGGGTAACATTGTTGTTTTTCATTATTGATTGCATTCTTTGTTTAAATAAGTTTTAAAGTTTTGTTTTTCACGAGATTTACGTGGCTTAGAAGTTTTTCTTTCTTTTACTTTGGAAACTTTTTTTCGTGTGGAAGATACCCTCGGATGCGGTGCGATTATGGCGGACTCGAACCGACTAAAACCGCACGCTATCTCGGAATGTATGAAACATTTCCCTCGCATCCAGGTGGCCCTGGGTCAAGGGAGGTGTGAGGGAAATGCTCTCCAGCTTCGAGATGGCCTTCATGGCTGTGAGAACCATGATGTTCCCATATAATACTTTAGATCCTGGGGACTATTACTTATACGTCAGACCATCCGTCAGACCAACAGACAACAAAGATCTACCAACAAACTGTTGTTCAGTTTCGCAGAGGTATTTATTTATTTCCATGAATAAATTAATAAAACAAAAACTGTACCGTCAAGTCCCATCTTGGACGTTCAGTTTTTTTATCAAATTGAATGGCTACCGGGCAATAGAAGCATCGGTAGCCTATACGATCGAGAGGACCCGGGTTCGAATCCTGGCCATTACACTACCGACGTGAGCCTACTCCTAACACAAGCAATTTAGCTTAGTTGGAGGGGTTAGAGGGAATATTAGTAATTTCGGTTGCTAGTATTATTTTTTGTTAAAAAAAAACATCCGAAAATCTTAGTGTGCTGTACGATAAGGGGAGGAAACCTTTCGACGCATGTCGACCAATACGCATAACGACCTATAAGTACAAAGTTCTTAACGCTTTGATACCAACAATACGCATAATGACCAATACGTACAAAAAAATCAAGTGCTAGACAATAAATGAGCCTGCATTTTTCACAAAAGTCGTGAAGAGTTCCAGAAAATACCAGCATCAATTTCATCATCATTTTAGCCATATGAAGTCCACTGCTGGACATAGGCCTCCCCTATAGATCTCCAATAAGACCGGTTGGAAGCGAATCGAAGAATCAATTTATTCCCTTCAATATCTCAATGCATCCCTCGTTCCATCTGTTATCAACAGAATGCCGATCGCCGTCGTAATCACGTCAGCAGTGCCATTCGGTATGTAAATAAGCTCGGAGTGTCCCGTGTCCCGTGTCCCTCGTCCCGGAGTCGTCCCGGATACGTGACGTGAAATCGAAAGCGTTTCATTTACTGTTCCTAAACAAATTCTACTGTCACTGACTGAAATAGAATACAGGTAATTTATTTTTACTCTTTTTATTCCCGAAGGAGCACGCAGAGGTATTTTAAGTATATTTTTAAGATATCTTCTGGTTATTTAAGGTTAAGGTTCTTTGAAGGATAGAATTCGCAACGAGATCATTCAACATAGAACTAAAGTTACCGATATAGCTCGCAGAATAAGCCGGCTGAAGTGGCAGTGGGCTGGCCACATCTGTCGAAGGACTGATGGCCGTTGGAGCAGACGGGTCCTAGAGCGGAGACCGCGAGAAGGAATACGTAAGGTGGGACACCCCCAAGCCAGATGGACTGACGTCCTACGAAAGGTGGCTGGGACGGACTGGATGCGGAAGGCAGAGGATCGGCAAACGTGGCGCATATTGGGGGAGGCCTATGTCCAGCAGTGGACTGCAATAGGCTAATTGATTGCCTTAGGTAGGTATCTACCTCTTATATTATAAAACCTTAAAATGTAGAAGAGTCGCCTTCGCTAACGCGACTCTTCCTAAAAAGCATATATCAAGGCCGCCAAGTTAGGGACCACCATTTTAAAGACGTGTCTTCTGGACTACATCTAAGCTTTTTATCATCTAGCGTGGTGCAGTCAAATGAAGGACCATATAAAAAAATAAACACATTTTGAGTGTGACCACTTATGTATGGCCATGTCGCCCTCGCCGGGTCACGGCCTGGTGAAGTGGTGACCCAAGAAGTGCGTCTCCCACGCCGGGCACTTCGTCAGCGTGTGCAGCTCTGAGTCCTGATCCGAATGGATGGCACTCAGACGCTAACTCCTTTTAGATGCGAAACAGGTAGTCCCAGATGGTTCCCCGGAGATGACCTGCGTCAGCTTGTACGAGAGGCAAGCCACTCTAGCCAGTCCTACATGATGTCCGTCGCTGCTACGGTGTGCCCTGGAAGAAGATACACCCCGGGAAACCACGGATGCGACTGAGACTTAACGAGCACGAGCCTTCTGACTTGTGGTCGAGATAGCAATAAGTACGTAGAATCATCTTCAACCTAGCGTTAATCCCGGGCGCATCCGAAGCTTTCACCTCGGAGTCCGGGGTCTGCATTTTCCTGAACAACTGCGTGTTTTGGTTGGACTTCGATATTTTCCGGGAAGCGATATCCACAATCCATAATCGCGATATCAAACTTATCTAGTTAAACAAATTGCCGGACTTTCAAGGCTCCAACTACCCGTAACAATTGCCATAGATGTTTGTACTTATGACAACTAGAACTAGAAAGAGAAGCGTCGGTAGCTTAGTGGTTAAGGAGTCGGCCTTACGATCGAGAGGTCCCGGGTTCGAATCCTGGCCATTACACTACCGACGTGAACGCACTCCTAGCACAAGCAATTTAACTTAGTTGGAGGGGTTAACGGGAATATTAGTAACTAGCTTTTGCCCGCGGCTCCGCCCGCGTGGATGTCGGTTATCGCGACCAAACATAGCCTATGTCCTTTCTCAAGGTCTAATCTACCTCTATACCAAATTTCATCAAAATCGGTTCAGCGGTTTAGTCGTAAAAGTGAGACAGACAGACAGACAGACAGACAGACAGACAGACAGACAGAGTTATATTTGCATTTATAGTATTAGTAGGGATTTCGGATGCTAATATTCTTAATAAAGAAAAAAAAAAAACTGACGGCTTACCTTGCTCTCTGTGGCACGGAAATACCCAGACCAAGAAAATAGACATATTCATGCATACAAATATTTGCAATGAGCGGGGCGGGAATCGACCACCTCCTGCCTAGCAGTCGCGTTCACCACGCCACAGAGGCTATAGCGCTGTGTAGAATATCCTAGAATATTTGTATACTTCTAAGTATTTATGTATTGTCAGTAATAAAAGCAATTCCAACAGCGTCTATAAAACAACGTCGGGCCGAGAAGCCCGCCGCCATCTTGCGCGCCGACCGTATTTCACCGCGGCTTTCGACACAACTTATTTGTTTGCTCAGACGTTTTCTTGTTGTATTTAATTTCACTTTATTGACTTCTTATGGCCATCGTACACCGTTTTTATTTAACAACTAGCAATACCTCAGGGGTTTACTCGAGTTTTAGCGTAAATTTTGATACGGGATAAGTTTATATAAGGAGTTAATTTGGAGCCTGGAGTCCACTTAGGTTTCGGCTTACATGGCTTATAAAGGAGCGCCTATATGAGATCCTCGTCCGTCAGTTAATAAGTAGGTGTCCCGGCTTGCAAGTGTGTATAAGTTTGATATACTGTCTATGATTGGTAGATTTGAACTTCTCCGCCGCCGCGCCGTAGCACTCCGTGCTATCCACGGAGGACAGAATATGACTTCTCCATGGTGCTATCCTAAAAAGACTCCCAAAACGAGCACTGCGCATATAGAAGTTATAGAACACATTTAGTGACGTCATTGGGTTTAAGATAGATGACAATTATTATCTGTTCTGTGACAATGTATTGTGTATTTTTTAGTTTCTGCATCCCATCTTAAATTCGAAATTCAAAATTCATTCCCGACCGTGACACAATTGTTTTTAATTCTAAATAGCTTGTCTATTGGATATAGATAGTAAAGCAATGTGCCAAGTGCAATATTTTCATTTGGTAGTGCTTTAGTTTGGAGACAGGATTGCAGACAGACAAATATCCGATCGGCGTGAGAAGCGGATACTAAGTGGTTGGGGCCACGAAATACCCGGATGGCAAAAAGCGATTTCCATCCAGCGCCGTTTTAGTCGTCATTTCTGGGTCCTTTAAGCTTACAATGTGTAGGAGGAACCTTTGTAACCCTAATGCAAATTTTTGGTATCAAAAAAAAAAATGGAAACACATACACTAACAAAACTTCCAATGTCATTATTGTCTTGGACGACGGACTTATTTCTACTTCTTGTATTGTGTGACCACTTTGCACTGAACAAATCTCTTTCTTTTTTTTCCTTCTTTCTTTCTTTCAATAGCATTATGTTGGATGCTATGGATTTTATTCTTTCCTCTTTTTCAGGCGGTAGAAAGTCATATTGGGCAAGGGCTCTACATTATAGAAACAAATTCCATGCCTATATAGATTTACAGATATTGTTGGAGATTAAGAAACCATCGTGTGGAAGCTGGACATAAGACATGTTCTAAAAAATTGAGATATTGATAAACTGGTGAAAGTTTTAGAACAGTCCCGTGATAATATGTCCACAGGTCATAAGTTTATGTAACCAAACAAAACAATCTCATAATAATAAAAATAAAACTTCCATAATTCGAAAAAAAATCAGAACGCTGTTTTCTGTGGTTTTAGTCAATGATATATTATAAACTATAGATATGTTGTCCACACTCTAAAATGGCGACAAAAAAATGATGACTTTTGGTCATCATTTTATGCACCAATCAGAATCGCGACAGTGCGCCACCAAAAAAAAAAACGTTTTTAATAATAAAAACGTAATAATTAAATATTATTAATATAAATAATAATATAATTCATATAAATTAATAACATTGACGTATTTTTAGAAGTAGCTAATATGTTGTGTTTGCGCCATTTTTGAAAGCCGCCATCTTCGTGTATG
This sequence comes from Eilema depressum, assembly GCA_914767945.1. Classification (NCBI taxonomy): domain Eukaryota; kingdom Metazoa; phylum Arthropoda; class Insecta; order Lepidoptera; family Erebidae; genus Eilema; species Eilema depressum. The sequence goes on from OU612025.1 coordinate 20,051,195, forward strand.
ACGTATCTATAAAAATAATACTATCATTGGTTTTAGTAGTGCTTATTTTATTGCCCAGAATTTTTCATATAAGCCTTGGGCGACACATTCCTAACTGCCAATCTTCGTGATCATTTACGCCGCATGAATTTTATTTGTGTGTAGGCGTGAAGCCTAAATCAGCCTAAATCCCAAACACTCTGTTTTAGTGGCCCGACTTAGCGCTGGAAATTCATTGCAATCGAAAAGGATGAATCCTTTTGATTCGTGCACATTTTTCAAACGGTTATTTTGCCGCGCGGAAATAAGACGCTTACGGTTTTAAAAAGTTTGTATTCTATTTTTAAATAGATCCCTTCAAAGAATTTCATGCAGTTTCGATTAAAACTTGAAGGGTTTTTTTTAATAAATTCTCTATTATTGGCACAGTTTTTGAGACTGTGGCATTTTAGTAAGTAGGGTAATTTCACGATGCCTAATTTTTTGCTAATTTCGGTGGTATTTTTCAATCATAGGTTTTCCGATGAAAAAATATAATGGAGTTCTTTTAGAACACATCAGTATTCTAGGTATTCTAAAAGAACTCCAACAAAATTTTTCATCGGAAAACCTATGATTGAAAAATACCACCGAAATTAGCAAAAAATTAGGCATCGTGAAATTACCCAGTAGGTATATTTGTTTTTTCCTGCATGAATTGACTCGTAAGGTGAAGTACCGATATCGCTCAACCGTATACTGCTGTCACTACGGTCTGTAAGAGGTCTAGTTTCCTATTCTTGGCCATCCCAAGCTTACCCAAGGGATTCCATATTACCTAAAAAATACCTATAGGTAAAAGTTAATGTTTAACTACATGTTTTATAAAAAGGCTATATTTTTCACTGATATTCACAAAGCCCTCATGAATCAGCGAGTCAAGCCTACTCGATTCAACTTATCCGAAAATCGTGTCTTTCAAACGTTACATTAATATTCTATGGTTATAAGCATCCAATAACACGATTTTCCGGTCGTTATCTTCTTTAAAGTTGTAAAAGGCAATACCGGCTATAGGAAAGTGATCTTACAAATTCACTTCAGCATTCACTATTATCCAACTCAGTGGATCGCGAATTCGTATTCTTAAGGCATGATTTCGTAGCCAACCGCAGACCGCAGCAGCAGATACAGCTTATTGCTCGGGACTATAATATCTTGGACCTAAAATGTACTTAAAATATGCGTAAAATATTTACATACATAATGCATCGTGAAATTCTTCCACATCATCACCAACCGGTAACGTTCCCAGAAGGCTGGCTGCATTGCCACGTTGAATGTCAAAGCTTATTCTATGTTCAAGTTCAAGATAATAACCAGCCTTTTGGTCACGCGTAGCGTCGATTCACCGCATTGCCAAATCTTTGTACACAAAACGGGCTTTGTCCCCAACGTTTCAACACCAAACGGCTCATAAACCTGCTAGGTTACAGTTTTACAGTATTTGCGTCGCTTGAGGTTTTCCGCAGATGCAGAAGCAGCGCCGGCACCGCCTTCTGTGCCTGGAACCAAACAAAATTATCATAATTCAAGTCTATTTCACGGTACGCTGTTTCGACTGCATACCGACCTCTGCCGTTGTCTGCAGTCGGCTACGAAAGCATACCTTTACGTAAAACGTTCTTAACACGAGTAGTGGCACTGTATTGTACCTACAGTATTCGAGGCACGCGTTCCAATCTCGCGGCTGTTGATTTGGTGCCGTTTCAGAACGTAACGATTGATCAATATGGCGGATTTGGCGGGAAGATTCGCGCGCCAACAACGCACCAATTTCCCCATTGATGCGATTCTGTGTTTGCTTAAATTATGTAGGTAGATTGTGTTTTGGCTTCCGTGATTGATAACGTAATTTTTTTTCGTATGATCGGGTGACGGGTGTATGTTTGTCAATTTCCTTACCCCTGCAACCGTTTCAAATCGTAAATCACTTGTGATAGGAAAATGAGAGTGATGTTATGTTGTAGCTACGTTTGATCCTTTCAAATACATGATGTATTTTGCTTGTGTGAGGTACAGAGAAGATACTAGTTCAGAATAATAATAATAAATAATAAATATATTCCACAACATTCTACACAACGCTTTCTAGACCCATGGTAAGCTTAATTAGCTTGTGTTATGGAATCTAGAATGCGGATATACATACTTAGATACTTTTTTTTTTTTGTAAATACATACATATTATAGGTACCTACCTACTTACATAGAAACACCCAGGCCAATGCAAATATTTATATTCATGTATACAAATATTTGCACTGAGCGGGGATCGAACCCGCGCCTCCTGCGTAGCAGCCGCGTTTACTACCGCTACGCCACAGAGGCAGTCATGATTTTGTTTCTTTTTTTTATCGTGCAAAAAACCCCATGGATACTGGATACCCCTCAGCCGGAGCCGGTGGAGGTGGCTTGCCACTCTAACTGAAGGATGAGGCTGAATTTCAATATATTCCGTGAAACACCTGAAAAAGAAAGAATTGATTGGCGTTATCGAAGTTCTGTAGTTAGACTAGTTGGACTTTTCAGGGCTCCGACTACCCGTAACGACTGCCATAGATGTTCATAAGGTAACTAGGACCGACGACGGTCTTACGTATTCTCCGAGGCACCTAGACCAAACCAAGTCAAATAACCTTATCGTAATGGTATCACGGACTGGTATCAACAACTCCATGTCAAGGCGCGGTTTTTGCTTGAGAAATAACCAAATAATATTCATGCATACAAATATTACCACTAAGCGTAAATCGAACCCGCGCCCACTTCGTAGCAGTCGCGTTCACTACTATCACGCCATAAAGCCTTCGTTGAGTTGGTTAAATATTGATATTTAATATTACTACAGACTGTAAATAAAATCTAATAAGCTATATAAAATCACGAGGGTTTTACCATTTGTAGCAGATACTGATCGTTCTGTTTTGGACAGGAGCCCGGAGCTACAGGGGCCCACGTCCCACGTTGAACACAAAGGTTGCATTTTACGTAAATACTGCGCTGCGGTAAATTCGTTTGTGAGTAAATAAAATTACTGGTAAAATGTTTTATTTAAATGAAAATTATATTCCACGATATATTTCGCAGTGTTGTCTAGACTCAAAGTATTCTTAACTTAATTTTTTTTATTAAAAAGTACCCAACAACGTTTGGGTAATGAATACTGTTCATTTAAGACATTAATCATTGAAATCCGTACAGTGTAGAGTAGTTATGAGGTAATACAGAATATTTACAAGTATAAGTGCATTGTATATTTACGAGATAGGCGCGAAAATCATAACCCTTTTTGGCAGTTGAGTACCAATGATGTATTATAAACTATAGATATGTTGTCCACACTCTAAAATGGCGACAAAAAAATGATGACTTTTGGTCATCATTTTATGCATCATTCATTAACGCTAGGAGGAAGAAGACGTAATAATAAAATATTATTAATATAAATAATAATATAATTCATATAAATTAATACCATTGACGTATTTTTAGAAGTAGCTAATATGTAGTGTTTGCGTCATTTTTGAAAGCCGCCATCTTCGTGTATGACGTATCTATAAAAATAATACATCATTGTTGAGTACCTTAAATACTGTCTACGCCTAAGTTTACGCGAATATCGGTCATTGATATCAATACCAAATAAATGAGTAAAAAAGTGGGTTTAGTTTAAATTAACTAACCTGTTCGTACCTATCTAGGTATCTTTTGGTATTGATGCTGCTAGCAGTCGGCCATAGGCATGCCCCCTATGAAGAGGTTAGGTATCAAAAAAATCCTGGGAGTATAATCCGATTCACTCTACCTACCTCTTCAAAATACATATAACTACCTAGGGGTAAAATACCTAATTCAAACGGCATTGGGTCATTACATTACTTATAGCAACACCTACTATAAATAAGCTACATTTCAATATTAATTACAAGAACAGCAGCCCCATCAAATTTAAGTGCGCGTTAACAAGAAAATGTAATTATTTTAACTAGACAAATAGACCTTAGTGTGCCGACACACCTACGGAAACATGCGAGAGTCGTTCAGGGTGAATAAACTGACTGACTTTATACTCTGATCAAAATTCATAATCGCTTATGCCTTTTTCTCGATGCAATGGGACATCTGCCCCCTAGATAAGTAGGCCATTTCCGAACGAGGTGGTAACAGTTCACGGTTCTGATTAGCAGATGGTACCTACAGCAGTCAAATATTTCGGCACAAAAATGAAGGAACTGCGATGAGCGCCTATTTTCGTATTTGCCGTAGGTGTGTCGCTACGCTTATGGGGGATGCGAATTCAGCTCAATGAAGAATTAATCAGGCACCCCTACTAATGTTGCGAGTTTAGTTATGAAATAATTTATCTCTAGGTACTTTTTAATATTATAAAGTTAAAGAGTTTGTTTGGTTGAACGCGTTAATCTCAGGCACTAATGGTTTGAGTTGAAAAAATATTTTTGTACTGTATAGCCCGTTTATAAAGGAAGGTTATAGGCTAAATATCATCACGCTACTCCTATAGAGAGCGGAGTAGTAATCATAAATGTCAACAAATCCAGCAGATTCTCATATAAATGAAGATGAAGCCGGGATGGGTCGTCTAGTTCTCATAAAATTCGTTTTTTTTTTGTTAAAAATAAATACTTTTTTTGTTCATTTTCATACTGCTTGCCAGTTTCGGGTACTCTTGATATAAACATAAGTGCCGTGTCCATGTCCACGTCAAGTAGTGACCACAGGAGCAACGCACCCGAAACGTCGGCATAAGTGAGTTTCATAATAATAGTACATCGTGAAAAGTCCCGATATCACAAAAACGATACAGTTATTGTGCTGTCAGTGGGAAAACCAAAGGTCCTAGTTGTCTTTTGCGCTGACGATGACGGCACAGAATCTCTCTGTTGTTACAGAGTCGGCAGCACGAGTGTGACTCCCCTGGCCTGGCCCTCTAGACAAGTGGCAATTCGTAGCTCGGTGTATGATGGAATAGAATGACAAATGTACCTATAGGATTTGACGTTTTTGACATTCGTTAACGCCTGTCATAAACGTCAAATCCCATACATTTGGCATTCTATTCCATCATACGCCGAGCAACGAATTGCCACTTGTCTAGAGGGGCAGGTGTTGCACTCGCCCATAGGCATAGGCCACGGTTATCTCTTACCATCAAGAGGGCCGTGTGCTTGTCTACGACCTAAATAGTATAAAAAAAAACTATTAGCAGAAGCTTCTGAAAAGTGTTCTCTTCCTATCACTCGAACACAACTCACTTTTACTATCCAACGTGAGTTGTTTGTGAATGATTGCCAGCAGTACTATAGTAGTGGTTGGATAGTGCCATCGCACGTAATACCACGCTAGCGATACGTGCGCCAAATTACTGGATCACACTCGCTCGTACGTGGAATATTTAGTGAACAAAGCAATATGCTAACGAGATTATCTGAGAATAGGGCTAAATTTTTTAGGATTATCACCAAAAATATGGATCTATTATAGAAAAGGGTCGGTGCCGCGTTTTTTTTTTTATGCCTTTTAGTTGTCAGACAAGCACACGGCCCACCTGATGGGAAGCGGTCACCGTGGCCTATGGACGTATGCAACACCAGGGGCGTCACACTCGCGCTACCGACCCTGAAGAAAACTTCTAATGCCCTTTTTGAAGAACCCCATATTGTAATCGCTTGGGAAAACCACCGCAGGAAGTTCATTCCACAGCTTGAGTGTGCGTGGGATGAAGTGCCTTTCAAACCGCACAGTGCGCACCATTTCCGGACGCAATGTGTGAGGATGAATTCCCTGCCTGTGGCGAGAGGTGCGATGATAGAATGTAGCTGTTGGCATCATGTCAAATAGTTCTTCTGAGCACAAACCGTTGTATAGACGTCATTCATTGTGTAGTGCAGCAATCCCCTTAGATGCCCTCCGCCGACCAGCTGGAGCATATTCCTCGTATCCCCGCTGACCCTGCATGAGTGAGGAAGAAACAGCGGCTCCTACACTGCCCTGCAACCGCCACATACAAGGCTAAGTACTTCCAAAACACGGGTACGCTCCGAGAGATCACAAGCAGCGTGAACAGCTTACTGGAGTTCTTCAATGAGTTGGGGTGGTCAAATGAAATGCCCACCCTCACGCAATGACGTGGAGTTGCAGATACCAGCCCAAACTCCTCTGACCCGACGGGGCCATCTCCGGTTTTCAATATGCTTCTCTTTGGGTGTGGGAACCTCAAACAGTGTTCCCATCTTGTCCCCGGAAAGGTGGAAGGGGGCGCGAAATAAGCCGCCTTCCCGACCTACTTCTACCTGACAGGTGGCTTGCATGCAGGTGCATGCAGGTGGTTCCACGACCTGGGTCTATGGTGCTGGATGATGAAGGATAGATTGAAAGCCTCTGTGGCGTGGTGGTAGTGAATGAGGCTACGCAGGAGTCGCGGCTTCCATCCCCGCTCAGTACAAATATTTGTATGCATGAATAAATAGGTATTTGAATTGATCTCTGCCTCAGAGAGCATAATATCAGCGATGAATGGGATCAGAATTCCACGCGGGCGGAGCCGCGGGCAACCGCTAGTTTCATATAAATTATAGAAATCTAGAAAACTATTCGGCTCTTTTAATTTTTTATAGCTCAGTTTTGATCATTGAAATGAGACAAGTATGTGAAACAAGTCGGTACCTCTCAATAAAATCGATTACTATGAGATATCGATATCCAGCTAGTTCTTAATCGATTGAAAATTAAAAAAACATGATTTCAAATCATTAATTTAAGTGTTTTATCATGTAACCAGGTCACACACCTCTAAAAGTACCTAATCAATTTATTAATGTATTATCAATTAATTTTGACATAATTTAAATATTATGCTAAAACATCGTAAAAAAACAATAAAAGTCGTAAAGAAATTAGCAAAATTCTTCACAAACTTTTATATAAGTAGTTAGATACTAATATTATACTCGTATACCTAAATATAATATTAGTATGTTACATATAGGTAGTCTGTCGGATAACATTATCAGTACCGTGATCTATGAAAGCTTGCAACACTGGGAGTTATAGAGTTTACAGAAGAGGAAGGTGTCGAAAAAGAGAAAAATGGGAAATAAAAAAGAAAATGAGGCAACACTGAATTTCCTCGAATTCCTGCAGTCCTCGGCTCTCATAAGACCCTCGCCTGAGGGCTCGGGTCTCAATTATTGCGCCTCAGCAGTAATCACCAACTTTACACACTTGTACATAATGTACTATTGATAAAGCTGACTTCTAAAATTTCATAACACTACTGAAATGATATTTTTGTGCCTCACCTGTGTGTTGTCACATATAACAATGCTTGGATGTGAAAGGATCGGGCAAGTGCGAAACTGCATCGATCATTACTGAATTCGTGTCACGAGTAGAGTTACTTATTGAGTGTAGTTTGGTACAGAATATATCTATAGTATCGGAATATCTGGTCGATAACGAGGGACATTGTTCTAGGGTTCAACAATAACACGAAATGTCATGTGAATATTGCGAAAATTTTAGGTGAATGAGTCATTCTGAGTATATCAGACAATCTGATAGTTGGACGTTTTGCGGGTTGTTCCGTATTGATCCCACGAAAGTTGTCCCGAATTCGAAAATTCTTGTTTGATCCCACTTTTACTTCCTTAATGAGCCCACAGCACTTTATTTATATTTTATTCTTAATTGATCCCATTTTTGTGTAGTCTACTATTCTCAATTGATCCCAAACCATCTTTTTCTTATAAAAACATTTTTTGTGGGTACGGTTTTCAAAAGGTAAGTAATTTGAATGACTGAAGAGGCGGTTATTAAAATCTTGTTACAGTGGCTCGCAGATCTGAATGTCTTTATCAAGCATCAGGCGTTACAATTAATATAATAAAGGGATTAAGGAGATTTGCTACATGAACTTTGTGTTAAGTAGTTAGACTTAATGCTCCAGTAGTAGACGTTTCGCGATGTTGGTCATTCAGCAGGCTACTTACACCCGTATTCACAAACAATACTGTGAGGTCTCATAGTGTGCTCGAGCGCATAGGGCTGGTATAATTAATTCACAAACGTCACGGAGCAGTATCTAACGCAGTGCGTTCCCTCAACGAAGTATTACTTAAGTGTTATCAATGAATAAAAAGGCTTACCAAAACGAACGCACTGAGAATTTGTCGTTCTTTGCACAGTTTTGGTGGTACGCATAGCGAAGTATTGTTTGTGAATACAGGTGTTAGACCTTCTGATCAGGAGGGATACATTATAATCACGCCTTTATCCCCGGAGGGTTAGGCAGAAGTAAATTAACACCTACATCTCACCAATCATTGTAATTCGGTCCCACGTAATAGGGGGCGAGCCTATTGCTGCACCCGGGCACCATTGTTGACTCGAGCCATCCATCTGAGGCTGAGTCTGGGCTGTATTGAAGTGTATTGATATATCTGTCTGATGGTAAACAGTCGCCTTGTACGACACCACACGGCCGGGGTGGCCCAAATACCTATTAACTACAGAGTGAAATAAAAATCTGAGCACCAGTCCCGGCAGTTTTGCAAACCTTAGGCTTTAGAATCTGGGGTCTGCTCCTCCTTTTAAATTATTTTTCTTGTTTTGGTGAACTTTTGTTACTACCGTAAAACCGTACCGCCACGGAGGTAGGACACGACGGCATTCCCGTTCCAGTTCCACAGTCCGACTGGCTATAATAACCTCGTATTATGTTCCCGGCGGTGAAAGCCAGAGCTCATTGGAGAGCTTATGAGCTGTCAGTGGAAAGACAAAGGCTTGTCCTACTTGTCTTCTGTGCTGACGCCACTTAATCTCTCCATTCTTACACACGTTCATAGGCCACGGTAACCACTTTCCATCAGGTGTGCCGTGTTCTTGTCTGCAACCTATGTGGTATAAAAAAACTTTCACAATGTTAAAATTAGCAGGATATGGTTTGATAGTGTTTAACTACTTCCGAGTCCAACTGTACGATCCTCACGGGAAGTGAATTAGGTGCCTTGTTCTATTTCGCCGCAACTAGATAAGTATACCTTAATTTAAACTTCTCACCTTGCTTACTCTAATATTGTGCCAAGATATACCAAACAACTAGCCCCAAACAAAAGCCGACTAGATAACCGAACAATAGAGGCGATAAGACCGCCCAACTTATTAATATAGGTTAAGTTACATGCTCACTGAAGTGGTCGCGAATGCTGCTTGTTATTGGTGTGTTGTTAGGCTGCATAACCGTTTACTGGTGTGTGCTGTTCAAGAAATCGAAACAAGTTTGATAGCAGGCGTTACCCATTTGCAACCCCACGCTGGCGCAATCGGATTTTTTTTAATATATAGGGCACGTCAATTTGACTTCGCCTCGCCTGATGGTAAGCTGAAGGCAAAGTCTCTGAACAGAGGGTAACCATTACAGACACGTACCATGTTACAATGGTGGCACTCAGCTTGACGGCCTCATCAGATGCTTTTTCACGCCCCGCTTAAAGGACCAGGGACTGTAGGAGGAGGGAAACACGTGAACTGGTAAGGAATTCCAAGACTTAATGGTGCGGCAGAAGAAGGAGTCGCCGAACCGCTTGGTTCTTGATGGAATATTCTGCACCGTATGCGGGTAAAACGTGAATTACTTTTAAATTTTGCATTTACATTTTGATGAAACAGGCCTATACTACGTATTGTTAAAAACACCCTAAAGTAGAAAACGAAGAGGGTTAGAACTTAGAACGTAGCAACAGGTTGGGTTCCAACCATCCAAAACAATTAACCCCTCCGGCTAAGCTAATTTGCTTGTATTAGATGTGGTCACGTCGGTAGTGCCAGTTCTCTGTCACAATTAATCTAGGAAGTCATCTTCTCTTCTTAGATTACAAATCGTGGTCTAGTGTATATCCACCCTAACAAACTAGCGAATATTAATACACATTGAGAGGATCCTCTCGAATTGTTGCCGCAATAAAAACACAGATGGTGCTAATTAAGTTTGTACGTCACAACATATTGTGACGGTGACCCGCTTGTCGCCAACAAAGGCACGGGTCGTTCTAATGGCGGGATTATTGTTTAATCAGAGCGGGAATGAAGACTACAGAATATGTGTTATGTTTTTAGTTATTAACTTTTGAAAGATGTATGATAATAGGTATGTATTTAGAATGATGGCACGTCGATGCGTAAAGGTTCGCCCACCCCTGTGCTAGGACATTCTACACGACGCTATCTAGACCCAAAGTAAGCATAGCTTAACTAGCCTGTGTTATGGATTCCAGAATGCGGATAAACATTAGATACATTGTATTCTGTAAATAGGTACCTACACATACATAACATCTAGAACTACCCAGACCTACGCAAGTATTTATATTCATGCACACAAATATTTTGCGTAGAGCGAGTGTCGTACCCGCAATCATTCAGTTAAAAGCCGAACGTTATGCCACTAAACCGTCACCGCCATCGCCTTGATGAATTTATTCACTGATGCTTATTTATGAGAAGGTATTTATACCAAAAAATACATACGTAATATTTAAAATGAGACCTTCAGCTTACCATCAGGCGATGTGAAGTCAAATTAACGTGTGTCAAACACATAATTCATATCACAACGAAGCTATTCACGGAAATATTCTAACTATATCGTTATTAAAATGGTACGATAAAGTAGGAATTTATCGGAAATATCTTGAGGCAGCGTGTAGCTTTACCAAACGTGCCCTCGGGAGCACTCCAGAGGAGAGGGCGGGTGAGTGGACCCGGCGACCAGTGTTACCTGACCCCCCAACCCCGTCGAGCTTCAACATGATCTGCTAAATGTGAGATTGTTAGATGTTTACTGAATGATATAGACAAGTGACAATACGTTTGTAGGATAGAATATATTGATCGATATATGGGACTGACATTATGTTGACAACTGTCATACATACATACAATCACGCCTTTATCCCCGGAGGGTTAGGCAGAGGTGATTTGACACTCACATTTCTCCAATCGTTGAATTAGGTCCCACGTAGGGAGTGAGTCTATTGCCGTATTCCGGGTACTATTGTTGACTCGAGCCATGTATCTGAGGCTGAGTCTTAGCTGTAGGTATATATCTGTATGTCTATCATAAACGTTGACATACGTGTTAATCCCATACATTCATTTTCTATTCTATGGTAGTAGTGATATTTCAAATATTACTTTATTTAAATCGATTAAGACAGAATAAAGCTTCGCGTGAGGTTCGGTGACTCAGTGGTCTGAGCATTCCTCCTGTAAGAGAAAGATCGCGGGTTCGAGTCCCGCTTGAGCTGTATTCGCTTTTTTTATTTATGGAGACATAAATGTTGATTTCCGTACGATAAATAGTTCTAATATGGTTACATAACGAACATAGCCCTATCAACACCTTTAGAACCTAATAAGGTTCCTAAATTAACTAACATCGAGAAAATCGAGATTCATGACTGAGTATTGTTCTAAAATAGGAACCTCAGCTGCTTCCCGAGATGGGTCAAATATTTTTTTAATTATTTCATGATGGAGTCAAGATACTTCACTCATCTCTTTTTTTATCATGCTCACACTCACACATCGATTGCCAACTCATAAAAGAATACTTAACATAATAATATTAATTTAAAAAGAGTTGAACTTAAAAATATGGATCTTAGATGACTGGTCAGTGTCGACGACAAAAGACGCAGGAAAACAATAGCGGCATGCGCCCATAGAGAATGCACGGCCACCTCTTTGGAAAAATAATACGGTACTTTTTATATGTCTATGGTATCATGACAACGCAGAAGAAAGAAAAAACATAAAAAACAATAAATTATAAAGTTAAAACGCATGCATGATTATATTTCTTTTTAATTTTACTAACCGTAAAAAGGCTGTAGCAGTGGTTAAATCCATACTTAGTATTATATGCGAAAGTAACTTTGTCTATCTGTCTTTCTGTCTGTCTGTCTTTTACGCTTTCACGTCTAAACTATTAGACCAATATTGATGAAATCTGGTACAAGCTAGATTAGACCAGATTAGACCTTAAGAAAGAATATAGGCTATATTTGGTCGCGATAACCACCATCCACGCGGGCAGAGCCGCGGACATCCGCCATATTTAACCAACTACCCAACATTAAACATGAAACGTCAAATTGACAAATGGGCTCCACATCGCTCCGTATAGCTGACATATCGCTCAGTATAGGGTAAAACGGGCATTAGGAGCCATCAATCACGGAACACGTGCCTCTGAAGCAATAGCCTCCGTAATCAGCGAGGACTGAGAGGATAATTGGCTACATTGATACATCATCAGCCTTCGAGAATTTTTCCTACTTAGTTGGGTTCGACTGTCAGTTTTTCAGTAAAGGAGTGGATGTACAGCGTCGAGGCTTGGCTCCGAAAGTAATAATAACATCACTGGTCGTTTTCATTAAATACATTGCATATTGTTTATTCCTTCAACTAATATTCAACTGCAATTTGCATCCTTTGGTAAATGTTCTGATGAGGTCTTTCAAGTAGTCCCACCGACTCCTACACAGGACAACACGTGCAAGATTTAGAACTCACTCGAATAGGTACGGTGCAGAATATTCCATCAAGAACCAAACGGTTCGGCGACTCCTTCCTCTGCAGCATTAATGAGTCCTCGAATTCAATAAGATTTAAGGACACATTGAGCTCATTTTGCGTAGATTAACACCAAGAAATAGATTCTTCATAGTTCGATCATATACACGTCTAACTATGTGACAACTACCTACCATCTTTAGTCAATCGGTGACCATGGATGCCGAATAGTAGCCGAAATTTCGGGCTAAATGTAATTAATACTAAATACCAAAAACTCTTTGTAAAAATAGAATAGATCATTACCTAGATATAAGACATCTTTAGTGCCAAAACGGTAACATTAGCAAACATTTTGGACGTGCTAAAACACTCTAAACCTTTTATAACCTTAAAACCCTTATAAATTCAATAAAATCATCATTGCAGAGACGCCTCCGGCGCTGTAATCCTATGTTGTAAATCGGAGACTGCATTCAAACGGTTTATTTGATAAAAACACGCTGCCATTCGCTCGCTGTAAACCGATTATATTTGTGCCCCCTTGTGGCGACACACGGGAGCGTATTGTGAACGGGCCCGTTAGAATATCGACGATATTTTTAGGGAAACGTCGGCTTCTAAAAGAAATATCACCCAAGCCCTATTGTCAGTTGAATCCAAAGCTTGGAACACAATTGGAACATCTCCATTGGTTATGGGTTGGTAAATTTTGATGTTTTGAGCATCGACTGTGTCGTCTGATCTCCAGATTGAAAGTCAGACCGCAGTCACAGCAGACTAGGTGCATGCAGATTTTGGTAATCCCTTTACTTTCATTCAAAAGTTGGTAATCCCATACAATAACTTACTTAATGCTAAAGAAATAATTTTCTCTGCTACATTAAATTAATGATGATATTTTAAAGCAATTGGCAGACATTAGGTTAATATTCGTACAAAAAATTGGAATACGGAAGTTGGTTAGATTAGTGTGCCTTCTAGAAAGTTTTTATTGCAGGTCAATGTTTCTTTTTGGATATTTGACTCCTTTAGATTTTTAAGCGTTTAACTACTATAAATTTTCAAACATACTTTTATCACTAATTGAAATAAAATCACTAATTTAGCAGATTTTATCGCGATTAGATCACGATACTTAGCCCACGTTTCGGTTCCAGGGTGCCTAAAAATCTACCATCTTTCATTATCATCTTTTGTTTGACACACTTTTATCACCTTATTTGCAGAAATCTCAGTCATAAGTCATAATCCTTTCCAAAATTAATATTTTAACCTCTTTTTTCGTTTTATCGAACCGTATGTTTTCAAAAGCGTCTAAGCTCTCAAAGGTAACGGCAGGGAATTATGAAAAATGTTCCAGCTTGTTATACCTCCCGTCTGGCCCTCTCATTATGATAATAGTGACCCTCCCCATCAAAACGTTCAACCCTTCCACGTTTGGGTTGTGAAATTGTAATTTTTCCTACAGACAAAGGTAGATTGCTAAATTCCGTGTAGACTGAGAATTTATGAAAATTAAACCATATTGTTGAATGTGATGAAATTTTTAATGATCTTTTCTTTATGGAGGTTACGGTAAATGAGAGGAGAGAGAAGCATGATGAGAATATTGTATAGATGAAATGAGATTGAGACACGTAGAAAGGAGGGAACACTTAAGATTGAAGAAATAGACTAATGAGTAACGGGTTCTACTAGGGGAGGGCCTCTGTGGTATGGCGCTAGTGACTGTAACGCAGGGAGCTCGGGTTCGATTCCGGCTAAGTGCAAAAGGTTTGTAAGCAAATGCCCACACAAAAGGACTGATCACCTGTCCGGTTAACGTCCCCACTTGAAGTATTAGTAGTATGAGCTCACCTGATACTACCCTCGTACAACTACATCTATCTCCGGCTATGGCGATCATATGGTAGGTATAATGGCCTTAGCATGTTTTGGTTATAGAAACTGTTCTAGGAGGCTATCGAAGAGAAGCCAGAGCTAGGGAGAGAGGAAAGTATAAGTTAAATTAACATTATTCTAAACAGCGATATCGAAGCATTGCAGCTAGACCAGTTGTTAAATTTTTTTAGGTCTTCAATTTCTCCAGAGCATTTTCTTTAGAAACTATGAACTCTAAAATTCGCCTGTTAAAAGACAGACAGATATACAAACAAACAAACAAACATGAGAGTCAACGTCCCCGGTCCAAGATCTACCATCTAATCCTGTCCTTTATTTGTCCTGCGGTGACACAGACAGACAGATTGCACTACCCTTAAGGTATGATTCCGAAGCCGACGACAACGGCAGACGCATGCAGCACATACAGCGTACCCATTACTAGTTAAACTCCGATACGGTTGTCGTGGAGGGTGACATCTAACATGCGTACAAAATGGTCTCACTACTATGGACGCCCAAGATCATGCGAGCCGGAAGGCGGATCCTGAGGTCCGAGGTCATCTTGGCCACGGATGCAATCAGGAAAATACGTTACATGAAGATCATGATGATTGTATATTTTTTTAAATTGTAACTATTTAAAAAAAAAGAAAAAGAAAAAGAATATTAGCAACCGAAATTACTAATATTCCCGTTAACCCCTCCAGCTAAGCTAAATTGCTTGTGTTAGAAGTGGGTTCACGTCGGTAGTGTAATGGTCAGGATTCGAACCCGGGACCTCTCGATCGTAAGGCCGACTCCTTAACCACTAAGCTACCGACGCTAAAGGGGACCATTGAGAAGCGGCAATGAATTACGGCAGTCGTCGGCAGTTGTCGTATGCGGTCGGCTACGGAATCATACCTTTATATTGGGGTCTGGGTCCACTGTCAATACTCCACTGATCAGTATTTGTTTACCCCCTGTGTGTGCCTTTTGTTTGTAAACATACGCTCTGAGAAATATTCTCTCCCTTAGGGGGCACCCTAGACAAGTGGCAATTCGTGGGTCGGGCGTATGAAAAATAATGAAAATTGCAATAACACGTGCGGTTTTATCGATCGATAAAAACGTGCCTGTATGTTTGAAGTTTTAATGGATATGGCACAGGCGCAGGCTTTTCTATTGGGGTTAGAAAGGTACGACGACATTTGGGTTCAAAATAATCAAAATAAGCCAAATTATGGAAGGAGTTGGAGAGGGAATCGCAGATTTCAAAATGAAAGCATTAGAAGTAACCGAAATTGGCACTCGGATGAAAATAATGAAGAAATCAGAAAAACGGAGCAACAGATACCTACAGCTGAAAGTTTACATACAAGTGGAGTATGGTTGAATAATTTAGCATAAATGCTAACTATGTATGGTTTTTTATATTGGATAGGTAGGTACGTCAATATAACTTCACCTCACCTGAAGGTAAGCGGAATAAAAAGTATCAGGAAAGAGGGTCACCATTTTAGACACCAATGTTGTTTGTCTTCAGCTCGTCAGATGCTATTTCATGCCTATACAGGACTATTGGAATAGACTGTTGGAAAAAGTAGAAGAAAGACGTTTCAGCTATATCCATAGTGCCGATTTTCTGATTTCTTTATTTTTAACCGAGTACCAAATTTCGATTACCGAAATTTGGTTACGTTCTCTCTCCAACTCCTTCCACAATTTGGCTTAAGTATTTTGATTATTATGGACGCGAATGCCGTAGAACCTTCCAGCCTCGAGAGGAAAGCCTGCGCCGGAGTCATATCCATTAAAACCTCAAACATACATACACGTTTTTATCTATCGATAATACCGCACGCGTTACGATAATGCATCCCGATCAAACTTGCACGTGCCGTTAATATCGCAGCAGTGTGTCGTCGTAGCCACGTCCTAATACCTACATTCACACACACATATACTCACGCCTGCGAATCCTCGAAGGGGTAGGCAGAGGTGTATTAACACCCACATTTCGCCAAGTAGGATTTTCGGTCCCACGTGATAGGGGGCGAGCCTATAGCCGTTTGTCGGATTGAGAACAGCCCTATCTCTTAGTCGCCCTTTACAACACCCACAGGAAGAGATGGGGTGGCCCTATTCTAATCCACTGGGAACCTAATCTCATCCACTCATCTAATCTAATCCACGGCCTAATACATAATGTACTAAAAACAGATATTACAGGGTCGGCAGCGCGAGTGTGACGCCCCTGGTGTTGCATACGTCCATAGGCCACGGTGACCGCTTCCCATCAGGTGGGCCGTGTGCATTAGGGTGTCCCGATAATAATTTTTTTCGATTTTCATTACACAAGACCCCCCAAAAGTTGCGTTATGAGTTGTAGATTACCGTAAAAATAATAAAAAAAATATATGAAAATATCTTGAGGGCTCTACCGGCACTTTTATTTTTCAAAAAATCACTTATGTGACCCTTCAGTGCATATCGTCTATTATAATTTTTTTACATTAATCACATTTTATTTTGTAATTAAAATGATAATATGACGCCAATTTATGATTTGCAAGTAGTGAAAAATGTATTTCCTATGAAGAATAGGTTTGGCTCGAATGCGCGAAATTAATGTTTTGACTGGTTTTACTCAAATTCTCTACTACGATGGTGAGGCAGTTCGTTTCATTTCCATTGCGGTTTTATTGCTGAAAAAGGTGTCACTCCGTACTGTCTTGTGATAAATTACGTGTTTCAGTTATAGATATAATATAAATAATACCAAATTCAACACGAAGTGAGACTAGGTACTTGTCCAAAATAAAAACCAAAATCTCGTGGTAAGAAGTCAAATTTTGGTGTTTTAAATACCCTGGGAGAGGTGCTCTTTTCTGCTTCACTGACTTTTAATATCTTGCTAAATGCAAAGTCTCAAATATGGTCTCTATCGTCAAATAACATGACTATAAGCAATTTTATTGGGTGCGCGTAAAAAACGTCGATCACTGAATCTATAGATCTCTGTCTATCAGGTAAACATCGAAAATATCTACACTTAAGTAATCATTTGAAAAATATGCTTGACTCATTCTTTAAATGATGGCTTTTGCTTGTTGAGAAACCAAACGAGACCACATAATTCTCAAGCAGCTGCAATTTTTTCTGACGGCGAAACAGTTAGTACTTATGTTAAGTCTAAGGCCCGTAATCTAGAAAGAAACTCAGTCCTGAATCTCAATTTTACCTTAGGACAGATTGTACAGATAGACTGAAGGATTTCACAGATTGCCGTTACAACCTGTCCTCAGATAAATCGATATTCAGAACTGAGTACCGTTCTAGAATACCGGCCTGAGTATGCTGATGGCGTTTGGCTCCTGTTAAGCAAAACCTATAATTTAAAGATGGAGGCAAGCATATTTCTTAAATTATTACGTACTCTCAATTTTCACCTGATAGACAGAGATCTACTTATAGATGCAGTGATGGAAAGAAACGCTTTTTTCGCGCACTCAAAAAACTTGCTTATTGCCATGTTTTAGCTGACTGAGACCATATTCCAGAGCTTACATCTCGCAAAATATTAAGGCCAGAGAACTGGTTCTCGGTGCTGCTGAAGAGCATTTTTCTCAAGGTATTTAAAGTACTAAAACTTAACCTCTCAACACGAGATTGAATACTTTGGTGAGAGCGAGACTGTGAGATATCTCAGCTCCACTGATCCTGCGACACATCTCCAATGATGGACTCAGAATTAAGGCTAACGAACTAAACCTTGATATCGTTGACTTTCCTTGTCACACACAGGCAATAGAAAGTTGTTTTAAATTAGTGACGGAGGCTTCTCAAATCGTCATGAATGCTACAGCTCGGGATGGATTCATTAGGAACATATCAAAATGTCACGCGGAAACACCTTGTTTTGACACAAAGACCAGTTCCGTTTTTTTTAAATATTTATTGATTTTATTGTATTTCAACTATTTTTAACACTGGATTAACTCATTTTTGTACTCTTAAATTTACTAAAACCATTTTAATGTTATTTTTGTATGAATTGTAGCTTATGTTAGGAACTCCTAAAAATGGCACATTTCTTAAACTTCAAGGTCCGGTAGAGCCCTCAAGATGACAGATATCTAATAAAATTTAATAATAATCGTAATGTACGCGTCAAAACGCAACTTTTGATACCTCTTGCGTAGCCGTAGCTAAAAAAAAATTTTTCTCCATACATCGACGGGACACCCTAGTGTGCATGTCTGGTATAAAAAAAAAAGACTCAAGAATCTACTAAGTAGTATAAAAAAAAAGATATCGACAAACCGCGTGCGGTATTAACGACCGATAATAACGTCTGTGTGTTTGAGGCTTAACCAGCAGCTGTATCGATGAGTTTGGTTTGTGCCCCCAAGATCTTATTTTGCCACAGTATTGCCTACCTATTTTATAGGCTAATATAATTACCTAACCGTTGGTTTTCTCTCAAATCTAAACAGCGAGGTTCCCTTATTTAGCTTGCCTATAACAGTAATTCTGCCATAACTACAAAATACTAACGAATTAAGTAGTTAATAAAATATTTGTTATTTCCACACGTGCACAGTGAAGACGAAATAATTCTGTAAATCGTGGTGTAATTACGAATTATTATGTGCAATTATTGTTTGTAATTATAATTAATATCCCGCCATTGCTACACGCCGGCGCGTTTTCAAACGGCCATCTTGAATATAACCATTTATCATTCAAAGATAAATACTAACCAAGATGGCGGTTTAATAAATGGCAATCTGCGCTAGACAATATTTTATTCACTATAGCTTTTATTTTTAAGTGGAATTTTGCTAAAGACAAAGAAACATCCTCTGTGGCATAGCGGTAGTGAAAGAGACTTCTAGTAGGGTGCGTTCAATTCTTGCTCAGTGATTTGTATGCATGAATATCGATTAAGATAGGTAAAAGCGAAATTGAGCTGAGGCGGGACTCGAACCCGCGATATTTTCCTTACAGGGGGAATCTAAGCTAATCTTAATCGATTTAAATAGTTTAGCATACTTAATGCTTTAAAATTGCAGTCAAATGCATGAATATGTCTATTTTCATTAGTCGTGTATCTCGGAGAGAACGTTAAGAGGGTATTGTAGTAACACGTCCTACCTCGAACATTTTGACTGACGCAACGAGAGCTCAAATACAGCAATTTTGAGTATTTTACGGTTTTTTGGAAAAAATAATATCTGCGTGATTCATAAATTATAACTTCACCAATCTCTAGATATTTTTATGCTCTATATTTTTTAATACAAATTTCGGCATAATTTTATAATGGCGTCTTAGTGAGAAACGTGTTTGAAATAGCGATTTTGAGCGTTTTAGACCTATGTTTGACGCTAATTATCGAGCCAATTATCATGAATCGTGTTTCTGTTTTCACAGGACCCTTGAGGGTTTAGTCTACTTTATAAATATGCTTTTTATTTGGCGCAATTTGCTATACTTATTACTTTATATCCAGACGTTTAAAATGTTAAAAACTACTGCAACCTGGCCATAAGCCGTCCGTCCCGGTTGTCATACGAACATCTATAATGGCAGAGTTTCTGTGCCGTGAGAGCAGAAGACAAAGTAGGACCAGGTATAAAAAGTAGGACAAGCCTTTAGTCTTCCCACTGACAACACAAAAACGCCGGAAACACAACACGAGGTTTTCATGACAACGGTATTCTGTAGGGCTGTTTCTTTGCAGAATCTTACGATGTATTCTACCTTCAGATTTTTTTTTTTTTTTTTTTTATAAAGAATATTAGCAACCGAAATTACTAATATTCCCGTTAACCCCTCCAACTAATAAATAAATAAATTGCTTATGCCAGGAGTGGGTTCACGTCGGTAGTGTAATGGCCAGGATTCGAACCCGGGACCTCTCGATCGTAAGGCCGACTCCTTAACCACTAAGCTACCGACGCTTCAATCCTCGATATTGCTCCCGGTCGAGTAGAATAAGGCTACCACATCTCTTCCTGTGGGTATACTGGGTATCGTAGAAGGCAACTAAGGGATAGGGCTGTTTTCTATCCGACTGTAAACATAGAGCCTATGACTAAGTGCCCGTTTGGCAGCAATAGACTTGAATAGACTCGCCCACTATTACGTGGGACCGAAAATCACTGATGGCGAAATGTGGAACACTTCTGCCTATCACTTCGAGGCTTTACAGGCTTTATATGTATGTATGTAGATCCCTGATGTATGTAACGAATAAATGCTTTTAAATGTAAACTGTGCGGTATGAAAGGCACTTCATCCCACGCACACTAAAGCTGTGGAATGAACTCCCTGCGATGGTTTTCCCAAGCGACTACAATATGGGGTTCTTAAAGAAGGGCATTAGAAGGTTTCTTCAGGGTCGGTAGCGCGAGTGTGACGCCCCTGGTGTTGCATACGTCCATAGGCCACGGTGACCACTTCCTATCAGGTGGGCCGTGTGCTTGTCTGCCACCTAAGTGGTATAAAAAAAATTAATAAAGAGAACTTTTGAAAACTGCTTGCATACTCAAAGAAGCAAAGTCGCTGTAAACGGTATGTTTTCCGATGCAAATAATTTCGTTATAGACGGTAACGCAAAGGAAATTAGCCAATTTCCTCCTTGTTACCTGTTATAGTGCTTTCAGACGCCGCATTTCCTGGAGTTTATTGAGGCAATGTGAAGGTATTTAGTAAAGGTTGCTACAAAGTCACGGTCTTGCTAGATTTTCTTTGATAGATTTTAAAGCTGAAGAGTTTGTTTGTTTGGTTAAACGCGCTAATCTTAGGAATTACAATTGGAAAAATATTTTTGTATCGAATAGCTTGTTTATCGAGGAAGGTTTTAGGCTCTATATTATTATTACGCTACTCCTGGGATTGGGGAAAAACCATAAATGTCAATAAATCCGTTAGATTCTCGTAGTTTTCCCATTAGTCCCCTAGTCAGCTTTCAAAGGGAACATTCGGCACAAATTGTCACCCCGGTGACAAATGGGAAGATAATTCCCAGCTGTCACCCCGGGGGACAGGGCTAGAGGGGACTACTGGGAATAATCGGAGAGAACTAGTATAGTAGGAAGCCTGAAGATTCCGCCCTACCATTCATCCACCATTAGAGTTATTCTGCGTTCTTTCAT
Organism: Eilema depressum; assembly: GCA_914767945.1. Classification (NCBI taxonomy): domain Eukaryota; kingdom Metazoa; phylum Arthropoda; class Insecta; order Lepidoptera; family Erebidae; genus Eilema; species Eilema depressum. The sequence goes on from OU612025.1 coordinate 20,072,842, forward strand.
TAACCATCATTCACCTTCCACTGCGGGTATACCCACTATAAAACATCCATCATCCTAATTCTAAATAAGTTTTTCTGAAAAGCGTCGTCCAAAATAGAAAACCCCATCAAATAAATCAGAACAATTGCAAAATACCATATCGCAATACACTTAAAAGTAATGTGATCGTGTCTCTCAGCGCTGAACGCTAACAGCAACGAATGCGATCACTCACGACTAGGGTTGTGACGAAATATCGATAATATTGATAGTATCGGAGCAAGGATATCGATAACATTAGTATATCATGATGTATTAGTGTATTTATCGATATGAGCGAGTATCTTAGTTGGAAGAGCATAACCCACTAGAAAAGTTTTGTCATGGTTTCAGGTTTAATTGAACTTGAAACCAGGACAGACCCTTTCTACACTCTGTCTAATTTAGGATGATAATTATGACAGCTCACGTCTATGAAGTAACGATTTTTTTACACACATTAATACTTACATTTAAAATTATTATAGTACATAGACGAGTACCGCCCACTTCTCGTAGTAGAGCGACTTGCAAGACAAATTAATCGAAGTTATATTAAAATTATTATGTTATTGTTGACTATACCACGCCGAGAAGAACGAAAACGACTGCTTTAAATAGTGAATTTCGTGAATTTTTGGTTCGTTTACGGAACTATTTTGAACAAGAGTGTGATATAAATGGCGAACCACTCTTCTTCCTCGCCTCCTCCTCTTAGCGTTAATTCCCAGTCGCATCCGAAGCTTTTCAGCTCGGAGTCTGGGGTCCGCTTTACCAGTCTTAACTACGGATTTGGCTAGACCTCGATATTTTCCGTGAAGCGATTGACTGGCGGACCACTGCTGCCTGAAATTATATTTACCTAAGTACCTACCTAAAATAATAAAAAATACATGTTTTTGTAACTCTCGATTCCAAATTCTACGGGATTGATAATCGAATATCGAATAAATTCATAAACGATTATACGCTATTGGGTACCCTACTGAGAGCTGTCAAAATTTTCATCCTATATTTGACAAAGTTTAGTGGGTGAGATTTGACGTATATGACAATCGTCAACGCATGTCACAAACGTCAAATCCCATACATTCGTCTTTCTATTCTACAATACGCCGGCTAAAGTATTGTCACTTGTCTAGGGGAGCTGGATGTCGCTTCATAATATCTTTCATTGAATCTTCATTTTTTTCATTTGAACATGGCAGAGTAATCAAAATACAATATTATATTTTTTAATTTTTTTAATGACCGCGGTAGCCTAGTGGTATGGGTAATGGACTGCTGAGACGAGGTCTCGGGTTCGATCCCAGGTTTTACCATGGCACACACCAATGACTTTTCGATGCTTTTCGAAGTTATGTGTGTATTTATCGCAGGTTTATAAGTGCCCGGTTAATGGCAATAGGCTCGCCAACTATTACATTGGGACCTAAACATAAACGGCAAAATGTGGGTGCTAGCACCTCTGCCTACCCCTTCGGGGATATAGGCACGAGTTTATGTTATGTTATGTTATTTAAAAATGATTTTAATTAACAACATTTTTTGCGTAGTTTCGTGAACTTTCGTAAGAATTACCATGTTTCATTGCCGAAACAACTTTTTATATTGTGATATCTAAACTATTACATTTTTATAATATCTATTTCGGAGCTGGAAAGACCTGGGGTTTTCCTTCTTTAGTGTATACCCGTAAAATAGTGGGGAATTCCCAACTACTTTGACATGATATCGATAATAATTTATAACACTATCATCTATACAATCGATTTATTTATATCGAATATCGAATAAATAAATAAATGTAACGAGCACCGTTGAGCTATCGGACGCCATGATGAGGAGTACTTCGATATGTTTGTAATATTCCAATTTATTTGTGTAAACATTGTTTATTTCGTCAACATTCAACTTAATTGAGATGTTATTGATTGATGATGTTTATGTTACTAATGGTTTCTTCATATTGAGCATTATTTTATTTTATTTATCGGTACGACTAAATCAAACATCCATCATATTATCCATACCATCAATTTAAAAATTAAATTAGTAGTAGGACGGCCTTGTCACAGCAGGACACATTGTAAGAGCCTGAGTATACATTGCTATAGAGCGCGCCTTACAAGTATGAACTGCTATCACTTGTATGAACAGTACCGAGGCTCCTGGCTCAACCTCAATCAGTAGCAAAACAATACCCATCAAAACGACTTCGCAAATAATATTTAATTTGATATGTTAAATCAAAATTTTATACAACGTCGTAAGTATATTTGTGGTAATAATTACGCAAAAATACCGCAAAATGACGCCATTTTTTTGTAATTTGGCTATAATTATATCCATGCATATCAAATCGAAAAAATCTTCATAACAACAAACTACATTAATTAGTGAATCTATTGATATTTTCGGTAATGCATGAAACGTCACTATAGGTGCGCTATACCATCGCAAAGTATTTGCTAACACTAGGCGCCAAAGACCTGTGTGATAGGCGCGCTCTATATTTATAATGTATACTCTAAGGCATGGTAAGAGCCCTCTTACCTTCTTTTTACTTCTTTAATACGTAATTGCAAACTGCTATAATTAAACACATTATAAATCCAGTAAGTAGTAGGTACCTACCGATAAAAATAGTAAAAATTACAATTTAATTTTTACTATTTTTATCGGTATCCCGTGGGCCTACGATAAGACATCCGCATTTTTTCGAATTTAAGTTTCGGGTAATCGTAATCGGATCCGAAGATGGTGCGTGGTGGACTCTTCGGTTCGGCTTACATCCTATAAGAAAACCGAAGTGACATTATGACTAAATTCTTCGTCTTTCGTGGAAGTTTCATAATAGTCTCCCAGGCAAGAGCTGAAATTCAGTAGTAAACACTGACAGTTACAAGCATCAGATCGATCTTGACTAGCAAAGTACCTATTCAAAATGATCTCACTATTGAAATTTTCGTGAGCGAGTCCGACTCGCATTTCACCAGTTTTTATACATCCAATCACTGAAAAATATTACACATTTCTATATTAAGAACATATGAATATTCAAAACAAATTAATCTTAAATTAGACATGATACATTTCAACAGGTACCTACCTACCATATGGCATATTTAAAAACTCTTCAGACGTCTGTAGACGATTTACAGCCCACTTTCGCGATTGCAAACAAATCCTATTTTATTTATCGAGACAGCATTTACAGTTCCTCGAAACAATCAGTACCCAATCCATTTCTTTCCGTGGATCGTTGGTTTAAATCTGCCATTATCTGTCCGGGCACCGAACCCGTAATCCGGGCGAATAATCCGCTAGCGCCCGCCCCCGCGAGAACATATAAATCACGGATAGAATTAGTGGAGATATCGTCCCACGGGAAGGCGGCCAGGGTTGGCACTGGGTGATGATGATTGCTTGTTTTGGTTTAATTTTGTATTAGAACAAAAACGTTGGATACCCACTAAGTGCAAATATTTGGATGCATGAATATGGGTATTTGCATTGGTTTGGGCATGGCTCGGAGAGCACATTAAGCTATTTTATTTTATTCTTCTTTATCCGAGCATCCATCCTAGTCACATCCAAAGCTCGAACTTCGGTACGTCCTACCGCGCTCCTAATTTTAATGAACTATTTTGGCTAGAAGGACTGCCGTCTGACCTCATGCCTGGCCCATTAATCTGCAGGTGCACTTGGCTTGGAGGTTGAGTCCTGAATTTCTTATCAATAACGAAGTATTATATACTGACCAAGACTATGTATTGACAACTGATAGAAATATACTTAAAAAATAGGTATTCATAGCATTATAAATTGCGTGTAGTTCAACTTTCAAAAGAAAAATGGCGCCCTAGATATCGTAGGTCAACGGAATGTGCTGGGTCAGTATTACTACGCGGAACGGGAGAAACTCAGATGGCTGTGAAATGAGGAATAGTATGCTCTGTCGCGTAGATGTGGCAATGTCACAGGAATGTAGGGACAATGTCACAGGAATGTAGGGAGAAAAATTGTTTGTGAGATTGAAGACTTCGTGAGGGTAAGGTGAATCATTCAGCTGTGTCTTAGAGCGGGGGGGGGGAGGGGGAATTTCGGCCAATCGCCGGCAACACGAGTGGTGCGGTGCCGCTGGGCCGCTCGTATGGCGGCCGATTGGCCGAAATTTCTGCAGTGCGGCGCCGCAACGCACCGTGTGCCCCCGCACTTAGGTCAGCGCCACACATGGCAGTCAAATAAAAAGCTGAGAAGCGCACGGTAAGCGTATGTTGGTATTTGGCCATATTTGTCAGATAAGCAATAAGGCCAGTAATGGCCAATACTTTGTCTATATACACTGTAACTACTGTAACTTTTAAATGTCAATTACAAATAGCAATGCGACGTGCCACCAGTACTTAACACATTGTCTAAGTAAAACAATGCAGGTTATTCGATTCCCCGAAAAGTTATTACTTAATCACGTGTTTCCCTCTTCCTACAGTCCCGGGTCCTTTAAGCGGGGCGTGAAAACACATCTGATGAGGCCGTCAAGCTGAGTGTCGCCATTGTAACATAGTAAGTGTTTATAATGGTGACCCTCTTTTCCGAGACTTCAGCTTACCATCAGGCGAGGTGAAGTAAAATTGACGTGTCCTATATATAAAAAACTAGCTGACCCGGCGAATTTCATACCGCCACATTTGCCGCCGGCGTGGTATTCAGATCCCGTTCCCGCTGTACCTTCTATTCAAATTCCCATATTTTCTTATTCAAACCTTAGCCACACAATAACGAACACAAAACAAGAGAATTATGCAGTTTGGTGCAGTCATTGGGAGGTTATGCGCGTACATACATTTGGAGTTTATATCACGTCCCACGGGAACGTGATAAAAAGTATCCTATGTTCTTCTCCTGGTTCTAAGCTACCCCTATAAATTTTCAGCAAAATCAGTTCAGCCGTTCTTGAGTTATATAAGTGTAACTAACACGACTTTCTTTCACATATATATACGAGTATATATATATTTTAAGTTGTCCCACAGACTTTTGTCCACTGTATGTATCACAGTGCCAACCCTAGCCGTAGGCAGATACAAACACAATACCAATCGTTTTCTAATGACGTATTAAGACCACCCCCATCACTTGTTTGCGCTTTTTTGCCGCTCTTGCGCTCATTAGCGACCTCTACTGACCTACTGAAGTAATTGCTGACCCATCTGTGGTCTATGTCATGTTTTTAAATGTGATATAATATAGGGATACTAGCTCATTGAAAAAAAAACTGTAACCGAAATTCGGGTTCAGCCATTCTGGCGTTCTTACATACATAGGTACATATCAATCATATCATTCATACATATAATCACGCCTTTATCCCCGGAGAGTTAGGCAGAGGTGAATTATCGCCTACATCAACAATCATTTTATTATGTCCCACGTAATGGGCGATGAGCCTATTGCCGTAATCCGCGCACTATTGTTGACTCGAGTCATGTATAGGCTGCGTCGGCATGCGGCTGAGTCTTGGCTGTATGTATCTGTCTGATGTTAAACAGTCCTATCCCTTAGTAGCCTTGTACGACACCACATGGGAAGAGATGGGGTAGCTCAAATTCTACTCTGCCGAGAACGATGCGGGGGAACTTTAATATTTTCCGTGAAGCAACTGCCATCTGATTACTACAACTAATTGGCTAGTTGAACTTTTGAGGGCTCTAACTACCCGAAAGGACTGAACAGTATGACAACTGGGACCGACGGCTTAACGTGCTCTCTGAGGCACGAAAACACCCATACCAATGCAAATAGACATATTAGACATACATAGGTACATATACATAATATTATCATGCCTTTATCCCCGGAGGATTAGGCAGAGGTGAATTAACTTCCACATTTCACCAATCATTGTATTCGGTCCCACGTAATAGGGGGTGAACCTATTGCCGTCTTCCGGGCACTATTGTTGAGTTGAGTCATGCATTTGAGGCTGAGTCTTTGCTGCAAATAATTGTATACCTAATGTTAAACAGCCCTATCCCTTAGTCGCCTTGTATGACACCGAATGGGAGGAGATGGGGTGGCCCGAATTCTCTGCCCACACCACGGAGACTGTCGAAATTATTTATCACGTATTCTTACCTAATTACTAAGAGCAACCCCATCAATATAATGACATCAATATGTACCTCAATAACGACAAATACCCACCACCCCAGCACCATGGGGCCGTCCCATGCATACCTAATGCCCCCTATCGACGAGTTAATTAATTAAATGCGATATAGAGACATCACACGTGATGCGCATGTTGATCGAATTAACTGTACTGTGTAAATAGGCACTAATTGCAATGTGTTTGGGTGAATTTGAGGAGAATTTTAAAGCAGTGTTACCAGCTGTTCTCTAAGTTAGCATTTTATTCATTTTTGAGTTTTCTTTTTCATCGTTTCATTGGCAGCAAAATAAAATTAAGTTATATTAAATTAGATGCGCCCAGCCTAGAACTCGGCGACATTGACTGCACCTTCCGTCGCTTCATTTAGGTCGGCAGTTGTGCAGGTGTAGGGACACAACGGGCGCGACAGGAGGTGATCCATTGACTGCAGAGGTGCACCACAGTCACAACCACCACTCTCCGCGTCCAGATAACCCCATTTTACCCGGCTCTCCCTATAGCAGCCGACCCGAGACCTCTCTCGACCTTCGAGTAATTATACCTGTATATGCCTTCAAGCATGTATAAGAATCCTATCGTACTAATATTTATAAATGTGAAAGATTGTGCAGATGTTTGGATGTTTTTTAAACAAACAGTATATTCTCGCCTACAAATTATATCATACGAGATTCGCAAGTGATAACTATATCGCCTATTTCAAAATAAGAATATTGCTTGAAAATTCTGTTTATACGGACACCACCATTATTCAATTGCGAGGCAAATCTCGCCAGCGTGGACGAGCGAGCGGCAATTGTCTCCTTTCGATAACTTGCAGGCGAGAAATTCTCCCCGTCTAAATGAGCCTTAAGAGAGCCGACTCTGAGCTCTGGATGCTGCCGGGACTAACTTATAACCAGTCAGTTTAATAGATCATTATTCAAACTATAATAAGCCCAAATCTAAAAGCACATTTTCCCCAAACAGTTCACAGTTGACCTACAAACTGAAGGTATAATATTTTATATTTCATTCTAAGGGAATCTCGCCCTTGCAAATTGAATCTCTTGGGAGATGGGTTACTTGCCTTTTGAGGGTCCCTTTAGACCTCACGGGGTTTTACGATGATGGATAATATTTTAGTTTTATGTTTCCAATATGGAGAAGTGAATCGTAAAACTTTCAGAAAGAATTCAATCAGTTGTTTAGAACTTAGTTTTAGGTCGAATTCGATCTGAATTGTGATCTTTGAATACTTTGAAGGTTCGGGGTCTGATGGAGACATCGCGTTTACCACGATGATAACAAAGATACTTTTTTTTAAACCACTTAGGTGGCAAACAAGTACATGACCCACCTGATGGACCCACCATGCACCTGCTCACTTGCGGTGTACTGGCATAGGTTTTCCTCTATGGGTTGGGGATCAAAGAGTAGTATTTTTTTTTCATTTCAGTGGTCCTTTTGTATTTAATTTTTTACATTTGGTCAGATTTGGGTAGGTAAAGTATCCCACCCCATTGAAGTGTTCAACAAATTAAATCGGCAACGTTGACAATTCTAGAAAAGTTTAATTTACAAGAATCGGATCGTAGTCGCGTCGCCCCTTATAAATACTTCAAAATACCCTTTTTATATGTTTTTTGGAGGACAATCGTAAAACATAATAAGACCGTTCAGGTTTATCTCGCGTCAAGGAACTTGACGAATTTCTTTATAAATGTCTTATGTAGCCTATTTCAATGTTAGATTACTTTAGAGATTTTAGTGAATGTGTTGAACTTAAAGGTATGATTCCGAAACCGACTACATACCACAACGACAGACGTATGCATTTTCTGCATACGGCGTACCCATTGATAAAAGGGAGCATTGGGAAGTCGCAATGACTTGCGGGCATCTGCTGCGTGCGTCGGCAGTTGTCGTATGCGGTCGGCTACGGAATCATACCTTTCAGCCGTAACCGACGGACTGAAAATATCACAGTTAAAGAATATATTTACGAGAAGGCATGTATACAGAAGGTGGGACGCATCCTAGCCAGATGGATTGACGACCAGGGGCCCAACCACCACCTCTTAAAGCAGGACTTATTCAGTCTTATTTCGTGTTTTGGTACCACAACCTCTTAAAACAGTATTGCAATAATGTCAGTTTAACCCAGCAGTTTTGTGACGTCACCATCGATTTTGATATTTTAGTTCATTCAACGTCAAATATGACATTCTTCAAAAAGTCAATCGTTACAATACAAAGAAAATATTATAGAAAAAGATATATTCGAGGATAATGAGGATATTATCAGCTTCCAAAAGCTGATAATTCTAATGCCCATACACGAAATCGAGTCGTATGCAGTTATGAGAGGAATGAGACTCCTTCCATTGTATGATGCTGGTTCATAAGCGAAACAGACTCCTACAGAGGAATGATGAATAGAGACCACACTAATGAAAATACCTATAGTTCTCTGAAGAGACCAAAGGTAAGCCAAGGGTAAGCCCATATTTATCATACATTATGTACACACTTAAGAATTGTAATGTGTGAATAACCATTATTGCTTTGGTAAATATATAACGGCGGGGAAACCGCGGCATCAGTCGGTTGTGCCTCGGCGTCAGTATCACTGACGCCATGGCTCACTTGGTCAGTACTCATGGGTAAATGAAATTCCAAACTCTGTTATATCCAGTAGGTATATTAACAATTAACAATGTGATAATCTTATTATAACTACACGTTATTTTTTAGTTAGTTTTATAAGTTTTTAAAAAGAAAGACCCTATACACTTAGCTGTATGTATTTAGCAGCGTTGTTCCTCGTTCCCAGGCTGGAGCAAAAGTGTCTCCTAATTTTACCGCTTTTAGCGCCCTACAAAACCAACGGAAGTCGTCAAGCGCGCGTAACTTTTCAATACTATTTATACAGACGTTGTTGGTTTTGTAGAAGCTTTACAAAATAATTAGATTCATTACAGGACATTATTAATATTTAATTAAATAATGAGGAATATTTCCATACTATAACATTTCTATAAGTTAATCCCTTATAAAGTGAATCTTTACGAATAATAACAAACTTTAATCTTTAATGACTTATTATGAAAAGCGTAATACTTTTCTACATATTATGATATTACAATTACATATTTAAATAATTAACTAGGAATATTACAATATTACACATATTTTATAAGTTATCTCTTAGTAATTGTATGTTTTACAAGTTTATGATCAACTTCACTAGGTACCTATATTTTAACCTTCAATGACTTAATATGTAAAGCATAATACTTGCCACATCCAATGATGTGATAAATCTTTAAATAATTAATAAGGAATATCACAATATTACACACATTTTATAATTTGTCTCATAAGAATTGTATATTCACAAGTAGCGACAAAGATCACAAACTTTTATCCTCAAGGACGTATTTCTTAAAACACTAAATCTTGTGTTTGTTGTTATGGGAGAATTCTTTAATTAATAAATACATACAAATTAATAAATTATAAACTCAACTGTACTAGTAATACATACTTTAAATATGAACTTTGGTAATTATAATGTTTACATTGATACCTACTGCATATCCGGCTAGCAGGATTGAAACCAAAATAGTTACTCAAATAATGCTTTCATAGAGGAATACATCTAATAATCATCAGACACTCATGACAATTCGTATTAGGATTATTCTTATTACTATTACTTATCGTAATCAACTAATATTACCTAACTATAAACTAGTAGTAATCAACTACTAGGTACTTCTTCAAGCGAATGGAATCTTCGCGCCGACATATATAATGTAACATAGTTATTTTGTTCTAGGTGTTGATTGCGTTACCATTTTTGATATGCAACTGATTCGAAGTTATCAATATGATTAAAGAAGTCCGATTCATTCAGAGTCGAGAGCCGAGCAAGCCGAGGGAACAACTACGCACAAATAATAACTTGCATGCCATATTCATGCGCGCCATATTCAAGAGTACAGCGGTTCCAAGAACCAGAATCTAGACATAAAATTAACTATTTCACAAATATAATTGACTTTTATTTGTTTTAAATACTTATCTAGTTTGTTTCAGTCGAGGCTGTTTAACATCAGACAGTTATACACCTATGACTTAGTCTCAGATCCATGGCTCGAATCAACAATAGTACCCGGAATACGGCAATAGTCTAGTGAGCCTATTGCCGTACACCATCCATTTCATCAATCCTTGTATTCGGTACCACGTAATAGGGGGTGCCCTATTATGTGGGACCGAATTGGTGAAATATGGGTGTTAATTCACCTACCTATGCCTTACCCTCCTTTTATCCGTGTGCATGCGTGATTATATGTATCAAGATTTTTTAAACCACCGTAAGTACTACTATATACCGACAAGTACCTACAGTAACGTCCGCTGTGATCCAGCCGCGGTTTTGATTACCGCTCAGTATAAATCAGGTTTTCCTCATGGACCAACTATGTATGCGCAACTAGTTGTGCCCTCCCAGAATGTGTTCCTAAGCATCAGGCTCATTTAGAGTTAGAGGTAGGTACCTATTATATCGGCGGCAATGTTACCGACATAGCTCACAGATTAAGCAAGTTGAAGAGGCATTGGACTGGTAACATCTGTCGAAGGACTGATGGCCGTTGGAGTAGATGAGCCCTAGAGTGGAGACCGCAAGAAGGAAGGTGGGACGTGCCCTAACCAGGTCGACTGGGACCTAAAAAAAAGATGGCTGGGACAGACTGGATGCGGGAAGTGGAGGTTCGGCAGACGTGGCGCACGCACTAGATAGCGTTGTGTAGAATGTCCTACTATATTTATTTATTTATTTATTAGGAGAGGCTATGTCTAGCAGTGGGCTGCAATAGGCTAATTCATTAATTGCGTTCGATTTAAAGGTGGGTCTACGCTAGACGAGTCGAGCACGAGCCTATGCTAGCATTGTATCGGAATTGCAGTTTTAAATTGCTGTTTTAGACAAAAAAAATGTGATGATGAGGCAGTAGATAGCTGCCTCAGGTACCTCAGCTACCACACTATAAGTACAAGAATTTTGACTCGGCTCGTGCTCCGCTCGTACTCGGCTCTTCTAGAGTAGACCCACCTTAAGAAGCCAATCCTCCCTCGTGGTCCCATTAATGGTACAAAATCCTGGGACCACGAGAAAACAGGGATCTAAAATACCATTGTCATTTGACTGTCAAGCATGGTCTCAAGGCGGTTGATGTGACAGAGCCGCAGTGCGCATGAATATTATAACGTCATCTAAGTGACATTGATTACCATGGCAACTATCTTCTTATAATAACAATATACAAAACTAGCTGCGCGCCTTGACTTCGCCCTGGTGCGGTACAAGCAGACTTTAAAAAAAAGAAACATCACACAAACCTTGCCCTGAGAATAATGAATTCATAATAAAATGATCCGAGTTTTTTATTAATGAAATAAAAACCCGACATTTTGGTTATGTCGAATTCGAACCGACTATAACCGCACGCCATCAATTACCGAGGGTGAGATTGACTATGGCATAATACGCTCCGGCTGACCCACGTCCATCGAAAGGGCCCCCTCAGGTGTGTGCCTACTGTATTCCCATCTGGCCTCAGACAGTAGGAGGCGCACCGAAAAGTTTGAAGCAAGTTTTATAGTAGGCGGGACCGATTAATGTTCATTCGGTTTAAGATTTGCAATTGCTACCAAACATCTTTTTAGTAATAGGTGGGTGTATAGTATGGTATAATGGGAATGCCTATTGCCGTCAAGCGGGCTCTATATCTTGGGCTACATGTTTACTGTCTGATTAGATGGAGAACCCGATTAGCTCAATATCTTAGTCGCCCTTTATGACGCCGAGAGGAAGAGATGGGGTGGCGCTATTTAAGTCCACGGGGAACCAGCGTTAGCAAATAAGTAGGTAGATATTTTTCGCGGTGCCAAAAATTCAGGCGTGATCATCGTGTCCCGCTTCTGTACGGACGGCAGATTCCCTGACATTCTCATTTTCTGTTATATATTATTTTCTGTTCGATATTTTTCTTCTTTTTATGGTTTTCAAATTTATATCCTGCCAGTTATTTAAAAAAGGTAAGTATTTCTTCAAAAAAGTTTTACAAATTACATAAATATTTCGCCAGGGTGTGTGAGAGAGATGGCGCTATAGAGTACGTATAGCACCGTCTCTTTTACACGCATTCTTACTTTTCCTTCAATAAAAGCTCAAAAATAACCTTACTCCTATTCGTACCATGACCTTACATTATTGTTCCTGCCTATAACCGGAAATGAATGAACGATATAGAATAGTTGTCTATTCCCTGCATTACGATTAATGAATCGTACAATGTTAGGGATGTGCTTGGGAGACAGAAAAGTCGGAGCACTGCCGGCGTTAATAGATTTTGCGAATAACCGGTTTTCTTTTTCAAAACCTCCGGACATTTTACTTACCTAAAGTTAAATATTTGTCTTTCTTTCATTCAATACAATTATAATATTTTGTTACATACATAGATTCGATCTCGATACGATTTTATCGACGAAGATATTTTATGTCTTATTTTATCGACATATTGATAGATATTCCTACATTTATTAATAAGTAGTTAGTAACTTGAATTTATTGGTGCAATGGTCATTGAAGAAGATTTAATTAAATACTTCTTATATATTTTTGTTTGAATTCGTACCTTGGTACACTTAAAAATTACGGACTTTGCCATTTTTTTGGGTGTTACATTTTCCTAGTAAGGTGATTATGATAACAATAGTAACGCATTGTTTCAAATAAGTAATTAAAATATTCATGAAAGTGGCTATTTTTACATTTAAATTTAACTTCGGCGTTACCGGATCATCTCCGGTGAAATTCCAAAGGCTTACTATAACCGGAGGAAAATCACCGGATTCGAAAATCTTCTCTGGAGTCAAGCCCTAGATACCTAATGTCAGTGATTTCTTTTTAAAAGAATACAGAATATTTTCATAAAAAAGTTCTTTTACAAGAAGTTTTTACTTTGAAGAAAAATATATTGTTAGGTACTTTATTTTTAAAATACTATTTGTTTGCTAAATAACGAAGTAATTTCTCTGAGTTCTTTTCTACAATTTATACTTGCATTTATAGGCATATCTCGGGGTACTAGTCCTCTCATTGCGCGCCATGCTCACAGTTATGGTACGAAGTGCGAGCTCATAGTCTGTTGCTGCCTTCTTCTACGAGAATGCACCCAATGCTCGAGAAGCAGACGACGGAACGGGTCCGGGAGAATCTTAAGACTATTCCATCTGCCGAGCCCGCTGAATGCATTCGGTGCAGTAGAGGCGACTTAGGCGTGGGAGTTAGCTCAATGACCTCCGTCCCCTGTGAACGCGGGCCTGGGATTAACGCCTGCCACCCTAACAAAAGTAGTGACATGACGGAAAACCTTGGTTTCCACATTCGAGGGAGCTAGTTATAAGCCGAAGCATAGCGTGGGTGACGGAAATGCCTTATTGATCCACCTTGATGAGACTGCGTGTGGTTTTAGTCGGTTTGAGTGCGACATAACGGTCTCGCTGGCTAGGCAAGGGGGTATCCGCAAAACACGAAAAAACGGTACTAAATTCGTTAGCTACACAATGTATTCTACATGTTTACATAAATAAACACGGTTTCCTTGCTTTTTGGGTAAGGAAAATTATTTTTCGAATAGTATTTTACAAAATAATAATAGATCGGTCGCCAAAAAGCGAATTTTCAAAATTGCTAAATTTGACATATGAACATTATTGTTAAAAACAAATACTGCTTTAAAATCTCGTCATGGTACCGATTGAGTGAACTAAAACTAAAGTGACGTCACAAAAGCGCTAAGCAGGAATACATGGCATGTAAAATGTACTGTTGTGGTACGGATATAAACAAGATTACTTTAAGTTTGACACAAAACTCTCCGGCAATAAGACTGTTTTGTAAACGGTTGTGGTCGGCCCCCTGAAAAAGGTGGCTGGGACAGACTGGATTAACGGGAATACTAGTAATTTCGATTACACTAGTACTATTAGGAAAGCAATATTTGTTAAGTTCGATTCACGTAACTAGCTTTTTATGAGGTTATTCTTTAAAAGTATGACATATTGAATAAATCACTTGTACTTTTCCACAATTATTTATTTATTTGAACCTTACCGGTTTCGCCTTACGGCATTATCAAAGGTTTACAACAATATTTTATAACTACAATGTATTAGTTTTTAGTTTAAACCATTGTAAACCTTTGATAATGCCGTAAGGTGAAACCGGTAAGGTTCAAATAAATAAATAATTGTGGAAAAGTACAAGTGATTTATTCAATATGTGTAGCAAGTTCCACCAAGTGCCTTCAATCTCCAGTATAAACAGTCTTTAAGTATGAGTATTGCGTAACGGGCCGTAAGGTGGGCCCGTAAGCATCCCGATTGACGCAGGGCCGTCTTGACACATCATACGGAATACCAAAGTTTTCTACTATCTATCTATCAAATCGAATTAAAATTCTATTTGATCTAATAGATTTCCACCCGTTTTCAAAAATGTTATTACTGAATAGGGGGCCCAACCCCCCTAGCCATATGGGATCCTCCCTATGGTCTCCCTGTCGTCAATGCATGACGTCAAATCCCATACATTCGTCATTCTATTCTACAATACCACTGCCAATACCAATACACACGAATTGCCATTTGTCTAGGGGTTAGGGGCCCTAGACAAAGTGACATTCTATTGATGGAATCGCGCTAAAGCGAACCATTTTTAAGGTTTTAACCTTTTAACAATGGATTTCGGGACATTGCGGTGGTTATAGTAATAATGATAAGTTAAATAATGTATTTCGAGTTACAAAGACTCAAATTTCATAAAAAAAATATAGTTATATTAATGGTTTATGTCAATTTCGTACTACAATTAGCGATTCCACTGGCGTTTTCGCCAATAGAATGTCACTTTGTCTAGGTGGCAATTCGTTGCTCGGCGTATGATGGAATAGAATGCGTATGGGATTTGACGTATATGATAGGCGTCAAAGAATGTCAAAAACGTCAAATCCTATACATTTGTCATTCTATTCCATCATACGTCGAGCAACGAATTGCCATGCCACTTGTCTAGAGGGGCTGGTCAGAAATCACGTTATCACCTCCTTATTCCCGCAACAATAAATCGCGACAATCTCTCCCAGAGGTACATTAAAATTAATTCAGTGCGACATTTTGCAATACAACGATAAGCGGTGTGTCCCCATTGTTCGACAACTGGCCACAATACTGTTGTAGGAACACCTGTACTTGTTTGTCACATAAATTAATAACAAATAACATTTGTTATTGGATTACAAAAGCTTGTTATTCAGTGTGGAAATGGCTTTAGATTTTCCTGTAGATTTCTTTATTAGGCTTTAAATTTAGATTCAGTTGTTACTGTTCATCGTTTTACTTTTTTTTTATGTAAGACGTTAATTTGACTTCACCTCGCCTGGTAGTAAGCTAAAAGCAAAGTCTTGAAAAAGAGGGTCACCATTACAGACACACGTACCATGTTACAGTGGTGGCACTCAGCTTGACGGCCTCATCAGATGCTTTTTCACGCCCTGCTTAAAGGACCCGTTACTTAGGTTCCACCAAGACCTCTTACGAGGCGTGAGAGTGACAGGTGGACACTGTGGACAGTCTGGGGCTCCAGCCAAAGTCATCTGCTATCTGGTGTACCTACGCAGACTGACGAACGAAGCTTTGTCGAAGGTATCCGTTTAGAACACTACAATGATGATGATCGTATTCTGAATTGACCATAATATCACCGTATTTTTGGTCTAAGGCCTTGTCCTAGGTGAGCGACCAGTGCGTAAACGCTAAAAATCAAATGTTCGTTGTACATACATTGTGTCCTACGTGGTAGCGCTTATCTATATGCGACGAACGCGACGAGACGCGTTTTTGATTTTTGCGCGACGAGACGCGTAAATGACAGAAGAAATAACGATAACATTGGAAATAGAGGGCCTTCTCGTGAGTTCGCTTACGAAGTTTGGTGACATTCAAATGTCATCAAACTTCGTATGCGAATCTACCGCCATCTATTGTCATATTCCGATAACTTCTGTTATTACACCATACATACCTATATTGTGCATATATAAATACTGCATGTATTAATTATTACTTATGTTACGATATTTTAGAAAATAACTAACGTATGGGGTTTATTTATAACTAAATGAAGTAAATAAATAATTTATTTCAGACTTACTTAATGAATAAATATTTTATTTACATTTATTTATTAGTTAATAGGAGAAATTATTAAAGCATGATATAAAAAGCACCTAGAATATAGTCGCTAGGTGCGACTATATTCTAGGTGCTTTTGCGTGTGAGGGAGCAAAATGTACCTTGCCCACATTAAGTTTAGGTCTTGCGCCGCCACTGAATATAGGCTATGCCTAGTTTGGTCGATAGCATTTAATACCTCTCGTTCCCAAAAAAATATTCCATTTATAATCTACCTGATCTTCATCATCATCCTCATTATTATAGACATGTTTTCCTGATTGTATCCGAGGCCAACGTGAACTTGGAGCTCAGGTTCCACCTTCTGGTCTTCTTTTTCCATTTCGCATGGAGTTAAAGACAAATGAGATACGATGTAGATTAATGTACAACAGAAAATGTCATTAAGGTCGAAAGTCATTTGCACTGTTTTTAGTGTTGAAAGTTCTTCAAATATCACTATAAAAATATGCTTTTTGGCATCTATACGTAACCCTGATCACGGAAATGTAACTAAAAGATGAGTACGAATTTAAAAGAGTAAGGATTTACACCTACAGATTGAAAAACACTAAGTGCAAGCAATTTTCGATCTTATTGTCATCACATAGTACATAGTTTTTTTTCTTATTTTCGTGATCAGCGGCATCTATTATCGGGAAAAAACATGTAATAAAGAAAATGTCATTAAGGTCGAAAATCGTTTTTCTATTCCTAGTAGTCTCTATGTGTAACTTATAGTCGATTCGAGTCCCACGCAACGGATCTACGTCGTTAATTACCTCCTGTGAGGTGAAGCAAGAGGTTACCGCACAAAAAAAAAGTTTTTCAGTTTACTCCATATACATACATATAAAGTTATTGTTAGTTTTATTTGTTTTGAAGAACATTTTGTTAATTTTTTTTTTGGTATGATCTGGTTTAATGTTCAAAAACTACTTAAAGTTCATTTATTAATCTATGATTGGTTTGGAAGCATCTTTATGTAGCCTGTGGCACCAGACCGTTGGATGTGTTGTCCGGTCATCTGTTGTGCACGACGCACCAGAGCACCAGACTTTAAAAAATATATATCTTGATCGATTAAATTGTTTTCCTCAACCGATTATTAAAGCTGCATCCACACCACATTCTGCCCATCGCATTGCTCATCGTGTTGCCGGAAATATTCGCGTGAATAATGCCTTACCATCCACACGCTCGCCTCATCGCGATGTTCAAACCTTTGTAAACCTTTGATAATGCCGTAAGGTGAAACCGGTAAGGTTCAAATAAATAAATAATTGTGGAAAAGTACAAGTGATTTATTCAATATGTGTAGCAAGTTCCACCAAGTGCCATCAATCTCCAGTATAAACAGAAAAATAACTTAATTTACAGACTTACTGATTTATTAGAAGTCGGTACCTAGCCCAAGAGAGGCCATATTTCAATTGATTATTTCAATAATATGCCATTGAAGCAATCGCGGCTGATTTCCTGGTACTTTTTGAAGAGTTCCTTGGTCTAATCTCGGCAACCCATCATCAGATCTTTACGAAATTTAAATGGGACCACTTCGGAATAATCTACTTACGAACACAAAAAGAATTTTCTAAATCCGTTTAGAATTGGCTTCACAATCGCGTAACAAACATACAAAAAAAAAATATAAAAAAAAAAGATTGGGTACGAATTGAGAACCTCCTTTTTTGAAGTCGGTTAAAAAATGGAATTACCTTTAGAACTTTTCGATCGGTAAAAATAGAAAACTTCATGGGCGAGAACTGTCCAACCGGGCTTATTATTTTTATTTTGTAATGTAATGACTATAACCTGTTTGAACTACTTACTACTTTTGTTGGTACTAAATACTAGATGGCGCTTCAAACTAGCTTCAACGTTTTGACATTTGATTCATTACAGATGATTCACCCCTTTATGTCAGGTTCACTGACATTACCGCATCAGTGTTGCCAAAAACATCAACAAAGAATCTGCTAAAACGTTGTTAAATGATGCCAAAATTTTTAGGAGTCTTGTAGCATAATATTTCCTTTAGTTTTTTTTTGTTGATATCAGTCCGATATCACATCGTTATATTTGCGACATCTATCTTTTTAGGGGTAGGTACTC
This sequence comes from Eilema depressum, assembly GCA_914767945.1. Taxonomy (NCBI): domain Eukaryota; kingdom Metazoa; phylum Arthropoda; class Insecta; order Lepidoptera; family Erebidae; genus Eilema; species Eilema depressum. The sequence continues at coordinate 20,091,443 of OU612025.1, forward strand.
GCTAAGTAAGTATTGACAAGTGACAGGTTCGCTATTCTATTGGTGAACTGATCCGTTCATAAAAACATTAGTTAAGCTTTAGGCAGTAGACAAACGGTGACTTTATTGCCTTCAGGCGACCTCGGTGTTGTAGCGCACCTGGAATGTTTGCGGAGGTGTACACAGCTGACTAATATTACGTCATAATAAGAAAGCACACCGCTTCCATGCTCGCGAGACTCCGCCATAGTACAAATATGGTCTGCTGAGCGTATTTAAAGTTAGGTGGGACTCACCCTTGCTAGGTCGCTGGGTGAAGCTCCACACAACATTCAAATGAACAAATTCATATAAATTACTAAGAAAAGTAAAAGTAAAGTAAAGTATATCTTTAATGTGCACACCAAGGAGAAAAACTAGCTTACAAGTTTTTTTTTCTTTGTAAGTATGCATATGGACTGACGTCTGCAATAGGTTATTTGAATTTGAATTACCCTTCTTGGCAGAAAGTAAAATCGGTTACACTGACGAAACCTCTTGTTCGCTACACTCGCTTGAATTTTAAACAGATCAATAAATTTGTAATTATTATGTTGAAATATTGATTTAAGTAGGTATTTGGTATTATTTACATATAAGCCAAAGATTCGGTTACTTTTCAGCAGCCATTTTGAAAAGTAAATAATACCATTTGATATTATTTACAAGTAGTGATAGAATCTGTTAAAAGTGGTTTTATTTCAATAAATGATATTCGCGTTGGTAAGACAGTGTCTTTTACATAAAATTAAACCTACTCCAAGAAAAAGACACTGTCTTACCTACGCGAATATTATTTATTGAAATAAAACCACTTTTAACAGATTCTTTCGCCACTTGTAAATAATATCAAATGGTATTATTTACATTTCAAAATGGCTGCTGAAAAGTAACCGAATCTTTGGCTTAAATGTAAATAATACCAAATAAATCAATATTTCAACATATTTACAAATTTATTGATCTGTTTGAAATTCAAACGAGTGTAGCGAACAAGAGGTTTCGTCAGTTTAACCGATTTTACTTTCTGCCAAGAAGGGTAATTCAAATTCAAATAACTTATTGCAGACGTCAGTCCATATGGATACTTACAAAGAAACTACTATACTATACTTTTACTTTTTTTTAGTAATTTATATGAATTTGTTCATTTGAATGTTGTGTGGAGCTTCACCCAGCGACCTAGCAAGGGTGAGCCCCACCTATCTTTTAATACGCTCAGGAGACCATATTTGTACTATGGCGGAGTCTCGCGAGCATGGAAGCAGTGTGTTTTCTTATTATGGCGTAATAAAAGTCAGCTGTGGGTGTGCGTTGTTTTATAGCTAATTGTTTTATAGAATTTCGTTTTACATAAAAATTTTCTCATATTTTCGTTTCATAGAATAATCAATACACAGAATACTTACTTTGAAGATTTTTAAATCATTGATTTTTGTTTCACATAAAGTTTAATGTCAGAATAATCATTATCATAGAATAACAAATCAAATATTCTTTATTATCATACATTAAATACAAAATCGTTTGACATACCACTCAAAAGATATAAAACTTATTTGCGCTAAGATAATTCGACGGAGCCCCGCGCCGCGAGGCTCCTATTTCTGGATGGTTTAAAAAAAAATAACCACGAAGGCCTAAGGCGGGAGCTCCGCTCCGCTTCGCTCCCGCCTTAGCCTTCTAACCTAACCTATCCAAGTCGGGGTACTCTGAGTCGGAGTGTAAACTATAATGACGTGTTCTAAATTATTAAAAGTTAGACCAAATTATTTTCGATTATGGTGGTGGTTTAATATTCCTTAAAAAATAATTCTACTGTTTGATAAGTTTATTAAACAAAAAAATGAAAATAAAAATTCATTAAATTGTTTTTCTGTCAAATATGTTTCATTCTGGTAAATTGTCTTTGAAACAATAATATTCGAAATAAAAATATAAGTACCAAAAATTATGTGAAACATTTTCAGTGAAACGAAATTCTATGAAATTTCTGTCTGCGAAACAAGGGGCTCCCGTCAGCTGTGTACTCCTCCGCAAACATTCCAGGTGCGCTACAACACCGAGGCAGCTAAAGGAAATATTATGCTACAAGACATCCAAAAATTTTGGCATCATTTAACAACGTTTTAGCAGATTCTTTGTTGATGTTTTTGGCAACACAGATTGCAGTAATGTCAGTGAACCTGACATAAAGGGGTGAATCATCTGTAATGAATCAAATGTCAAAACTTTCAAGCTAGTTTGAAGCGCCATCTAGTATTTAGTACCAACAAAAGTAGTAAGTAGTTCAAACAGGTTATAATCATTACAAAATAAAAATAATAAGCCCGGTTGGACAGTTCTCGCCCATGAAGTTTTCTATTTTTACCCGACTGCGCCAGCGAGAGGGTAATGTGTTTCGCGCGTATGTATGTATGTATGTGTCTATGTGTGTATGTAGTTTTCTTTGTTCCCCTCTACAAGCCTAACGCCTGGACGGATTTTGATGAATTAAAAGGAGAATACAAAAATATATAGATGTCATATCCTAACTAAAAAGGTTAAAATAAAAATAATTATTAAAAAATAAAAAAACCCGACTGCTGTCTAAAAGATTGAAACAAGCTTGATAGCAGGCGGTACCCATTAAATTTCTTTCGGTTTATGATTGGCAAATGGGTACCGCCTGCTATCAAGCTTGTTTCAATCTTTTAGATAGCAGTCGGGTTTTTTTATTTTTTAATAATTAATTTTATTACCGATCGAAAAGTTCTAAAGGTAATTCCATTTTTCATTGATGGGTACCGCCCAATCGACAATTGCTGTATCCACACGCTGCCCATCGCGTTGCTCATCGTGATGCCGGAAATATTCACGTGGATAATGCCCTACCATGACGCAGCCTATAAAATGGTCGAATAACAATAGCTAGTATCCGAAGTAAGTAGGTACTAATTTAAGTACTTACTACAAACTACTACAAAAAAAAAATAGTAAAAAATACAACATAATGCGTACGTTCCTACAGTAGTGATGTCCATCTCCATTGAAGGGCGAATTACTGGTACTGGAATGCGGGGCAACGCAACGCGATGAGGCGAGCGTGTGGATGGTAGGGCTTTATTCACACGAATATTTCCGGCAACACGATGAGCAATGCGATGGGCAGAATGTGGATGCAGCTTTAATAATCAGTTGAGGAAAACAATTTAATCGATCAATATATTATATATTTTTAAAGTCTGGTGGTCTTGTGCACAACAGATGACCGGACAACACATCCAACGGTCTGGTGCCACAGGCTACATAAAGATGTTTCCAAACCAATCATAGATTAATAAATGAACTTTAAGTAGTTTTTGAACATTAAACAAGATAGCATATCATACCAAAAAAAAAATTAACAAAATGTTCTTCAAAACAAATAAAACTAACAATAACTTTATGTTATCTTCTTCTTCTTCTTCTTCGTCCGGCCTTTTCCCGTTTCTAATCGGGGTCGGCTCTCCTTATCCTTTCTCTCCAGAGACGTCTGTTCTGGGTCGTCGTGGGGTCCATTTGCTCCTCCCTGAGGTCTTTGCTTATGGTCGACATCCATGCAGCCCGGGGTCTGCCACGGCCCGGTCCCGACTCCAGTTGCAGCACTTTTTTGGTCATGTGTTCGTCGGGTCGACGCATGACGTGACCATACCATCTCAAGCGCATCTCTTTGAGCTTCTCCGGTATCGGTCTCACCTTGAAGCTGCCTCGGATATACACATTCGGTACTTTGTCCAGAAGTGAGACGCCCGCGGACCATCTAAGCATTCGCATTTCGTTGACATGCACCTTATTTTCCTGCGCTCTTGTTATTGGCCAACACTCTGCGCCATAGGTCATCGCAGAGTACCCCCGTAAGTTCTCTCCACTTTTGCCAGCCTGAGTTGGTGCGGTGAGTAATGTCCGCGTTTATATTGCCATCGCCTGAGAGTACACTGCCGAGGTATTTGAAGTGCTGAACGGCCTTTACAGTGGTGTTTTGGAGCGTGATGGTGTGGTTGACATTGCTGTTTGAGAAGTTGCAGTGCATGTGTTCTGTTTTTTCTCTGCTTATCCTCAAGCCAGCGGTTTCCAGAGCCAATCTCCACTCTTCCAACCTTGCTTGCAGAGCTATCGGGTCTTCTTCGATTAAGACGATGTCGTCCGCATACAGGATATCCCAGGGTGCAGGACGTTGTATGTTGGCTGTCAGGTAGTTCATTACTATGTTAAACAGTAATGGGCTGAGTGCCGATCCCTGATGTACTCCTACCTGCACCTGAAACGTCTCACTTACTCCCGCGGGGCATCGCACTCGGGTTGTCACTCTGGCGTACATATCTCTGATGAGTTCTATGTAGCACTCGGGGAGATTCTGGGCGCGCAATGCTTGCCAAATCAGTGGCCTCGGGACTCGGTCGAATGCCTTTTCAAGGTCGATGAAAACCATATGGAGATCGCTCCTTCTGGTTTTGTAAGACTCCATCAAGATCCTAATCGTATGTAATGAGTTATGTAAATTGAAAAACATTTTTTTCGTGCGGTAACCTCTTGCTTCACCTCACAGGAGGTAATTAACGACGTAGATCCGTTGCGTGGGACTCGAATCGACTATAAGTTACACATAGAGACTACTAGGAATAGAAAAACGATTTTCGACCTTAATGACATTTTCTTTATTACATGTTTTTTCCCGATAATAGATGCCGCTGATCACGAATATAAGAAAAAAAACTAAGTACTATGTGATGCCAATAAGATCGAAAATTGCTTGCACTTAGTGTTTTTCAATCTGTAGGTGTAAATCCTTACTCATTTAAATTCGTACTCATCTTTTAGTTACATTTCCGTGATCAGGGTTACGTATAGATGCCAAAAAGCATATTTTTATAGTGATATTTCAAGAACTTCCATCACTAAAAACAGTGCAAATGACTTTTGACCTTAATGACATTTTCTTTTGTACATTTTTACATCGTATCTCATTTGTCTTTAACTCCATGCGAAATGGAGAAGGAAGACCAGAAGGTGGACCCTGAGCTCCAAGTTCACGTTGGCCTCGGATACAATCAGGAAAACATGTCTGTAATAATGAGTATGATGATGAAGATCAGGTAGATTATAAATGGAATATTTTTTTGGGAACGAGAGGTATTAAATGCTATCGACCAAACTAGGCATAGCCTAAACTTAATGTGGGCAAGGTACATTTTGCTCCCTCTGACGCAAAAGTACCTAGAATATAGTCGTACCTTGCGACTATATTCTGTGCTTTTTATATCATGCTTTAATAATTTCTCCTATTAACTAATAAATAAATGTAAATAAAATATTTATTCATTAAGTAAGTCTGAAATAAATGATTTATTTACTTCATTTGGTTATAAATAAACCCTTATATATATACGTTAGTTATTTTCTAAAATATCGTAACATAAGTAATAATTAATACATGCAGTATTTATATATGCACAATTTAGGTATGTATGGTGTAATAACAGAAGTTGTTGGAATATCATCAATAGATGGCGGTAGATTCGCATAAGAAGTTTGATGACATTTCGGCTGCCCAAATTCAAAACCCAGTAAGGGACATTTTTTACGAAAACACTTTTTTTCCATATTTCGAACTTTCATAGGGAACCGCATCGACTTGTGAAGACACCTGCTTTAAAATACCTAGTAAGTGCATTTTCACTCTCAGAAAACAAGATCAAAAACCTAGCAACTCGCATTTACAACTTCAAAACTCAGGAAGTCACATGCACTTACTGTGTTTTGTTATTGGGAATGTGGCTTACTAGGTTTTAGAACTTGGGCGCGACGCGAGAAATTGGAGCGAATTACCGCATTTACCGCCTGCAACCGCCGCCGCCCGCACACTATTATATTCTTACTTTTCTAACTAATTGTACGTTAATTTAAACAATAAAAATACTTGATTGATGCAGAAATTCATATTTTTTATTTTACCTCTACGAAACATGCATATACCTACTAGGTTTTGAAACGGGTCAGGACAGAGAAAAAATTTGAGATTTCCACTTTTTAAAAGTTAGTAAGGGGTATAAAACGTGCAATATACATTATTATCGAAATATTTTACTCATTATGTAGTCAGTGGTTAGTACTCTATCCAAAAAATATCACAATACTTTTGAAAGGCTTGCCCGTTTTATGTTTTTACGCTCTCCTGTAAAATTTGTTAAAAAACACTTACTGGGTTTTGAATTTGGGCAGCCGATTTGAATGTCACCAAACTTCGTAAGCGAACTCACGAGAAGGCCCTCTATTTCCAATGTTATCGTCATTTCTTCTGTCATTTACGCGTCTCGTCGCGCAAAAATCAAAAACGCGTCTCGTCGCGTTCGTCGCAAATAGATAAGCGCTACCACGTAGGACACAATGTATGTACAACGAACATTTGATTTTTAGCGTTAACGCACTGGTCGCTCACCTAGGACAAGGCCTAAAGGAGGTAACCCACTTTCGGACCTACCCCTCTAAACTAAAATAGAATAGACTAATCAATGTATAGGATTGATAGTAGAACAGGACGGCATTTCCGTCCCAATCGAGCAGTCTGGGGCACTTCCGCCTCGTGTTGTGTTTCCGGCGGTGAGTAGTGTAGCCAGACCTCACTGGAGAGGTTTTATTATGCTGTCAGTGGGAAGATCAAAGGTTTATCCTGCTTGACTTCTTCGCTGACGGCACAGAAACTCTCTGTTCTTACAGGGTAGGCAGCACGAGTGTGACTCCCCTGGTGTTGCACTCGTCCATAGGCCACGGTAACCACTTTCCATCAGGTAGGCCGTGTGCTTTGCGACCTAAGCAGTATAAAAACAGATTTACGACTGTCAAAAACGTCAAAATGCGAGTCACTCCCGTACATTTATTATTCTATTATACTATCTGTGACAAGTTACATATTCTTATTTTATCCCTTCCCTTACTACCTATATCACTAGCACAGACTTCGTCGTTTACTCTATCTTACGTCTTTACTTTATGAAAATTGTTACATTAATCTTATAACTAAAAATTTTAAAAATTGTGAATCATAATACTGTATAATGTTAACTCTAAAATAGAAAATATGAACCAATCATTGTAATCACTACATATTATAAAACAAAGTCGCTGTCGCTGTCTGTCCGTCCCTATATACCTATGCTTAAATCTTCAAAACTACGCAACGGATTTTGAAGCGCTTTTTTTTTAATAGATAGAGTGATTCAAGAGGAAGGTTTATATGAGATCCGATTCTCAGCACTCCATGGATTCACCGTGCGGTCGCCGGGTCCATAGCGTGATACAGAGAGGAACACCGTGACGGCGACTGGGACTTGCGACCCAGATGTAGGTTTAGGGTGGCCACCTTGTGTATATACATGCATAATATTGTAGAGAAACACTGATAAATTTAGAGATAATACCACACGGGCGAAAAATATGGCGGTACGAAGTTCGCCGGGTCAGCTAGTTATTGAATAAATTGAAATTGAATTGAATCATCCCATTTCTCGTCACTCCAATCACATCGTTCCTTACAAACCAGTTCAAAAAGATTACGCGCCGTGTACTTAGTTGGGCAAATATTATTGCAGTTGGCGAGTTATGCCTGCCCTGTTGTTGACAGAAGGGCCGTGTTTGAGCACGTTTCATCAAAAATGTGCACATCCATGCTTGCTTTCTTACTTTATGACATGGAATAAGGTTGAGTGTTCCGATGTTTGGCGTGTGTGGTATAATTTATTTATTTATTTATTACATGGAAAACTTACAGCTACAAAAACATGAATAGCGTTGGATTAGGCAATAGAAAGCCAATAACAAGTTTTCGCTTATAGTCGCTACGTAGGTAAAACATTGTGAGCAAAAACACGCATTACACAAACCTTATTTATCCACATAGTCAAAATCAGACACATAGAACATCAATTTCTGGGTTTGAAAAATGCTAAACTCAAGCACCTCCTCTATTATAATACTAGCTGGCGGCGAACTTCGTACCGCCATATTTTCCGCCCGCGTGGTATTCAGATCCCGTTCCCGCTGTACCTTCTATTCAAATTTCCATGTTAGATTCCGACCCCGTTCCCGCTGCACCGTTCCCGACCCCTGAACATGCTACATATAATTGACCATGGGAAAAAACATGGATTTTCTAGATTCAAACCCATTCTCGCTGTACCTTCTATTCAAACTTCCATGCTAAATTCTGATCCCATTCCCGCTGCACCGTTCCCGGCCCGTGCCCGTGCGCTTACAAATAATTCGAATTTTCCTTTGAATAAAAAAAAAATTAAAAAAGTATCAAAGTCAAGTCAAAGTCAAAGTCTTTATTTCTCAAAATAGTGCAACACTGTTACAGCTTTTTGACGTCAAAAACTCCTTAAAACTAAGTTTACCACCGCTTCCTAGACGCTAATGGAGAAGAAACGGCGCAACAAACTCCACTGCGGCATTTTAAGGACGTCAGTTTACAAAAAATAAAAGGGTTTCTTAAGACTAAATATGAACGTATGTACATTTGTCTCGCGTCAAGTAGGTATATATAAAAAAAAAACCTTATATAAAATAAAAATAAGACAACTTCAAGAGGGGCCTGCACCATGCTCAAGCCATACATACATATCCTATGTCCTTCTCCTGGTTCTAAGCTACCTCCCCACCAATTTTCAGCCAAATCAGTTCAGTCGTTCTTCTTCCTCTTAGCGTTAATTCCCAGTCGCATCCGAAGCTTTTTCAGCTCGGAGTCTGGGGTCCGCTTTATCAGTCTTAACTACGAATTTGGCTAGACCTCGATATTTTCCGTGAAGCGATTGTCATCTGACCTCCACAACCCAACGTTAACATTAGGCGATATCGAAGCCTTGCTGTTAGACCGTTGTTTTTGGATTTTTGAGGGCTCCAACTACCCGTAACGACTGCCATAGATGTTCTCATGGCAACCGGGACCGACGGCTTAACGTACTCTGCGAGGCACGACCAGACCAATGCAAATACCCATATTTCATGAACACAAATATTTGCAATGAGCGGGTATCGAACCCGCGCCTCCTGCGTAGCGGCCGCGTTCACTACCGCTACGCCACGGAGGCTGTCGTTCAGTCGTTCTTGAGTTATAAGTGGTGTAACTAACACGACTTTCTTTTATATACAGGGTGGAAGATTTTAACCTTACCTGGAGGGAAAGTTCTCTAAATACTGGAGATACCGAATTTCACTCCAAGATAACATTCCTTTATTTTTAAAAAGAAATAAAACTGCATTCATAGATTTTTGAAAATTCGCTTGCCACACCCGGTAATCGAACCAACTAAAATCCGAAAAAATAACATCCTGTATTTTTATGACATCAATCAATAGTATAAATCATAAGGATCAAATCTGTCTAACAAACATGGTTAATTAAATGAAAGGAAATCCCTGAAAACTCAATTTTCAAATTCGATTTAACAAAATAGAGAACTTAACTCAAGAATCCATCACCTATCATATTAAGAATAAAATTCAATATTTAAATTACGTGTCCCTGTTTTTCATGGCTGGCCCTCACTGGCCAGCAGGGGTATTTACTCTCTCGACTCAAACCGACTAAAACCGCATGCCGTCTCAGTTTAATTCAAAAGTCTCAATTAAAGTGTTATAAGACGAACCAATAAGGCAATTCTCACGCCATCTCCGTTGCCCAGGGTGCGATGCGGTGTACCACGAAGTGCTTTCCAAGCCCAACCAAGTATACCTCGAGACACGTATCTTGGACCTAAATCGACATAATAGTAGCGTCGCCGTCGGTAGCTTAGTGGTTAAGGAGTCGGCCTTACGATCGAGAGGTCCCGGGTTCGAATCCTGACAATTACACTACAGACGTGAACCCACTCCTAGTACAAGCAATTTAGCTTACTTGGGGGGTTAACAGGAATATTAGTAATTTCGGTTACTAATATTTTTTATAAAAAAAAATCGGGAGACTTGACTACATCATGCAGTCACACAATAACGTTACATTCTAAATCGGAATCAAAGTTTAGTCATTTAGTACTCATTTTACTAAATAAATGGCGTTATTGTTGATAAGGTATGTGATGGCACGTTGAGCAAAAGTATTGTATCTGTTGGAATGGAATTTATAAGTTAAGATTTTATTGACTTCCTTTCATTTAATTTACCATGTTTATTATGACACTATCGATTGATGCTATAAAAATACAGGATGCTATTTTTTCGGATATTAGTCGGTTCGATTACCGGGCATGGCAAGCGAATTTTCAAAAATCTATGAATGCAGTTTGGTTTCTTTAAAAAAATAAAGGAATGTTTCCTTTGAGTGAAACTAGCTATCTCTAGTATTTAAAGCACTTTCCCTCCAGGTAAGGTTAAAATCTTCCACCCTGTATAGTATGCGTCGCGTCGTTGGCAGCTTCTGTAGTGTGGCGGTAGTGAACGCGGCCGCTACGCAGGAGGCACGGGTTTGATCCCCGCTCGCTAGGATGAAGAAGAAGAAACCAGTGAAGCACTTATGACCGGGTTCGGTATGTTCGGTCAGTGTGTTAAGCTACTGTTATTGCCATTTATATGGGTGACCGCTTATATCACCCGGACCTCGGTTCTGCTAAAGCAAAGCCACTGTGTATCCGGAACGAGTTGAGGACGCCGTCCCCACGCCGGAAGAGAGCCAGATCAAGAGATATGGCTCTGGGTCGGCCGGGTGTGAGGGATATGTCTACGATAATCTCACCTCCGGCAAGCGGTCGGTCACAGACGGCGTGCGTTTTAGTCGGTTCGAGTCTGACATATTCGCCTCCACCGGCTCCGATGGGGGAGATATCCGTGGGGATTTTTCGCAAGATAAAAAGAAAAGTTTAGGTTTCATTTAGTTTTATTTTTACCCGACCACACGGAAGCAAAAAGGAGGGTATACTCGTAAAGTCGTAATTAATAACTCAATCACGAATCTCAAATAGCCAATAGACCGTGGAAAGCTTTGTGTATATAAAGGAATTCAATTAAAATACGTCGTACAAATAGGTACTTATATAGAAAGGTACCTTGCTAACAACAAAACAAAATACATATTATGTTCAGCTCCATTTACTTAAAGAGTCTGATTTACGATTCTTTCGAGTTTCAATCGAACAATACCCGGAAAATTTCGCCTACGCTATAACGGGGCACTGAATGTTAAGGTAACTTCACATATTGGGTCAATTGACCACAATCTGACCACAGTGTAATAATTCAAACGTAGTTCAACTTGGTTATTAGTTTCCGGTGAAGTAGAATAGCCACCCCATCTCTTTACGTAGGCACGTGGAGGCGTGAGGTTGGGGCCCTAAAAAGTCCAACAACAACGGTCTAGCTGCAATGCTTTGATATCGCCTGTTACCATTGGGTTGTGGAGGTCAGATGGCAGTCGCTTCACGGCAAATGTCGAGGTCTAGCCAAATCCGCAGTTAAGACTGGTAAAGCGGACCCCAGACTCGGAGGTGAAAGCTTCGGATGCTACTGGGAATTAACGCTAAGAAGAAGAGAATGGAGGCGTGAAAGGCGATTATCTAAGAGATGGGGCTGTTCTCCATCCGACAGTACAGCCCATGGGCTGAAAACTGAATATAAATTGCCCGCTAGACGGCAATAGATAAAAAACATAATCCCTAAAGGTCAGGTGAGCCTTCTCAGGGACTTTGAAGACTTGATATTTGGGTGTGGTTATGGTCTTCGCTAATAATGACAGCCTCCGTGGCGTAGCGGTAGTGAACGCGGCCGCTACGCAGGAGGCACGGGTTCGATCCCCGCTCAGTGCAAATATTTGTGTGAATTAAATATGAGTATTTGCATTGGTCTGGTCGTGCCTCGGAGAGCACGTTAAGCCGTCGGTCCCGGTTGCCATGAGAACATCTATGGCAGTCGTTACGGGTAGTTGGAGCCCTCAAAAATCCAAAAAAAAAAACAACGGTCTAACTGCGAAGCTTCGATATCGCCTAATGTTAACATTGGGTTGTGGAGGTCAGATTTGATGACAATCGCTTCACGGAAAATATCGAGGTCTAGCCAAATCCGTGGTTAAGACTGGTAAACGCGGACCCCAGACTCCGAGCTGAGGGCTTCGGATGCGACTGGGAATTAACGCTAAGAGGAAGAAGAAGATGGTATCTTCGCTAATAATAACATTTTTCCTATTGTGGTGCCTGTTGAACGGATGGATACACTATACTTGAAGGAGGTAGGACACGCACGACGGTATTTCCGTCACAATCAAGCTGTCCAACTGGGGAAGAAGGTACCTCCGCCCTACAGAATACCACGGCTATAATAACCTCGTATCGTGTTCTCGGCGGTGAGTAGAGTAGCCAGAGCTCACTAGAGAGGTTTTGTGCTGTCAGTGGGGATACAAAGGTTTGTACTACTTGTCTTCTGCACTTTTTCCATAGGCCTCCACCTTCTATCATGCGTCCCAAAAGCTTGTCGGCGACCGGTGGTTTAAAAAAACCACTAATTGACAAGGCTATGGAAGAATAATGAAAAACTATATTGCTAACGTTTCTTACGTCTGACTGGACTGCCATTGCTGAATTTAAGATTATATATAGGTACTACTAATTTTTTTATACAGATTATACTACAATTATATTATTATACTGTGGTCATTGGCAATCGTTGGCCCCTGTTGGCCCAACATGTGTTCTACGCCCGATACGCGATTGTTCGATGTGTGTACATAGTAGAACAACAATACGTTATTAAAATGTGCGTACAGTTTATATTTCAACACAAAGAAAGTTATTACTGGCTATTGTTGGATAAGAGTTCGTGCTTTCGTTAGGCCGGCCGCAGTTCTGCGACTGGATCTTGAGAGGCACATTTGTTCGAAGTAATTCTTGACTTAGCGTACAATCGCATCCTAATTTTTTTATTAGCTATCTTCTGGTTATTTTTAAGAGATATAAAAAATACAGTCTCTACTTTATTACAAAGATTTTTTATGGAATCATTAACTTTTGAAACTTGCTAAAATAATCGAGAAGAGAAAAGAGAAATTAAATAAATAATTGAAATAAATGAATCCAAACACAGTCACTTAAAGTAGATATGTTGGTACAGATAATTTTAATTCGCAACTAACACTAATACTTACAATACACAATTTGATTTAAATGATCCATTTGCTTGTTTTCATTTTTCTAAAATTGACATAAAATTGAATTTAATCCCAGAGCCCAGGTTCCAGCGAGCCGGAACCTATCGCAAGTCTGGTTGCTTCCATTTAATAATTTAAAAACCTATAGCTCTAAGTATACCTACTGCTATTCAAACTCAATATTATGTGAGGACGTGAGTTCTTTGCCAGTTAAGTCAATTATTAGAAAAACCTCAGAAATAATTACCTACAACCATTTAGTCCTTGGAAATCTGTCTTTATTAAGTTATTTTGCGTATGCCCGTGAAGATTCATAACGGTTCAAAAAGGCAGATATAAATCGCAGTATTTTTTTAGTCACTGACTTCCGTGACCAAGTCGCAAGCTCGCAGACGGCCTTATTCAATCGGAGCACAATCGCGCAATTGTGCATCGTGATCGGGCATTAGCTCAGGGAAATGTTCGCGTCGAGCTGATCCCGATTCGCAATAGCGATCCGACCGCAGTTTCAATACTTTGAATGCATTCAATAGTTTATCTAAGTGAAATATTCACTCAAGTGACTCGGGAATGCGTTTGAGTGGAGTACCTTCGTAATGTAGGGCTTTGGTTTGTTAGAATTGTTAAGTGTGTGACTGGATGGTTTTAACTTGGATATTTTCAAAATGGTGGAGTATTCGTTTTCTGTATGATTATCGTTAGATGGCTCCCTCCGTCACCCCATGATGGGTGTATAAGAGATTTCTCTGAATGCACAGAATGACTCTCAGTTAGTTGCAGCCTGAAATTTGGAGGGAGGGGGGGAGGTCACGTGCAGGAATTCCTTCAGAAAATACCTTTTTGAAAGACTTAAATTAGACGTGCACGACTTTGGGGGCTCATGTCCCTGTGACGTGTGCAACACCAGAGGCTTCACACTCGAGCTGCCGACCTTGTAAGGCATGCAGTATACCTACAGTATCTTATACCTTAATCATGAAGCTACCGAAGCTTTTATTCTCTCAATGTTCTCTCACATTAAATCAAAATCAAAATTCAGCCCATCAAATATTCAATTTATACAGTTCACAGATCCATCCATCATTCAATTGAACGAAATGTTTGTACACTCCATCTGAGATCTCTCGACAGTACAGATCAACAGTAAAACTCTTTAAATATTGATATTAATAATATCGAAAAATTGTATCTTATCCTATCAAAGACCAGACGTTGAACGCGGTCTCTTGGGAAATCAGGCGTAGTAGACCGGCGTTCGTTCCCTTAGTGCCTACTGTTGTGTGTAGGCACTGTAGTTGATTTATCGCTGACGTGAGGGGGCTAAGGGGGATAAGGTATGTGAAGGTATGCAGGCATGCTCAAGGGTCTTGTGTTACGTTTTAATTTGACCCCCGTTTTCAATGGAATTAGAAATTTTTAGTCCCAAGTGGCGTGGTTTATAGCCGTAACTTTTGTTTGGTAGATTTGTGGATGTTAATTTTTGTGAGAATGGTTTATATTGTTTTAATCGACTTTGGAAGGGGTTCTTATTTAGTCAGTGATTTTTGCCCCATATAAGTACAGACGAGCAAAGTTCTTGATCTTGACGAGCAAAGTACTCAAAATGATATTAATGCTTTGGTTTTCCCCTCTTTCTGTTGACTGATTGTTCTGTTATTTGATCTACACCTTTATTTCAGACAATAATACAATTTAAATCAATAAATCAGTTTGATTTGCTCTTCGACAGCCTCCGTGGCGTAGCGGTAGTGAACGCGGCCGCTACGCAGGAGGCGCGGGTTCAGTCCCCGCTCAGTGCAAATATTTGTGTGCATGAAATATGGGTATTTGCATTGGTCTGGTCGTGCCTCTGAGAGCACGTTAAGCCGTCGGTCCCGGTTACCATAAGAACATCTATGGCAGTCGTTACGGGTAGTTGGAGCCCTAAAAAGACCAAAAACAATGGTCAGCTGCAAATCATCGATATCACCTAACGTTACCATTGAGTTTTGGAGGTCAGATGGCAATCGCTTCACGGAAAATATCGAGGTCTAGCCAAATCCGTAGTTAAGACGACTGGTAAAGCGGACCCCAGACTTCGAGCTGAAAGCTTCGGATGCGACTGAGAATTAACGCTAAGAGGATGCAGTTTGATTTGCTCTTAATACCTTGGTATTAAGACTATTTTGAGACTCTACAGTCAATATCGTTTTGACGCTGATGGTACACATTGACGACGGAGTTAAAAATTAAAATAGCGCAAGCGACAGCGATGAGTGATAGAAGAATCACCACTGTAAAGTGATGTTATGATGTAGTTTTGTTCTTTTTCTCTTTGATAAGTGGATGTCGCTTCACCCTTTTGGACATCAAACCGTCGATATGCGCTACAGTAATTCTCTATCGAGCTTATACATACGTTGTCGACCTATTTCATAGAAATATGTACTTACATATACAACAGTAGCGTCGCGTACCTACTTACCGTGATTTGTTTCTTCTTTCCAAAGCATGCAACATCAAAAAGTATAGTTAGGTATTCCGTCCCAATCGAGCAGTCCGACTGGGGAAGTACCTCCGCCCTACAGAAGAACGCGGCTTAATAACCTCGTGTTGTTTCCGACGGTGAGTAGGGTAGCCAGAGCTCACTGGAGACGTTTTGTGCTGTCATTTGGAAAACCAAAGGCTTTGTCCTACATATCTTTTGCGCTGACGGCACAGAATTTCTCTGTTCTTACAGGGTCGGCAGCACGAGTGACTCCTCTGGTGTTGCACTCACCCATATAGGCCTAACCTCTTACCATCAGTGGATCAGGAGGGCCGTGTGCTTGTCTGCGACCTAAGTACATAGTATAAAAAAAGGAAGAAATGAAAGCAACAAATCCGTATATTAATGTAGTTTTATTTTTAAATAAATATAACCAATAACATTTATTACATCACAGGAGCAGGGTATCTCGAAAACACAATTCAATTGCGCGGCAAACACTTCATAGACCAAGGACAAATAGTCGGCCATCTTGAATCTATCTTCTCTATGACTTGATACGAAGCGTTCGCGCGCTTTCTTTAATACAATTGACATACCTTAACATATAAATAAGTTTAACTAAATGATATTTATACTATTAATTAACAGTATAAGTCGCAAACTGATTTGTATTATTATTCTAATTAATGTTTACGACAGGAAGCATAGTAGGCCTTAGTTGTGCGTTATTAATTAATAGTAATAATGCCATACATAATATACTTTTTGAAATAACGAATCGAATTTTCTGGTTGTAATTGTAAGATTAATTAAAAATAGAATTTCAGCTCAAATTGTGTTTCTTAAGGAATTAACGTTCAGGAATTCCTTTAAACTTTCATTTTTTTCGTCCGTTTTAACTGTAAATTGTATTGTACTTTAAAATGTTTTTAATACTTTATATACTCATGTATAATTTATTTATGTATTTTCAGTAAGTATAGTCGCCCTCAAAAGTTGCTGAACATTTCCAAATTTACAAATGATCTTTACATTGAATTAAATCAATAAAGAAATTGATGTTTATGTAAGTGTTTTAGTTTATTTTTTCACTGACACACTTTAGCTCTGTAAATTGGAATTTGTTAAGCTACTTTTGAAAGCGACTGTACAATGTACTTGTTGTTTGTATTTTTCTAGTTTAAAATGCGTTTTACTGTGTAGATTTATGTAATAGAAATAAATTATTTGTAAATTAAAACAATATTCACATATTATATTATTACATTCATTAAAACACAAAGGTTCTATAACTATAGGTTCTTAACATCTGATATTATTATAGTTTCCAATTTTAAATTATACATCGGCGCATTATTATTATTAAATTCAATTAAAAAGGGTAAAGTTCAATTAATTTCCGTGAAGTTAAATTGACATTCTTTTGTTTTCGGAAATTAATGTTCATATGTTTTAGTGCGCTAGGATATAATTTAAAATGTATACAAATTACGAAATCTAAAGATATGCATAACTAGAAACAGGTTAATAGTTCCATCTACAACTAAATACACTTTTTACAATCCATAGAACGATCAAGCGAAACTTCTAAGTCCTTTTTAAATATTTATTTTATCTAGAGATTACGTTCCTTTGGTCTTGAAAGTGTACAACTTCGAAAAATATTGGTTGTCCGTATTTTAATTATAAATAAACTATTCAAGATAGTGAATATGCCCTGTACACTGTACAGGGTTAGAAAACCTGGATAGCTTCAAAAAGCTTCAAAGCGTCCTTCTACTTCGTGAGTTCAGCAACTAAAATGATAACACCTCTGTCCCTTGGCGCCTCGTAGGTACCTAGATATTAATTCTTCTGGCTAAAGCATGAAAGGTGTATGTTTTGGGACTTGGCATCAGAAGAAGATCATTGATGTTATTAATAATAGTGGCCAAAATTTGTCAGGATCAAACTTTTATTTCGTTCGACTTGAACTTAACATTTTTATGAGGGCTAACCCACACAAAAGAAGGAATGGTTTTCATGTAGAGGAGGCAGTAGTTATGCATATTGTAATCATTGCTTCCGCAATGAAACAATAACATTGAAATAATGAGGGAAGCTACATTAGCCTGACTCACGGAGTTTTTATTCCGGGTAACGACTAGGACCGGGGACTAAAGAAGATTGGAATAAGTACATACTATGTTTTCTTTATAAATATTATAAGCATGTATAAAATGTATAACTGTATTTATGTATAATTCTGTAGTAATTAAAACCCAAGGTTATAATATGAACAAAGTTTATTCTCAGTGGGTTAGAAAACTTAATAAAAAATCGCCATTTTCGTGCGGCTCGTACAACAGGTATGGTCAGCAACATTGATTATCGTAAAGCGCACCGGCTGTCATGTTGATTTATGTCATTGTGTACTTAGGGCACGGGCCAGATAGCATAAATAAAGTCTGACAGCTCAATTGTAATCGGTCGCATATTTTTTGAGTTAATACTCAATTGAGTCGTTTAATATCTGGAAATATAAAGGCATAATCTCTTATTATTGAGTTATGTCAAAAGATGATTTATTATATTAAGGAGTTTCTGTGAAGTCATTACGATTAATATTATGCCTGCATTGTCAAGGAAAGAGTAATGTAAAAAGTGGTGAAAATGTTTGTGATTATTTTCCTTGTTTGTACTACTTTAAAAACCAAAAGATTCTTATTATTATTTTTCTTAGTAAAGCTAGTAATACTGTACATACCTTAGTTAGGCAACGCATTTGTTCAAAAGTTATGTCCGCGACAGCGGAAACATTAAACAGGGGAAACTAAGTACTCTATACAAAATAAAAAAATGTTACTTTGGCAAGATCTAATATTTAAATGATTTAATTTACAGAAATTAAAAGGAAACGAACACATTAGAATGAAGTTGATATTTTTAGCTTAAATTGTATAAAATCTAAGCGCTAACGATATAAATTAAACACTTAACCTTAGTTTAAGATTTATAATAAATGAGGTACGTTAAACCATTGTGACTATGTGGTGATTCTTCTCCGAATGAGTCCTATATCTACCGTGCAGTCACGCGCACGACTCACGACATCTGTCAAACAACTGTCACTTTGACAGTGACATATGATATTTTTTTTACAGATTATAATAATGATTACAGTGTAAGTAAAGGTCTTGATTTTAATTCTATGAAGGTGACAATAATAATAGTTACAAATCAAATCAAATTAAAAAAAAAATCAAATAAATTAGTTCAATAATTTAATATATGTTTTGACAGCTATCGCGACGTCATGGACTAAATGCACATAAAACAATATCAACATTAGCATTTTCAATATAAAATAACAATTATACAAAAAATGCAAGAAATGGAACGCTACATTACGTTGCCTTATAAAATAAAATTATTCAAAATAAATAATATTAATGTACATTTTTCAACAAAATCCTAGGAAGGGAAAATTTATGAAGTTTATTATAATAAAGAGTAAGACACACGACAGTGTGCAGATATCCTCAAGATATAATTAATCATTAATGTAACCTCACTTAATTAGGCTTTTGGAATAATAAGACTCTTTGTTGAGATGATTCCGAACTAGAATACACGATTATTATTTTTCAACTTCAGAACAATTATTAATTTTGAATTCAGAATTATTTTATTTGAATTTGCATATTGTTGCATTATTAAAGTTTACAATTGCAGTCTCAATATTTTAAATACACATAACGCCGTGTGCCCGAATCTCTTTCTCTTGCATTTTTGGCATAAAACTTGTCGTAATATAACAGTTGAGAACTACTATCATTATAACGTTATTCCTAAAACGGACTAGGTAAACGTTCGCCGTACACGTCAGGAATGAATGTTTGATGCTAAAATGGACAGCTTCATTTATTTATATTATTAATAATGCAGTGAAAAACGAAGATTATCAGTTCTAAAGAATAATAATGAATAAGTTCAATAGGTAATAATAAATTCAATTATTAATAATAAATATGGTCTATTACTAATACTGGGTTCGACTAATGTAAATAATGTGGAAGTATATTATTATAATTAATTCGGTAAAGGAAATGTATGTTAGTGTAAAACCACTTTTAAATAAGATAATAAAATGTACAGAAGGCTCACTTTATTTTTTTATCATAAGTATTTTGTAGTGTTTATAATGGAATATATTAAATTTATATTAATTATTCCAGATAATTAGGATATGGACGTAAGATTTTTTAGGAGCTGCGTATGAAACGGATTAAATTTTTTCATATCTTCTGTTTATATTGAGTAACTCTGATTGATCGAACATGCTTATGATAACCTATTAAAAATAAAATGAGATAGCAATATAAATATGCAATGTATAACACAAAACACTATATTATTATATGAAATATAAATATGACATAGAAAAATGCATAACAGACTTTTCAACAAATAACTTCATTGAGGTAGTCTCAATACTATACCTACTAATTGCCAACATTAGAGCTATTCTAAAATACTGAGAGAAGAGACAGGTGAAAATAAAATATTTCAAGAAATTGTCTCACAAAACTATACATTAAACTAAGATGATTGTTCTTCATTATCAATTGAGGGGCTTACAATCAGTCTTACGATAAATATCAACATTCATTCCTGACGTTAAAAAATGTAATATGAATTTATATAGACAGCACATATATGGCAGTAACAGTTAAAACAACTACGTTATCAATTCACGTGTGTTTGCAACGACGGATTACGACGAGAATGGAGCTCTCTCATTGGTTGCTTTATCCCTACCATTTCCAAGATGGCGGTCGGCTAGTGGCAGTTGATCGCGCGCCGTTGCAGCCGACGGATGCGTCGGTGCCAATCTTCACGCCATTCCAACAGTAGTGTCCTGTCGCCGACTGTCAGTCCTGGCAAACCGGCCGAAACGCCCTCTTTTTCCACTCCTAGGATTAGGTATGACCTGGCAGGAAAAAAATCATTAATTAGAAGCATTCAAATCATTATAGTGCTTATAATTACTGTATCGGTTATTAATTGATTAAATAATATTATTATTTTATAAAGAATATTAGCAACCGAAATTACTAATATTTCCGTTAACCCCTACAGCTAAACTAAATTGCTTCAGTTCACGTCGGTAGTGCAATGGCCAAGATTCGAACCCGGGACTTAGTTAATTTACATAGTTAAGTTAGACTTTAATTAAATCATTTTGATTTATGAGAGGTTGAATTAGTTAACTTAATCTACCAAAAGTCTTAAGTTTAGTATTCACATAAATAACAGTATAAGTTTCCCAGGATAACATGTAACCTTATTACAAAAGATAACCTTATTTATTTATTTATTTATTTATTTATTCGGAGGAACCAACAGCCATAACAAAAGTATAGTGCTTTAAATTAGTTACATACAGCCAATTATAGGTCCTCACTGATACAATTCAGACTATTTTCTAAAAAAGCGGACTACAAAGATTATGTCTCTGTATGTAACTGTATGTATATTTCTCTTTGTTAGTAATATAACTTTGCTGTGTGAATCGTAGTACAATACAAATGAACATAATTATCTTCAATATTAAGGCTAAGCAACTTCCTGACTGCTGCTATACTTGTGTTAAATATGTCGATGTTATGCTGCGAGCTTGCCGCGTTAACTGTTATGAAGAACTTATTTGGTACCTATTCTATTAACAAATTATATTTGAAGAAGTTGGCACCGTTCGATATCGCTACAACTATTAATTTCCATTTAAATTATGAACGGCAATAAAGTTTAGAAAGGTCGGTACGTACAGTACGACTAATTTAACGCCTCACGATTATTTTACGATGTCTTTAATGCGTTAAAAATACGCGTTTAATTGAAGCAATTCAGGAAGTTACTGAACGCCATGTTGTTTGCGTGTTTAGTCACCATAATGTATGAAACCCATCCATGCTAGGTAGCACAAGAATAAAGCAAGCAATTTTGCTATATTGCTTGGATGGATCTCTCATTTGGTTGGGTCAATTTCCGTCTCATTTGGGTTCAAATAATCGAAGATCTTAGGGTGTAGACCCTACTGTGCGAATGAGTATGATGCAGTTACTATTTTGTCACCAAATTATTCAAATCATAAATTAATCATATAAATTGATAGTACATTACATGGGTTCTAATTGTAAATTTAAATGAAGTATTAATTAATGACACTGTATCTTGAATAATCATTTTAAAATTAGTAAGTCGTATCGTATCACAAAATTACAGTCAGACTCAAAACATAAAGAATGTTTTTAATGTTGGTTTAACTTGTTTTCATAAGATCTTTACTAGTAGTCTATGGTATACATTGATGTAAATTCTGTCAACGTTTTTGTAATAAGACAGTATAATGTATAAATTTAGTATAAATTATCTACAAATACGTCTATAAACAAGCTGTTTTATGAGGTAATACAGATAAGGTAAAGTGGTATTTGCTGCATTTTTATTCACAACTTTAAATAAGAATTCTTAGCTGGGCCCTTTGATAAATGATTAGCAATGTTTGTTTATACCTACCGCCTAATAAAAACAATATGTACTTAACTAGGTAAATATTAGCTCTAGGGGTTCTCTGTGTCTCCCATTTTATGCAATAATAAGAATGTATGGGGCCGTTCTGAGACCTTCAAACCAAGGCAACTAACTAAACCTGCAAGCTGGTGAACCTAGTGATTCATGGACCAGGCTCTGAAGTATACTTTCCTCTCGGGTTTGGAAGGTTAGACAATAATCACTCCAATAAAAACCGTACAAGATACGGAGCATCATTTTTAGAAGGGTAGCGTCTCAAATGGTGGCCCGTATCTTCTAGATTTCACCCTAGCTTCTTACCATCCAACAGCGTGCATTCAATTAACAGATTGTATATCAAAACCATAAGGATAGAGGGTCATCATTACAAACACAACAATACTACAACGGTGGCTTCAGATTGATGACCTCATCAGATTGTTTTGTCCCGTTTAAAGGACCCGGGACTGAAGGAATCACGTGAGCTGGTTAAAATTCCAGCCCCCCTAGACAAGTGACAATTCGTTGCTCGGCGTATCATGGAATAGAATGACGAACGTATAGGATTTGACGTTTTTGACATTTGTTGACGCCTGTCATATACATACGTCAAATCCCATACATTTGGCATTCTACATACAATACATACAATCACGCCTTTATCCCCGGAGGGTTAGGCAGAGGTGAATTAACACCCACATTTCACCAATCATTGTATTAGGTCCCACGTAATAGGTGGTGAGCCTATCTATTGCCGTTTCCCGGGCACTATTGTTGGCTCGAGCCATGTATAGGCTGAGTCAACAATATCTTATCAGCCCCTCTAGACAAGTGGTAATTCGCTGCTCGGCGTATGATGGAATAGAATTTCAAATGTATGGGATTTGACGTATATGACAGGCGTCAACAAATGTCAAAAACGTCAAACCCTATACATTTGCCATCATACGCCAAGCAACGAAGGGGCTGGCATTCTATTCTACAAAACGCCGGCCGACGAATTGCCACTTGTCTAGAGGGGCATGACCAATGGTACGGCGAAGAAAGGAGAATGATGCTTACTTGTTGATCTTGATCTTAGGGCACTTGCAGGCGAGGTCCGTGGCGCGCACGTGCAGCGCGGTGGCGCCCCGGCGCAGGCGGCTGCGCGGCGCGCGCTTGTACACGGCCTGCACGCTCAGCGCCAGCCGCACCCACGCCTCGCCCCCCGCGCCGCCCGCGGCCGCCTCGCGACCCACCACCTTGCCCATTATGACTGCACAGAACACAATCAAACGTTCATCAAATCGATTAAGAAAGAGAAAAGAGAAAAGAGAAAAGAGAAAAGAGAAAAGAGAAAAGAGAAAAGAGAAAAGAGAAAAGAGAAAAGAGAAAAGAGAAAAGAGAAAAGAGAAAAGAGAAAAGAGAAAAGAGAAAAGAGAAAAGAGAAAAGAGAAAAGAGAAAAGAGAAAAGAGAAAAGAGAAAAGAGAAAAGAGAAAAGAGATAAGAGAGAATCGACGAATATCGGTAGATGGCTCCCACCGTGCGTCGCAATAAGATGGATGTATACAATATGGATACGACATATAGGCAATAATTAAAACCATATACTTGGTACCCCCTAAGCTTCAAGCAGGAAAAGTTTGAACAAAATTGGTCATGAGAATTTGTATCGGCTTCGTGCGGACCTCGGTGGCTTAGTGGTCAGAGCATTCCCTCTGTAAGGGAAAGATCGCGGGTTCGAGTCCCGCTGAAGGTCTATTCTCTTTTCTATTTCTTAATTAATATGATAAATTTCATAAGGAATAATAGAATCATTAGTCCTCACAGCCTACAACATGATACAGGGGGAATCCCTGTAAGGGAAAGATCGCGGGTTTGAGTCCCGCTGAAGGTCAATTCTCTTTTCTCTTTCTTAATCGATTTAAATAGCATAATAAATGCTTCAAAATTTAACTCAAGAATTAAATGTTTTCATGTGAAATTTTATTGGCTACTGAAATGAAGAGCAGAAAACGCTGAAGTTCGCTGAACGTGTCATACATTTGGGAAAATATGCCAAGGAAAGTAAGAACTTATACTAAAATAAACTCGCCATGGATACTAGGTAGTAGGTACCAGTACTAGGTACAGGTACTAGGAACCAATCATTTGTTGCAATATCGCTTTATTTGAATACAAACAGAGCCAAAAGTATATTTTAGGGGCATTTTATTAAAACGAAACATTAATTTTGAAAATGAAATTGCCAATTGAAAAGTCCAAAATGAGAATATACGCTATGAAATATTATTAGAAGACAACTGACCAACAATTCTGAACCTAATATTTATTATAGTGAGAGTAATATTATTACAATGGGAGATTATTTCGGCACAATCTGACTAGTGACTAAAGTGTCCGTTGTCTGCGTCGATCTAGCATTCTAGCCCATTATGACGAAAACGGTACTGCAATACAAAGACAAAGATTTATGAAACCTTTCTAAACACAGTAATATACGATTTATTCAGTCATTGTTCAGTTGAAAGAGATAATATAATATCCGAGCTCGGAGTGTGTTAAATCGTGGTCGTATAGAAAGTTGAAGACTTTAATGGCTTCAATTTTATGAATGCAGATTTAGATCCAGAATTATGATTAAAGTAGAAACAGTAAGTACTAAATTTTAATGCGTATAAGATAATGTTTATAGAAAAGTTTAACTCTCAAACATTCAATGTGTGGCGAATCTGGTGTAGGTATACCCACGAAACATGGTGCAATTTTGCTTGCATGCACAAGTGCACAACTCTTGTCAATTTAGTTCTGTTATTATCAAGAATGCGCAAGCTAGATATTTATAGAAAAAAGAAAACGCACGGCATCAACGAAGCGAAACCTTGGGGAAAATAATTATTTACTAAACAATACAGCACAGTACTGTAATCTCCCACTCCCACTAAACTCCCACATAGAAAAAATGTATATATGTAATAGATAAAAAAAAAAAAAAATATGTATATAAGTATATTTTTCAACACACTTGCTTATAAACAGGCTTTTATTTCACCGCAATTGAGCACGGAATGACACCTATTATAAAACTGTGACTTTTTCATTGCTATTATTCACAAAAGTGAGTTATATACTTCTTTTTTTTTATTTCATTGATTAAGTTGCTTTGTTCTTAAAAAAGTTTTGATACAAAAAAGATCGTGTCCAATATTACAAACGAATTAATATACCTATTGCTTGCTCATTTCATGCAACTTCGTATTTTAAAAGATAATTTCAACTGTTTAGTAAACAAAACTTTCCCTAAAATGTATTTTTTTTCTCTGTGAGTATTTACAGAGAAAAAAAAATCATAATTCAAATAAGTAGACGACAAGGCAGCATGGTGATAACACCTTAACCTGTTCCGAAAGGCACAAATAAAAAAAAAAGTTAGATGCGCGCGCATATTTATGACAAGTATGACAACAAATAGATTTTTACTATTGTGTTTTGATTGTGTTATGTAGTATTTTTAGTATTATTTTATTCGCAAGTGTGTTGAAAATAATCGTATGCCACTCGCGTGTATGGTGATTACCGTCCTCGGCTCTCTTAAGACCCTCGCCTTACGGCTCAGGTCTCAATGTCGCCCCAGCGGTAATCACCAATTTTACACGCTTGTACCATAATGTACTATTAAATGATATGGATATTTTAAGGCAATTACTCACCGTAGTCTCGGCTGCAGAACTTGTTGAGGTTTAGAGTGCGAGCGGCGGCGCGACATCGGCCGCACTGCTCCGCTGCTGCATCATACATCATACAGTGGTCAGAGAGTATTATAATAATAATAATGTAATTATTATCCTTATAGTTGATATAATATCTCATTATTATTTCGATAGTCCTAATATTAATTATTTAAATATTAATTTGTAATAATTGATAAAACTTAATAATTGTATATGGTTGTTATGTTGAAATTGTCACAATAATGAATAAAATTACTTAATAAATTAATAATTTGTAATATTATGTTTTGTATTCAATTTGCATGCATAAGTTATACACTATAATAACATTATACTAATCAAATAATTACAATGACAAATGGTGTGCTGTGAAAAAGTTAATAATAAACTGAAAATGAATTATTAAGAATTGAACAAAACTATTATTATTAATTGAAAAATGTTAATATGAAAGTGTTACCTCTCAGTCGGCACTGATAAAATAAAACAAAACAAAGTTATGAGTACAACAGAGAATGATACAGAATAAGCAAATTAATTATATTGTTCATCAATATAGAAATTAGTATTCTCACACCACGAAAGATAAAAAAGTATCCACAACCTCCAACAATTATCTTCAACAGACAAAATTCTTCCACGGTAAAAAAAAGTTCAACAATTTATGTAAGGCTTTGCACAATTATTGAACTTTAACAGAAGGATTCTTTTCAGTAGTATCACATTATGCCTCATATTTTTAAAGGTAAGTAAGTAAATAACGAACAACACGAAACAATATTTCTTGGGGTCTCGCCATTAATAATTTTATAAGAATTTGGCAAAATTGCGGCGATTTGTTGCAGAAGCCATTAAAAAGAAGAAGAAAAAGTAAAATACTAAAAGATAGAGGACAAATGGTCCTTGTTTTTAAGTAATAACTATTGTTTTATTTAACCTCATAAATGATAATAACTTTAATTATTAGTGACGGTTATCATATACCATTTTAATTTTGATATGACATTTCTTTCTTTAATTTATTTCTTTCTTGAATTAAAAAGCCCTTTCTATTGAAATTTAAGAAAGTTTAAAACCAGTGTTTTTAAGGGAGATTGGAGTTACCTCCATCAGATAAATCTAGTCATGTGGTATGAGAATGGTTGTATAAAATAATACCTTTCGATTGACATTCGTAACTGTTACATTTTTATAGGCAGACTATTAGGTACTTGTATTTAGGGCTGCTTTCCACTATCACGCACACTACGCACTTTGATCTAATAATCTTTTGATCGCGCGTATATATCTCTCCAAAACAAGGTGTAATGTTATTACATTTCTTATATCTATATATTTACGTTTATACATTATATTTAATATTTATTGTATAAACGTATGTACAATGTAAGAATTTTCATAGCACGATGCAAGATTTGTTACAAAGTAGTTAGACCTCTGTTAACCAGATGGCGCTAGTTCTTTATTCGTGTGATTTATACTAGAGAATTAAATTATTATAAAGAAAACGCGTTTTGAAATTGTGAATATCATCGAAAGGTACTATTTATAAATAAAATTAAAGTGCAAATTAATAATAAGTCGGAGATACTGTACTTCTTTATACTCTTTATTAAATATATTGTTGAAAAATACTCGACTCGACTTGGTTTCGACAATACATAAATAGTGGTATCAAATTTTGATAGTCCGACTGCGGAGGTACCTCCGTCCCACAGAATACCGCAGCCTTAATAACCTCGTGTTGTATTCCCGGCTGTGAGTAGGAAAGCCAGAGCTTACTGGAGAGTTTTTGTGCTGTCAGTGGGAAGACCAAAGACTTGTCCTGCTTTGTCTACTGCACTGTGACGGCTCGAAAACTCTGCAGGCTTCAGCTCATGTTTTGCGCAACATTTTTCACTAAACACGCCACAAAACATGTAGAGATTTACATATCTGTAGCCTTCTACAATATTTTTTTGATATTTGGCACTTTAGAGAAATAATACTTACCTACTCTGAGGTGCTTGATGTAAAAAATTTGGCACCTTAGAGAAATTATTATTTTCTAGTTATTTCTCAACTTTATTTGTTATAACTTTTAACTGTCTTCGACTCAGGTATTTATTTTACCGACAAATGAGTATTAATTTGTTTTACCGACAGGCTACGTATACGGGTAGGTTGACCTGCCATAAATAGTTGGTTTTTATCCTTAGAGTAAACATTAAAAATAGTTTTTATCGGTCTAGTGAGTAGGTACAGTAAGCTTCAGAGAAAAGGGACCCCCTTGTTAATGATATGAAAGCATGAGGGGGTCTGTTTTCTCTGACGCTGACTGTACATTAAACTTCGTATTTTTTAGACGTTCTATGTATGTCTACTTTTGTGGTGTATATATTATGTATATGTGTGTATATGTTGTATTATTTTACTGTAATGCTTCGTCTTTAGTTACAGGGAGCATTTTTTGTTTTATTTTTATGTTTGTATTGTATTTGTTTAATTTGTTATTACTTGGCATGTATGCACTTTTGTTACGCTCAAGGAATGTTTGAAAAGAATACTTTAGGTCCATCGTTTCTTTCATAGTACCTCATAATAGTCATAATATATCTTATAATATTTATTCTCTTTATTTGTTTTAAGAAATATATAATAGTAGATTATGGTACAAGTGTGTAAAGTTGGTGATTACCGCTTAGGCGAAATTGAGACCCGAGCCGTCAGGCGAGGGTCTTAAGAGAGCCGAGGACGGTAAGCACCATACACACGAGTGCCATACGACTATTTTCAACACACTTGCGAATAAATAATACTAAAAATACTAACACAATAGTAAAAATTAATTCTTTTTCCAACATCTAACATTCTTTTAAAATGTATTTAAATTTAAAACAGGCTAAGGTGCTATCACCATGCTGCCTTATTTGGATGATGATTTTTTTTTATCTGTAAATACTCACAGAGAAAAAAAATACATTTTAGTGAAAGTTTTGTTTATTAAACGCGTAGATATTTATACTCGTACTTATTACAAGTTGAAATTATCTATTAAAATACGAAGTTGCATGAAATAAGCAGGCAATAGGTATATTAATTCGTTTGTGCTATTGAACACGATCTTTTTTGTCGAAACTTTTTTATGAACAAATCAACTTAATCAATGAAATTTAGAAAAAAAGATCTATAACTCACTTGTGAATAATAGCAATGAAAAAGTCACAGTTTGATAATAGTGTCATTACATGCCTAATTGTCGTGAAATAAAACTCTATTTATAAGCAAGTGTGTTGAAAATTACGATCATTATTTATTGAATTGAATTGAATTACACCTAAATAGTTATCGTTATTATTATGACTTAATATTTATTATTATTATGATCTAATATTTACCTAATATTTTAAATTTAAATAAAGATTAGGTGTAATTATTATATTTAATTAAAAATATAGTTCCATCTCCCATGATTAAACATTTAGAAAAATATTTTCTGTGATACCATCTAAATTTTACTATGTACCTACCTACAAGTATTTTTCAAAAGAGAACTAAGTTTTTTTAGCCTAGATAATTATCCTTTGTTTGTCGATACCAAGTCGTCTAAAAATATTGTTCAAAACTTTCACAAAATCTACAGAAATTTTATTTAAAAAGTACAGTATACTCCTTATTACAGACACTCAATCACTTCGAAAACCATTTCATTACATTTTATAGTAAGTACGATAATCATTGATATCATGTAGTATATCCAGCGTGATAACAAAATTAATTAATGGCGATTTCATCATCTACCTGGCATTTTTTTTAATACCACTTAGGTGGCAGACAAGCACACGGCCCCCCTGATGGAAAGTGGTTACCGTGGCCTATGAACGTATGCAACACCAGGGGCGTCACACTGGTGCTGCCGACCCTGAAGAAACCTTCTAATGCCCTTCTTGAAGAAAATTTCGAATAACTGATTCATTTTATCATTAGGAATGTACACATACTGAACTTCATACTGTCCATACGTTAATTCACGTTTCGCTGGATACACTACAAATAAATACCAACTCTTCAAGTCCATTTGACAGATACTTTAAAGCCACACTCCACTTGACGGAAATGCTGTCACGGATCAGAATATAACGCGGAAGATCCGCGATGACATTTCTATCTAGTGTGGCATATACCCCTAAAGTCCACTTTACACGACGAAAATGCTATCACGGATCTGAATCAGATGCAGCAGATCCGCAATGGCATTTGTATCCTAGTGTGGCATACGCTAATAATGTCACGGATTAGAATATAATGCGGAAGATCCGTGATTGCATTTTTGTGTGACGTAGGCCTTAGAGTGGGTTATACTCTAGAATGCTAGATGTATGTGATTGAATGCATGTACGGATGCAAGTGTGTATGAGGCGAGAGTGCATGATTGTACACTTACTACTTACCGCGGCCCGGCTCGCCGTCCACTGCCTCCATCGCCTGCACAGCCGTCACCACGCGAGGGATACCTGCGCCAGGATGAGAGGTTAGTTCCAAACTTAGCGACTTGTAAGCAGAGTTTAGTGAGGAGATCGTATGATGAATGAGTTAGAAGCGACGTTTAATGACGTTATATGAGGAATCACGTTGGCCTATAGAAGTTGTTGGTATAATATATAATGATACAGTAATATAGTAAGTATAAATATTATAAATAAGTATAGGGTATCGTGTTGTTAACGTCAATGAATTGAATGTACATTTTGTGAGTTCATGTTGGACCTAAAATGTACTCTATTCACGCAGTACCTACACGTTTTTTTGAGTGTCTTTTGAGGATACAGGGCCAGAGATTCCGCCTTGTCTAGGACAACTAAATCTAAGTAACTGAACTTAAAAATTGAACTTGAAAATGTGAAAAGAACTGTAGAAACGTACATTACCCACTTTACATAGATAGTATTATTTATTATCTTTTTATGTGTTAGGGGCTGCCAATCATGTGATGTTTTTTTAGCAATTTTTTATCCCCCCCCCCCCCTCCCCCATGGTGATACGTGGTGAGGTTTTAGACTAACCCCTTGCCAAAATCACGTGTATTTTTTTATTCATTATTTAATGCTAAAAATCTAAGAATTGTAACAAAAATCACGAGTTATAAGAAAAAATAAATACACGTGATATCTCAATATACCCCTCCCTCCCCCCTGGTGATGTTTCGTGATTTTTTTCCGAACCCCTCCCCCCCTTTTGAGCCTCACGTGATCAATGGACAGCCCCTTATTTGGGACACGTATCTTGGACCTAAATCACAAGACAAACGAGGCTCTGGCGCCCGCTGATTGCTTTGTAATAATCTATGCTTGGTGAATTTGAGTTCGTTCACCGCAGTAGTACCCCGTGCTATCCTCAAAAGACAACCAAGAAATGTGTACTGCGCGTATAGGGCACATTTTGAGCACGTTTTAGCTCCTAGATACGTGTGTGGTATAACTATACCCAACATAGTTTAACACAATCTGGTTTGGTACGCTATCTTACGTATACAGGGTGCGATGTGGCTCCTGGACTGCTGGTAGCCTTTGGCGCAGCGGTTGCAGGTGGTGCCGGTGACGCCGTCCTTGCAGGGGCACTGGCCACTCGTCTGGTTGCAGGTCTTGCCGCTGGCGCCTACTGGGTGGCAGTCGCAGGCTGGTGGACAAACATATGAAGGAATTATTTTAGGTAAATATTTATAAACTAGCTGTGAGCCCGCGGCTCCGCCTGCGTGGAATTCTGATCCCGTTGATCGCTGATATATAGCCTGTGTGTTCGCTATTCTGATGTACCTATAAGCTATATTATTGTAAAGTTTTATTAAAATCCGCTCATTAGTTTTTACGTGAAAGAGTAATAAACATCCTCACATACATACATATATCCATACTTACAAACTTTCGCGTTTATAATAATATAGTAGGATATCTGGATTTTTTTCTCATTTTTAGTCCAATAGAAGGCCGATTGAGTATATAGTGGATTAACTAATTGATTAATTGACTAAACTATAAGTTATAGTTGAGTAGTAGTTAATAGTTATAGTTGATTGTTAACTGAATCACACTAAAAATTATGAACGAACAAAAATGCAATTTCAGAGCCAATTGCTCGGTATAATAAAATTGTAAGTCTATGTTTATTTTCCTGGGACTCATGCAAACACATTATATTGACTTCGGAGAAAGGCTTGTGAATAAAGTAGGTATATGTAATATTGACTTTCAACTTCTTCATTCAAAAGTCAACTTGACGAATGTTGACGAATCACTCAGTTATTCAATCAGAACAAGTAATGACGGATGGATGTACCTATAATTATAAAGTGTGAGTAAATTCGTAGTCCACAACGGCTGACCAGAATGCTACTCTGCGCCATATTTTCTGATAGAAATAGTGGAGATAACCTTAAAAAGATTACTACATCTACATCTACATCTACACTAATATTATAAAGAGGAAAGATTTGTACCTATTTTTGTATGTTTGTATGTTTGTAATGAATAGGCTCCGGAACTACTGTACCGATTTCAATAATTCTTTCACCTATAGAAAGCTACACTATCTGGGAGTAACATAGGCTATATAACATCACGCTACTACTAAAGGGAGCGGAGCAGTGAGCATAAATGTCAATAAATCGGGCACATTTCCATACATTAAAGTTGGACCGGAATCCGAATTCCACGCGGGCGGAGCCGCGGGCACCAGCTAGTTCTATTATATTCTCACTCGATTTGTTCACAAACTAATTTAGCTCGAGCTACATTTGCAAGCACTTCTTCGGATTACTTCCACAAGCTAACTTTTCGAGCAAATACGAGCATTTGCCGGCAAAGTCGAGCAAACTAGTTTAATAAGGAAGTGTGTTCTTTGCGAGATTTTCGGAGTTTTGTGACAGTCTTCTACCTAACTGATATAAACTCCGGTTCAGTATTAAGCTGCATCCACACTATTGTTACTTTTGCAGTAGCGAAGTTTGGTAACGAGATAAGACATGTTCTACAAAACTTTTGCGAGCACATGTTCGTATAATGCTCTGTCTGTGACAAATATATTTGTTCTATATTCACGTAAAAGAAGTGGAAAGGGGATGAAACTTTTTTTCTTCTACTTTCAAAATTGTTTTTCCACATGCTCATCGGCTACTTTTCCCACATTATAATTTTATATTCGCTCTTATCGACATACGGTCAGTACCTTGATTAATTGTTTTCCTAAACCGATTATTAACAATCTGACAATATGAAATAATCGTTATGCACAGCACTTATTTTTTTTTTTTTTTTTTTATACCACTTAGGTGGCAGACAAGCACACGGCCCACCTGATGGAAAGTGGTTACCGTGGCCTATGGACGTATGCAACACCAGGGGCGTCACACTCGCGCTGCCGACCCTTGCCGACCGACTTAACCGAGTTGGCGGTACCCATCAATGAAATTATGAATTAATTATTAATTTATAATTTAATTTATAATATTAATTTATAATAATATAATATGAATTTAATAGAGAACTTCATGTGCGTGAACTGTCAAACCGGACCTATTATTTTGTGATTGTGATTTAAATATTTTAAAATCAGAAAATGATCATCTACTTATGACGCTGGATAAGTATACGCTGAATATACGAGTACATCACCGCATTTTAATAGAATAGGTTCAAATTAAAATTAAAAAAATAACTAGAATATTTTGAAAAATGAAATTAATAACACATCACTCTAATAACCGTAAAATCGATAACCCACAATCATCGATAACCGAAACTATTCGAAACACAACATTGTCTCGATGATTTGTTGTCAAAAATATATCAATACTTCATTTCAGTCGATAATCGGACTCGTGAGACTCGCCCTTTGTTATGACAGGGGACCGACTAGCGACTCAATTACGGGCTGACTGGAGGAAAGAATAGGAAAGTGTTGCTTCTCGTTTTATGGCGATCTCGGGGTCGATGGTATTACTGTAGGGATGGCAGAGAAAATAATAATGTGCGTAATCGAGTCGTCCATGTATCGAAATTTTGTGTGAGGTTCTTTTTGGGCGGTATGCTGTGGAATTTTTGGCGATTTGTACTTTTTATTTATTTATTTTAAACTGAAATTAAAATTTGGAAAATAACGCAGGTCAGAAGTACTCGAAACCGGTGGGCTGGCGTGAAAGGATAAATGACAGTAGAAGCTCGTGAAGTATGCAAGGATAGAGTCAAATGGCGGGCTGTTTTCTCTGCCTACCCTGGCAAACAATAGGCGTGAGCGTATGTATGTATGCATTTCAAACTTTTATGTAATTCCATCTGTTTGGAGTTGCAGCAGTATGGATATCGGTTTGTAAGGCAGGGTGTTGGGAGACGAAATGAAACGTGTGAGGTCCGATTGTATACTGTTTATATTTGGGATAAATCATAGAATATATACTAGGTTACAAGTATGTAGGACAATCTAAGTACATACTACATCACAGGTTATTGCGACCAAACATAGCCTACGTCCTTTCTTAAGGTCTAGTTTATCTCTGAGCCAAATTTCCTTAAAATTGGTTCAGTGGCATGAAAGCGTACCTAACAGATAGACAGAGGTACTTTCTCATACCTAATTAATGTTAATATGGTCTAGTAAAAATAATATGCAAATTATACTAACATAGTCGAATTTAAGAGAGCTGTACGGTGTCCCACCAAAACCTGGGCAACTGTGATTTTTGCCTGTTGAATGACAGGCGAGGCTTTTGGTGCGGATATTCGTCTCGGGGTTGGGAGGTTAGACGACAGTCATTACACAAAAGCCATTATAATCCAAAACAAAAGAAGAAGGAAAGAGCGGACCCAAGCTCCAAGGTAAAAGCCTCGAATGTAAAAGCTGACGACGATCAGTGTTATTTGAAACACAAAACCTATTACATAACCTACGTACATACATACAATCACGCCTTTATCCCCCGAGAGTTAGGCAGAGGTGAATTAACACCTACATTTCACCAATCATTGTCCCGCATGATAGGGGGTGAGCCTATTGCCGTTTTCCGGAAACTATTGTTGATTCCAGCCATGTATCTGAGGCTGAGCCTGTGCTGTATATATCTGTCTGATGTTAAACAGCTCTATCCCTTAGTGAGTCGCCTTGAACGACTTTATCTACCTATTATCTACTGCCATTAAAATAGTAAATACTGACCATTGCAATCACTATTTTCTATATTTTCAGCAAAACCCCAACCAAACCCATCAAAACAAATCGAACGCGCTGAAACCTTTTCAATTCCCTCAGCATCTACAAACCCAACCGGTTACGACCCTTCGCACTTCACTTCCGTATCTCCATACCCCGCAATCTTGACTCAATCAGCGAAAAGTCTAACGGCGTCGTCAAATAAAACTGAGGGGTCCCTGAGGGTAAATGGACAAGTGAGGGCAACTCAATCCTAACACTTTTATGCGTTCTCTGGCTATTAGGATGACCGCGGACTATCCTTAAGGCGGGACCACACTTTGATTTGTGTTGCTAGCGGATGCCTGCGGCTCCGTGCGTAATTCTGAACTCATTCCGCAACCTATGGGAATATATTTTAAGGATAAATTTTTTTCTATATGTTATTCTAGATTATAATCTGTCCCTGTACCGAATTTTAGCCATATCCGTTATGCCGTCTGAGTGTTACAAACAGCTAAACGTACGCACAAATTTTCACATTTATGATTTTAGTGTATTTGCCTTATTCTTTAGTTCAGCCAAATGCGCAGTTAGACAGGTGAAGCGTACCCCAGACTCCAAGGTGAAAGCTTCGGATGCGACTGGGATTACTTAACGCTAGGATGAAAAAGATAATTTGCCTTACTCAGTCGAATACGATGCAATGTGGAGGGCGCAAGTGGACGAATAAACATATTTGCTTATAGCTCTGATGCCCTACGCGTTAGAATAAAGTAAATATAAACGAATAAGTTCTCTACACTTCGTAGTATGCGGCCAAATAACAAATAACACAATACATAACAAAGTGTGTTGCCGCCTTTACATTTTACGACGGACGCCTCTTTGTTTCGCTATTTCCATTTCTTTTCGGGACCGAAAACCGCGTTTATTCGGTTTGAATCGAAAATTGGGCGAGTTTTGTCAATGTGTTTTCGTTCGATTATATTTCTCCCAGGGGCTGGCGAGGGTTGATGTGTTAATATTAAGTCAACAATGTACAAAAATGCTTTTCCGTAACAAAATGTACGAAAGACAATTTTATTTTCGGAAGACACAATTGTGTAAGCGCTTTTCTTTTATCGTGCGCAAAATTCTCTCGGATAACAACAAAACGGTCAGTTGCGAGGTCAGATGGCAGTCGCTCCCAATATAGCCGAGAAAACCAAGCCACGTCATAATTAAGCGGACACTAGACTCAGAAGTAAAGACCTCAGATGCTATTGGGACTTAGTGTTAATTATTCTAGAACCTATTTATTTATTTTTTATACAGGACACGTTAATTTGACTTCGCCTCGCCTGATGGTAAGCTGAAGGCAAAGTCTCGGAAAAGAGGGTCATCTTTATACACGTACCATGTTACAATGGTGGCACTCAACTTGACTGCCTCATCAGATGCTTTTTCATTCGCTTATTGGACCTGGGACTGTGGGACTCTTCTCACAGTCCCAGGTCCATTAAGCGGGCCGTGAAACACGTGAAATGGTAAGAAATTCCAGGTCTCAATGGTGCGGCAGAAGGAGTCACCGAACCGCTTGGTTCTTGATGGAATATTCTGCACCGTATGCGGGTGGCATCTAAATCCTACACGTATTGTCCAAATCTATCTATATAGTAAGAGATCTGCCTAATTATCTAAGGGTCTAGATGGCCCTATAAAATAATTCCCAGAATATTAATCACTTTAAACATTTACCTAACAATAAAATTATCTCACCAATACCCTCAAAACCCCTTACTTATAACCCTGTGTTCATAAACCTCATATTTATTTGTTCAACGACACTTAGAGATCGGTATCAGGTTATTTGTTCCTCAAACAGGTGTTAGTGTTTATCGCTCCATAACTTATGCCTTATCTCACCTTAAAATGTGTCACTTGACAAATAAACCGGCTCGGCTTTTACTTAATAGGCTTTAAAAATAATTGTGTGGTTTTAATGTTTGGGATGAGAAAGTTTTCATTATAATCGATGATGGAAAGGACGTAATGAGGATAGGTGTGTTTACGTCTGTATACGTTGTTGGTTAAGATTGTAACGTCAATAGGCGTACGATGTCCAATTTACGTGGTTTGGTAAATTAAAGAATTCCTTGAATAATCGTATTGCATGTTGGCCACAGAGACTGGCTTTTCTGTCTGTATGTGTATTGCTCTGTGAATCTATAATGATAATTTAATGTGACTTGTGATTTTATTGTATTTGAACTAATTGACATGTATTGATTTAATTTATTTGATTTTATATGATAACTGACATGCATGTTTCTAAAATAATTAATGCTACGACTTTGGTTAATAATCGCAATGTAATAATAATAATGTGACTATCCCTAATACTTATAATGTATCCTACTGAAATGAGTCTTGATACTTGGAATAAATGATATTTAATTTAATTTAATTTTGAAAAAAAAAAGTATGTGCAAGTGTAAAAAATGTAGGTATGGTTCCCATGAAGGATCTCGAGACCTAAGCCAACCTCATCTGCAAACCGGTACACTGACCTGCTGACGAACAAGGCTCTGGTACAGGCGTTCCTGTCAGAGGTATGGGGTCAGATAGCAGTCGCTTACAAAAACCAAAATAAATGAAATTAAGAATAGGAGAAAGGACTCAGAGCTCCAAAATGCAAGCTTCGAATTTGGATTAAGAAGCAGTAGATAATTCTAACATCAACCAAATTTTACAGTTTACACCTATTAGAAAGAAAGCTTTATCACCATCAGACGAACGCTTTTTTCACTCGTGTTAAACATAATCCAAAGCCCTAAGAGGAAACATAATAATACTCACGTTTACAAGCCTTCTTATGAGTGATGGGTTTAGTAGGGTCCCTGTAGTACCCCTCCCGGCAGTAATGGCAGTGCCTGCCAGCGGTGTAGTGCCTGCACTTGAGGCACACCCCCCCACTGGCTCGGCCTGACAGCTTGTACAGCTCCATGTTGAACCGGCAGCGACGGGCGTGGCCGTTGCAGTTGCATTCTAGAACAAGAAGAGAATTTTAGTTAGTTTTTTATATGAAACGTCTATTAACGTACTTTGATAGTAAAGTGACGTCGTAAACGTAAGTAAACAGTAAAGTGACGTATTTGCTTTGACGGAAAACGACATGGTCATTATGCCATCATCTTCATTATTACATACAGGGGCGTATTTAAAGATTTGGCGCCCCGGGCCACTTAGGTTTGCCACCCCCTATGCAGGCGCGGTCCGAGGGGGGAGGGGGGGGTCACAAGGGACATGACCCCCCCCCTCCCCCAAACCATGCACGTCATATTGAAAAGTCCCAGTACGAGGGAAGGGGGGGGGGGTTAAATTTCTTAAGGAAAAAAAACCCCAAAACTTCAAGCTGCGACCGCGCCTGCCCCTATGTGACGTTCGCGTTCACCGTTAGCCTGCGCCCAAGGGGCTGACACAAAATAGGGGTCCGCCAGAAATTGCTGGAGATTTTCAAGCCTGATTCGTGAGATCTCTATCTTATGGTGCGAGGGAAGTGACTTCTATCGATCTCTCCACTAACCCAGGCTCCCAACCAGAATCCCTTCAAGGGGAAATATTTGCATTCCATTCCATTAAAGCGCCCTACGTAGAAGATGATATCGCAACCAAAAATCACTTGAGTAATAATAATAATAATAATAATAATAAACGTCTTTATTGTACACCAAATTTTATGGCTCAAAGGCAACAGCAAAAGCACCGCTTTGGGACCTGGCAGCACTCTAGGCTCTAAAGGCACTCGGATCCCGTTTTGAAGGGCTCGATAACATATGCCTCAAGTAGAGACGGATTCCGAAAATTTGAAAGACAGGAAAACTGGTCCTCTTCTGCAAAGTTACCGTCCGCCTATCGGCTCATGGTATTGATGGTCAAGGTGTGCAGTCATGCAGGTGTTTTAAACGAATTATTCCTCGTGAAGTGCCACATCGAGCGCCTTACAGGAGTGAGGCCGAATTTGGTAGACAATAAATTTGGTTACAGTCGGGAGCACCGTGGATGCCAACACGCGCTTGAGGGCCCTGGTGGAAGAAGCAGTGGCACGGCGAGTTGATGCTGGCAGTGTCTATTGTTGCCTACGTCTTTAACACCTTGCCATGGAGCTGCATCAGAGCTGCACTCTTTCAGCACGGGGTGCCTGTCTACCCTCGCGTCATTGTCGGGGCTTACTTATCGGTGAAAGCCAGTATCTACCCAGCACTGCAATTCACTAAGCGAGCACAACGATGCGACAACGATACGAGGCGCAACGTAGATTGTCATTGGTCAGATTGTATCACGTCATTGGAAATCGACCAATGACAGTGTCTATCGCGCACATCGTTGCGACTCGCATCGTTGTCGCATCGTTGTGCTTGTTAGTGAATTGCACAGCAGGGCTTGGTAAGTGAGATATGTGGCGGGGTGTTCCGGCTGGCGCGGATCTGGGGCCGCTTCTGTGGAACATCGGCTAGGACTGGATGGTGACGGCACGAAATCAGAAGCAGCCAAGTAAGCCACAGCTGGAGTTACCCAAGTCCTTGGACGTATTTGGTGACTGGATCTGAAGTGGACATACCTGATTCTCTTACTTACGAACCCTTTCTGGCCAATTGATGTGTGGGGAGCACAGAGGCTGCCCATACACCACCTGGCAGTCCTTAAATAGACTTCGGATGCAGGTCAGCCGAAGTAACGTAAACCGAATTAGATGGAGTTTCTCAGATAAGGTGGACCCAGGCACCACGGTGTGAATGCGGAACTACAGTGAGGTAGGCGCTAACGTGTGCTGCATGCCTAAGCACGTGTACACTGCAGGAACTCATGGGTGCCTCTGAGAACGCCATCAGGGTGGTTGCACACTGGGCAAACAAAATATGACATATTATGTCGTCAACTCGACAAAAGGAGAAGATTAGCTCGGATGAGGTGATGCTCGAAGGGGGTTTTCACACGTCTTCGCTGCCGATAACGCGGAGGTATCATGATAGCCTCTCCAGCTGACGCAATGCGCCCAGCTATGGCTGCTTAGGTGAGTTCCTGAGACATACAGATCAGGAGCCGACCCCTGCAATGCCACCTCTGCCTGGGCTCCTCCATGTATATGCCATTTCACGCGTTGTATTCTTTAAGCAACCGTCAGAGCGGGAAACCTCTCGCCGCAGGTCCTGGTGCTAGTTATGGCCGTCTGCGAGGGGTGATTATTCCTCGTGAAGTGCCACATGCGGTCTCGGTTTAAAACCGCTCACCGTCTCTGTCGGGTCTCAATTATCGGGCGTAAAGTTACCCAATTAGATATTTCCCTCGCAACCCGGCTGACCTTTTAAGATAGCTTCTTCGGGTGTGGGTAGTCGGTGTCCCCATTGAACCCCGGAAAGGTACGGATTTCACCGCCGCGTTACCGGTCTGAATATATTGGAGTAACACGACCGCACCTGTCGCCCCCAGGTCTCGGGGAACCAGCCGCCCCTTAGCTGCTCTTATCTGTGCTCTCTGCTAGTCATAAGGATACGTGGAAACCCTATGAGTAGCCATTTACAGCGCCGCTACCACCTCGGCCGGAATTAACCGTAGGCGGTAGCGTCTCCCTGCGAGAGAAAGGCGCTGCCGTCTTCGGCGCCCAAGCTGCTTGGCCCCAGTTACACCGTACTTGAACGCAAATGTTATTTAGGGTTTTCTAATTTGAATGCAATTAAAATAATGAGTGACATAGTCATATTGTAACTAAGTAAGCTCCGAAAAATTAAAATAAAAAGAATATACGTAATATTTACTCTAAAAGGCGCCTTTTAGAGTCAAGATTAAGGCGCCCAGAGACATAGACATTCGGGGCGGCAGGTTGCAAGGGGCGGCGGAACCGCCCCGAGCGTCTATCTCCGGGCGCCTTTTAGAGCAAGCTTAAGGCGCCCAGAGATAGACGTTCGGGGCGGCAGGTTGCGAGGGGCGGCGGAACCGCCCCGAGCGTCTATCTCTGGGCGCCCAGAGATGGACGTTCGGGGCGGCACGTTGCGAGGGGCGGCGGAACCGGCCCGAGCGTCTATCTCCGGGCGCCTTTTAGTGCAAGATTAAGGCGCCCAGAGATAGACGTTCGGGGCGGCACGTTGCGAGGGAGCCGCCCCGAGCGTCTATCTCCGGGCGCCTTTTAGAGCAAGATTAAGGCGCCCCGAGATATACGTTCGGGGCGGCAGGTTGCGAGGGGCGGCGATACCGCCCCGACCGTCTATCTCTGGGCGCCTTTTAGAGCAAGATTAAGGCGCCCCGAGATATACGTTCGGGGCGGCAGGTTGCGAGGGGCGGCGAAACCGCCCCGAGCGTCTATCTCTGGGCGCCTTTTAGAGTCAAGATTAAAACGCCCAGATCAGATCCTCAGGGTCGGCAGCACGAGTGTGACGCCCCTGGTGTTGCATACGTCCATAGGCCACGGTTACCACTTTCCATCAGGTGGGCCGCACCGTGTGCTTGTCTGCAACCTAAGTGGTATAAAAAAAAAATTAGACGCTCGGGGCGGCTCCGCCGCCCCTCGCAACCTGCCGCCCCGGGCCATGGCCCCCTTGGCCCTAGGGTAAATACGCCCCTGATTACATATAAAAATTAATCGCTAAATGTGTTGGTAAGCGCAAATCTCGAGAACAGCTGAACCAATTTCGATAATTCTCTTTTTAGAATATTCCTTGAAGACAAGGATGGTTCTTACGCAGAGAAAAAAAAATGCCTGAATAAGTCTAAAAAAAAACTAATAAATTAAAGAAATCAACAGTTTGGCGGTACGAAGTTCGCAGGGTCAGCTAGTTCTGAATAATTTTATGTTGTTTTGTTGTATTTCTTTTTTTTTTACTTTCATTGTTGGTTATCGTGCGTGTGTGTGTGCGTGTCTATGTGTATGTGTGTCTATTGGAGAGGAAGAGAGGAAGAATTTGGTTTGTAGATTTAGTGAATATTGATAATTTTATGATTAAAATGTACGAGGGGTCTGCTCTTAAATACTCTAATCACAAAATGGCCATACAAAATTGCACGCGAAATAATCAGTGTAGTTTTGTATTTTATTTGTTCAAACAAATAATAATAATAATATTTATTTATTAGCATAATACAGTTAACAAGTTGGTCACATAAAATAAAATCAGTACATTGTATTATTATCAAACCATTTCTAATTTCACTACAACAAAACTCAACTTTCTAGTTTAGTCTGATTAAATATCTGCTATAAGTACCCCTATCTAACTAACCTAAACAAACATGAACTTAAAGGTGAACGCACACCGAACTGAGCTTAGAAAGACGTATGAAGTCATTACCGAACGAATGCGAATCTCAATGGCGGCAAATGCAATGTAATTACTTACTGGATCCCACCAGCCTGCTAGAGAACTATTTATTCTATTTACTGTGTTATTTATTGCTGTTATTAGAAGTGAGAGGGAAATAAATGTGGACATTTATATCATTTAGTTATTAAATGAATTTGAAATGGGAGGGGTTAATTTCTCTCTGTTTTAGATGGATAGGGAACTGTGGAAAAGGGGTGTGAAGTTCCTTCGACACACACCCCTTGTGTAGGTGTTAGGGAATCTCATAAGATAATCAACCTAATATGGATAAATAAAGATTAATACCTCTTTTTAATTCAATTTTAAAGCAATTAGTAGATATGCTATGTGTGATTCACTTTTCCATTCTTAATCGATACCTATTTTATTTTTATGTTAGGTTACGGTTTGAACCTGTTCTTGCCACCAATGAGATCCTTTCTCGGGATAAAAAGTAGCCTATGTGTTATTCCAAACTGTAATCTATTCCTGTTCCAAATTTCAGCCAGATCCGTCCAGCCGTTAGAGCGTGATTGAATAACAAACATACAAACATCTTCACAAACATTTAGGTTTATAATTTAGTAGGATAGCACGCTAGGTTAGGCTTGATGATTTATATATTCTGTCCATCGCGATCAAACAGACAAGAATTCCAAAATATCTCTGTGGCTCCAGTAGTTGATCTTTTGGGATTGATCTTCTGGGATGACTACCGTCTACCCTCCCAATCTTGAAAGGAAAACCTGCGCTAGAGCCTCGTTCGTTTGCTTCGAGTCTCGACTTGTAGGTGAGGTGGGCTTGAGCTTAAAGGATCGGTAAGATCCTGTACACCCAAGACTTCCTATTTACAGGTGCCAATGCATGACTGAATATTCATATTTCGCAAGCATCCATAACCACCTACCATCACGTTACCCATTCTTATCTACTCCAGTAAAAAAAATATCCGTCCACCCACAAAGAAAGCGTCCATAACTAATAGAGTACAATAAAAAACTAGGATTTATGTCACCTGTCAGTGAGCTGTCATAGTCGCGATACAAATCACAGTGTACAAAGGGATTGAGAATATTTTTGTTACAACGCCATCTGTTGAGCGTAATAGCGAACATTCAACAGATTATGATCGATGACAGGTTTATGCGGTAGGGCGGCGCGGGAGTGGCGCAACTGACGATCTTTTTTAAAATGCACCGTGGTTTATTGTTTTGGGTAAGATTTAGTGGTTTGTAATGTGAGTGATATGGATTTTGGAGTATTTTTGGATTTTAGATTAACTGTGTCTAATTTTTGAAGGAATTAGAAGTCACTGCCCAATCAATTTTTTTTTCTCTTATAAAGGAAAGGAGTACGGAAAATAAGGAGAATATGAAAAAGGATTGAAGAGAGGAGGTAACTAGGGTCTTCATCACAAACATCGCTTTTATAGAAAAGGTACTTCCCCATTAAAAGAACTGTTCCCAAAAGTGGGTATTAGACAAGCGAAGTGGTTTCATTTCCAATGAAAAATGTATTACTATTTTCTGTCGCAGAAGTAGACCGGGCTTTTACCATAGAGAGGTAATATGTATAAAATCTTTAGCCACTGTAAAGGTTGTAGCCTAGTCACTGTAAAACTTAATCGTCAGAATTATGTTCATAAAGTAAAAAATAAGATGATTTGTAAATTACTGGATTGGATGAATGGACTCTTTGGGCCCTAATTATTTTGGCACTAAAAGTATCCACCTAATTTCTAAGTACCTACCCAAGTAACCAATTTCTTCTTCTTCATCCTAGCTAACGCTAGGATAGGAACCAACAGAAATACGACTGGGAATTAACATTCCCGGTCGCATCCGAAGCTTTCACCTCGAGTCTGGGGTCTGCTTTACCAGTCAACTACGGATTTGACTAGACCTCGACATTTTTCGTGAAGCGATTGCCATCTGACCTCCACAACCCAATGGTAACATTAGGCGATATCGAAGCTTTGCAGCTAGACCATCGTTTTTGGATTTTTTAGGGCTTCAACTACCCGTAGTAACAAATTTCTTTCACCAAAAATATAATTACCATAACATTACCTTTCACTCACAGACAACAGTACAGTCAACAAAAAAAGACAACAACTTTTTAATTTCCCATCTATTCATCGTCACGTGTGCATTGTCCAGCGAGTACCGTCGGATACGCCACCTCACGTCCGACTTCCGCACGTGGCCGGCCCGCGTCACGTCCGGACCACGTGCGGACCGGACACCAATCAGTTGGCCCTCTAAGGGGCTGTCCATTAATCATGTGAGGCACTCCAGGTTTCGGAAAATATCACGAAATATCAATAGGGGGGGGGGGGGGATATATTGAGATATCACGTGTATTTATTTTTTCACTAGCTGTTGCCCGCGGCTCTGCCCGCGTGGAATTCTGATCCCGTTCATCGCTGATATATAGCCTATATGTTAATCCAGGGTACATACCAAATCCTATATACATACCAAATTTCAACCAAATCGGTCCAGCCGTTTATGCGTGAAAGAGTAACAAACATCCACACATCCACACATCCACACATCCATTCTCACAAACTTTCACATTTATAATATT
Organism: Eilema depressum; assembly: GCA_914767945.1. Classification (NCBI taxonomy): domain Eukaryota; kingdom Metazoa; phylum Arthropoda; class Insecta; order Lepidoptera; family Erebidae; genus Eilema; species Eilema depressum. The sequence continues at coordinate 20,136,423 of OU612025.1, forward strand.
AGTAGGATAGTAGGATATAACTCGCGATTTTTGCCACGATTCTTAGTTTTCGAGCATTTGTACATTTATTTGTGCAATAAAGTTTAAATAAATAAATAAAAAATACAAAAATACACGTGATTTTGGCTGGGGGAGGGGGGGGGGGGATAGTCTAAAACCTCACCACGTATCACCATGTGGGAGGGGGGGTTAGAAAATTGCTAAAAAAAACATCACGTGATTAATGGACAGCCCCTAATTAATTTACTTGGGGCTTTCTTATTGGGTGGTACGTGCCTCAATCATGGCGGCACCATTCTAAGGGATTAACTTCGATTATTTTCTGCTGACCAGTTTTCTTTAGTGGAATTGTGGTTTGTATATTTGTTTGGTACGGGTGAAGTAGGTACTTACTCTGTTTCGAGAGGTGGGAAATTGGAATATCGGGCATCTACGTGATGCTTTTTTTTTTAATATGTTGATACTTCTGTCTGCTTATATAGAGGGGCTAGTAGCTAAGTGGTAACTGTTCAGGTTAGCACACACACAACACAAGGTTAAATAATTCAGCAAAGTCCATCCGGCTCGAAGGACCATTATGAGCAGTTTGTTTGTTACATGGATGGGTATATTATCCCTACTAATATTATAAATGTGAAAGTAACTCTGTCTGTCTGTCTCTCTGTCTGTCTGTCTGTCTGTCTGTCTCGCTTTCACGCCCAAACCACTGAACCGATTTTGATGAAATTTGGTATAGGGGTAGATTAGACCTCGAGAAAGGACATAGGCTATGTTTGGTCGCGATAACCGACATCCACGCGGGCGGAGCCGCGGGCAAAAGCTAGTATCAAATAAAACTCTGGAGGCGTTTGCCATAAGAACATCTATGGCAGTCGTTACGGGTAGTTGGAGCCCTCAAAAATCCAAAAACAACGGTCTAGCTGCAAAGCTTCGATATCGCCTAATGTTATCATTGGGCTGTGGAGGTCAGATGGCAATCGCTTCACGGAAAATATCGAGGTCTAGCCAAGTCCGTGGTTAAGACTGGTAAAAGCGGACCCCAGACTCCGAGCTGAAAGCTTCGGATGCGACTGGGAATTAACGCTAGGAGAGAGAGTTTGTATAGCTCTATGCTCAAAGTGAAATAAAACAGAACTAAACTCTAAAACACGAACCATTACCATTCATAATCCTCTAGTTATCTAGTTCAACCTGTCCAACAAACTCGGTCTGTCACTAACATAATATCGCGACATACTCCAGTCATTACGAATACTACATAAATCACGCGGCCCCGCCCGGGAGCGACGTTGCACATTCGTCCTTTTGGCGTCCATAACGATCCTGGTAAATGAGCTGTGATTTTGCCTTCGTCAATTTATAAGTACTTGTAGAAAAAATATTTTCTTGTCTATGATTTTTAACCGCCAACAGAAATGTTCCAAATTTGAATTTTAAAAGTGTGATCTAATTTTTAACCGACTTCACTTTAAATTTCGTAAAGATCTGATGATGGGTTTCTGAGATTAGACCAAGGAACTCTTCAAAAAATACCAGGAAATCAGCCGCGATTGCTGCAATCGCATATTATTGCAATGTCTCTGCCATTACACATCATAACATCACGCCTGAATCCTTTGAAAGGGTATGCAGAAGTGTTCAGAATATTCAGCTATATTTCCGGTGTATATGCGTTGATTTTAATTAAAAATTCTTTTTGCATTCGTTTTGGTTTACTTTTGAGGTAGTCCTGTATTATTTTATGTATGTTCACCGATTACTCAAAGACGCCTGGACCGATTTGCAAAATTATTTTTTTGTTTGATAGGTTATACTTCCCAGGTAAATTTTATCAAAATCGGTCAAGCAATTTATGAAATATCAACAAAAATCGGTTGAAGTCGGTTTTTTAAATTTTAAATTTGGTGATTATTGATTGACACTTTTTTAATGTAAGGTACGAATAGCCTAAGAGCCAGCCGGTTTATTAAAACGCTACGGCTGAGTACCTATCATTTAGAAAGCTCGTTGAATGGCGCTGTTTCATAAAAAGGCTAGGCTGTAGATTGTTTGAGTTCGTCCAACGCAGTAGCAGCCCGCGTTATCTTCAAAAGACATCCAAGCAATACACACCAAAGATCTTATAAATATCTACAAAGTTAATCAGAAATAGTCAACTTTACACCTGTGGCCTTACCATAAACCTTAAAACAGGTCAATAATTGAACTGCAGTCATTCTACCATCTGCAAATGTCACTTTGTAATGTCATCTAATATATAACATTCTCGTGTCACAGTTTTCGTTCCCATACTCCTCCGAAACGGCTTGACCGATTTTGATGAAATTTTTTGTGCTTATCCGGTATCTATGAGAATCGGCCAACATCTATTTTTCATCCCCCTAAGTGATAAGGGTGCAGCGGGAACGGGATTTGAATACCACGCGGGCCGAAAATATGGCGGTACGAAGTTCGCCGGGGCAGCTAGTATAAATATATAGGACTACAAAGGGATTACAAAGTGACATTTTGCAGTTGGTAGAATGACAGCAGTTCAATTATTTATTGTCCTATTTTATGAGTTCATGGTATGGGCCCAGACCAAGTTAGTATCCGCTTGTAAATTATTAAGTTTGAGTATTTTTTGGGAGTTAGGATTCCTAACACATCAGGCTGGTAAAGTCATATTCACGTGCCTTACATTAAAAAAGTGTCAAAAATTAGATCACACTTAGGTGGCAGACAAGCACACGGCCCACCTGATGGAAAGTGGTTACCGTGGCCTATGGACGTATGCAACACACACACTACACACAAGACATTACACAACACTAGTTGTCTATGACCTTAGAGTTTATTCATACCCGTGCCTACCCTAGACACAACAGACCTATGTGATACGCGCGCTCTATATCTTCTAATATATAAAAACCAATGCCACTTTTCGTTGTTATTTTATAACTCAAGAACTAAAATTGGCCAAATCGGTTCACGATTTGGCTAATTTTAGTCTTGAAATATTCGTGGGTGTCCAGGGAAGGTTTAAAGGATGAGAAAATAGGTGCAGCGGGAACGGGAAGAATATGGCGGTACGAAGTTCGCCGGGACAGCTAGTTACTTATAATGTATACTCTAAGGCTACGACATATAGACGCTGTGAAAATAAATGGCCTATAAACCTTTGTCCTCACAAATTCACTGAAAATTAACACTCGAAATAGCTCCATAACTCATTAAGCTCTAACACAGCGCATATTAACGCAATTTAACATCATCCCATCTAAGTAAAAGTGCGCCTAACAGCATTACCCCGAGGCAGGGGTGCCAAATTGCCATACTCGACTTTATTAATTTGATTAATCTCGCTCATAGACATATCGGCTTAATAACTGAAACGTTGGCACCCCTGCACAGACGGCGGTAATTGGATAACCTTACGTGAGTGGTGGTGGTACAGACAGCAGCTAAAGTCACTGAAATATTCTTCATGTACAAGAGTGAGCGCATTATGCTCATCTGTATCGTATAAAATTAAAACTAAACGACTTATTTAGTAAACAAAAATTTACCCTTAAATTCAAGATGGCGGAGATCGCAACGAACCGAATACCACGCAAATCTTAATTTAGACTGCTAGTGATCTCCCTCAACGAATTCCGAAAGAAAATTGCTACTAGGAATTTTTCCTATGTCAAATACTATTTTTATTGTGCTAATAACAATACTGAAGGACCGAGACCTGTTGGTCCCCCACACGTTTTTTAGAAAAGCTCATAACAAATAGACAACATTTACACAAAACATTACGTTTTTACACGTTAATACACCAGAACTATGTTACTATTTATGCAGAACGAGCTCAGTGTTGTTAAGTCTTGCTGTGTTTTGCTTTTTTTATCGGGTTTCGTTTCTTTCTACTTCTACCCTTACAGCCCCAAAAGGGGTTCGATCCCTGCTCAGTGCAAATATTTGTATGCATGAATATGGATATTTGCATTGGTCTGGTCGTGCCTCGTACGTTAAGCTGTCGGTCCCGGTTGCCATAGGAATATCTATGGCAGTCGTTACGGGTAGTTGGAGTTCTAAAAAGTTCAATAAGTTCGTCGTTGTCTCGTCGTCGACAAAGTATAGGTAATATAGAAAAAATCAAAGGAATATTATTAATTGCACATCAAATAAATAATCACATATCAATATTATATTTTCATCATTTAGGTATACGTTTACTTTTATCCTCATAATGCGATACAAATAAATTTATTTAAGTACAAAAATTATAAATGTTTATCAAAAATACTAACTGCACAGCAAATTGTATCGGATAATATTTTCGCGTTCAGTAAAAATATTGATTGTGCATCTAATTAAGTTCAGAATGTTCACCACCCACCCCGAAGCTTTTTATAAGCAAGTAAGTAGTTTGTTGGTGCTCAATCAGTATTTTTGATGTGAATTTGGATTATTTTGTCGTACAAAATGTACTCTTCTTGATATAAGTACGTTTAAATACCATCCATTTGTTTCTAAAATAAATTGTAGTATGTTTTCTAATACTTTGAGTTTAGTATTCTGCTGTGCAATCAGCAATTTTGATGGAAATTTGGATTATTATTTCATAAAAAAAGTATTTTATTTGATTTGCGTTTAAATACCACCCAAAATCAAATACTATAACCTAATGTTATGGTGCGCAGCAGGATAAAAACAGGCAAATTAAAACTCCATCTGTCACGAGCGTATCGTTCAATATCGGCAGCCATTACTCATAGCCGACACTGATTGACAAATGAGCTCCTGAGCCCCCACACCTCCCGACTGATCCCAAAACTGTTTGTTTGGGATCGGACGGGGCCTGTTGAACTAATTTTATTTTTTGAAGTTTATTTTTGATTCTCCTATGTGTTACATACATATATGAGTACATACAGTCAGGCCTCTTTCCATTTTATCGCAGTAGGATCGAGGATGAGGCTAGGTCAAGAGTGCAACCGGTAGGTATATTTCTTTTTTTTAAAGAATATTAGCAACCGAAATCCCTACTAATATTATAAATGCGAAAGTAACTCTGTCTGTCTGTCTGTCTCACTTTTACGACTAAACCGCTGAACCGATTTTGATGAAATTTGGTATAGAGGTAGGTTAGACCTTGAGAAAGGACATAGGCTATGTTTGGTCGCGATAACCGACATCCACGCGGGCGGAGCCGTGGGCAAAAGCTAGTTACTAATATTTCCCCCAACCTCAATAGGCTCCTACCATTGGGACCTAAACATAAACGGCGAAATGTGGGTGCTACCACCTTTGCTTACCCCTTCGTGGATATAGGCTGAGTTTATGTATGTATATATATGTTCCCCTAACCCCTAGCTAAGCGAAATTGCTTGTGTTAGAAGTCACGTTGGTAGTGTAATGGGCAGGATTCGAACCCGGGACCTTTCGATCGTGAGGTATGTATTATGTAACATCAGAATAACACATAGGCTATATATAAGTGATGAACGGGATCAGAATTCCACGTGGGCGGAGCCGCGGGCAACAGCTAGTATATAATAAAATGTTAAAAATAAAAACCCGACTGATGCTGAAAAGATTGAAACAAGTTTGATAGCAGGCCGTTAGTACCTAACCATTAATTTTTATTAGGTACCTACCGCTAGACCGTATTTTGTGGTTTGGTAGAACAGTCTGTCCTAGAATGTTGGTAGTACACACGTTCTCTGTGCTTCTCTGCGTTTCTACTCCGGTCTTGCTGATCGATAGTCAATAAAATCGATTTTGTTTACAATAAGAATTATCATTCCGTTTTATTATGCGACATCAAGCTTCAATGGCATATAATCAAAAACCAAGTAATACAATATCAGGTACCTTCAACTATAGCCGGGAGGTTCTATAAACAACCCTCATCCACTGAGTGGGGTTACGGCTAATTGACAAGAGCAGTCCTTGTCAGCAATAGGGTGTACCTGTGTTTAGTTTCTAAGCAGATACTTGTACAACAGTGCGTAATCTGATTATGTACTTCACTAGCTTTGTAGATAGAATTCCTCAGGCTCCATACTCAATTGAAATTGAGTATGGAGCCTATTAGGAGAGGATCAATAAATTGATGGGCGAATATTTTAAACTAGTAATTCGTTTCGGCTTCAAAAATGTTAAACACTATCCTACAACCCCTATATTTATTTATCACCTCTAGTTCTGATGATAATACAATTTAAATCAATAAAACGATTTGGTATTATCATCATTAGTAGGCTGTTTATCATCAGACAGATGTAATGTAATAACAGCCCAGACCCAGCCTAAGATGCATGGCTTGAGTCTACAATAGTGCCCGGAATACGGCAATAGGCTCACCCCCTATTACGTGGGACAGAATACAATGTGGGTGACAATTCACCTCTGCCTAACCCTCCGGGGATAAAGGCGTGATTATATGCATGTATCACTACATATATGTATTATAAAACAAAGTCGCTGTCGCTGTCTGTCCGTCCCTATATATGCTTAAATCTTCAAAACTACGCAATGGATTTTGAAGCGGTTTTTTTAATTGATAGAGTTATTCAAGACGAAGGTTTATATATTATGTATAATACCTACATGCATAATTTTGTAGAGAAACACCTATAAATTTAGAGATATGCAGCGGGAACGGGAACAGAAAATATGGCGGTACGAAGTACGCCGGATCAGCTAGTGTATCATAAGCAGATTTTAAGATTTGCTAGACTGTATCTACAGAAAGCTTGCGCAAAGTTTCAGACATTTATTCAAGAAGTTTGCCGCGACTCATACTTCAATAAATACAGTCACACTCAAGATCGTCACGTCAAATACAAAACTAACAAAAACGCATGTAAATCACCGGCTAATTTCCACAAGTAGTGCATGTAACGACGCGCGCGGTGCGCTGGCGCAGCTCCAAACTAAGATGGATGCGGGGGTAATCAGGGGGCACCCAGTTGGCAAGCCCGCGTTTAGTCATGCACCGAGATTAGACGAATTTATTGTTACTACTAGCTGACCCCGCAAACTTCGTACCGCCTTTTTTTTATTTTTTTCGCCGTAAGAACCATCCTCGTAGGTACTTCAGGGAATATTCCAAAAAAAGAATTAGCAAAATCGGTTCAGCCGTTCTCGAGATTTGCGCTTAGCAACACATTTAGGGATTCATTTTTATATTATAGACTAGCTGACCCCGCGAACTTCGTACCGCCTTTTTTATTTTTCTCGCCGTAAGAACCATCCTCGTACTTCAAGGAATATTCTAAAAAAAGAATTAGCGAAATCGGTTCAGCCGTTCTCGAGATTTGCGCTTAGCAACACATTTAGGGATTCATTTTTATATAATAGAAGACTAGCTGACCCCGCGAACTTCATACCGCCTAACAGTCGATTCTTTTTTTTTGGAATTTTTCTCTACGTAAGAACCATCCTCGTACTTCAAGGAATATTCTAAAAAAAGAATTAGCGCAATCGGTTCAGCCATTCTCGAGATTTGCGCTTAGCAATACATTTAGGGATTCATTTTTATGTAATAGATAGATTGATAATTGTGGTTAGATTTCGATTGATTCCTGGTGGAGAGATAGGGCCTTCGCTACCGGGAATGTCTTGGTGGGCAACGAAGAGATAAGGATGTTCTCCATCCGACAGTAAACATACAGTGCCCGCTTGACGGCAATTGACTTGGTTGGGTGTGACAGAAAATGTGGGTGTAAATATCTCCCAGTCCTACACTAGAATTTGGTTTGACGTATAAGATCCAACTACACACGGTTTCTGTTCACTTCTTTTACTTTTACATTACGGATTGGCTTTTATGGGAGCAACTGTCGTTTCCAGTCAACCTGCGACCATGGCTGCTGAAAAGTTTGCCGAAACGTTAGAGAACGTTAGAATACGTTAAAAAGTAGCTTTATTTCAATGGCGGCCATATTTGGGTTGTTCCCGCTCGAATGAGTATTCCGCTCGAATTTAGGTATGTACGAGTTTTCGGTTAAGTCGGTGCCATGCCAAACCAATATCCAAATCAAAAACAAAACCCGGCTGAGAACTCTTCGCTTTTGAACTCGTTAACAAAAAAAAATACCGCCACACGTCACACGTGATGACGTATCTACCACTTCGTCTTCACCCTAGCGTTAATTCCCAGTCACATCCGAAGCTTTCACCTCGGAGTCTGGGGTCTGCTTTACCAGTCTTAACTACGGATTTGGCTAGACCTCGATATTTTCCGTGAAGCGTCACCAACAATCTGGTGGACCCATCAGATTCACATCAAAACCAGAATGCTAATCAACATTGATATCAAACTTATCTAGAACCCAAAAGTTATCTAAAATAACGATCGTCTAGACTTAAAATAAGCTATTAATATCAGGTTAGCTGCTCAAATTGGCAATCTCGCGGTGACAGCGGTGGCGAACTGGCGACAGGCGACGGTCAGCTCCCCAGAGGGTGGCAGATGAATAAAACATACCGCAATTGTGTGACTGTCACGAGTGGGTTCGGGTGCGGACACGGTATGGAAGAGAGCGGAGAGCTTATAATCCACTTGTTTCGAGGAGAAATGAGAGATTCAAGTCTTCACCGCTAATTCTATTTGTAACCAGCCCCCCTAAACTAGTGGCAATTTTAGAATAGACTGTGGCATTTGACGTTTAGAATATACTCGCACGTTGACGATTTTCACGTACGTCAAGTCTCATACATTCGATATTTCTACAAAACGCCGCCGGCCTACAAATTGCCACTTGTCTAGGGGGTAGAGCTTGTACAAAATCCGCTTTTCCATTGTTCCCTTCCATAATATAATAGAGGCAGGGTCGCCATGTAATGGAGTGACGTAGGTAAATTAGAGACAACTGTTCGATTCCATAATTCGTGTAATAATGCATAAAATATATGAGTGAAGTTGAAGTTACGACGACCGATCCGTAGTTACACCAAATTTTACATATAAGGTAAGGCGAGCTGTACTCTACAATAATTTGTTTTGGTAAAATTTTACGGAAGCGACTGATGTGAAAAGCTTGCGCCAGACCCTCTTTTATCAGTCAGTGGATATGTACCGGTTTGCAGATGGGGTTAGCTTGGATTCCGAAATATAGCCCAGACAGGTGTCCTAATAGATGTTCCACATTAAAACTCAATGACTTAGTATTTTCCGTTCAATTGAATGCAAAGGAAATAAACATTTTGAGTTTTTTTTTTATAATCGCGCGTGACTCGTACCACTGTTTATTTATCCTGATGACGTCAAGGTCATAAATAATATTACACACTTAATGAGTGGTCATCATAAAATTGAAGATTTGACGAGAAGTGCTTTTAGGAATAAGCATTTATTTAAAACACAAATTGTACCAAAGTGGGCTTCATGACTAAGGCATAATATAAAAAGAAAAATAATGGACATATTGATGTTATATTGCTATTAACAGAGCATTTCTTCAGCTCGATATTTTATTAGAGTAGTTAAAACCTAAGATATAGTTTTACCATAAATGGTTTTCACTACTCTATATAGATACTTACTAAACTGTTAGTCCGATGTGCAATAGAGAGAACGCTCTACAAATCCAAAGCTCGCCGAATTTAACCAAAATCTCACTCTTCTTCCCAAACGTGTCAAAACAAAAACCGTGTACTCTACGGCTTATTCCCGATTACCCCTTTTACCGATTCCCCCCGAAAATGTATCGGCTTTTAATAGCGTTTATTCAAGGTGATACTGACTGAAAATGTTACTTATGTTTTCATCTATTTGTAGTATATCGCTTACTCGTCCGCTCCGCTCATCACTGTGCCCCCATACTCCTAAGGAATGCATTGATTTCTGCGAGCAATACACTGATTATCCGACCAAATAAATATTGCATGAGAAGTGCAGCCGCGAACCGCAGCCATGGCCTCTGCACACAATGGTCTATTCAGATTTGTCACGGCTGAGAGGCTTTTGTTGTGAAAATTGAACTGAAAGTTTTTTAAGTGTTGATGAGATTTTGTTTCATTACTTTTATGAGTAAGCTCGCGTTTGGCTACTATCTCACTTGATGGCAAGTAATGATGTGGCGAAAGGTGAAGCATACTTGGAGTAACCAATTCACTCTTGACTTGAACTTCTTGGTACTTACATAAGTAAGTATATTTTCACATGTTTTTAAGCTATTGCATAGCTTCTATCGCGGGCCTTGAGCGTGGAGACCGAATCCAGAAATTCCGTAACGAAAAAAACCTAACACCCCGAAGCTCGCACGAATCGAGCCGAGCTGCTCCGAAGTAGCTCCGCTTAACGTAAGTAATTATAATTGCATAAGTTGATAAAAAATGCTATGCAATAGCTTTACCGCGGCAGTCCCCGAGTGCCACACGTCTTTTCTTTTTATACCACTTAGGTGGCAGACAAGCACACGGCCCACCTGATGGGAAGCGGTCGCCGTGGCCTATGGACGTATGCAACACCAGGGGCGTCACCGTACCGTTTATCTGCCAAAGCCACTATGACCCAAACTTCATAATGGGCCATCGTTCTTACCTGTGTTGGGAGCATGCGCTGACAAACTTTCAGCTTTTATAAAATGACAAAGGTCTGACATAGGTAGCTCGCAGAATAAGCAAGCTGATGTGGCAGTGGGCTGGCCACAACTGTCGAAGGACCGATGGCTGTTGGAGCAAACGGGTCCTAGAGTGGAGACCGCGAAAAGACAAACGGAAGGGACGCCCCCTAGTCAGGTGGACTGACGACCTGAAAAAGGTGGCTGAGACATGGAAGGCGAAGGATCGGAAACGATGGCACATATTGGGAGTGGCATTTATCGAGCAGTGGACTACAATAGACTAATTTAGTTGGCTATTTTACATGGTATGTTTATCACAGCACAAAACCTCTTCAGTAAGCTCTGGCTACCCTACTCCCTTGTCTGTCTGTGTGACTGTCTGAAACAGAAGTTGGATATTCACTCTTGCTGATCTAAATCGATATGATATCATAATATATTTTTAATGTTATCCAAAGCATAAGAGACGAAAATAACATCACGTAAAATATAACGTTGCAAACAATTTTCTTTTGATGGAAAACTAAATAAATAAAAATGAAATGTTATTGTTTGTGTAAGTAAAGTGTTCATTTGGCAATTATGTTCACCCACTTTTTCTGATTATTCCTCTCTGTGACGTCACAGCCATAAACTTTATATAAACAATGAGTATTAATATAATTAAGTGGCAGACATTAGAGTCGGCAGCTCGAGTATGACGTGTCTGGTCTTGCACACGTGTATAGTCCACGGTAACCACTTCCCATCAGGTGGGCCATGTACTTGTCTGCTACCTAAGTGGTATACTAAAAAACACATACATACATACAATCATACCTTTATTCCCGGAGGGTTAGGCAGAGGTGAATTAACACCCACATTTCACCAAACATTGTATTAAGTCCCAAGTAATAGGGGGTGAGCCTATTGCCATTTTCCGGGCACTATTGTTGGCTCGAGCCATGTATAGGCTGAGTCTGGGCTGTATATTATCTGTCTGATGTTAAACAACCCTATTACTTACCATATTAGGTGATCATATTTCTTTGAAAAAGAGATTTGAAATAAACTAATCAACTATGAAAACGCTATCGACGAATAAAAATCCGTAATATACTTAGCACCAATTACCATACTATCAATACACTTATACAAACAAATCATACATACAAAAATCCATACATACTTTAATTCAACCTTAACCCATAGCGATAAAGTCCATTTTCCTTTGAAAGAAACTACAAAAGTAATTACTGAGTAGGTACACCGATCACCGACGAGCTTAATTTTTAAAATGTAAAACTGTTTACGAGGCACTATCTCGTAAAATGTTAATTCATGATCACGATATCGAGAGCGTACAGTCGGGCACGCAAGTGATAATGGTGATGATGGGAAATCGATGGGTTTGTTCATGATGAGGTTTGGGCAGGGTTCCAAGTGGGCTACTGAGAACAATATCTTTGCTTAAAGTATATATTTATCGATTATTAGGCGATTATTAATAATAAGTACGGTGATTAGATTATAACGTCTAATAAATTACGAAGTGTTTAAAGCCACGTCCAGAGCTCATGTTTTATCAACATTTTCACTAAAAACACGCAACAAAACATGGTATAACTCCGGACACGTATCTTGGACCTAAATCACAAGACAAACGAGGTTCTGGCGCCGGCGGATTGCTTTGTAATAATCTATGCTTGGTGAATTTGAGTTCGTCTACCGCAGTAGCACCCCGTGCTATCCTCAAAAGACACCCAAGAAATGTGTAGGTACTGCGCGTATAGGGCACATTTTGAGCACATGTTTGAGTCCGGAGTTATATTTCAAACAGTAGGTGAATCAACCATAGTCGAGTCTTCTTCTTCTTTTAAATTAATGGTTTCTGCTATGGAAAGAATCGCTGCAGTAGTCGAGTCGACCGTAGTTGATATGACCGTAGCGTAGATGAACTGATATTATGTAACCGTCCTGGAGCTAAGCCAACCACCCCATACAGCCCATGGCTTATTATCCATACTAATATTATAAATACGAATGTAACTCTGTCTGTCCGTCTGTTACGCTTTCACACCTATACCACTGACCCGATTATAAAGAAAATTGGTACAGAGATAGATTAGACCTTGGGAAAGGACATATGCCATGTTTGGTCGCGATAACCGACATCCATGGAGGCAGAGCAGCGGGCAACAGCTAGTAATCAATAAGTCAGACATAGGAGTCGATTCTGGAGTCGATTAACCGCAAAATTATTATCGACATCTCTATACCGCAAGTCGAAAATCTCATGAAAGCCGAAAAAACATAAAATATTTGATAAGTTCAACAAGGTTATCGATATGTGAATTACCTTTCTATGTCCATGGTTCAAGCATAATAACGGAATTCCACAACATAAACCCATGACATTCACCGCGTCATAGCCAACCTACACCATAAAATTACTACCATTATGTACGTAGATATTGGTGCCGATTCTGTTGTTACAAAACTCTAAAAACTTGACTAAAAATAGCTGAAATTGTTTAGTTCTTTTGAATGAAATAAAGCATTTATTATGATAACGATTTAAATCGATTAAGAAAGAGAAAAGAGAATCGACCTCGGGCGGGACTCGAACCCGCGATCTTTCCCTTACAGGGGGAATGCTCTGACTACTAAGCCACCGAGGCCCGCATGAAGCCGGTCCAAATTCCTCTATACACCCGTCTTGAGGCGACGGTATAGAGGAACTTGGATCCGCTTCGTGCAAATTGTTCAAAATCTCACCAAGATGTTTGCGGCCCGTAACCAAGTATAACTCCGGAAACGTATCTTGGACCTAAATTGCAAGATAAATGAGGCTCTGGCGCCCGCGGATCTATGCTTGATGAATTTGACTTCGTCCATCGCAGTAGCACCCCGTGCTATCCTCAAAAGACACTCTAGAAATGTGTACTGCGTATAGGATACATTTTGAGCATATATTTTAGGTCCAAGACATGTCCGATATTATAATAAAAGTCGGTATAACTGCTGTCTGACGGATGTTCTGGCCTTATTGTCGGCCCAGAAGGCAGTCTTTCCTAAATCTCCTAAAGGAAGTAGGTTAGACCTTTCTAGGAGTTCTCTCCACAGTGCTAATTTTGGATGACCGAAACTCGAATTGGCACTCAGATGAAGAAGTTCTATCAAATCATCGTAAAACTCAGAGTCTTAAAAGTCTAATTTCAATCCAAATATTTCATAAATATTTCAGTCCACCGTTAAATAGAATTGTGTACCAAAATTCAAACAAAATAATTTTAGACCCAGTTTAGAGAGGTGCGCACCAGAATCGGCACCACTATGGTACTACTGTGGTACCACTATATTACATTTAAACAGGTCAATGGTGTTTCGAGGCGTTCAACAATAACTATAACAGCTCAATTCTAATAGTTTTCTTACCGAATATACTACATAATATTATATCGCAGTACAAAGACCAGTTGCCATTACGTTGGTTAATATCGAAAGCTTTAATTCGAGTAACTGTAGGGAGACCACATATCCAGGTTTGAGGAGAATTTCATTTTAATGTTGTTCAGAACTGGATTATAGGCAGGTACGTAGTTAAAACACAAATTAAACCATCTAATTATAATGTATCATGATTTTCCCAACTTTGATACTTACATATTACAAGTAGATTGATTTTAATTAAAAATTACTACTAATTATTTTGACTAATAATATTTTTGATCGAAATATTGAAAACTACAAAAATTATTCAAAAAATATCTACACAAAGGTTTCATGAAAATTCCTATTAATTGCCTATTATTTATCTGCAAATAAGCCAAGTTATTTTTATCACGGATGAGCTGAATGAACTCGGGAAGTAGTTCTCCTATTTACCTGCCTATTTCTGCAGCGTTTGGCATAATCCCAGAAGACACATCTCGCGCATCGTACGGTTTGTAAGATTTAATTTTTTTATTTCTAGTATTGCCAGCGTTCACAGGCAACCGTCTGTCAACAGACAATAGAATGATGAATGTAAGAGATTTGTCATATATGGCAGTCGCCAACGTATGTCATAAACGTCCAAATATGCGTCATTTACTGCAAATCCCATACATTCATCATTATATTCTAGCATACGTTGGCCAGCGAATTGCCACCTTGTCTAGTGGAGCAGGTCTAAGACAGTATCTATTCATTGTCACCCTACCGACGGGTGCTTAGCCCGGAGCCCGTAATGTGTTATTACCTTCGAAAGTGTGAGAAGTTAACAACATTATAATCAAGACTTGGCAATAAAGCTGATTATGTTTTTATAACGCATACAAACTGTAAAATATCTGCATAATGGAGATCATTTATTGCCGATAACTGGTATATTCACGACGTGATTCTCATAGAATACTATGACCATCAAATTATCTGTTTCCATGGCTGTCTTACAAATCCAGTAAGGCGTGAATTAGACAGAAAAGGCATAAGGCGTACGCCACAAGCCAAGTAAAATTGTACCTTTTTTATCGTGCGCAAAATCCCCCCAGCCATAGGTGGCAGACAACCACACAACCCATCTGATGGAAAGTGGTTACCGTGGCCTACGGGTAGATGCACCACCAGGGGCGTTATACTTGTGCTGCCGACCCTGAAGAAACCATCTAGTGCTTCTTGAAGAACCCGATATTGTAGTCGCTTGGGAAAAAGCCTCGCGCAATTAACGCATTAAGAATAGGGATGTCTGACTGTCTGTAGAACGACCAGTAAATATATGCTGAGGGACCAATAATAATAATTATTCTGTCATAGTTGAGCTCTTCCAATCAGCCTCATCCTCTCCTTCCTTACACTAAACTACACGTGCAGGGCTTAGCACGTCCTTACCAGCTCACGTGTTTCCCTCCTCCTATAGTCCCGGGTCCTTTAAGCGGGGCGTGAAAAAGCATCTGATGAGGCCGTCAAGCTGAGTGCCACCATTGTAACATGGTACATGTCTGTAATGGTGACCCTCTTTTCAGAGACTTTGCCTTCAGCTTACCATCAGGCGAGGCAAAGTCAAATTGACGTGTCCTATAATATATAAAAAAAAAAAAAAAAGATGTCGAACCAAGCGGTTCGGTGACTTTTTTTGCCGCACCATTAGGACCTGGAATTTCTTACCAGTTCACGTGTTTCCCTCTTCCTACAGACCCGGGTCCTTTAAGTGAGGCGTGAAAAAGCATCTGATGAGGCCATCAAGCTGAGCTGAGTGCCATTATTGTAACATGGTATATGTCTGTAATGGCGACCCTCTTTCCTAGGACTTTACCTACAGTTTTACTCAGGCGAAGGAAAGTCAAATTGACGTATCTACATTAAAAAAAATCTGTTCCAAGTCCCGCCTAGAATGTTAAACTTTTTCAGTTTAAATATAGGAATGTCATACCATCTGTTAGACCTGGTGAGTCAAAAAGCTAAATCTATTGATTCCACAAGATCTGAATCTGAATCACTAATAATTATTATTCTCGTTACTAAAATCATTTTCGTCAGATTCGAATCATAAAATCAACAAACCCTCGACCAAAGCAAACCAAACGTCACTCTTTTAACGAAAACTCCAATCGTGAGATTCGTCATTCACGTATTTAAAAATGGGCTGTATTTAACGCGGCCACAAATTAATCCGAAAAGCAGGTAGTAAAAATAATAGGCTGGCAGCTATAGTGAAGAATCATTTTATTCAATTTATGGGTGTCAAAATTACTGAATGTGGCGTACAAAAATACTAAGTGAGCCACTATTTATGGATGGTTATAAAAAATAACCACGAAGGCTAAAGCGGGAACTCCGCTCGCTCCCGCGTTAGCCTTCTAACCTTACCTATCCAAGTTGGGGCGCGCTATACTCGAATCCTCATAACTTCACATTTTAGCAACATACTTTCTGTATCACGGGTCACTCAGTATTTTAGTCGCCCACTCAGTATTTAAAGTACCTCATTATCAGTCGTCCATTTATTATTTTTGACGCACGGTTTATTATATCCCTTTAAAAAATATTTATAAGGTGAAAACATACGAGTTGAAAATTGTGTGTTATTTATATCAAAATAATTACTCGCTTTGATCGGAGTACGTCGACTAAGAGAATTTAATATGCAACCTCTGAACATCAAAGGGGAACTCCCGAACAGGATTTAGCTACGGCCTGTTGGGTAAGGCATGAGCGATGAGCGATGAGCGAACGCTTGAAGTCGAGCGTGGTGAGTAAATTAATTGAATGATGACAGGTGCATGAAATAAAAGAGTATGATGTATGTACTCTAACCTTTTTAGTTAGACACATGAGCTTTTTGATAAGCTCTAGGGCTGCCACGAAGGTATGCTTCCGAAGCCGACCGCATTAGACAACTGCAGATGCATGCAGCAGATACAGCGCATACATTACTTATTAAACTCTGATACGGATAAAGAAGACCATTGAGAAGCCGCAATGAATTACGCGTATCTGCTGCGTGCGTCTGCAGTCGTATGCGGTCACCTTCGGAATCATACCTATCACATCTCATAAACACACTATCTAACCTAGGTTAAGTTTTTTTTATAGTTAATGTTATTTTGTTACAATAGGACTGCCATGTCGTAAGATAAAAGTCCTAAAATAAATAAAGAATTAAAAAAAAGCCGCTTAGGTTAGAATCAGACTGGCAAATGTTTTCCTGCTGCAAATACAGTCACGCCTCTTTCCCAATGGAGTAGGCAGAGATCTCATGTTTCCACGTACTAAGATCCTGGCTGTCACTTCTTTAATAATGTCGGATTTCATACGAAAAAAATGACTGCGATCAAGTTGAACTAAGCTGCATTATCACGTTTTACTTAAAAGGCGCCTTGGGTTTCAGCGTAGGCCTGGAGGTTACAGATAGAGCTGCCTGTCACTCCCAGTCAGTTCACCGATACGAACCTCTTAAAATTATGGGGAAAGATGGGGACACCGTCGACGTAGACCCATACCCAAGGTGGCTTTCGATGGCCCTGAGTTCATCGGGAACATGACCACCTACGCTCTGACTCCGTGGGCATTTAAAAACAGTTTAACTCTATTAATTTTACCTACTGGAGAACCCCGACCTAAGTTGTCAACTTACACCAGACGCAACACTGAGAGCAGATAATATTATTTCATTCATATCCGTGACTCAGATTCCTTGAAACAGCGTAATTACATTTTTTGCTACAAAAAACATTATCTCCTTATTTTTCAATTTGAAACTAATTTATATTTTTTTAATTTTTATCTTCCTCGCGGGGTCTTATGGTGTAAAGTTGTGTTTATGGTTGAGCTAGCTGTTGCCCCCGGCTTCGCCTGCGAGAAATGTGAAAACGATCCCGTTCCCACAACCCATGGGAATCTTTTCCCGGGATAAAAATAACCTATTGATATTCCACACTATAGTTTACCGCTGTACCAAATTTCAGCAAAATCCGTTCAGCCGTTTTGAACGTGATTGAGTAACAAACATCCAA
Source organism: Eilema depressum (assembly GCA_914767945.1). Classification (NCBI taxonomy): domain Eukaryota; kingdom Metazoa; phylum Arthropoda; class Insecta; order Lepidoptera; family Erebidae; genus Eilema; species Eilema depressum. Next base: position 20,154,445 of record OU612025.1, read on the forward strand.
ACGTCTTAAGGCGCCCACTCATTTATCAGTCCGCCTGTAGTATCTGGTCCTATCGGGCGACCTGCTGTTCTAAACCAATAGCGCCAACACACTAAAGCGATTTTGGCCTGCCGGTAGTGCCCTGCTGCTACTTTTGCAGCTACACTTTAGCACTATAAGTGTGTGCGCTGTAACATATTTAAGCAGAGTTGAAGACCTCTGATGCGACCGGGACCAACGCAAGGATGATAATGATGATTTAAGACCCGCCTGATGACAAATAGCCACTTACAGAATCCTCGATCAATATAATGGAGATCTACCTCTAGTTGCCCAGCCATGTCTTGCTCCCTTTCCTGGGAAGAATCCACATTGGAATTACCTGAAATAAAAAAGAGACAAAGTTATTATAAGTCCACTGAAACTTTCACACTCGTATAATCTATGACTTAATTTAATTTCAGCTCCTTCACCGTATTATCAGCCTGTGCGATTCTCAAAACATACATACATTTTGTGATGCCACTGGGGTTAATATATAATTATGTCTGTAACTATAGAACGTTCTAAAAAATACATACATATATATAATCACGCCTTTATCCCCGGTGGGTTAGGCAGAGGTGAATTAACATCCACATTTCACCAATCATTGTATTAGGTCCCACGTAATAGGGGGTGAGCCTATTGCGGTATTCCGGGCACTATTGTTGACTCGAGCCATGCATCTGAGGCTGAGTCTGGGCTATATATATATCTGTCTGATGGTAAACAGCCCTATCCCTAAGTCGTCTTGTCCGACACCGCATGGGAAGAGATGGGGTGGCTAAAATTCTACTCTGCCGGGAGCCACGCGGATAAAAAATATCATTTTATTTATTTATTTATTTATGACATCTTAGGAAAACTTACAGCTATAATTTAGTGTTACAAATATAATTATGCTAGGAGACGGCCAATTAAAAGTTTTCACTGATAAGCAGTTCAAATTATGTAGTATTAGCTGACCCGGCGAACTTCGTACCACCATATTTTCTGATCCCGTTCCCGCGGCATATCTAGTGTTTTCTACAATATTATGCATGTATTATACATATAAACCTCCCTCTTGAATCACTCTATCTATTGAAAAAAAAACCGCTTCTAAATCCGTTGCGTAGTTTTGAAGACTTAAGCATACATAGGGACGGACATACAGCGACAGCGACTTTGTTTTATAATATGTAGTGATAGTGAAGTAGTAGGTAGACAATTTTCTTTCACAATATACAGGGTGGAAAAATAAGTCGGGCCCTGGATGGAAAAAAAATCACAATAATAACAAAATAAATAGGCCTACTGTTTCCGGCAGCCATATTTATTAAGTCCCTGACATCTTCATGTCGACTGGGGAGCAGTCAGCACTCCCCTACAAACAGAGGGAGCCGGAGGGCACCACTATAGGGATTACCCGCACCGTTAGCTTTAACGACTGATAGGTGGACGTTATTTGTATGAAGGGGACGTTTTAGGAAATATTTTTATAACAATATTGATTCTGTGACGTCTTGTTCGCCCTCAAGAATTTTTTTGAGACGATAATTTTGTACCCTATGCTGGGCTGCTACTTTTTACCCGACTGGGCTAGCGAGGGTAATGTGTTACGCGCGTGTGTATGTACTAGCTGTTGCCCGCGGCTCCTCCCGCGTGGAATTCTGATTCAGTTCATAGCTGATATTATAGCCTAGGTGTTATTCTGATGTATAAGCTATATTTAAAGTTGCATCAAAATCCATTCAGTAGTCGATTAAGATTAGATTAAGATAAGATAAGATTAAGTAGTGGTCAGAGCGTTTCCCCTGTAAGGGAAATATCGCGGGTTCGAGTCCCGTCCGAGGTCGATTCTTTTTCCCTTTCTTAATAGATTTGAGCACTTAGCATAATAAATGTTAGCATAAAAGCATCGAAAAGTCATTGGTGTGTGCCATGGTAAAACCTGGGATCGAACCCGAGACCTCGTCTCAGCAGTCCATTTCCCATACCATCCTTTTTTTTAATAATATTCCTATAAAAATAGAAAAGCTTGGCTGGCTTGACATTGCTGATTATAATTGACATCTTAATTCTTATTACCTGAATAATAAACAAGATGTCATTCTTTATATTTACTTCTTGACATATCTAATTTAAAATATGATTTCTAAAGTTGTTAAATAAAGGAAATAACATAAAAAAAAAACAATTCCAAATCACGTACTTGAAACAACCTCTGTATTTGCGAGGAAAATGAAAATTGTTCTTAAAAATAGTGGGTGTTCTTGTAGAATCAGTCGATAACGACATTATGTGCTCTCGGCCGGGGAATCGAGTCACGGCGCTTCGTTAGGTGTGTCCACACGGCCCCTGCACTTGTCTACGATAGTACAGTCAGCATACAAAGTGTTTACAAATATTACCAATTTATTAGAAGTGGTGAAAAGTGGGTGTTAATTCACCTCTGCCTAACCCTCCCGGGGTGAAGGCGTGATTGTATGTATGTACGTATGTAGAAGATGTTAAAGTAACTTAAAGGGTAGAGGTTAAGGGATTTTTATTGATCTCTGAAGTTAATTATGAATAAAATTTGTTATTTTACTATTCTTTTTATATTTTTCAAAACAAAATAATTTGAAGAAACGAATTACATCAATAATATAATTTAGAAAAATATTTACTTCAATATTCGTCCAATGTGGCACCATAGCGCCCGAATACACATTTAGTAATAAAAAAAATAATAGTTAATGAAGTAAAAGCATACAGCACCTACAGTACAATCACGTGCCAATTTCCTAATAAGATTATCATACCTACAATAAGATAAACCTCATATTTTCTTCATAATAGTTTCCTCACATGTTTTTAGTAACTGACTGGCTGGTTGTTAATACTTTTGACTCAGCTTTAAAAAAAGGTATGTTTTCAAGATTTTTGAACTCAAATAAACCGAGGGAAGTGGTCCCTCAACTTTGACGCGGTAATAAAAAATGCTAGTAAGAACAAGCTCTAACGAAATATCGTATTTTTTTTCTTTGGCCGACACTTTTCATTTTGGACCAAAAATGTATGCAGCGTGAATGAAGTCCTTTCTTTGATCTGATTGACATACATACGCCTAAGTCGATCTTTATTAGTTACCCATTCACCCTTATAAATATGTTTTAACAATCTTCTTTTGTCCCTCTCTCCACATATCCAAATCATCTAAGCATCCCGTTCTCTATATTAAAGTTAGTCGTAAGTCTGCCGACTAAGGGGTATAAAAAAAATATTATCTTCTAAAATATTACAATGTCACATGTTTAGCACGCTGTTCGTCACTTTCTCCTAAATAAAATAATCTGATCGAATATCTGCTACTACCAATTTCGTTGCTGACCGTACCACGTTTAAAAAGATTAAATCTATAGAAGTTGGGGCTGTTAGAGTTGGAATGAAATCTGAATCAAAGATCATAATGTTTTGTTTAAATTTTCTTTTTGTTCGTGAATTTCAAAAATGTCGGATATTTTCGAATTTAAATCAGTACAATAGAGTATGATGTAGCTATTCTACTACGTTGTGACAATCATTTAAGCGAGGGGAGTCATAGGCAACAACTAGTATAGGTAAGTAATTGATGGGGAAGAAAGGGAAGTAATTGGAGAGGTGGGAAGACCAAAGGCTTGTCCTACTTGTCTTCTACACTGACGGCACAGAATCTCTCTGTTCTTACAGGGTCGGTAGCACGAGTGTGACTCCCCTGGTGTTGCACTCGTCCATAGACCACCCTAACCACTTTCTATCAGGAGGGCCGTGTGCTTGTCTGCGATCTAAGTAGTATAAAAAAAATTACCGATCCATCTGATGCTGAGTACTTTCAGCATCACAAGTGTTTTCGGGAGTTATCACTTACAGAAAAGGTGGAAAGAAAATTGAAAAAATAGGAAGTCTGTTTCACAATTTGAAGGAGACTCTACTACAGTTAATACTGCCCGCCGTGAGGGAATTTCCCTGTACCGAAACTCCCAAGAAGTAGGAGATGAGTGACGTCACAATCTGGGAGGTGTAGATGAGAGAGATTGTCGGCGTGTAACACGATATTGTACACCGTTACTATTCGAAGCGTGGCGGACGACATGGCACAACACTAGTTAGGGTAGGGCTTCACTGATAGCGGGTGGCTTTTTATAAAGTTTTAAAAAAAAATTGGTACAACAAAACGTACGTAATCTTCGAAGCCCCAGTCAATTTTACCTGTTATTGACGGCTTATTGCTAACAGTATTGCTAATTATTGACGGGCGAATCTCTAACGTAAGTTTTCGTCTCAGGATTAGAAAGTCAGACGATGCTCGCTTTCATACAGACCTAACACATTCCATTTAGACACTATAGTTACCTAACAAGCGCCATATCCCAAAATACAATAATCATTTTAGTGTTGTTCCCGGTTGCACCGAGACTTTCGCCTAGGGGCCCGGGGTCTGCTTACTTCTTTCCCTCTTTTGGTTCGGCTCCTACGGGATTTATAGGTGAAACTGCCGTCTACACAGCTAATCGTAATAGAAAATCCTGTGCCAGAGCCTCCCCCATTAATCAGCAGCTGTACAGACTTGTATATACGGTTCAATCGTGCGCCATTTACCCTTTCATCACGTGGCGAAAATACTTGTCAAATCTTTGTATATTTCGGCGCTATTACAAGCGCCATGATCGCCCTCAGGTACTCAATACAAACAAAAAACATGGTAAATACAGTAAGTGTTATACTATCAAGGGGCGGTCCATTGATCACGTGAGGCTCAACAGAAGGGAGGGGTTCGGGAAAATAACGAAATATCACCAGAGGGGAGGCAGGGTACCTATAGCGAGACATCACGTGTATTTATTTTTTTATTGTAACGCGCTATTTTTATCATGATGCTTTATTTTTATAGCATTTAATAATAAGTAGTCCAAAACCTCACCACCAAGGGGAATAGGGGTTAAAGAATTGCTATAAAAACCCGTGATTAATGGACAGCCCCTAAAGACTTTACTGTACTTTATTATGAAAAAATAACGCTGTCACTAAGACCACACCTCGCGTAAGCTAGTGTTTATTTGTCGGCGCAAGTTACGCCGCGCCCGGCGCGTGGGCAGGTGCTAACGGACAGTCGCGCGCGCAAGTGTTAATTGCGTTACACCACTGACAACGGTGATAATCGATTAGTGATGTTATTTAAATGGGAGATTTCTTTTCGTGGGTCTCGTGAGTTAATCTGTAACATGTTGTACGTGTTGGACTCCGGACTGGAAGAAGAGATGAAATGCGTCATCTGTGTGAGGTCCTAAGCGACTGCAATATGGGGTTCTTCAAGAAGGGCAAGAAGGTTTCTCGGTCGGCAGCATGAGTGCAACGCCCCTGGTGGTTACATACGTCCATAGATAGGCCACAGTAACCACTTTATACCGTGTGCTTGTCTGCCGACTAAGGGGTATTATTATAAAAACAACAAAAAATTCATGCAAAAAGCAGGATTTAAAAGTCAAAAGTTTAAAACTTAACAAGCATACAAATCTCGTTACACATTTCCAACTTGTAACAGTTCAAAATTCATTAAAAATAAAAGCAAAACAACGCTTTTGTCGGCGTCAGTACGTGCGCGCACGCAGCGCAGGTGATCGCGCGACTTTACAATCTCATAAAATGCGCGGGAAAGCTCAAAATAGACGGCGCAGTGACTTACTTGCAGCCATGTTGGACAAAAATGTACCGACAGCATAACAACACGATGTTGTATAAATGGGAGCAGCAGCAGAGAAAGTCTCATAAAGGTAATTGATGCCTATTAAGGGACCTACCCACACTTTCTAGAACCCTGGTGTTGTGAGCCCTTCTTGTGGTAGTATGGACCGATTTCATCAATGATTAGTAAACGGACCGCTTGTTCAACAGGAAGCCCTGACCCTGAGAAAACTCCGGCAAGAAACTCAGAGGGCTGTTTTGAATGGGGCACCAGCCCTGCTTGGCTGTGCTAGAAGTTCAGAATTTTAAAACACAAAACAACCTTGACTTTTGCCCTATCCCTTAAAGCAGGGTTTCTTAAACATTTGTCCCCACGAACCCCTATTAAAGTTTCTAGATAACAGCGAACACCTTAAAGAATTCATCACTTAGCGTGAGATTTGGAGTTTCCCAAAAATCTACCAAAGACATCCTTTTGAAATCAGCTTGAAGAGTTTTATTGAAAAGGTTCCCCCCCGTTTCACCGAAATTTTTATGTCATAATTTTGTTTCGCATAACAACGCATAGCATAAACTTCATTTCGCAGAAAAAGGTTTGGCATACACTCATTAGTCATACTTTCATAACGCATAATTTTGTAAGTCAGAATCATCTTTTGGCATAACTTTTAAAGCATAATATTATTTATTTAAACCATTCTGCCAAAATACGATTCTATTAAATATATCGTTATGCCTTGAAAATGTTCGATGAAATAAAATTGTGCCAAATGAGTTATGCCAAATGAATTTCGGAGTATTAAGTTTCTGCCAGATGGAGGGAACCCTATTGAAAAGCCTGTAAGAGCGAGCGACAATGCATGCCACGTGCCTACCAGCCACTGAGCCAATATTACGTGAATCTTGTCGCGAATCCTCTACCGTCAAATGGCGAAATCTTAGGGGTTCACATAACCCATTCAAAGGAAGCTGGGTGGCGTTGATAACAATATAATAAAGTTTAGGTTATGTAATAACTTACATTTAAGTATCCTGTAGCTAGACGCCAAATGCCCCGAGCACTCCATTACAAGTAACTGATAGATTAAGTCTGCCGGAGACGGAGTGTCCACCGTTCACAGCCCGGGCTGATAACATCTGACTGCTGAATGATTACAACCGCGTTTTCTCCTATATTGTTCTACTTTCGCAAGTCTTAGCTGTTGTCTACATTTGTGCTGAATAGGGATTAATTTATCCATATCCATATTAATATTATAAAAAGGGTGGACTTTGATACGCAAATAGATAGATGGGTCAGCACCCATTGGGCCTCTAAAACTCGACCCCTGGCATAAAAGTTGTAAATTCGACCCCTTTTTAGGTGCCCATTGGTCCTTCGGTAGGAGACCAATAATATTAATTAATTTTTAAGGCACCCATTCGTCCTCTGGAATAAAATAAAAATACACCAACACCTATATTTTTTACATAAAATCCGTTGATTTAGTACAATGACAAATTAGTAACAATATAAATCATTGAGTGACCAGCATTGCCGTTTATTTTTATATAGGACACGTCAATTTGACTTCGCCTCGCCTGATGGTCGAAAGAGAGTCAACATTATAGATACGTACCATGTTACAATGGTGGCACTTAGCTTGACGGCCTCATCAGATGCCTTTTTACGCCCCGCTTAAAGGACCTGGGACTGTAGGAAGAGCGAACACGTGAATTGGTAAGGAATTCCAGGTCCAGTCCAGTCTTCCAACCAAACTAAATATCTTGCATTAGAAGTGGGTTTACGTCAGTAGTGTACCAGGGTTTGAACCTGCGACCTCTCAACCGTTAGACCACCATGCTACTACACTACGTTCAAATCCACCAATATAAAGTCGCGGTTAAGGCCGGGTTGCAGTAGTTTTTAACATTTTTAAATGTCTGGATATCAAGTAATATAGCAAATTGCGTCAAATAAAAAGCATATTCATAAAATAGACTAAACCCTCAAGGGTCATATAAAAATAGAAACACGATTCATGATAATTGGCTCGATAGAAATTAGCGTCAAACATGGGTCTAAAACGCTCCAAATCTCTATTTCAAAGACGTTTCTCACTACGACGCCATTATCAAATCATGCCGAAGTTTGTATTAAAAAATAGAGCATAAAAATATCTAGCGAATGATAAAATTATATTTTATCAAGCAGGTATTATTTTTTTCTATAAACCGCAAAAATCATCAAAATTGCTGTATTCGAGCTGTCGCGGCCATCAGTCAGTCGCCGCTGAGGCGCGTTCGAGGTTGGACGTGTGCTGGTTTTTTCGGCGAACCCCCCTCGCGCCGCACCCCGCACGTCATTACGTATACATACAATATCGATCATAGTATAAAAAATAGAAGTAGGTTAACTTCGGCCGGTATTCTATACAATGCCTAGACAATGTATGAAATGTTATCAAAAAACATAAATAGTTGATACAAAAAAACTGGAAACCTTAGAAACGACTCAACGAGTAGACGACGAAGCATGAAAGGACGTAAAAATTCTAAACTAATAATTTATTTATCCCGTAAACTTAAACTTAATAATATATTTATCCCTTTCACAATTTTCACACTAGTCGCGAGTTTCACGAATGATGTCCCAGTTTGACATAAATGGTTTGATAATATTAATATTTCAGAGAAAAATTCAGTGTGGCGTTTTACAATTTCCCCTATACGATAATGAATAATAAATTACATCTGAAATACATAATCTATCACGATTAATTCTTTTTCTGATAAAATAAAAACCTAGATGTAAAAAAGAAAATGAAGCTATACCACATAATGTGAATAAGAATAAAAAATAAATTACAATTTGAACTTAAATTACTTAGACAAACGAATTGTAACGGATTTTACTATTATTTCTATTTTTATGTAAATATTATATATTATAACTAATAAATATTATAACTAGACATTGGCCATGGCTCTACTTTAATGAAATAATAGAGATCCTGTTCCCGCTACCCCAAGAATCTATTTCGGGATACCTAAATTAATGTACTATTTCAAACTAAGAGGGCGTTACATACATTTATAGGCCTCGGTAACCACTTCCCATCGTATGGACCATGTGCTCGTCTACCAATTAAAAGGGTCCTTTTACTAGTTTTTATAATTATTATCGCAAAGAGATTAATAAAACCGAATGCAAGCTACTTCCGACCTTAACGACATTTCTTAAAAAATATGTTTTTTAACAACTATAGATGCCGCTGATCACAAATATGAAAAAAAAGTTGGGTACTAATTGCCGTCGATAAGGTCGAAAATGGCTTGCGCCTATTTTTTACATTGACCATAACCCAGAGCCTCCAAAAATATGTGCAAGCCCTTTTCGACCTTATTGACGGCAACTATAATCCAGTTTTTTTTTCATATTGTTGATCAGCGTCATTTATAGATGTTAAAAAACGTATTTATTAAGCAATGCCATTAAGGTCGAAAGTAACTTGCCATCGGTCTTTTTAATCCCTATGCGATAATCATTATAAAAACTAGCTAGAGAGAACTAACTAACTAGATAGGTTCCCTATACAGGGATAAAATGTAGCCTATATTTCATCCAAAGTATAAATCTGTTCTTTCTTTATCGTGCGGGAATCCTCGCGGATACCCATGAATGGACATAAACCTACCGCTTATATACTCGAACTGATTAAAAGTGCACGCCACTGCGCGTCTTGGATATTCAGATACCGAAAATAAATAGTATTATTTAAATTATTTTTGGACCTATAATAGATATTTACAGCCAGTATTTCAGGACTGTCTTTTCCAGATTTCAAACTATTTATGCACACTTAATTAGCGTTTTATAAAATTTGAAATTATATTATATTAACTACGTCGGGTTTTCTCCGCACCCCTACCGCAATGCCTCAAAACAAGGTTTTCGACCAGTGCATCCTACCTGTTATTATATGACTTACAGTGCCGAAATGTAGCCACTGAAGGTGGGGTTAGTCCACGACCTGAAGGTTGCGCAGCGGGCTATGGAGCGAGCTATGCTTGGAGTTTCTTTGAAGGATAAAATTCGCAACGAGATCATCCGACATAGAACTAAGGTTACCGACATAGCTCGCAGAATCAGCAGGCTGAAATGGCAGTAGGCTGGCCACATCTGTCGAAGGACTGATGGCCGCTGGAGCAGACGGGTCCTAGAGTGGAGTGGAGAAGGAAAGCGAAAGGTAGGACACCCCCAGGCCAGGTGGACTGACGATCTGTGAAGGGTGGCTGGGACGGACTGGATGTGGAAGGCGGAGGATCGGCAGACGTGGCGCATGTTGGGAGAGGCCTATGTTCAGCAGTGGACTGCAATAGGCTAATTGATATATTAACTACACAAATTTAAAATTGTCAACCAGCTAACAGAACCATTGTTAGCCTAATAACCCGCCCGGGTCGTATCTGGTGCAAAGGAGCCCAGAACACTGGCCGCGTTTCCACGCTGGATCGCAATAGTCAACCTTTGCACCAGGTACGAGCCAGAGCGAGAGTCACCAGTTTTCTCCCTAATTCTTCGGCCTTTATCTACAACATTTTTTTTGGCTTCTATGCCCCAACTGCCCATGGTCCCGACCGCGACTGGTACCACAATATATTGCGGTTCGAAGGCTGCATACTTCTGGTGCTTTTTGCTAGCTGCATCTTCGGCCGCAGCCGCAGGGGAAAGAGCCGTGCGGCCCAGGTGACTCGCAGCCACAGTACTGACGCAGGTCGCGTCCCAAACCAAGCATTTACCCCCCTCCACGGCACGAGAGTTAAGCCGTCCAGCCTCTTGCCATCCGATCTGGACAGGCCCGTTATTTAAATTATACATATTGTTATTGTCTAAAGTATATCCCATATATTTGTTTAAATTTAGTAAAGAAGTTCTCCTCATTAATTTAAATCTCCCACATGCATGGGAATAACAATATTTATTTGTATGTTTGGATAATGCCAGTTTTTGTATGAAACCTGATCCTACCTTCAATAGCTATGTGTGTCACATCGGTGGATAGGTATTTTTGAGCTGAATATAAGTTACTAGTATGGCGCCTAGTCCGAATCTTAGTCCGTTCCGAATTATTCTTTATTAAACACAGTAGTTTTACAAGATTCAAAAGCAATGTTATGAACATGATACTTTTATATTCGTGGGCTGCAGCCTGCAGCATACGAGACAAAATAACCGAACCCGAATTAATGTTCAATCAGTGTTCAGACCTTTCATTGCGCGTTCAATGGGAGCGAGAGTGAAAGACACCACATGCTAAAATTGAACCGATCCAATTCAACACGGTTAGATCTTGTCATTTGTTAGGTAGTTCAATCGGCATTTATCGTTACTTTGATAATGACTTAATGAGATATGTAATTTTGAGTGAAAACGAAAAATGAAAAAAAAAAATACATAGTTTGTAATTATTATAATACGTTTTTGAATCTTATTTTAAGAATGTATCTACTGATTTTTCTATACATTTGCGTGACATGTTGCGTCGATTGCGCATGTGCTGCAGGGTTTGAAGTGACGTAAAATACCTACTCGTCTCACTACAACCTCGCCTTAACTCCCAATCCACCACGAAACATACTAAACTTAAATTAATACGTTTCTGGTTTCCGATCACGTAGACGCCATTCAAAAACCGACCTTATACCACAAAATAATACAGTCGCTTTTTCCAATAACCGTAAATCCTACAATAAAAGTCATCCCAATATTGGCCTATCTCGGGACCGCAGTTGTTCAATCCGTGTTTTATTTGAATACCCTCAAATCGTAGAATAATGTAAAGTGGTTGTCTGTACATTGAAGATATTAAAAAAGTACTTGGGTTATGTTATATTATTTATCGATTTGCTGTAGCCTGTAGCTCGCGGCTCCACCCGCGTGGAATTCTGATCCCGTTCATCGCATCATAGTAACGTGATGATTATAATAATATATAATATATAGCCTATGTTGATGTTGATTCCTGATAATATAGCTTTCTAATGGCGAAAGGTTTTTGGTAGTTTTCGAGTTCATTTGTTACATACAAAAATATAAGTCTTTCTTCTTTAGTATAAATTCTGAAAATTAAAATATTTTTTGAAATTCTTGCCTTTTTGTCTGTCTGTTTGCGATGGACGCAAAAACGATAGAAAGGTATCTTTGTCCGAATTAAAATCTTACGTTTTTTTCATCGCAATTGGTTGAGTAGAACCGGAGATATGGGAAAAAGTCGCGTTAAACGAAATCCTTCGGGCGGAGCCGCGGGCAGAGGCTAGTGTAATGTATATTGGTTTTGAATCGCGTACTGTTATCAATCAGTGCGGTTTCGGCGTACCGCATACCTCGTACTGCGTACTGCGTACCGTGAACCGCGCGTACTGTCGTATTTAATGCTCAAATTGTTTCGACTGATTACACTGAGCTGATTTGACTTTTCAAAGTTCATTGATCTTTTGTTTGTCAGGGCTGCCACGAAATCCAGAGTGCGAGGAATATGTCTAATAATGTCTTTGGCAATCTTACACCCCAGCATACGAAGAGACGGCGTGCGGTTTTAGTCGGTTCGTGTCCGATATAACCACCACCGCCGGGCGAAAGGGGGGGGGGGGTATATATCCGGGGGAATCTCCGTAAGAAAATTAGGGCTGCCACAAAGTGTATAGGGCCCAACCAAGACTAATATTTAAGCCCAAGCCCAAGTCAACCTCTCCTAGAAATCTAGCACTTCCTAAATGAACGAGGCTTTTGTACAGAGTTTCCTCACAAGGGATGGCAGGTTAGTTAATAGTCGCTCCTAGAAACGTCGACATACCAATGAAAACAATAAGCGGACAAAGCTTTAGACGTAACCGGGAAGTTTGGGAAATCGCTCTGAAGATGATGATGATTAAGAATCAATCCTCCCACGTAAGTGGCAATAGAATAGGATAGGCAATAGGGTGTAGAATAGAATGATGAATGTATAGGATTTGACGTATATGACAGACGTCGACGCATGTCACAAACGTCAAAAAACGTGTCATACACGACGAATTGCCACTTGCCTAGGGGGACTGATCGTTCGCACTCGCTACTTAGCATATTAGCTTCTTAAAGCATCAGATCACGCACTTTAAAACCACAAATTCAAATCACTATAAACTTCAACGGTACTTCCCAAACCATAAACGATTTTTATTAAACCAATAAACTAACAAGGCAGCACTAATACCATTAGATGTTTATATTAAAAGGTATTACCAGCTATAAAAACTAGTATTCCACACAATAGACAATAATAGAGTTATGCGTCTATCTGAACATTTTGACAAATGAGCGACAGACACGGGTCATAGAGAAAGTGTATGAATTCAAGCTTGCACTTACAGAGATAGAATTATATGAATTCTTCATGTGTAAAAGAGACGAATAGTGTAAAATTGATGTGATTGTGTAAGTATTGTTGTTGATGTTTTGGATATATCTTGACAGTGACGTTATAAAAAAACTATGTATTCGAAATTCGAATTTAGAGTTGTCATTGATATTTTTATCGTTACTTTCAGGTTTAGAAATACATGTATCTTGAAAACAAAAGCTACAGATATCATCGTGAACTCCAACGTGACGTGAGGTCCAACGTCATATTCAATTTCTTGTAACCTTTGATTGAATAATATGCAATTTAGAAGTTTTTGTCAAAAAGTCTCATTTCATGAGAATACTCTGCCTAAAATACTGTACGCAACTAAGGTTCTTAACTTATAGGTAACCCTGTGACTATGGTTTTTAAGAAGCAAGTGAAACGTCAACGTAATGTTTGTAAATGTCATCGCACCCAAGTTATTATTCAAGTTATTATTAGTTCATCATTCAAATAAATGTCTCATTTATTGTCGTCAGATACAACTTACAATTATCAAAACTGGGTCGATTACTGCGCTGACCATCAATGTCATCATAATAACCGTTCTAGAAACTTCTCAGTGAAACATCTATAATAATAAAAAACTTTCACAATGCAGAATAACAACCACTCGATACAGTATAATCACCGCACTATAATGAAAATAGGTTAGTCTCAATAACGGTATTAAAATACTTACTATTAAATAATAGGTTACTAAACACAATAACGGTATCGAAAACTGATATTATACTAATGATACTGTCTGAAGTTTACGCGAATATCATTCATTGAAATAAAACCACCTTTTAACGGATTCTATCGCGATTTATTTGTTAAATCTTAAATTAAATTCTGATCCCGTTCATAGCTGATATTAGCGTGATGATTATTATAGCCTATGTTGGTACTGCTTTACACGAAAGAATTTTTGAAATAGGTCTAGTAGTTTTTGAGTTTATTCGTTAAATACAAAAAACGAATCTTTCCTCAAGATATTAGTATAGATTATTTACATGTAGGCCGACATTTCAGCTACTTATCAGCAGCTATGGTCGTTCCTATGGAGAATCCATTAAAAAGTGGTTTTATTTGAAAGAAAGAAAGAAAAATATTTTATTTAAATCCTCACAATTTCACCTCCAAATAATTTCAATGATATTAAGTATATAAGTTTATATTATTAAATAAATTACGTTCGACTTTATATCGTTCCCATTGTGACAGTGAAACAATAACATCGAAACGTTAACCTACTCCTGGGAGTCGTTACTACGGTAGCGTAACGTGTTAACAAAGACAATAATGATAACGTTATAGCGGTTTTATAACGGTGCGATAACGTGTTTTAACGATAAGTCTGTTGTCTGAGAATGGTGTGGAGTAGGAAAGGGTTATCGCTATTTCACGCGATATAAATTGTATAAAGGGATATAAATTGTGTATGAAGATTGTTGTGGTATATATAATTATGGTCTAATATTTAGATCATAATTATTTTATTTATTTTAAATCATCATCATTTCAGCCATAGGAAGTCCACTGCTGGACATAGGCCTCCCCTATAGATCTCCAATAAGACCGGTTGGAAGCGGCTCGCATCCAGAGCTTTCCCACGGCCTTAATAATTTTAAATGCAAAGTATGTTTTTCATATGTAGTTTCAAATATGCAGAAAATAGTGTAATCCATACTGTGTAATATTATAAATGTGAAAGTACCTCGGTATGTTTGTCAGTCTGAAATTTTGTAAGTAAATAGTATTTAGCAATTTGTATTTTTTTTAATATTGAGCTAAAACTAGGCGTGATTTCTGAAATAAGAGTGCTACATCGGCAACATTGCTAAGTAAGATCCTCTCAATAAACAGACAGACCAAAACTGTTTCCTCACAATGTTTGGATTTTTTTTCTATGGACTGCACCGCGCTAGATAGTAAAAAGCTGAAGTGCAGTCCAGAAGATACGCATCACTATTTCTGATGCTTTTCACGCCCGCTTGAAGGACCCGGGACTTTAGGAACAGGGAAACATCTGAGCGGGCAAGGCATTCCAGCTCTTTATCGTGTGGCAGAGGAAAGAGACCTCAAACCGTTTGGTCTTCTTCATCGTGTCATTGGCAGCAAAGTAAAATTAATTTAAATAAAATTAGATGCGCCCAGCCCAGAACTCAGCGACATTGACTGCACCTTCTGTCGCTTCATTTAGGTCGGCAGTTGTGCACGACAGAAGGTGATCCATTGACTGCAGAGGTGCACCACAGTCACAACCACCACTCTCCGCGTCCAGGTAACCCCATTTTACCCGGTTCTCCCTACAGCAGCCGACACGAGACCTCAACCTGTTTAGGGACTTCCAGGTGCTCCATTTCAGTTCATGCCCGGGTGGCAGGCTCTCAGCGGGCTGGATGTTGTCTGAAGGAGGTGCGAGATGGTATGGATTCCACCACAGAAATCTTATACTACCAAGCGGAACTAATGACCAGAAATACGATCCTAATTTTTAATTAATACATAATTCTTGATAATTACCAATAATAAGACAGTCAACAGTAGCTTAAACTATGTCAATCGACAAACTAAAAATATGGAGAATGGAATTCGGAGGTGCGAAGTATCTCATTAGCATCTAAATTTATTTTACTTCAATGAAATTTCTATGGAAACTAAATCGCGTTGGAATCCGTTAAATATGGTGCATTCAACGGATTCTGTCGCGATTTATTTTGTGTTATTGTACGTATTTCTTGTATTTATATTGGGCTCGACGTTTCAGTGGCTTTTGAGCAGTCAAGAATATATTAGATATATGTTATCTATCTATCTATATCTATACTATTATATAATTGTAAAGTGGTCGTGTCTGTACATTGAAGATATTTAAAAAAAAATACTTGGGTTAAGTTATGTTAACGATACTGAACATGAAAATATTTTTTATGAATTTCCTGTCTGTTTGTCTGTTTGTCCGCGATGGACACAAAAATTTCGACGGATTTGGATGCAGTTTTTTTTGTTAGAAAGGGCTTACTCAGACTTAAAATCTTATGTTTGTTTGATCGCAATCGGTTGAGTAGAACCGAAGATATGAGCAAAGGTCGCGTTAACCGAGATGCACGCGGGCGGAGCCGCGGGCGGAAGGCTAGTATAAAGATAAGGCTGTTCTCTATCCGACAGTAAACATAACGGCCAGGACAAACTACTCCTTTGACGGCAATAGGCTCGCTTGCATAGGACAGAAAATCATAGTTGCCTAAAACGTAGGTGTTATGTTAATATCTGACTAAGTGAATGACTGAATCCCAAGCAAGTGATATATTCCAACCAACTTTCTTTGTAGATTTTTTTTTTAATAGGACACGTCAATTTGACTTCACCTCGCCTGATAGTAAGCTGAAGGCAAAGTCTCGAAAAAGAGGGTCACCATTATAGACACGTACCTATACCATGTTACAATGGTGGCACTCAGTTTGACAGCCTCATCAGATGCTTTTTCACGCCTGTAGGAGGGAAACACGTGAGCTGGTAAAGAATTCCAGGTCTTAATGATGCGGCAGAAGAAGGAGTCGCCGAACCGCTTGGTTCTTGATGTAATATTCTGCACCGTATGCGGGTGGCATCTAAGTCCTGCACGTGTTGTCCTATATAGGAAAGGAGAGGGTGGGATTAATTGGAAGACCTCCTCAGAACATTCACCACATTTTTTTTTCTAGAAAATATTTTTGACAGCCCTAGCTCTAACCAAATATGTTCAATAACGTTACAGCGTAGAAGCGGAACCGTTTCAGTTTCGCGTTACTCAGATACGATTGTACGGACCGGCCAATTATAACTCTCGGCATAATATCTGCCTTTGTTGTCATATTGTATTGGACAAGTTCCAAAAGTCCTTAGGATCTACTGATAGGATTCCAATAATTAGATTTGGGAAGTAGTTGGGTATTGCGGCTTTACGAGTGGTTTAGTTGAAGTATCTTATTAGCTGATATAATTATTGAAAAGATAGTCATTAACATTAAATATTGTAGGAAAATCTACGTAACGCCATAAAGACACAAAGTAGGCATAGCTCAACTAGCTTGGGTTATGGGTTCTAGGAGGTTAATAAATATACTTAGATACTTTCTTTTGGTAAATACATACACACAGACATAGAAACACCCAGACCAATGCAAATATTTGCACTGAACGGGTATTTGTAGTTGGGGTTATTCGAGTGGATTTGCGCACGTATCGATATCGTTTTCCGGGTTGAACCGGCCTGTTAGCAATAACAAAGTTCTACCCACTTCAACCCCCATATAACCCAACAATACAACTCTACTAGGTGTCCCATAACAGGTGATCTGCCCATTAATCGGTCTGCCCTATACACTGTACATGGTTCGCGCCAATAAGCGGCCTCCAAGAATGGTCCTCTAAGCAATTTGTTGTACACTTCTTGGTCTTATCTATTGAGGTTTATTTCTACGGCTGTGTTCGGACATTTCAATTATTTACGGTGTAATAATAATGTATTATACCGAGTGATTTTACAAGTCATTGCACCCTCCGTGGCGTAGCGGTAGTGAACGCGGCCGCTACACAGGAGGCGCGGGTTCGATCCCCGCTCAGTGCAAATATTTTGTGTGCATTAAATATGGGTATTTGCATTGGTCTGGTCGTGCCTCGGAGAGCACGTTAAGCCGTCGGTCCCGGTTGCCATAAGAACATCTATGGCAATCGTTACGGGTAGTTGGTGCCCTAAAAAGTCCAAAAAAAACAACGGTCTAGCTGCAAAGCTTCGATATCGCCTAATGTTAACTTGGGTCGTGGAGGTCAGATGGCAATCGCTTCACGGAAAAATATCGAGGTCTAGCCAAAATCTGTAGCTATGACTGGTAAAGCGGACCCCAGACTCCGAGCTGAAAGCTTCGGATGCGACTGGGAAATAACGCTAGGAAGAAGAAGACCGGGTGATTTTAGAGTCGTTTCGGATAAAAGATTATGGACACTGTCTCGATTGCAAAATCGTCTAGAAGTATTAATTTAGCGAAAAAAAAAACATTACAGCCCCCATACATTATTCCTTTCACCCGTGCATTAAAAAGAAAAAAAAAAAAAAAAATTTCCGCCATGTCATCAATAGGGTACTTTCAGAATTTGTTATGGAAACTGTCCAAAATCTTTTTATCCGAAACGACTATAAAATCAGGGTGTATAATATACACAGAGTTGTCTGGGCCCAAAAGTAAGAATAGTTTGTAACATAGTTATGGATACGGATAAACATAAACATATATTTAGTTTTTGTTAACTATTGTTGTTACTGGTTGGGAAAAAAAATTCCCAACGTGTCACAGGCGTTACTGGATGCAACACTTTTTGTCCCAACATGTCACAGGTGTTACTGGATGCAACACTTTTGTCCCAACGTGTCACAGGTGTTACTGGATACAACATTTTTTGTCCCGATGTGTTACAGATGTTACTTGATGACTATACATATAATAAAATTGTAACCGATCGGTGTCTGTACATGAAATGGAAATGAGAAAAACTATTATTAGGGGACTTTATTAACGTAATAGAAGCCAAAACAACGTTTGTTAGAATTTTTGTCTGTTCACACATATATTTCATTAACAAACTTTATTAAATAATCAAATCTCTGTAAATAAATAGCTTCACCGAGAAACAAATGTGTGGACCACACGCACGCGTGTACCACTACAACTGGAAATAAACTGAAAAATGTCGTAAAACCTGTATTTTGGTTCACGCAGTAAAACAATGGCGACGGTGACGTTCCCGCGGTTTTTCACAGTATTCTTATTTCTGCCCTCGTAACACTTTTCTTACGAGTTTGTTCTTAAAAACCTTTATTCTTGTTCATAAGTTCATTTATTTCCATAAAAATGGTGCAACGTTCTCATAATAAAATAGTCATTTTTAAAAACATAACCCGTCTTGGCAGTTGGGTAAAATATTAGTTGTAGAAGTTTTTTTTTTATACAACTTAGGTCGCAGACAAGCACACGGCCCTCCTGATGGGCTTACTGTGGCTTGTGGGCGAGTGCAACACCAGGGGAGTCACACTAGTGCTGTCGACCCTGTAAGAACAGAGAGATTCTGTGTCGTCAGCGCAAAAGATAAGTAGGTCAAAGCTTCCGTTTTCCCACTGACATTGACAGCACAAAATCTCTCCAGTGAGCTTTGGCTACCCTACTCACCGGGCTTTGCGTGGCAATGGTACTAAGTGAACTCTAGGCTACCTTTTATCGCGAAAAAGGGTTCAAAGGGGCTCAAATAGGGATTGACAGTTTGTATGAAAGTTCGTCATTTTTATAGATAATCTGATGTGGTACACAGATAGATTTATTTGAGCTTGGGAAGGGCCATAGGCTATGTTTGGACGCGATAACCGACACCACGCGGGCGGAGCTGAGGGCAACAGCCTTAATATAAAAAAAAAGTAAATTGTCAATTGGGTATTTTCCTAAGAATGATAAAAGAGCGGTAAAAGTGGCGTCTCTTCTTATTTTATCGTTTTATTTATTTTTAATCGTCCACCCAACCTATAACAGTAAATTATTTGACCATTAAATATTATGACGTCACAATAGTTTATTTCATACAAGTTTCCATATAACGTAACGTGTTGACGTTTAGTAAAAAGTAACTAATTTGACTAGACAGTGAAATACCCAATGCAGACATCCCTAGAAATATAATTAAGCAATTACAAACGATTTATTCGCAACGGCCATTATTGAAATTCAACAAATTACTATATATGTACCGGTTTATTACAGTACAGCGTTTGATGGTCCATTAGTTCGGTTATCACGCGACTGATTGGTGACAGGTTTGATTCCTTCGTCGCGCAGGAATTTCAAATTACCTAAGTCTTAATTATGAATCGTCTTGGTATAGTGCTAAAGCACAGAATTTTAATGGCATTATTATACCAAGGGGTTAATAAGTTTAACACCCGTATTCACAAACAATACTGTGAGGTCTCATAGTGTGCTCGAGCGCATAGGGCTGGTAAAATTAATTCACAAACATCACGGAGCAGTATCTAACGCAGTGCGTTCCCTCAACGAAGTATCACTTAAGTGTTATCAATGAATAAAAAGGCTTGCCAAAAGGAACGCACTGAGAATTTGTCGTTCTTTGCACTGTTTTGGTAGTACGCATAGCGAAGTATTGTTTGTGAAATACGGGTGTAAGACTGTTAATCAATCACACTCTAACGGCTGAACAGATCTGGCTGAAATTCACTGGAATCTGTAGTCTTCATCTTTGCGTTAATCCCAGTCGTACCCGAAGCTTTCTCGCAGTCTGGGGTCCGCTTCACCAGTCTAACTGCGGATTTGGTTGGACTTCGATATTTTCCTTGAAGCGACTGCTATCTAATCTCCACAACCCAATGACGATTGCAGCTAAGATCAGTTGTTGGACTTTTTAGGGCTCCAACTACCCGTGACGACAGCCATAGATGTTTGTATTACAGCCGGGACCAGACATAACGTGCTTTTGGAGCACGACCAGATCAATGCAAATATTCATGCTTTGCTTTCCACTGGGCGGGGATCGAACCCGCGCCTCCTGCGTACCGGCCGTGTTCACTACCACCACGCCACAAGGGGTCTGTGGCATCTAGAATGGCGGCAAGTACTTTTTGGACCGCATCATCAATCATCATCTTCATGGAGAGGCATTTTCCTAATCGCATTCGTGGCCAAGATGACATCGAAGCTTAGGGTCCACCTTCCGGCTCTTTTTCCTCCACTTCGCACGATCTTGGGCGTCCACGGTAGTGAGACCACTTGCACGCATGTCACCCTCCACTATATCAAGCTAGGACTTTTACCTGGACCCGGCGGGGGCGGGTACATACAGACACGCCTCACATTCACCTACATAGACTACATAGTAAACGGCCCATCTGACAGTAAGTGAGCACCATAGCTTATAACCTCACACAAAGTCACACACGCCACATATCAAAAATACATGAACATTCATGCTTGCATTCTCCAAAATCCCATAACCACAATAAATCGCAACAATTAACAAACGCAACAGACAAACAAACAAATTAAACAGCTCAAACGACACGATTTCAATTAATCGCATCGCTTGCGGCGGGACGCGCGTGTGTCGACCACAGAGCAAATATATCATAGATGTGAAATGTATCCACACCACACTACATCGCGTGGATTTATAAGGTACTAGCTGCCCCAGCGAACTTCGTACCGCCATATTTTCGGCCCGCGTGGTATTCAAATCCCGTTCCCGCTGCACCCTTATCACTTAGGGGTATGAAAAATAGATGTTGGCCGAATCTCAGACCTACTCAATATGCTCACAAAATTTCATGAGAATCGGTCAAGCCGTTTCGGAGGAGTACGGGAACGAACATTGTGACACGAGAATTTTATATATAAGACTAGCCTTCCGCCCGCGGCTCCGCCCGCGTGCATCTCGGTTAACGCGACCTTTGCTCATATCTTCGGTTCTACTCAACCGATTGCGATCAAACAAACGTAAGATTTTAAGTCTGAGTAACAAAAAAAACCGCATCAAAATCCGTCTAGTAGTTTTTGCGTCCATCGCGGACAAACAGACAAACAGACAAACAGACAAACAGACAGGAAATTCAAAAAAAATATTTTCGTGTTCAGTATCGTTAACATAACCCAAGTATTTTTTTTTAAATATCTCCAATGTACAGACACGACCACTTTACAATTATATAATAGTATAGATAACTAGCTACCCCGGCGAACTTCGTACCGCCATATTTTCGGCCCGCGTGGTATTCAAATCCCGTTCCCGCTGCACCCTTATCACTTAGGGGGATGAAAAATAGATGTTGGCCGATTCTCATGGATACCGGATAAGCACAAAAAATTTCATCAAAATCGGTCAAGCCGTTTCGGAGGAGTTCGATTACGCACCCCGTGACAGAAGAATTTTATATATTAGAGATTAGAAGATATTTTTTGCATGCGGTATGCGGTCAGATATCACCCCACCGGAGTTAGTGATGAGGTGCGGTCGGACTCAAACAGATTAAAACCGCACGCTCGGTGTTTCGTCACAACGCCGTCTATATGGCCGGTTAATATAGTGTGCCGTAGAAAGGACATCCCAGAGACCCTAACCAACACTGCCCATCAATTTCATTAGGTTCGGCGACCCCAACGTATGGTTGGGGATTAAAATGCCCTTCGAATGAAGCACGCGAAAAACACGACCTGCCGCTACCCTATACCTGCTTCCGGTAGGAAGACGGAGCCGTATAGCGTCAAAAGTGATACACCATTGTCGGAGCGCCAATACCGGTTGTATTCCATAAAACTAAGTCGCCCCAATTTCTTACAGTGTTATGGTTACCTTGCCTTTGGATATATTCACGAGTCGGAGCGCCAATACCGGTTGTATTCCATAAAACTAAGTCGCCCCAATTTCTTACAGTGTTATGGTTACCTTGCCTTTGGATATATTCACGAGTGCACGATTGTGACGCCCCTAGTGGAGCACACCAACACCAGGTCCGTCACACTCGTGCCGCGGGTACTGAGATTGTAGCACAGGATACATAATCGAGCATATTGGCGCGAATGGCCCATCTCTAGAATTAGATATCTATGGTTGTCATTACCAGTCGAGATCGCACGTGTGCGCGCGCGCCCCCTAGCGGCCAATTAACTCGTAATCAACTTTGCAATCGACAGCATAATTAGGGGCGGTGAGATACCAGATAATAATTGTACGTACTCATATACTCAAGGTTGTTTATCTGTGAAGGGAGGCAGACGAGTAGATGTTATTATTATGAGCTCATATTTCGTGAGCTATATTTTAGTATCAGATTTCTGGGCTCTGAGCATACATATTATGTGTGTAAAGATGAGCCTAAGTTTGTTTGAAATTAGTATCAAAAATCTTGTTAAACTAGCTGTTGCCCGCGGTTCTCCCTGCGTGAATGTCTGTCATCGCGACCAAACGTAACCTATTGTCCTTCGCAAGTTCTAATCTATCTCTGTACCAAATTTCATCAAAATTGCTTTAGTGGTTTAGGTTTGAAAGCGTAATAGACAGACAGAGTTACTTTCACATTTATAATATTAGTATTAATGATTATATCGATATGGATTCCACATCTAGTTTAGTATACTGAAAGATATTTGGTACAACCCTACCCCGTAATTACCAGCTAGTCTGACGATATTCTTAGTGGTGATTACCCAAATTAAATAGATTGTTTGCAGTCGATACCGATCCGGGCGCCGATTACAGCGATGATGTACCGTTACTAATGTTGTTAGACGATAACTTGGATAATATTGGTATTTTCTAATTTACAACAACAATTTCAATTAGAAATAAGTATGAGGTTATATGAAGAACTTCGGGCATAGTATAAAATAGTCTTGAAGAAACATCTTCTAACCTAGTACGAACATTTGATGACATAATGTATTTCCCATTTAGTCACAGAATCAACGAGACAAGTTGTAAGTTCTAATAAGATCATTAATAATGCTATAATAAATCAAATCCTGATATGAATGTAACTGAATCCACAGGTCAATGTGAAGTAAATCGGCTGAGCAAATTTCATTGAAATTTGAGAGGTTGAGACACTGGCCTCAATGTCGGGAGCGTCATCCACATTTTATGTTTAGGATAAGTTTCTATTGAAGCAGAGTTGAGTGAAGCGAAGATGATATGTGTGGAAGATTAGACGTATATGATGATATGACTATGACATGGGGGCCATCTTTAAATAACGTTACAATTTTTCGGGGGCCGGTAACTTTTTGCAAAGTAAAGTGGTTAGTCAATCACGAAAAGGTTACTACTACTATAAGTTTTCCGATAGTTTGTTTCTCTACCTTATAATAATACTTTATTCACATAATAATAATACTTTATTCACATAAAATTCTTACATTTGTTTATTTGTCTCTGATTTCCGTACTAGGTATGAAATCAGTGTCCTCTCATATCCTTAGTGACAATAAATCTTATGTAAATAACACTACACCGTTATGATTCAGGGTGAGGCTCCATTTTGTGCGTATTACGTCGCGTCGTTGCAACTTAGCAGGGCCAAAACAGTGATGCATTCAGTAATACCTGTTACTCGTTGGGACAAAAAATGTTGCATCCAGTAACACCTGTGACTCGTTGGGACAATAATGTTGCATCCAGTAACACCTGTGACTCGTTGGGAATTTTTTCCCAACCAGTAACAGTGTTACTCTTTTAGATGTTACTGGATGGGCATATACCGGTCATACTTAGAATTTCTAAAATGGCCGGCTCCGAATGCCAACGCGCAAATGGAACTTCACTCTAAGTGAGCGATGTAAACGGACTATCACATCCAGCTCTGCTATCACAGATAACCTGAAATTTGAAGGGTTCTCTGGGATATCTCTGCCACTTTGTATTGAAAGTCAAGTCACTCGGAGTTGAGTGGAGAAACACTGCTGCAGGGCCTAATAAAGTTTGAGAAATGCCGTACTAGATTTAAATCTTATAGGTATTCTTGAAACATGAGATGCTTATAGTTCCGTTCGACTTTCGACACGCCGCCATTACTGTGCTCAGTAACCATTATCTTTAAGGCTAGTTGCCGTCAAACAGGTTACCGGTACAAACAGAATTACCGCCTCATCTTGCCCCGGGGCTACCAATCTATAATAAAATAACATTAACGTGATTAAAGCTAGCGCGCCCACTCACGCGCACATTGACGGATCGCTTCCGACTCACGCTTGCGCGAGCGCAACTTTGACGTCGTTGTAGTCTAGGAGCTTGACATTATAATTTCGCAATAATAAATGTTCAATGTGCTTTATTTTCAATAGGTATTGTACAACATTGTTATAAGTTATTGACGTCATTGGCTTCCTAGGCGCTAGTCGAGAAGAAACGGCGCAAAATACAATTATTGGAGTTGGTAGCGAATACGACTGCAGGGCTTAAATCAGCTGTGCCCGAAAGCCTAGATTTGATTGTTCCGGGCAAAAAGTATTGGGGTTTCAGAGACATTCTGGAAACTGTAGTTTGTAAGTAGAAATGTAGATCTACATTTATTATAATGTATTAATATTTTAAATGGCCTAATATTCAGTAATTTTCATTATAAGTTGCGCAGGCCTGCGTCCAGGGAACCAGCCCACCCCTTGCCCCCACTGCACTCTCTGCTAAGGAAGATCCGAGCAGCTCTCTAGCTCTCTATAGGCAGTAGCGTCTCCCTCACGTAAGAGAGGTACTATCTATCTATCTATATACCTTCGTTGCCCAAGGTGTACCTACTGCGGGCACACCCCAACCACGGTTTTGTGTCTGACTACTTCACATTCATTAAACTTTTGAATTTTTAAAAAAGCTTAGTGAATGTATTTGCCGTGAGCTCCTTGACTAACCGTTGCACAGGAAGGTTGCAGCGCCACTGATAAGAGATTATCAGCAAAACTGACAGTTATTACCTACGCACATAGTTTTTACGCCTTGGTTCGTTTGACGTATATTAATTAGTAATGTAAATCGATTGCGTGAATGTTTGCACGGTTATTATTAAAATCCTTGTAAATTAGCTTCAGCTAGCGATGTAGGTATGTAAACCAATGGTAAACTTAGGATAAGTAGAATCTTCTTAGATCAGCCGGCGGATTCGTTGGCCGGCGTAATGTGGAATAGAATGACGAATGTATGGGATTTGACGTTATACTACACTAGCTGACCCAGCGAACTTCGTACCGCCATATTTTCAGCCCCCGTGGTATTCTGATCCCGTTCCCGCTGCATCACATTAGAAATCTCTTAATTTATCAGTGTTTATCTACCATATTATACATATAAACCTTCCTCTTGAATCACTTTATCTATTAAAAAAAACCGCTTCATAATCCGTTGCGTAGTTATAAAGATTTAAAACTACTACTTTTTATTTTTTAAGATTTAAGCACACATAGGGACGGACAGACAGCGACAGCGACTTTGTTTTATAATATGTAGTGATAGTGATAGTGATGATGATGATAATATATGTAGTGATATATTAAAGATAGAGATCTCGGGGTCGGGACTCCTGGACGTTATACCTATCTCTTGAAAGACAGTGTGCACTTTTGACTTTAAGCACTATGGTCATTTTAGCACTATGGAGATTTCCACACTATGGTCATTTTAGCACCTTGGTCATTTCTCCCCGAAAGGGTTATTACTACCTATAAAGGGTAACTTACGTAATCAAAATAATATGTCATAATTCAATGCCGTCAGTTACAAAATTACACATATTAATAATCCCAACATGATATAAGAAATGATAAAGAAATAAGCTTAACTAAGTAACAACCCTAGCTCTGAATGCTCACGATGTGATATAACATCTAAAATTAACCCTCCGCACACTATCAGGATATAAATCCTAATAACTAGAATCACGCTGTGTACATGAAAATTTCATCAAATCGTTTGGACTAGAGGTGTTAGAATATCCGGATATCCGACTTTTAAAAAAGACGGATCCGGGTATTATCATACAGAAAATGTTTCTTACAATGGTCGGATCTGTAATTTCGCTTTTGAAATAATAGAAATTATAAGTATTTTTAACCGACTTAAAAAAGGAGGTTCTCAATTCGATGGGTTTTTTTGTTAACCCCTTTAGTTAAGCTTGTGTTAGGAATGGGTTCATGTTGGTAGTGTAATAGCCAGGATTTGAACCCGGGACGTTTCGATTGTAAGGTTGACTCCTTAACCACTAAGCTATCGATGATATCAAACCGTGACTTAAAAACTTATGAAAAATTATAAAAATAAAATTCAATCAATTACTTATGAATAATTCTGAAGATTTAATAAAATAAAAACGTACGAATAGGTAAGTTTCGTTTTGATAGATCAAACTGAAGTTGCTATTTCTTCATGATCGAATTGAAATCACATGCCTTTTAGAAACGTGGCGTAACTGAATCGGTCCCCAGGTTTTCAGTTTAAAATATTAGGTCCGGATATCCGGTTACAAATAGCATTCCACCTCTATTTTAACCCCTCGGCTGCGACCGCCGAAATAAATTACTTAACCCTCTAATGCGCGTAGCTGCGAATATACAGGTGCTGCCACCACGCGTGGTTCGGAACAGATAAAACGGTGTGACATTATTACGATTGATTTTATTATGAGTCTGAGTGAGTATTTCTGGAGTTTGTGAGGGTAGATAACACTAAGAATATGAATGGAACTTAGTCTTAAGAACCATTCAGTTTTCTAATAGAGAACTGGAGCAGTCATTTTCTACTCATGAGATGTATATTCGGCGACAGAAATAGTTGAAACCGCCTTTACAAACTTCTACAATACTTCTTTACATTGAAAATTACTTAACAGAAACTTAGCAACTCTACGTGTCTCCGGTATCAAATCCACGTTTTCAAACTAAGCAGCTGCATTTACTACTGATTCTTGGTCTAGGAAATAAAAAAAAGACATAGCATTTTTTATGAACTTATGCAATTATAATAAATAATAATTTGAATTTGAATTTGAGTTCTGAGTCTGAGTTCTGAGTCTTGAGTTCTGAGTCTGAGTTCTGAGTCTGAGTCCTGAGTCCTGAGTTCTGAGTTCTGAGTCCTGAGTTCTGAGTTCTGAATCTGAGTCTGAATTTGAATTTGAATTTGAAAACAAACAACTTATGCAATTATAATTACTTACGTTAAGCGGAGCTACTTCGGAGCAGCTCGTCTAGATTCGTGCGAGCTCGGAGTTGGGGGTGTTACCATTTTTCGTTACGGAATTTCTGGATTCGGTCTCCACGCTCAAGGCCCGCGATAGAAGCTATGCAATAGCTTAAAAAATTGTCAACAGCAGAAACGTCTTTATATTTTCTTATGAAGAACAGGTAAAACCGCAGGACACTGCTAGTTGTTGTTTTCAACAACACGGTTAAACGCATTTCCAAGACGCCATTTGTATTTCAGTCCTTACTGTTTACTGGAATTATTCTCGTCCGTAATATAATCGGTGCAGCGAGGTGCGAACTCAAAGCGAGAGGGCCCTACCCAAGGGGCCCGGTGCAAAGCTGCGGTTTGGGCAACTAAGGGCCCCGACACACGGTTACATTTTGTAATTCAATTGAAAATTTAAGCGATATTTGTAATTGTAATTTGCCAGAATTATTATTTGTAACTAGTTTTTTGTTAGTTTTATTTTAGGGTTTACTATGAAAGTTCTAGGTGAATTAGAAACCCAACTTATACAGGTCTCTAGACAAAGTTTCTATTAGCAATAACGCCCTTATTGGAAACGTTCAGTGATATATATAAGAATTGATATAACCATTAACATGAGCAAATGTGAATCTGTAACTCGAAATAAATTATTTATTTTACACTAGCTGTCCACGGCTCCGCCCGCGTAGAATACTGATCTAAATATTTGCATTGGTCTGTGTGTTTCTATGTAAAATAATTATGTATGTATTTACAAAAAAAAAAGTATCTAAGTATGTATATCCGCATTCTAGATTCCATAACACAAGCTAATTAAGCTTACCATGGGTCTAGATAGCGTTGTGTAGAATGTTGTACAATATTTATATTTTATTTTTTAGTTTAATTCTCGCATAAACCTTCCTCTTGAATTATTCTATCTATCGCTGACTGCACTAAAATCTGTTGTTGTTTAAAAGATTTAAATGATAGATTTCAATTTACACTATGTAAAAATGTATTCGCTTTGAAGCAAAGGTCGCTTTGTCTACAGGCCGAATGCTCTGTTCGTTCCCTAATCGCGACAAAGCTGATCGTGTGTGCAGGCTCTAACAGTGCAAAAGCGAAATGTTGATGTGATTAGTTTACTTCGAATGCTGTAGGTAGAGCAGATGTACTTAAGACCCTGTTGAGTGCTCTCTGACCACGAGACTCCGTCTAATGAGATTGAAGATCGATTCTCAACAATTCGCTCATACAGTGGAATAATGACCTAAGTACGAAGAAGACGAAAAAATATTTCGAAATCATTATGTTATACTAGCTTCCGCCCGCGGCTTCGCCCGCGTGGTGTATTGATAAAAAGCAGCCTATATGTTAATCCAGGGTATAACCTATATACATACCAAATTTCAACCAAATCGGTCCAGCCGTTTATGCGTGAAAGAGTAACAAACATCAACACATCCACACATCCATTCTCACAAACTTTCACATTTATAATATTACTAGCTGTTGCCCGCGGCTCCGCCCGCGTGGAATTCTGATCCCGTTCATCGCTGATATATAGCCTATATATGTTAATCCAGGGTATAACCTATATACATACCAAATTTCAACCAAATCGGTCCAGCCGTTTATGCGTGAAAGAGTAACAAACATCCACACATCCATTCTCACAAACTTTCACATTTATAATATAAGTAGGATATAGTAGGATAGTAGGATAGTGCAGCGAGTACGAGTGTTATAAAAAAAATCAGGTTTGATTCGTGGCCAGTAAAAAAATTGTTTTTTGGTTGTGAAATTTTTAATACGTCCCGAGTAATACCTCGGAGATCCGATTCTCAGCACTCCATGGATTCACCGTGCGGTCTCCGGGTCCATAGCGTGATATAGAGAGGAACACCGTGACGGCGACTGGGACTTGCGACCCAGATGTAGGTTTAGGGTGGCCACCTTGTGATGCATCAGGGCTCACCTCCACCGTCAGTAGTGTTCCCCCCCCCCCCCCCTACCTATCCATATCAATGCCGCTTTTAATATTCGATTTAGTAAAGAGCTTACTGAAGCTCTTGGCAATCCGAGGTCAGTAAGTTGTACAGGGATTTAACTGGAATTCCCCTTGCTCCTACTCGTTAGTCAAGTCAAAGTATTTGTTTGTCTTTATAGCGTGGTCTTTAGGTATATTAGTTTCCCACGGTACTGTGAGTTCTACAAGCACTGCACGCCTATGCGATCGTGAAAAAAGGAATATGTCGGGTCTGGATTGTCTTCAGATTACACGAATATAACACATAAAAATACTATTTTTACGTATTATGTCCCCTCTTCCTACAGTCCCGGGTCCTTTATGCGGAGCGTAAAAAAGAATCTGGCCGCCAAGCTGAGTGCCACCATTGTAACATGGTACGTGTCTATAATGATGATCATCTTTTCCGAGACTTTGCCTTCAGCTTACCATCAGGCGAGGTGAAGTCAAATTAAAGTGTCCTATGTAAAAAAAATAACACTGAGACAATTAAAATTTTAACTCAAGTCTCACAACACAATAAGATCCCTTTCGGCCGCCATGGCAACTAAACTTTGCAACCGGTAGCGAATCAGGAATTTTTATTCTCTGTTGGCAATTAGTTGCCATCAAAGAATTATTTTTCTTTATGCGCTACTAGTTGCCAACGAAGAATTCTATTTCCGCAATGGCAACTGAGTTTCACAACCGGTAGTGAATAAAACATTATTATTTCTTGGCAACTAGTTTTGCGACAGAATAATGGGAAGCTTTTCAACTAAATCAACTCAAAACAATGCTTGAGTGCCTCGTTTCACGAAATCAAACAAACTCAAGAATCAGTAATATTATTCTTAAAGTTAATTTCGAACAATCTGAACTAATAAATTGTAAATTGATCGTGTCGTACAGACACGACCAATTTGGTTTGGAGATATATAAAAATATAACTTGGGTTATGTTATTACTGAACACGAAAATATTTATTTTAGGATTCTTGTCTGTTGTCTATTTATTCGAGATGGACGCAAAAACTACTGAAATGATTCTGATGTGTTGTCAGATTTTAAAATCTTACGTTTGCTTGATCACAATCAGAGATATGACCAAAAATCGCGAGAACTGACATCAACACGGGTGAAGCCGCGGACAAAGGCTAGTCAGTAACATTATTTTCACAGTTGATTTCGAATAATACTCCATACAATCGGACTCTCTCGAGTGATCAAATAACCTGAATTGTTCAACCCTTACAATGTTTATAAGTTGAATGGCAAGGGGTTCAGGGGGTTCCATTTCAAACAGTGTATAGATATGTACACGTGCTGTAATTAATTCTTTAATAACTAGCCTATGTCCGCGGCTTCGCACGCTTGGATATCGCGTTTTAGGTAATAAACAAACGTAAGATTTTAAGTCTGACCAAGTCTATAACAAAAGAAACTGCATCAAAATCTGTTCGGTAGTTTTTACGTTCATCCCAAATAAACAGGCAATCAATGAATAAATCAATCAATTAGGGAGTCAGTCCTACGTTCGAAAGGTTCCGGGTTTGAATCCTGGCCATTACACTACAGACGTGAACCCAGTCCTAATAATAAAAGCAATTCAGCTTAGCTGTAGGGGTTACAGAGAATATACGTAATTTAGTTACTAATATTCTTTAAAAAAAAGTTCCACGAATCGGCCTATATCGCAGTTGTACCATTGCAAAGAATTTATAAAAATTTGAGTTCAGTATCATTATTATAACATAACATAAGTATTAAAATATGGCATGTATTTAACGCGGCGACAAATTAATACGAAAAGCAGGTAGTAAAAATAATAGGTTGACAGCTATAGTGAAGAATCATTATATATTATTTTATTTATGGGTGTCAAAATTACTGAATGTGGCGTACAAAAATACTAAGTGAGCTACTATTTCTGGATGATTATAAAAAAATAACCACGAAGGCTAAAGCGGGAGCTCCGCTCCCGCGTTAGCCTTCTAACCTAACCTATCCAACTTGGGGCGCGCTATACTCGAATCCTCATAACTTCACAATTTAGCAACACACTTTCTGTATCTCAGGTCACTCAGTATTTTAGTCGCCCACTCAGTATTCAAAGTAACTCACTATCAGTCATCCATTTATTATTTTTGTCGCACGGTTTATTACATCCCTTTTACAATTACATAATATAATGGTGTAGATAGAAGTCGAAAGGGGTTAAATTACAACCTGTGTATAGATCTGTACACGTGTTGTGTAATTAATTATTTAATTATTAATTACACGTTCGTGTAAAGGATTAAATTGAATGTTTGAGATTCACCCTTTCTGGTTAGGCTTGGATTTCGTGTTTGGATGTTACACTTTTTACTGATGGTTTAATGATGTTAAACTTAATACAACTGATTTTTTTTTATACCACTTAGTTGGCAGACAAGCACACGGCCCACCTGATGGGAAGCGGTCACCGTGGCCTACGGACGTATGCAACACCAGGGGCGTCACACTCGCGCTGCCGACCCTGAAGAAACCTTCTAATGCCCTTCTTGAAGAACCCCATATTGTAGTCGCTTGGGAAAACCACCGCAGAGAGTTCATTCCACAGCTTGAGTGTGCGTGGGATGAAGTGCCTTTCATACCGCACAGTGCGCACCGTTTCCGGACGCAATGTTTGAGGATGAATTCCCTGCAACATATGGCATACATATATATACTCATTCCTGTAAATCCCCAAAGGGGTAGGCAGATGTGTATTATCTTAACACCCACATTTCGCGGACTATGATTTTCGGTCCCACGTAATAGGGGGCGAGCCTATAGCCGTCAA
The DNA here is from genome assembly GCA_914767945.1 of Eilema depressum. Classification (NCBI taxonomy): domain Eukaryota; kingdom Metazoa; phylum Arthropoda; class Insecta; order Lepidoptera; family Erebidae; genus Eilema; species Eilema depressum. Next base: position 20,187,121 of record OU612025.1, read on the forward strand.
GCGGGCAATTCGTCACGGGCTGTATGTTTACTGTCGGATGGAGAACAGCCCTATCCCTTAGTCGAGGACACCCACAGGAAGAGATGGGGTAACCCTATTTTACTTCACCGGGAACCAACACGGCCGAAAGACAAAATATAATTAGTTTTTTTTTAAATTACATTATGTAGCGCTCACCATAAAAATTTATTAAAACCGGAAATTTCACAAAGTTATGTCTTATAAGTCTAGTTATCTGTAGTAAAATTCCGTCAATTACGGTCCAGCCAATTCGGAAATTCCCGGTCCAAACAGACAGAAAGGCAGACAGACAAGCAAAAATGTTAAAAGAATATTTTCTTTTACTATTACAAGTACCTGCCGTAACTACATAACACTCATACGAATTTATTAAAAAAGCCGTTATTTCAACATTACAAACAGACACTTCAATTTTATTTATTTGTATAGATAATCATCCTGACGTCACATACATACAAAACTTAATAAAACAAAAACGGAGCCTAAAAAGTTTCTCTTCACGCAGTAATATATCGATTACGCCAACCAATTCACAAAAATCAGTCATTTAAAGATAAACGATGCACAAATAATCGATTAACCTTTACTCGATACTTAAAACCATCACCATAAAATTGTACCGATTTTAATCCGAATAAATCAGGATGTTGCGGCCGAGCAAAAAAATCGATTCATGTTCGATAGAGTTCGATTCGCCGGTATCGATGCGAGTTCAAAAATCGATTGATCAACGTCTCCGCGGTATCAGCGAGAATTACTCATGAAGACAGTAATCTTGATAAAGTGTCGAGTCGATGCGCATGCGACTCGAATAATGCAGCTTTTGTTTAAAATTAATACTGTGTATAGATCGATTTCCTTTCTCGGTGTTTTTATGTAATCTTTGATGTAACCTCTTTATCATAAACGCAAAACTGCAGATACAATAAAAGGTTAAAATATAAACTGACAATATTTTAGCGAATGACGGGCTGTTGTCACAGCAACAAGTGTAGTGTAGTAGTGGGTGGCCGCCTTAACAGGTGGCTTCGCCTGTCACGCTCAGGGCTGCGGATGGAGGTGATTCAACGACCTGGGTCGATGGTGCTGTGACGGTACATGGCGAAAACAAAATGTAAAAAATCTCGGAAAAGTGCGGGTAGATGAACAACCTACTACCTCACGGATTCGAAGACGGCGGGCGTGCACCGCTGAGCCAGTCAGCCTGTGACCACGGACGGTGTAACCTGGTCGAAACGTCAGGCAAATCAAAGGGTATGTATGTACCTATACCATTATCGCGTTAATTCCCGTTAACATTATTGACTATGATAATGTGCGTATTAGGTAATGCCAATCTTCCTTCCTTTGAACAAGTTCTCTCCAGTACCTTTCTTGCTTATGCGGAAATCTCTGATCTCAATTATTTGGGTGTAAGATTTATCTAATAAAATTTTTTTTCTTCTTTTCCTCGAACACCGACTGACCTTAAGCCGTAGTTTTCTGATGACCTCATCCTACCCTAAAACGACGAGGGTCACCGCGCAGGCGTGCTTCTGCTGTTGTGATAAGCGGCCGTACTTGTCACCCTCACAGATTTGCGCCCAGAGAAACAGCCCGCCTCTTACCTACTCTCAACTGTGCCCTCTGCATGTGGAGAGCCTCCGAGCGATCCACTATGACCTCTATAGAACTGCTCACGCCTCTACCGGTATTTTCCACAGGCGATAGCGTCTCCCGGGTCTCCCCTGTTTGAAAAGAGCTAGCTCTTTTCAATACCTACAATAAAATTTCTCAGCTATTCCAAAAACGACAACAATTACAGCTTTCCCTTTTTGCAATAGATTTACAATTAATTAAGTATATTGAAGAGTCATCAACATAAACCACTCGTAAGCCTCTCCCCCTCTGCCGTCGCAATGACTTGGACAAGATAAGTACGTGACATTCTTTCCCGCCAAAATTAGCAATGAAATGTAAGTCAGCAATAATTTATCATGTTGGCAGTAATCTTGACAAATTGCAGGCTTAACTCGCGCCAGTTCATGCACATATTCAGGAAATAGCGAAAATTTTAGTAAAACAATGTCAAAAAGACACATGGTCAAAAAGATAAGTGACCTGTATATGGGGTATATATTTTTATTACATCATTGTAAAGTGGTCGTGACTGTACATTGGAGATATTTTTCTTGTCCGTTTGTCTGTTTGTCCGCGATGGACGCAAACACTACTGAACGGATTTTGATGCATTTTTTCTGTTGGAAAGGGCTTGGTCAGACTAAAAATCTTACGTTTGTTTGATCGCAATCGGTTGAGTAGAACCGAAGATATGAGCAAAGGTCGCGTAAACCGAGATGTACGCGGGCGGGAGGCTAGTATCTTATATTTCGGATGTGAAACTTTTCCCTTTATTTGTGCCGTAAGACCTACCAAATTTTATAATTTTAGCTTAACCTGAAGTACCTTAAAATCAAACTCCTAATTGAACACAATCAAAGTACATAATATATTGCCGTGCATGTAGTATACTAATATTATAAATGTGAATGTAACTCTGTCAGCCTGTCTGTCTTTCTATCTATATCTGTCTGTTACGCTTACGCGCCTAAACCACTGAGCTGATTTTGATGAAATTTGGTACAAAGATAGAGTTTGGGAAAGGACATAGGCTATGTTTGGGCAACATCTAGTTTAATATAAGTAAACATGTTTGTAAACAAACCACAAATAAGCAAGCTAAGTTTCTTGCCAGAGTCTTCTTAGGACAAACGTTTTGCAAGTTTATTATGGTGTACAAAATAAACGATTTTAACTTCGAATTAGTTCTTGAGAATGCCCGAATGGTTTCAGCGGTCACCTCACCATGTGCCACGTCGAATGCTATGGTTTCGATCCCCGTAAGGTTTAAGTTGCTAGTGCAATTTGTAGTTAAGTTGTATTGATTCCTCTTCTGCCGAGATAGTTTTGGAGGAGCAAGCTCCAAAGTTTTCAGACTACTAGAGTTGCACACTGTACGGATCTTGTACTAAATATAAGGTATCTGGTGCAAGATCCGCATCGTGTGCGTTAAATTTCTAGTTTATTGAAGGCCCGTATATAGAAATGGACACCGAGAAGTTGTAGTAACAATCCAGCTGTTGTTTACGATGTTTTGAAGATCACATTAAAATGATATTCACCTCAGCATGAAAAGGGCGTTATTGCTACGAAGAAACGATTTTTTTACTAATTTTAATTTGTGAAATTAACTTTCACAGTCCGAGTAATGACCGCCATATTACGTTCAGATAATTTAATCAAAAAGTTTCAAACAGTTTGACAAAATTTCTTCCAACCATTTGATTCTCGTTAAATTTGTTAAAATTTTCCACACGCACACACTCATGCATTGATCAAACTGTTTGAAACTGCTAGTTTAATCAAATTATCTGAACGTGATGACAGTCATAAAGTAATTCGAATCTTAAACAACACTTCTTAAAATTATACGGCGCTGAAAAAAAAGTGATAGTCGTTTAGAAACCAATTTTACTAGCCTTTATCTTGCTTTTCCAATCAATAAACATAAAATACTTTTCTTACGACGTGACATGATTTCAATATTATCTTATCATATCTCGTGCCTCTAAATCGCTCACTATGATCAATAGTCTAAGTTAGAAGCAATTCCAAACAATATGTATAAGTACTTCGCTAGTTCGTGATATAAAGTCAGTTTCCAAACAGTTTCTAAACATTATTATTATTAAACAAATAACAATCCAAAATACTTCACGACCAGATCACAAACACTCTCAAAACATTGAACTTCAAAAACAGAATTAAATGTCCTTAAAATACATCAAGATGTTTACAATTTCGCATATTAAATACGTGACTCGTCCTTTAAACACAACATAATTAGCTTTTCATAACATGCTCATTTGTTGTAGCGCCGCAATTCCTGGGCACACCGCTCACCATCTCCACAAGTATCGGGATTCTTGGTGTCGATATCTCCAGCGACGTCCAATACCGAAGTCATCTGGAAGACAAGGTCAAGTTGGCATCAAAGAAACTTGGGGTGCTCAACAGGGCGAAGCAGTACTTCACTGCGGGGCAACGACTACTCCTTTATAAGGCACAGGTTCGGCCCCACATGGAGTACTGCTGTCACCTTTTCGCCGGAGCGCCTGCGTGCCAGCTTGACCCTTTCGACTCGGTACAAAGACGGGCGTTGAGGCTTGTCGGCAATCCCATACTCACAGGCGATGTGGAACCACTCAGTCTCAGGAGAGACTTTGCTTCACTGTGTGTGTTTTACCGCCTATACAATGGTTTGTGCTCAGATGAATTGTTTGACATGATGCCCACAGCTACATTCTATCATCGCACTTCTCGTCATAGGCGGGGAGTTCATCCTCACACATTGCGACCGGAAACGGTGCGCACTGTGCGGTATGAAAGGAACTTCATCCCTCGCACACTCAAGCTGTGGAATGAACTCCCCGCGATGGTTTTCCCAAGCGACTACAATATGGGGTTCTTCAAGAAGGGCATTAGAAGGTTTCTTCAGGGTCGGCAGCGCGAGTGTGACGCCCCTGGTGTTGCATACGTCCATAGGCCACGGTAACCACTTTCCATCAGGAGGGCCGTGTGCTTGTCTGCCACCTAAGTGGTATAAAAAAAAAAAAAAATGCTCATTACAATATGGCGTCTGTTTAGGTCGTTCGTGTTTAGACTTCCGCAGGGACCTAATAATTATTGCTGTTTGCGATTCGGTTTTGCAGGAACATAGTGTAATGAGGATGAATCACATAATGGAATATTGTATTTTTAATCAGTATACCAGGTGCGCTATACCTTTCTGAGTATCCTATTTTTTAAATAATCAAAATCCGTCAAGAAATGACGAAGCTATTAGGGATTTCTTAACGACTACTTAAAAACGCCCGCTTACACTGCGATTTAGACGATGACGTCATCTGTTATGAACGCGTCCCGACTAGCGCAGTCGCCAGTCAGTCAGTACAAATTCTTTCGTGGATCGACTAGTAGTGCTTGCGTTTTATAGGTTTTTCTTAGTACTTTATTTGTGTTTTAAGTTCTTTGGTGATTATTCAAATACAGTTTGTTTTAAAATACTTTATAATATACGTAGTTCGTCCTAACGCTTGTACTTATTTACCTACCTTATGATGTTCTGTCGAAAGTTGTACCTACTGTGTTGTCAAGCGAGTAATAAACCACATTAGAAATGACGTGAAATAACTGACGCTAGTATAATACAGGTTCAGAAAAGGAAAAGGTATTAAGTTTTATAATAAAATGAAGTAGGTACTTAAGTAGGTATTGCCGTCATGACCACTTCAAAAGTATTTAGGAGACTTACTCCCGTATTCACAAACAATACTTCGCTATGCGTACCACCAAAACTGTGCAAAGAACGACAAATTCTCAGTGCGTTCGTTTTGGCAAGCCTTTTTATTCATTGATAACACTTAAGTAATACTTCGTTGAGGGAACGCACTGCCTTAGATACCTACTGCTCCGTGATGTTTGTGAATTAATTTTACCAGCCCTATGCGCTCGAGCACACTATGAGACCTCACAGTATTGTTTGTGAATACGGGTGTTATTCGTAGTGGTGCAAGTCTGTAACTTTTAAAAATGATAGAATAGGTAGGTATATAGTATACTTACGCCTGCAGGATAATCTCTAGACCGAATTTTGTTATCATGTATAGACATAGGTAGGTACGCAATATAGGTATTTAAACTTTCATGGCCTTTCACATTACTCCAAACAATACATGGTAAATATCTCGATAGTTCTAATAGTTATAGGTACACAATACCTACTTACGTCAAAATGATCTTCGCAACAATGTAAAACACTTTCGCTTGGAAGAGGAGTTTTATCATCTCTTCTCATTACTTTAACCCATTTTTTTCTTATCTTTGCATCTCTCGGAACATAAAAAAACAGTTTATTAGGCGTAGTAACACTTGTATGCTTGCATTTTGGCACAATACAATATTTGTATGGGGGCATTATTACCACCGAAACAATAACAAACGTTCCAGTCTATACACTACAGTGGACTGCGTTGCGTCAGGCCTCCGTCACTCGCTCAAGGCCGCGCGCTATACACCTACCGCTCGGTGAGTCGTCGACGACACAAACTGGCAGAGGGCTGCCGAAAGTGCCGAACGCCCGCCTGAGCGCTCGCATCACACCGCACCGCACGTTTCCCGCTCTTACGCTTAGCTAACGCTGAAGTTCTTCATTGTAATCAAATAGTTTGAATAGCAATTTTAATCTACATTAAATGCACAATATATTGAACGTATTTAATTGGATAAGGAATGATACTGTATTGTTAAAAATAGCTTCGATAATGACACATTATTATTTTGTAATTTTTAAAAGATAAAAATGATTGCTGTGGGTTTTTCTTAGGAGATAGACATATGCTATCGCGGACTTTTATATAGACCTTTTTAAGTTATATATTTCCGCAGTACATTATCTTATTCTATCATCAATAGTTTTCGCAGCGCACGCGATGTAAGAAATATTTTAAGTAATTTTTTTACATCTTGGATTTCATTATTGAAGTTTTAGTAAGGATTCCTAATTTGTTTGAAAATAAAATAAAGTCTATGTTAGTCAGTGATAATGCAGCTTTCTAATGGTAAAAGAATTTTCGAAATCGGTCTAGTAGTTTTTGAGTTTAATCGAATACAAAAATACAAATCTTCCCTCTTTATTACTATGTTAACATAGATGTATGGAAGTCTGCCGGATTTGTTGACATTTATGAACACTGCTCCGCTCCCTTTTGTAGTAGCGTGATGTTATATAGCCTATAACCTTCATCGATAAATGGACTATTCAACAGAAACAGAGCTTTTCAATTCGAACCGGTGGTTCCTGAGATTAGCGCGTTCAAACAAACAAACTCTTCAGTTTCATAATATTATAAGTAGGTATAGATATAGTTATTTTTATTAAAAAAATATTGAAGTAAATAGCACAAAAACTATATTATTAGAAGCTTTGTAAATTACTTAAAATCCGTACAAAATTTCAAAATTATACGTTACGAAATAAAACAGCTATGGAGTCTTAACCCAAAAGAGCCCTAATTCTTCATACTCTCCATAGCGGCGGCGCGCGCTGTCATAACAGATGACGTCACACAGTATTTTGGCGCGGCGGCGAGCGTTTTTGAGATTACTGCATTAAAATTGCTGTATCTTCGTCATTTTTGATCGGATTGAAATAATTTTTTCACAGTATTTATTGTTTTTTTAATCATTATAAATCTGCATACTCAGCTAAAAACGTGAATGATCCTCATTGAGTAGGATAGTTTTAATTATGCAGTTCCTGTGGAGTTCGTGGGTAGGATAATACAGATCTAAGCTCAAGTGTGGTAATATTTTGTTTCTTCGTATTTTATTGTTTTTAGTGTTCGTTAGATCAAAGGAACCTCCTTACTAGGAATCTGTAATCTTGAATCTGTCTGCTGGTCATATTTCATAAATTACAATAGTTAGCTGAAGTATTTTTTTTAAACTATAAATTTTCTCTTGCTTACATGCACTTTCATATCTTTCGCTTTAACAACCTCGTTTGTGCTGTTCACCATTTTTATTGCTCCTCCATCGGCGTTGCAAATATGACTAGGTCGTCGATGTATAGAGGCACTTTACATGTAAATGTAGCCCAGACTCATTGGGTTTTAGTTATTTTTTAAGTACTAAAAATATACATTTTCTTTGAAATAATTGAGAGAGTGAGATTCGTGTAAACTTCAGACAGTTTCTTCCTGGCAGTAGGTATCATGAAAAACTGTAGGTATACGAAATAAGCTAGTTTAACTAAAGAATGCTAGTCTAGTTCAGGTTTAACGGGATCAGTAGATATTTCATGCGGTCGGAGCCATAGTCAAACAACTAGTACAAAATCGAATATGTCACAAACGATATGATATAATACATTATCAAACATCGTCAATTAGCCTACTGCAGTCCAATCCACTGTTGAACACATGGCTCCATCAATGTGGATCATAAGACCTGATCCTCCGCCTTACACATTCAGTTTATACCAGCTTAATACACACACAGCCTTAAATGCAAATCTGTATTAAACAGAAAAGAAGTTGTTTGATAATAATATACTGAAGGTATAAGCAGACTGGCTGGAGGCAGTACACGGATTTTATATTAAAGATAAAATAATTTAAATGTACCCTCAATCGCCCGCGGTGGGGTGGATGCTCCCATGACGGATTTTTACCACAAGGGTGGTTAACTCTATTTGTGGACGCATTTTCGTAATATGTGCAGTATTTTTTTAGGCATGTGATTTGTGGATTTTATTTGATTTGATTTACTATCTGCTTTTCTTTCCCGATCTTAATTGAATTACTTCTTCATTCTAGCATTAATTCCAGTCGCATCCAAAGCTTTCACCTCGAGTCTAGGGTCTGCTTTTTCAGTCTAACCGCGGGTTTGTACATTTTTTTTTGTACAATGACTAGCGATATTATTCTGTCCTCGTTATTTTGATGTTATTAAGACAGAAAACACAGCGTGGATAATCTCGGCGGAGATCAAGATTGATGTAAAAATCTTTCCGAAACTGCTAATTTTAGCCTGTTCCAAAAATAGCACTTTTTAACATTCGATTTGGGGTTTCTTAAACTTGTAGATCGTATCCTTATTAGACTCTTAAGAAACGGTAAATCTCTTTATAAATACTCGACTATTTTCGCGATGGATGTGTATTTATCATTCAGTATTCAGCAGATTTTATATTTCACCTTTATCATGACTAGATGGTGAAAATTCAGATTCACATTAGGTACGTAGGTTGTTCCGAAGCATAGAACGAATTTCACAAGGTCAAGCAGGAATCTCTCCTTGTGTTGCTAGGTACCCATAAATAATCATTCCCAAATAGGATATTAGGGAGAAGGTTGTAATGTTGTAATAGTTCAAGTCCACGTTTAGGCCGAAAAGGCTGTCGTGCTAAGAGACCTACGAGAATATTCCTCCACCATAAACAAAAAAATCAATTATGCCTTACAAGTTGCCGCGCTTCTCTGAAATACATCTTACAAAAGTATTTTGGCATTTTGATTTTATATCACAAAAGCAAAATCTCCCAAAATGATGTACTTAGCAATTATTTCGTTTAATGCTGCCATTTTGCCGTTTGAAGACGCGATAACAATCTGTTGCATGTTCCCGCCAAAACAACGTGTCCGCCATTTTTTAAACCCGATTTTGGTGTTATAATGCACTACAAATTCTGTTCGTTTGCCTTTTTACGTGCTTGAATTACACAATTTTGCTGGTTAAGTTTCTTATTAAGGTATTTAATAATGTTTACGTGCTTTGAACTGGTATAGTTTCAGTGATTTTATAAGTAACTTTATCCACGTAGGTATGTTTCGTAATACTTACCTATATGCAATGTTTATTATATAGATGCACCATGCACTAACCTGGCGGCTTTAAAAAATGACGCAAACACTAAATATTAAAAAAAAAATTATAGCTACTTACTCGCGTGAAGAAATAATACATAATTATTATTAATTTATATGAATAGTATTTATCAATAATATAATTATTATTACGAATTTATTGTTAAATAAGATTTTTGCGTAGCGCACTGTCGCGTCTCGGATTGGTGCGTAAAATGAGGACGGTTGTCCTCTTTTTTTTGCCGTTGCCATTTTAGAGAGCTGGAGCACATCGTATTTGGTTTGTAATATTAGCATTGCCTATATGTTATTTAATAACCGTAGAATCTTTGTCACATAGATAAGTACATATTTAATGATGATGAATGAAATGACTGGACTATCTACACTAATTTCAATCAATCAATTAGCTTATTGCAGTCCACTGACGGACATAAGCCTCTCCCAATATGCACGGGGTCTTCCGCCTTCTACATCCAGACTATCTCGGCTACGTTTTACCAATCGTCAATCTTATTAGCTGAGGGGCATCCCACTTTCCGGTTGCCGGCATACACATTAGTAATATCAATGGACATATTATTATTACAACCATGAACGAATTTCTACAATATAACATTATTCTAAATGCCAATTTAGATAAAATAAACTACCATTATCAAAGATAAGAAAATATTTTATTGAAAAACAACGAATATGTTTTGATAAAAGCAAACATTAACACACTTTTACTTCATAAATATCTGACTTTATTTCTTGTGCTTGTCTTGTCATAACATTCCCGATTCGTTTTATAGTTTCCTCTACAACAATATAAATGTAATTCACATTTTGTGAAGCTATAAACAAATTATTTATGAAAATGTTGTGCAAATTGCTATTTTCTTCCTCATAAACGTCTTGTAATTTATCCAAATCGTCCCTTAATTTACAACACCGCTCAAGTCGAAAATTGATGATTTTCACATTTCCAGAATGAGCAGCTCTATGCCATTGAATAGAGCTGCTCATTCTGCGTCTAACCATTGGATACATAATATAGATTTCAGTCAATTAGAAGACGTAATTTGCAAAATAGTGACAGCGCGCAAGTCAATTTGCCTCTCAACTCTCAACACACGACTATTTTCTTCGTCTCCTGTAAAGTTGATGACTTGTGCGGTGTTGTAAGCTAAGGGACGAAATGTATTTATGACATGGCCTTGACGTCCTAAGCTTTTATTGCAATAGATTTAATTTTGTTCCTTCCTACAACGAGGTAAAATATTTTTTAAATTAAATTATCGTGAAGCATTGATAGCCCCGAGTTGCACGGCCTATAGTGTACTTTAACGTTCATTGTTTTATTCGTTCCGTTTCGCTCCCATTCGCCACGCACTTTGTACCTCCGTATACCTCGGGACACGTATCTTGGACCTCAATTGCGAGATAAACGAGGCCCTGACGCCCGCGGATTGTTTTGTAATAATCTATGCTTGGTGAATTTATGCTCGTCCCCCGTAGTAGCACCCCGTGCTATCCTCAAAAGACACCCAAGAAACGTGTACTGCGTACAGAGAGCACATTTTAGGTTTAAGATATATATGTCACGAGCAATACCAGTTTCTAAACAGCGCCCAATACTTCACTTTTCTACGAAACTTTATAAACAAAGTAACATTTCTAATTCACTTAAATTTTGCTCTCAGAAAAAGAAAAGTTCCGTGAAACGAAAAGCGTAACTGTATTTCTGGACGGATATTGAAAGAACATTGTTTGGTTAGGATTTTCCTCGTTCGTAACTGCCGTTGTTGTTAAAACATTGTTATTTTTCCTCGTTCGCAACTGGCGTTGTTGCTAAAACATTGTTATTTTTCATGCATATAAAAGTTCGTGAAGAAATAAGAGCTTCGTTTTGGACAGATCGCCCGCGGGTAGATTGGAAAGAAAGATAGCTTAATGTAAATATCAATATTTGTAAGAAAGTTTCGTCTTACTTTATGTGCAGGTAATTTTATGAGTATCAGTTCTGGCAATACCTGAAACAAACAAAATAATTCGTTAGTTTTATAAACAGTTAAAGGCTTATGTAAGTAGTTAGAGTACAATTGACGTCAAAAATATGTAATGTATTGGTTTTTTTTTAATGTTTAATTTGAATTGAATTAAAAAAAATATATTAGCAACCAAAGATATTATATAAAAAGAAGTAGATTTGTTATTGCGCGAAAATCGTGAAGATCCGAAAACGAGTCAATTGGAACGTTTGCCTCTAGTACCGCGTGCCGAGCGGCGCCGGTCGGACGTTGAGCGGAAGCATCAGTGACTTAAAAAAATAACGAAAATGCCATCGTATGTTTATAGTCACTGCACGAACTATTACTCTAAAGTTAATAGACCAAAAGTGTAGATGAATTAAAAATGTGTGTGTGTGAGTTCGGCACATTTTTCTACGTTGATTTGTAAGCATATGACATGTCTATGTTTTTTTTTTTTTTTTTTTTTTTTTTTTTTTTTTTTTTTTTTTTTTTTTTTTATATATAGGACACGTCAATTTGACTTTGCCTCGCCTGATGGTAAGCTAAAGGCAAAGTCTCTGAAAAGAGGGTCACCATTACAGACATGTACCATGTTACAATGGTGGCACTCAGCTTGACGGCCTCATCAGATGCTTTTTCACGCCCCGCTTAAAGGACCCGGGACTATAGGAGGAGGGAAACACGTGAGCTGGTAAGGAATTCCAAGTCTTAATAGTGCGGCAGAAGAAGGAGTCGCCGAATCGCTTGGTTCTTGATGGAATATTTTGCACCGTATGCGGGTGGCATCTGAGTCCTGCACGTGTTGTCCTATATAGGAAAGGAGAGGGTGGGATTACTTGGAAGAGCTCATCAGAACATTCACCATGGTAGAGACGGTAAAATACCGCCAAAGATGCCACATCTCTACGCAACTGCAAAGGCTCAAGGGTGTAAGTGATCTCAGGATTCCCAATAATGCGGACCGCACGTCGCTGCAACCTGTCGAGAGCATCTAGTAAGTACTTTGCGGAGCCATCCCAGAGATGCGAGCAGTATTCCACGCAAGAGCGAATTTGTGTCTTGTAGAGAAGACACCGCTGCTCCGGCGTGAAAAAACGTCTCACTTTGTTCAGGACTCCGAGTTTACGCGATGCTGTTTTGATGATACTCTCGATGTAGTTTTTGTTGTTCAGTTTGCAGCGAACATCCATACCTAGGATATTGAGATTGTCCTGTAGTGGCAGTGGCGTGCTCTGAAGAGTTGGAAGGGGAAGGAAAGAAGATACCTTTGCTGTAAACGCGCATGCCTGCGTCTTCTTGGCATTGAACTCAACCAGGTTTTCAGAGCCCCATTGAGAAACGAGGTTCAGGGTCTGGTCAAGTTCACTAACAAGAAGCTGCCTCCTTTCCGCGATATCAGACTGCTTGGCCGCAGGATGTCCGTGATAACTCCCGTGTAAGGTGCTATCGTCTGCATAGCAGTGAATGCTGCCAGTGGACAGCATGTCGTTGATATGCAGAAGAAAGAGAGTGGGTGATAAGACGGACCCCTGCGGCACGCCAGCATTTACCTGCAAGAACTCCGAAGTTCGACCATCACAGAGGACGCGAATACGGCGCTCCTGCAGGAAGCTAGCCACCCAGTCGCACAGTCTAGGAGGCAGACCAAAGGCTGGTAACTTGGAAAGAAGCGATTTGTGCCAGACCCTATCAAACGCTTTGGCGATGTCAAGACTTATAGCCAGCGACTCGCCATGCTTGTCCATAGCCTCACCCCAAAGATGGGTAACGTACGCTAGAAGATCACCCGTTGACCGCTTCGGTCTAAAACCATATTGCCGGTCGTTGATTAAGGAGTGATCCTCTAGGTAACACATGAGCTGTTTGTTGATAATGTGCTCAAGTACTTTGCACAGTACTGAGGTGACGGCTATGGGCCTATAGTTGGTAGGGTCCGAGCGATCACCCTTCTTGGGGATCGGCTGTACATTCGCCTCCCTCCAAGCCGAAGGCACTGTACCCGAGATGTACGACATCCGGTACAACCGCGCCAGCATTGGAGACAACTCCGCTGCACATTTTTGAAGAACCACCGCTGGAATACCATCCGGTCCGCTGGCTTTCCGGACATCGAGTGACCGCAATACAGCACGGACATCGCGTTGCCTGATACGGATATCAGGCATCGCATGGCCACAAAAGGGCAGTGTCGGTGGCTGCATACCGCAATCATCGATCCGGGAGTTGGCCGCAAAGAGATTAACCAACAAATTAGCTTTCTCCTGCGGCTCATGGGCCAGGGATCCATCAAGTTTGCGCAACGGGGGCAGCGAAGGCTGGCAAAAGTTGGCTTGCACGGCTTTGGCCAATCGCCAGTAGCCACGGCTACCCGTGGGATGCGCCGCAAGCTCTTGGCCAAGCCGCGCTATGCGCTGGGCATCCGCTCTAACGCAAGCCCTCTTGCAGACCTTTGTGGCTTTGTTGTACGCTGCCTTGAAGTGACCCACGTTAGGATCGCGCGTGGCGCGCGCCCTTACCCAGGCGCGGTACGCAAACTGCTTTTGATTAACAGCCTCCGCGCACTCGCGGCCGAACCAAGGGCGCGCTCTGCGGGCACCGGTGACATCAGTGTAGGGGATATAGTATTCCATACCCAAGCTGATCTCACCGGCGACAGCAGTAGCACTATCCGAGGGGTTCTTACCTTCAAAGCAACGTGCAACCCACGGGATGGATGCAAAATACTCACGCATCCCATCCCAGTCCGCTGACGAGTAGTGCCAGAGACGCCGCTTTCCCTGTTCGGGTCGTGGGGGCGCTATAGTTGGCACCTTGGAACAAACCAGACAATGGTCGGAGTTGCCTAAGGCGGCTCGCACCGAAACACTGTACTGGTCTGGTTGACTCGTCAGCAGAAGGTCCAGCAGAGAGGGTGCTAGGCCCGACCTTCTTGGTATCCTGGTGACCTCGTGTACCAGTTGGGTCAGGCCGTGCGCCAGAGCAAATGCATGGGCGGCTCTTCCCGCATGGTCTGTTTTGGCGGAGCCCAACCAGATCTCGTGGTGGGCGTTAAAATCCCCCAAAAAAACCAATTCAGCGTTCGGAAACCGCTCCTGCGCATCATCTGCTGCCTGACTCAGATAATCGAAGAGTCGAGTTGTCTCGGTATCTCCTGTATGGGAACGGTAGAGGCACACATAGATCTGACTCGTTGAGCCATGGTCTACGTGTACCCAAAGGGTTGAAAAGGATGGGTCCTCTAGGCAGCGCAGACGGCGACAACAAACATCCGCCCTAACAAACACACACACCCCGGCCTTTGCACGGAAATTTTCCTCCATAACGTAGCCGGGGTAGAGCAAGTAAGACGTGTCGTCAGGGCGGCGTATTTGCGTCTCCGTCAGAAAAAGCATAGCTGGATTCGCCGTCTCGAGGTGTTGGTGGACGGCGTTGAGGTTTGTATGGAGCCCACAGATGTTAGTGGACTCCACCTCAAAAAGCGAGCTTACGGGAAATTGAAGAGCCGCTGTGAGTCTATGCTCTTTGTTCTGCGCTGCCATAATGAGAACGGAAAGGAGAGGGCGTGAAGAAGAGGTGATTGTCGTCGCAGCACAGCGTGACAAAGCGCGGGATTTTGGTTTCGTCTATTAACGTGAGGCATGGCGAGAGCCGATACGCCGAACGGAAGGGCCCCCGTACCCCCCCGAATATGGTCGCCGGGTTCCCGTATCCGGTCACCAACCGGCACGACGAGCCATATCGGGATTATGCGCGGCCTGGTGAGGCAGCCTCCCGGGGTGGTTAGCCCCAGTTGGGCCCCTGTACTATGCCGCGGGCGGCCAGCGGCACCACCGTTTCTACGGGTCTCCCTGCCCGGCGTGTCGCCCCGTGCCATCCCCACTAGACTCCGCCAAGACCCACTGGTCACACTAATGCTGCGACCACGATCACCTCAGCCCGGCTATGCACCTGCTGAACCCTGAACGCAATCCAACCGAAATTGGGTTACTATTTAAGGGCTTTTCGCAAAGTGCACGGTGGTACCTACCCGGTCGGATTTAGTGACAATTTTGTGTCATCAAAGTCCTACCACCAGTATGTCATTGTTAGCAACCGAAATTACTAATATTCCCTCCAACCCCTCCAGCTAAGCTAAAATGCTTGTGTTAGGAGTGAGTTTACGTCGGTAGTGTAATGACCAGGATTCGAACCCGGGACCTCTCGATTGCAAGGCCGACTCCTTAACCACTAAGCTACCGACTTCTATACCTACCAAATAATTGGTCACTTCAATATTTTGTTATGTACCTACTTTAGTTCTTATCTGTAAAGGCGCAAAAACGTATTTTACCTATTTAATTTACCCACATTATATGCAAAGTTTTGCACAAACAGCATTTATATTTTTAGGTAAAACGATTTGTTTCCACTAATAACTCATGCTTTATGACAACACACACGTTACTTTACACTCGTCCATTACCACTCATACATTCATTTTAAATATACTTTCGAAGAAAATATTGCAACATGAAACAAAATAAATATGACGAACGTGCAAGCAAAAAAGGAATTATGACACAAGTTCCTTTGCCTCGTATTAATATTCAAACGATAAATAAAAAGCGCGCGAAATGAGCTCATTAATTGCTGTGGGCAGGCGCGGCGCGTAATTTGAGCTGTCATCTTTAAAACGGCCAGTTGTGTGCATGGCGGCAAAAATAAATTTGCTAATAAAGTGCTTAAAGGAAAGTTTGTTTTAAGACCTTTAATGTAACATTTTGAGAAATAATTACAGCTATAATAACCTAAGATAATCTTACCTACCTTAGATTATATTTAAATACGATTGGCAACACTAGATAATGATTTGCTCAGAAGTTTACATGAATAAAATAAAATAAAAAATGAATAAAAAATAAACGGATTCTAACATTTAATTGTTAATACATTCCCTTAATTTTGTGACAATGGTTGCCTAAAAGCAGTAAGTCTATGCTTAGGTATTAATAAATATTATTATAAAGAGGAAAGACTTTAGTATGTAACGATTAAACTCAAAAACTACTGGATCCATTTTAACAATTATTTCGCCATTAGAAAGCTACATTAGCGTGTTACGCTACTATGAGCGATGAAAGGGATCCGAATTCCATGCAGGCGGAGCCGCCAGCAACAGCTAGTTATAGACTTAATAATATAAATTGCCATAAAATTCACAAAAATAACATTTCAATAACGACGTTACATAAAGTTACTACAATTTCATTCGTACAGTACAATAAATATTATAATGTAGGTACAATAGTACCAATATAAATCTAGTTTTACCAAGTAGGGACCATAAAAAATAGACTTTATTCACCAGCGACCGTTGCAAACGAAATTAGGTTAGGATGAATGGTGCGATGCCGCGGTCTCCTGACTTTTTTTAGGTACGGACCGCATGAATGAAGCGTGAAAATCTCGTTGAGAAAATGTAATGGTCGATTGCGTTGGTGGACTGCCAGATGTCATGGCCTATTAAGAGTCTGATGAATGAAGGTTGCTACTTTTGTTACGAAATGTTGTACATCAGTTAAAAAGTAAAAATTCTTCTTTTAAACTTTTAAAGGTAGTTTTTTTTTTCTTTTGTGCGTTTTAAGCAAGGTCAAGGGTTGTTTTAAAGCTCATAAAAGCAGCAGATTCAAAAATAAAAGAATAATGAACGAATATATAATGTATTTTATTCTTGTATGTATACCCAGTGCTTCCGTGTTTATAAAATCGTTGTAATTTTAGCCTTTGTACGCTATTTCGCAGGCACCGAAATTGTATTCTCGCGGTTTTTTTTTTTTTTTCGGGGTAACGGTGAAGGCTCTATGAAAGTATACTTGTACGACGAACAAACAAATAAATATTAACTTTTACATTCATATAAAGAAAACAAAATGATTGACGAAAACGTACATCCTCTCAATATTTTTTGAGATTGCATGTAATGTTTTACAAGAATGGAAATTAATCATGCTACCATGCTTAATTAATAAAATACACGTGTAACTTATGTATGTAAGTTTTATTTTACGGTAAATGTCCGCCCTCAATTTATTTGTGAAATATATCTGCGCTCATTTCATTGTTGTAACACTCATTAATTAGCAGTGAGTCAGTAACCTATAATACATTTTTATACCACTTAGGTGGCAGACAAGCACACCTCACCTGATGGGAAGCGGTTACCGTGGCCTATGGATGTGCCAACAGCAGGGGCGTCACACATTGCCATAGACACAATTTTAGACAAGCACCCATACACATATAAAAATAATTCTTTGCTCAAAAAACCTGCCCCCCTAGACAAGTGGTAATTCTTGGATGGTGTATTGTAAAATCGAATGATCAATCGTAAGTCATCAACGTATGTCAGAAACGTCAAATCCCATTCATTTACATATCATTCTATTCTACAATATACGCCTGCCAACAAATTTATAGGGGGGCTGTAATCAAAACTGTAAGTACGACATAAAGTCTGTAATGTGGCTGACGTGTACAAGCGTTGTCTCGTAAAAATTAATCACAAAATCTGCTGTAATTTAACATTATAGTTTTTAAATAGCTAATAAAAAAACTAACATGAAAACTAATGTAGAAAAAAAAACATTAACATGACAGATAATAAAATTCGTACCAGACTACAAAAGCATTTGGCGCCAAAAAGAGCTAAAGTTACACGAATGCACTCAGAGATAATTTTATGCTTTTTAAAAGCTGAGTATTAAAAAATATCGTTCATATTTCATAGAACGTGGGTGTTTCATGATATATCGAGTCTCGCTTACAGTGTACCCGGGTAGATTAAATATTGCACACTGATGGATGGAAATGGGAAAGCCGAGGGCTCTGAATAATAAGTTATAATAAATTTTATATTAAATAAAGACGGAATAGGTTGCTGTCTATTTTGCGCGGGAACTTATATTGCGTTTAATTGTAATTGATCGTACGATAGATGCGTTTTCTAATTTATCACTTGTTGACACGCCATATTTAAAAGTCTCGGATTAAAAATAGAGTTATATTTATGGCAAGTTGTTTTTAGAAATCCAAGTACAAATAACAAGTGCCTAGTAGGTACTTACTCACGTATAATATTACCAGATCTATTAATTCAATGTTGCCACTTTTTGACGTTTCTTTCTTTCTCTTTTTTTGCAAATTCAAAGAAAAGCTGTTTCATTTTTTTTAAATACCCATAGTTGATTAAAGTATAGATAGTGTGTGTGCAAATATTTGGACGTTTTAGACCTCCCAACTCCAAGAGGAATGCCTGGGCTGGAGCTCCATCCGGCAATCAGCAGGTGAAACCGGAATCATGAGGTTTGCTTGGCCTAGGGTTTTGTGGGCCCCATACACCCAAAAATAACCCATCCAATGTTCTTTAGTAGGTTCATAAGCATTTTGTACAAATAAATCGTATCTTTCAAATAATATTGATTCTATTTTCAAAAATCGTAATTCTCCATAGAGTTTATAACCTCACTTTATTTTTCAATGTCGTATGTACAACAATAACTTTGAAAGCCACAACTGTCAGAGATCCTTTAAGACCCAATTAATAATCCATAAATAACTGAGTAATCATACCTTTATTTAACAAATTTTTACCCCGAGGCGTCGGTAATTTAAGACGTGGTATCGATACTGGCAATATTTTGCAATCACATATGGTGGACGGCGTCGCACATGCAGTATTTAAATTGAAATATTGTACTTTATGCTAGTATTTATTATGGCAGATAGGTATTAGTGTTGGACGGGTTTTGATATTATAACTACAGAGGAATAATATAATAGAGTTGAAAATGTATGCACTACATTATGAGGTTCTTAAAGAAAGCCTCCCAATTTGGGAGAGGTCTATGTCCAGCAGTGGACTGCGATAGGCTAAATTGATTCACAGTCTAACTAAAAATTTAAACAAACAAAAGTGAAATCAAAGAAACACATTCCCGTATTCACACTGTACACACTTTCCCTCAGGACAAAATAATACAACAACAAAATCGTGACATGAGAACCGACCTTTCTCAACATTTTCACACATCGCCTGTGAGTTTTTCTGACGTGCAAAATGGCGTGATTACTGCGTGGGTTGTACCGATCGTTCGGCGAAGTGACCTGGGGCCACGCGAGATGTACTCAGCCTTGTTACTGGCTTGTAGACTTATGAAATTGGAGGGAAGACTAGTGTCAATGGCGATAACAATATGGCGGTGTTCACGAAAGGATTTGTGAGGATAAAGGTTATGATATTTCAGATTGTAACATAAAATTGTCTATTTGATAATGAGTAAATGTGGTTGCACTTTGAGGCCCGATATCGCACTATTATTTCTCCTTTGCTTTATTTTCAGAGACCTTCAGTAGTGTTCATCGGCATGGGAAACGTGGCGACTTTTTCATTTCAATAAAATCTCAAGAGGCAAGAAAATGTTTATTTTTCAAATTTAAAACTCTACTTCCATTTTTACAGTTGGAATTATCATATTATGGCATTTTCCCGGTTTTTTAAACGATGTTATCACAAGCTCATCTCAATAAAGCGTTGGAAAAAAAGGCAACATGGCAACATAGTTTTTTTTAAATTATTGACACGTCTTTCCCGCCCATTTTTCCATTCTATCCTAATATAAAATTCTACCCAATTTTCCATTCTATCCTAATATGTATTAAATTTTGCTCACTTTTTCGTTCTATCCTAATAGGTACAAAATTCTGTGGTAGGTATTTTCATTTCCAATTTCTCTATCCTTTAAAAACTTAATCTCACAGAAACATAAACGTGCAACTTACACAGAATATCGTTACAGATAATTTGGCTCGCACCGAGCACCCGGCGGGCATGGCGGGTAGGCAAACAAAACAACTGGTGATTGCTGGCCGCAGATGATATGATTGCATGAGCTACGGAGTACGGACCTAGGATAGTGCCCTGAGGCACCCCGTTTGAAAACTTCACCTCTACTTCTATAGCGCGATGCAGGAAGTTTAGATGTAGTGCAAACGTTTGATTTTGTTACAATATTGTAATATAGCTTTAAACTACATAAAGTTTATGCAAATATGTTATTTTCACAATTTTGTGATAATTCGCGTCGGTAGCTTAGTGGTTAAGGAGTCGGCCTTACGATCGAGAGGTCCCGGGTTCGAATCCTGGCCATTACACTACCGACGTGAACCCACTCCTAGCACAAGCAATTTAGCTTAGTTGGAGGGGTTAACGGGAATATTAGTAATTTCGGCTGCTAATATTCTTTAAAAAAAAAAAAAAAAAAAAATCATAGCCTATACAACAGTGTCATGTTGGCCCCGGTGAAGTAGAACATGGTCACCCCATCTCTTTCTGTGGGTGTCGTAGAAGGCGACTAAGGGATAGGGCTGTTCTCCATCCGACAGTAAACATACAGCCCATGACTAAGTGCCCGCTTAACGGTAATAGGCTCGCCCCTTATTACGTGGGACCGAAAATCAAAGTTGGAAAAATGTGTGTGATGTGATAATACACCTCTGCCTACCCTTTCGGGGATTTACAGGCGTGAATATATGTATGTATGGATGAATTTTTCCCACGCAAATCGAAACTATAATACCCATTCATTTTAAACAGATAACCTTCAATTCACACAGATTTGAGTAAGGCCTTTGACATTCTAGCTCAACATGCTAATTTTCTATCCCTATTGACTATAAAGTAAACCTATCGTCTGACAAACTAGGCACGCTTTAAAATTCTCGAAACACTATGATCTACACTTGACGTATTAAACTTGGGAAAATTACAGTATCCGAGAAAATGTGTGCGAAATCTTTCAATACTATTGTAACGTTACAGTCAAAGCACTCACAGCTCTTAATAGGTCAAAAGTATTGAATCAAAAGCATTCTCTCTATAACAGACACGTCGCGGGTTGAAGTCCAGCCTGAGTCGATTCTTTTTTTTATACCACTTAGGTCACAGAACCACACGGCCCTCTTGATGGAAAGTAGTTACCGTGGCTTATGGACGAGTGCAACAACAGGGGAGTTACACTCGCGCTGCCGAACCCTGTTGAAACAGAGAGTTTATGAGCTGTCAGTGCAGAAGCCTTTGGTCTTCCCACAGACAGCACAAAACCTCTCCAATGAGCTCTGGCTACAATCCTTATTTCTCTCTTCCTCGGTCAAAAGTTAGTTTGTCAGAAAATGATTGGTTTATTGCCTATTCAGTCAAAAGTACTTTTAACCGTTTATATTTCTGACTGTAGGTAACATAACGATATACTCACGCTTGAGGCTTTAAACACAGTGGGAATATCAGTTTGTTTTATTTTAAAATGAACTACAACAACGAAAGTATTGTGCGAAAAACTCTGCACTGTAGAAATCGTTAAAACAATAAATTATTATTATTTTGTGAAACGTGAACGCTGTAGGCTGTTTACTATTTAACTTATTTACAATTGTTATGTCAAATTGTTGGACTTTTCATCACTTATTTACGTATAGTTAGCAACAAAGTAGCTTAACACGATCCAATTTATAGTTGAACTTGGTCTTTAAACTTCGAATACAATAATAGCATCCCAAAAAACCATGAAATAACTTTTGGGCGCTGACGATTATAGAAATAATTTCGCTTGTATAAAATGTATGGACTACTAGCTGATACTCGCGGCTTCACCTGCGCATAACTTCCAAATGACTGCACCAAATTGGATAATTCTTTTTGTTCTGTGTTCGTTGTGTGACCAAGGTTTGTATAAAAAAAATTGAATAGAAGGTGCAGCAGGAACGGGATCTGAATACCACGTGAGTGAAATAAAGTTTGGCGATACGAAGTTCGCCGGGTCAGCTAGTTTATAATATTATCTAGTAGGATGTTAAAAATGTCTTCCGTTTTAAAATATTTTATTTCCCATAGATTTATTTCAATCTTTGGGATAAATAAACCAGAATCCAAATAGGTTCCAAAGTTATCGACATCAATAAAATTAAAAAGATAATAATTATAAATGAGAAGTCATCGTATTAGATCGTTAAGTCGATCATTGATTAGATTTGTTTCCTGTAGATCAAACAATCAACTTGCTACTGGCATTAAAAATGAAACGGGAGATTAAAATAAATTAAGCAAATCAGATAATTAATGCCTTAATGAGTTTTTAGATTAAAGTCCTGTTTTAAACGTTATAGTGCAGGAGCCTGTGAACGGTAAATAGACAAGCGTTTGACCACTATTTCACGTGCTTTACATTGCCGGAGGCGTTCCCCATACCTGTGATTTAAATTTTATTAAATCACAGGTATGGGGAACGCCGTCAATCTATCAATCAATCAATCAATTAGTCTATCGCAGTCCATTGGTGGACATAGGCTTCTCCCGGCCCAGCCACCCTTTTCAGGTCGTTAGTCCATCTGGTCACAGATGCCAATAATGCTAGAAACTGCTTCAAGTCCTCGGCTTGACGCGGCTTCCTTGTCATCAGTTTTTGATGCGCTGTTTTTAAAGTAACATATACAAATTACAGACAGTCATGTATCCTTTAAACCTAATTAAGTATATAGAATTAGAAATGTTTAAATTTAAACACCATGGTGGGAAGTTTCCAAGGTTTCTAATAGTGTAATCAATCAATTAATTAGCCTACTGCAGTCCACTGCTGGACATAGGCCTCTCCCAATATCACTTATATCTGTGGTTAAAAAAAATCCGTAATAATATATAACCTACGTCTTAGTTGGTTAGGCATTCACGCGCTCCTAGACCATAACTTTTTTACAGACATACAGGGTAATGAATCTCCACAAATTAAAACAATTCTCACTACGGAGAGCTTGCTAATCAAAAAGGCCGACTTACAAACGTCGATTTTCACTTCAATTGACTCCTAACATGTAAGTAATAGAGTCTAATATCGTGTAAATATAAAGCAAATTGAAATCGATGGATAAAACATGCCGCTTCTATTAAGGTACTGTCGTAAAAATGGATAATGTCCAGTGCAAAGGAACTAAAGAATTGATAGAATTTGTTCCATTGCAAGTTTGTACTATATGACTTTGTAATAAAGTTTACAATTAAATGAAAGTGCAGTGGTTGAGTGAATGAGTAGTACATGGTAACAATGAAAGTACAGATCCCTGTGAAAGTTCTCCTTTCTGAAACATTATGTTTGCGGCTGCATAAAACTTAAATGAATCTTAAACAAAACCTATTCTACTTATTTTAAACATGGAAGTTAATGATGATGTTTATTACTCCACCATTACTACAGAACAGATAATAGCCATTACGCTGAAATGACTGAACTACGGAGGGCTATTGTATGGGCGATTTGCTACTCATACACTTAATAAGATAATGGGAAATGATACTACTCTTTAGATAGATAAAACTGATAGGTATATAATGCAACAAAAGTGTCTAAAACTATGAATGATAGATGAGAACGCGCGGAATGCTTGATGACCGAATGCGAACTGAATTGATCGCTAAATAATTATAACATTGAAGTGAATAACATGATGATGCGTGCATTTACATGATTTCGTAATTATGTCGAGCGTAGCTCGTACAGCTACGATCTCTACTCCATGGGCTGAACGGATCTGAATGAAATTTTGTACAGGGATAGATATAGTCTGGAATAACACGGTCGGTTTCGTTACTTTTATTATATTCTGGCTGACCCAGCGAACTCCGTACCGATATATTTTTTCCCACTCGCGAAGAAAGTGGATCCCGTTCCCGCTGCACATTCCATTCAAATTACCGCGTGTATTTCTGATCCCGTTCCCGCAACGCAAAGCGAAAATTGAGTAAGAAAATTAAGAAAAGCAGAATCCATACTAATATTCATATTGAATAATTCACTTGTACTTTTCCACAATAATTATTTATTTAATTATAATAAATTGGAAAAAGCGAAATCAATTCTCGGGCGGGACTCGAACCCGCGATCTTTCCCTTACAGGGGGAACGCTCTGACCACTGAGCCACCGAGCTTCGCCCGAGAGTGACCCAATTTTTCCAATACATCCATCTTACGGCGATGGTAGGAGTAATCTACCGATATTCGTACGAACTATCGGAATCAATGAATGATGTTGCAATCATTTTTGGGTTCGAGTCCCGCCCGAGAATTGATTTCGCTTTTTCCAATTTATTATAATTTGTTTAGTCTAGCAAACTAATTGCTTTAAAATTATCTCAATTATTTATTTATTTGAACCTTACCGGTTTCACCTTATGGCATTCCACCAAGTGCCATCAATCTCCAGTATAAAGATACTAATATTATAAATGCGAAAGTAACTCTGTTTGTCTATCTGTCTGTCTGTCACGCTTTCACGCGTAAACCACTGAACCGATTTTGATGAAATTTGGTGTAGGGGTATATTAGACGTTGATGAAGGACATAGGCTATATTTGGTCGCGATAACCGACATCCACGCGGGTGGAGCCGCGGGAAACAGCTAGGCAGTAATAAACCGAAAACACAGAGACGAGGTTGAGGTCATCGCCAATGGGTTATGGAGGTCAGATAGCAGTCGCTTCTTGGCAAATATGGAAGAACAGTCAAACCCGCAATTAGACTGGAAAAAGCGGACTCGTCTGGAGTCCTCGTATTTATGGTGCATAGGCTCACTGTGAGGCATACGCGGTTCAGGGGAGTCACAGGAGACATGACTAAAATCGTGCACGTCTAATAGAAATGTCTTCCAAAAAGGTAGTTTCGGATGCGAATGGGATTAACTCTAGGATGAAGAAGAAATGCAGAGATGAACTTGTTCATTTCATATTTACGTCAATATGGACGTCTTTATTTGCTTCGAAATAAACATTAAAAACAGAGAATGTTTCACGCATTCCCGTTCACTGATCGCGGAGACAAGAATAGAATAAAAATAAATCGAGAATCGAGACAATCGCGACAATCGAGCGGCT
The DNA here is from genome assembly GCA_914767945.1 of Eilema depressum. Lineage (NCBI taxonomy): Eukaryota > Metazoa > Arthropoda > Insecta > Lepidoptera > Erebidae > Eilema > Eilema depressum. The sequence goes on from OU612025.1 coordinate 20,212,578, forward strand.
CGAACATCGACATCATTGTAAATATTCCGCCGTAACCGGATGGCAACATTGTTTTTACTTTTTTTGTTTACTTTTTTAAAAATAAAATCTTCATCTGACGCTTGAATGGATTGGGTTTCCGATTCGGCGAGCTTCGATGAGATGTTGGTACTTTTTATATTTTGATGTAGGTATTTGTTTTTAAATATTAAGTTTTAAAATAATTTAGTTTTTAAATATTTTATTTGGGATTTAGAAAAAAGCCGTGTTAGCTCCCGGTGAATTAAAATGGGGCACCCCATCTATTTAAGGGATAAGTCTGCGATACTTGTGTTCAACTTTCAAAATGACAGATGAATTCGTTCTTTGGCAGTGTCGAATTTGACATTCGAAGGCGGGAATTTCTTATAGCATGCCATTTCCATACTTTTCAAGTACTTTTTGAGAATCATTTTGTCGACATGCGCTCGACAACGTGACGTCACCAAACTTACAGCATGCGAAATTGACATCTCACCGCGGATTCAGCTATCGAGCTCACTTTGATCATTCGAGATGGTTGTTACAGCATGTGCCTGCTGTTCTCCATTCGATAGTTAACGCCCGCAAAAGTGACCGCTAGACGGCAATAGGCTCACCCTGAATACAGTTATCTCTTTTTTAAACTCTGCCTCTTAATTTTTTTATCATTCTCCCGAATTTCCCAGCACGACATTGCACAATCGTTGAAAAACGTTAAACTCTCCTTGAATTATTGAATCCAGATAATTTTAAACCACGTCATAATCCATTGTGTGATTTTTTAAACTAAAAAATCTTGATAGACAGACGCGAGACCGAAAACCGAAGAAACTTTTGCTTTTTATTAATCAAACCCAAAGACTTTTTTTTATAAAATCCCTTGTATTAAAAAGCCTGCATAAAATATTTTCTCAAGACAACTTAGTCCGAGGACACAGGGCACATTTTAATTGTCTCGTTTAAGTAGTATCTATGCACTTAAGTGCTATGTGTTCACTTAAGTGGTATCAGATCGTTAGGCGATGAAAAAAGCAATCGGACATTTTATTGGGACACCCTTATCCCGATTTAGAGGCTGCTTTAGGGATGAGATGTTTCGATTATGTTATCACGTTTTTTGTAGGATAACTTTCTTATCTGCCCCCTTAGACAAGTTGCAGTTCGTTGGTCTGCGTATTGTGGAATAGAATGACGAATGTATAGGATTTGATGTATATGACAGTCGTTGACGTATATCATAAACGTCAAATCCCCTACATTCGATATTCAATTAATTTCATTCGTTCGGAATTCCGGACACGTATCTTAGCCCCAAATCGCAAGACAAACGAGGCTCTGGCGCCCGCGGATTGCTTTGTAATAATCTATGCTTGGTGAATTTGAGTTCGTCCACCGCAGTATCACCCCGCGCTATCCTCAAAAGACACCCAAGAAATGTATACTGCGCGTATAGGACACATTTTGTTATACCAACTTTCATTCAATCAATTAACCTTCCCAATGCCACACGCGCAGAATTTCCCCGTGCTGGGAACAAAATTTTAAAACAATTAGCAAACCAACCTCTCCGCAATCGTTTTACGCAAGCCTTTCATTCACATCGCATGCTGGGAACGGTATGAACGGTATGAGACGTGTATGAAATTTCCTACATTACCGAGACTATCATTCATCTCGGCCACCGGCGCCCGCGCAGGTCGACATAAAGACAGCCGTACCGTTATCATTGGTATGCAAACGCATGCAGACTGGTCCTGGAACTGCGGTATTGTTTAAAATAAGGCTTTCGTAGCTTTTTGAAGAGAGTTTTGACTTGCTTGAATATTGTATTTTGACGAACTATCAGTGATCCATACTAATATTATAAATGCGAAAGTAACTCTGTCTGTATGTCTGTCTGTCTGTCTGTCTGTTACGCTTTCACGCCTAAACCACTGAACCGATTTTGATGAAATTTGGTATAGGGGTAGGACCTTTTTTTTTCTCTTCCTCTTAGCGTTATTTCCCAGTCGCATCCGAAGCTTTCAGCTCGAAGTCTGGGGTCCGCTTTTACCAGTCTTAACCACGGATTTGACTAGACCTCGATATTTTCCGTGAAGCGATTGTCATCTGACCTCCACAACCCAATGTTAACATTAGGCGATATCGAAGTTTTTGCAGTTAGACCGTTGTTTTTTTTGGATTTTTGAGGGCTCCAACTACCCGTAACGACTGCCATAGATGTTCTTATGGCAACCGGGACCGACGGCTTAACGTGCTCTCCGAGGCACGACCAGACCAATGCAAATACTCATATTTCATTCACACAAATATTTGCACTGAGCGGGGATCGAACCCGCGCCTCCTGCGTAGCGGCCGCGTTCACTACCGCTACGCCACGGAGGTTGTCAAACGTCAAAAAAAAAAAAAGGGACCTTGAGAACGGACATAGGCTATGTTTGGTCGCGATAACCGACATCCACGCGGGCGGAGCCGCGGGCAAAAGCTAGTATTAAATAAAACTACAAATATGTGTATCAGCCCCCTAGACAATAGTATGTCGAACCAATCCTTGCGGCAAAGCCTCATAAAATTTCATATTGTACAGATATACATTTCAGATTTGATTAAACCTACCAGAAAAGTAGGAAAAGAAAGTGGGGAGGGAGGAGTAAAAGGAGAAAGAAAAGAAGAAAACGTAAGGAGGACACCCCCTAGCCAGGTGGACTGACGACCTACGAAGGGTGGCTGGGACGGACTGGATGCGGAAGGCGGAGAGGCCTATGTCCAGCAGTGGACTGCAATAGGCTAATCGATTGATTGATTGACCAGAAAAGTGTGACTACTGTTCACAGAACTACTATTTTATAAACAAACTATAAATTATACCTTTTACGTCACAAAATGACATCTCTCGTTTATCTTTCGATCTCACAGCTCTCGTAATAAGCGACTAAGTACACGAGTAGTGGCCGTCGCGTGGAGATAGCGCTTAAATTACAGAAAACATGACAACACTATTTGTTAGCGAGATCTCGCTACTCGACGTGCTTAGAGCTCGCGAGGCTGGATAGTCCATCTTGTAGGGCCTTTGAACCTATATCTTTACCCGACTGCTAAGTGCCAAAAAGGGTTATGTTTTTTACAAGAGCTGTGAAGAGCTTAGATATAGTGATTACGATAGAGAAAGGGATGTTTAGATGGTTTGGACATGTGGAGAGGATGAACGAAAGAATACTGACGAAATAGATTTACGAAGCGAGGGTGAATGGACGGTAGGGGTCCGTCGACCTAGACATACGTATGTCAGTCAGATCGAAGGCATTTTTAAGAAAGGACATGTGAAGAGTACCCGAAACCGGCGAGCTAGTGTGAAAACAAATATGAAAGTAGAAGAAGTCAAAGAGAGAGAGAGAGAGAGAGGGAGAGAGAGAGAGAAGGAGAAAGAGAGCAATTTCGTTCTCAAAGATGTAGAAAAGAAAATGTGGTAACGCTGTTTAGTTAATTTCACCAATGAAAATTCGTTCAATTTAACTGAGTTTTCATAAATATACCTAATTATCTCATGTTTTATTTAGTTATAATGAAAAAACTAGCTAAAAACAGACAAACAGACAAGAATTAAAAAAGAAATCGTGTTCAGAATCTTCTTCCCTATCCAGCGCAACGAATCCTTGCCACTCACCTCTCAGGCAGGTTTCTAATTGCCGGGGAGGCTTAATTGAATGTTATTGAATTAGGATCGGGCGCACGCCGCCGCGGTAAATATGTAAGCCGATACCTCCGTACCCGTACCTACACCAGATTTAAGGTACGCGCTGGGAGGTGGAGGTTAATGGTTCACTGGTTCGGTGTCAGTGGGGTTATTTGGTTAAGGTATTACGGGTTTTTATAAAAAGATATAGGATGTAATCTGCTTGATAATCTTAACGGGGTTGATATGTACTGACAGCGACAAAAATTGATGATCTTATTATTCAGTGTCTAAAGTAAGTACCTATTTATTGCATAAGTTTTAAAGTAAGCTATGTGTAAAAATTCGTCTTGACATTAAAAATTACATCGAAAAATTTAAAGAGAAATAGGTGGTTTTTACTCAAATTCGCCGCGGACGGTCCCGTTTTTCGCGTACCCTATGTATGTAGTTTTATTTGTTTCGCTAAATAGGACTGGACGGATTTCGATGATTGGGGTCTCAAATGATAGGTATTCGATTCCTGAGTGAACATAAAATAGAATAAAAAATATACAGTGCCTTTTTGCGCAAATTTGATAGCAGGTCACTCATTTGCAAATCATAAATTGAGTGAAAATTAATGGGTAACCGCAAGCTATCAAACTTGTTTCGGTTTTTTTCAACAGTAGTCAGCTTTTTAAACTTTTTTATTTTATTTTGAGGTATGGGGACATAGGGAACATCGTAATAAGTGTTGGTCTACCTTTTCTATATGGCGCCAGTACTGCAGTGTACTCACATACAACTAGATATATCCAATGTCTCGTAACTGGTTTAATAAATACCTGAAACAAAATGATAAGCAATATTAAAATGGCGCCTATAAAAAAGAATGGTCTAACTACCATTGTACTGTCATGGATGCCCAAGACCGTACCAAGTGGTGGAAAGTGACTTCGGACTTCAAATGAAGGCCTCGGGTATAATTGGTACTCAATGATGACATGGGGACTCAATGATTGTATCTTATTTTTTTCTTCTTCATAGATCCCCTGCACGGTGGATCCAAGCGGAATAGAAAATATTATAAAAATAAAATGATCCCCCAGGGTATCAAATACGTATCCAACCGGAATAACTCATGATGATGATGAAAATGGCGCTTATATTATAATACCTACTGTCATTGATAATTATAATTATATTTTCCTGCTTACGTCATCACATACGTCACATTCGCCCTGAGAAAGTTACAGCATGAACTAATTGAGATAATGACAATATTCGCCGAAACATACAAAATACCTATATTAAAACAGGCGAATTAGCGATAATAATGATGTTATCGTGATGACGATTCACAATCATTAAATCATCACATCACACACACAATAAATAAATAATTAGTTTATTTATTTATTGTGTGTGTGATTAGGAAAATAAATCCCTGTGATCAAATGTGATCAGTACCTGATTAGGAATAATGAGTCGAGCTCATTAAAATTAGTTTTATAGCTCTCAACTCATTAAAATTAGTCCGAGTATGTGACTAACTGGGTCCCAAGCCGGTGCCACGTTCCATCTCCTATCTTGATATTAAATCGCTATAGAATGTGTTAAAATTAGTTTAATTTAGTGTAATCGCGAAAAGTTTCGATAAAATCATACTAAACATTAATGTTAACAGGATTTTTACTATTTTATCAATAAAAATTCATCACCGTCATCCTAATGTTGTTCTTCGCCATTATTGGTATGGTTTACACGGCTTTTATTAGAGGGACTGTCTTCTGACCTCCCAGGAACGACAGCTAACCGAACTCTAACGAGGTACGGGGCCACCCATGCTAATATCTGGCTAGTAGTGCTTAACTTTGCAATGCACTCAGTTACCACTTAGCAGCAAGTCCTTAAAAGTAGGTATAGCTCCCAATAATCCAACCAAATAACGAAACCATAACACAAGCAAAGTCGGCACTTTTAGAGATCCGTACTCAAAGAACAAAAACGAAACGCTATTACTAAGACTCCACTGTCCGTCTGCCTGGCATTTGACATGATGCCCACTCAGCTACAGTCTATCGCCGCACCGCTTGCCATAGGCAGGGAGTTCATCCTCACCCATTACGACCGGAAACGGTGCGCACTGTGCGGTATGAAAGGAACTTCATCCCTCGCACACTCAAGCTGTGGAATGAACTCTCCGCTGTGGTTTTCCCAAGCGACTACAATATGGGGTTCTTCAAGAAGGGCATTAGAAGGTTTCTTCAGGGTCGGCAGCACGAGTGTAACGCCGCTTGTGTTGCATACGTCCATAGGCCACGGTAACCACTTTACATCAGGTGGGTTCAAAAAGGGCAAAAACAGAATTTTACCGTCCATCTGTCCGTTTGTCTGTCTGTCACAGGCTGTACCAAGCCGTAATAGCTAGACAGTTGAAAAATTTCACATTGATTTATTTCTATTGCCGCTATAACAACAAATACTAAAACAGAATGGTACGGAACCCTTAGCGAACGAGTTCGACTCGCACTTGGCCGGTTTTTTTACTCCCATTGCCCCAGACTGAGCGGATTGAATCCGAGGCACTTTGATTGGCAACGGAATAGGTTTTAGTGCCTGCACTCCTTGTTTTGCACGACCCGGGAAGGTTGCAAATGTTTATACAATTCAATATGACGTTCAAAATGAAAAATGCTTTTTCGTCAGTTTGTTCACAAAGAGGATTTGTTATGTTTGGTTGGGCCTAGAATTTTAGCTGACTGAAATAATTATGTCTCTAGTTTGATTTATATGTTTGTGGTCAATGGATTCTGCTACGAACCTTACTTGAATTATTTTTTTATTGATGCGATATCTATATTATTGTAAAGTAGGGTTGCCATACGTCCCCGTACGCCGGGACATGTCCCCGTTTGAGGCCTGGTGTCCCGGCGTCCCGGCCAATAAGCAAATTGTCCCGGTTAAACATTTTTAGTATTATATTAGAGAGCTGGACTTGGTTGGTAAACAGTAATATACCTACAATAAACGCGACTATATAGCTAGGCTATTAATACGTAGATAGAACGACGAAAGCGCTGATATTTTTCCATACATGAATATGTTAATGAGTAATAAAGACCCCGGGGCCAATGATTTTACGAGAAAAACGCGATGAAGGACAGATGGCGATCATACTTGGACATGCTGAATAAGCAGCAAGAGGTGCATCCACCAGACCTCTTTCCGAAACAAGGACTAGTGCCACCGATAACGCCTGCAGAAGTACAGACTTGGCCTCGACGAAGTTCCCATCGAGGCTTGGAAGGCAATGGGTGCATTGGGTGCTCGTGGTGTGAGCATTCTAACCTGGGTCGGCCGGGGTGCGAGGGATATGGCTATGACAATCTCACCTCCGGCAACTGACGGCCCACAGAAGGCGTGCGTTTTAGTTGGTTCGAGTCCGACATAACCTCCTCCTCCGACTCCGGCGGGGGAGGTATCCGTGGGGATTTTTCGCACGATAAAAAAAAAAAAAAAAAAAAAAGCATTCTAACAAATCTGTATAACCGCATACTTCTCACCGTGAGATCCTGAGCCAGTGGAGACTGAGCTTCATTACGCCAGTATTCATAGGCAAGGGATCGGTCCAGGGAGTGTGGTAGTAACCGCGGTATAAAGATAATGTCCCATACCATGAAGCTCTATGAGCAGATAATCGACTCCCGGATCCGACAGGAGAGTACACTCTCGGAGTGTCAGTATGGGTTACGTCCCGGGCACGGGATCATGGATCCGGTGTTCGCCCTTCGATTGTGTTCCTCGCGCGGTGATCTGGTGGGTACTGTGGGCTAAGGGAGTTCCAGAGACCCACATTGACACCATCCAAGATATGTATCATGATTCTGGTTCCGTGGTTCGGAGTGCTTTTGGTGACTCAAAAGCCTTCCCCATCACCATCGGAGTACACCAAGGATCCGTCCTTAGTCCTTACTTGTTCAGCTCTGTATTAGACGTCTTGTTGGACAGTATCAGAAAACCACATAAGCAGCCTCCGTGGTTGCTCATGTATGCTGATGATATTGCGCTGAAGGACGCGGACAGGAGCAGATTGGTGCAACACGTGAAAGTGTGGAAGGAAGCGCTTGAGAACGGTGGTATGAAGCTAAATGTAGCGATGACAGAAAGTTTAGCGTTAAACTCGACAGATTTCACACCGGTTCGCATAGGCGATGATTCGGTTTAAGTACCTGGGATCTGTACTTCATGTGACCAGTGAAATCGACTACGACATCAGGGCACGCATTGCTTCCGCGTGGGCCAGGTGGTGAGAAATGACTGGCGTCACGGGTGATCCCAAAATGCCAGTCAGGTTGAAGGGGCAGGTCTATAAGACGATCATTAAGCCTGTCCTCTTACATGGTTGTGAGAGCAAAAGCGTAAGCACGTAAGAGCTGCATGTCACGGAGATAAAAATGCTGCGTGAGGAACTCTTGCAGCCGCGGCAGCCTTCATGTCCATGACATCGCAGATAAAATGCAAGAGAGCCGCCTTCGCTGGTGCGGCCACGTCTTGCGGCAACCGCCAGGATACGTGGGTAGCAAATGCCTGACAATGGCGCCCCCGCCGGGTCCAGGTAGAAGGGATAGGCCCAAGAAGTCCTGGCTTGACGTCGTGGAGAGTGTTATGCGTGCAAATGGTCTCACTACCATGGACGCCCAAGATCGTGTCAAGTGGAGGAGGAAGAGCCGGAAGGCGGACCCTGAGCTCCGGGGTCATCTTGGCCAGGGATGCAATCGGGAGAAAGCGTCTACATGAAGATGATGTTTAACTTAATGTTGATTTCGTCAAAATATTTTGTACAATTATCAAAAGTTGATTCTGATGATTTTTCGAATTTCAGAAAACATAGGAAGCCCGGGTCGCTGCCCGCTTGTTTAACGCTTGTTTATTGGCAGTGTTGATAGTTGTTGTAATAAAAGTTCCTATTTTTCTACCTTTACTATTTTTTCTTCAAATGTCCCGGTCTAGGTCCCCACACTTATGGCAACCCTATTGTAAAGTCGTATCTATACATTGGAGATACGTACAAAAATATTTGGGTGTTATATTAACGATACTGAACACTGTAATCTTCGTTTTTTTTTTTCATTCTTGTTTGATCGAAATGTATTCAAAAACTATATGTACGGATTTTAATGCAGTTTTTTTGCTTCAAAGGACTTAGACTTAAAATTTTATGTTTAGTAATTATATTATTTGTTGGATCGCAATGGGTTGAGTAGAATCGGAGATATGACATACGCGATTTTTGTCAGAGGCTGGTAAGAAATAAAAATGGCAATGACATCAGTACACTTGCATAAAATGTTTCATGGCAGTAGAGGAACCTCGTTAATTGCATAAGGACAGTACCTACTGTAGTAGATAGCAAACTGCTGTCTCTACCTACCTCGGCGGAGAAACCGTGAATATATTTTACTACATAATAATCAATTCATAAATCATACATCCACTAAAAAGGCTGAACAAACGTAATACCCTCATTACCATAATTGGTTTTCCCAGCTCTAATTAGATATACTTTCCCAACACAAAATTTTCCCCTGACATTTTCCCCACACAAGAGGACTAGTATTACCGCTACGCCGCATAAATTCAAAATTCCCGATATTCCCGATAACATCACTGATTTAAGTGCATTCATTAATATTCTGGTCGTTATGCACATTGTCTGACACTTAACAACCGAACGGCATTATGTGTAATTACTATAGACGGCGGGGTATTTTTAAAGTGTTCTTTTTCATGTTTTTGGGTTTTGATGAGCGATTTAATGAACGAAAGATGATTTTATTGGACGTTATGTGCAATGCCTGAGGGTTTTACGGTCAATATAGATTGATCTCAGCCATCAACCAGGGTATTCGTTTAAGTAATGAATTTTGATGTTAACAATAAATTGACTTGTGAAGCGCATTTTTTTAAATCTTCATCGTTTCAGAGTAATGTAATAAACATGTCAGTAAGTACGTACGTATTATAAAGGTTTTAAAAAAAGATAAGAATGTATTATATAACATTAAGCTATTAAGGGTCCGTACCTTATATGAAGAAACGGAACCCTTAATGTACGAACTCTTCCGGGCGAGGCTCCGTGGTTCAGAGCATTCCCCCTGTAAGGGAAAGGTCGCGGGTCTAACTCTCTCCTGGATGATTGTACCAATTTCAAACTTTCCTATTTAGTCAAAATTAGCCGCTAGAATGTTATGAAATAAAACCTTCCAATATTGGGCGACGCCAATGTCCAGCAGTGGACTGCAACAGGCTAATTGATATCATAAGTCAATTACATTCACAACACGTTACACAAGACTTGCTATGTATTTATAATTTCAAAGTGACCCACAGTGCAAATAGATGTAACGACGGCCTAATGGTACAATATTGATGTGCCGGGGACCCAGAACGCGACAGTTGTCACGGAGGACATTCTACCTGTCATTATTGTTACCGCTACGTGTGAGGAATGAGGAAGCGGTCTGAGTGATAGGCGATCGCGATGATAGCATTTTGTGTCAGTGTTTTAACAGGTTGGTAACAGATAACAGGTTAACATGTGTGTTATGTTGACACGATGAAATCCTGAAGTGTAAAGAAGGTTAAAAATGGGGCACCTGACGACATCTGTATAAATAGTCAATGGCTACTTGCACGCACACCCTTACAATAAGTTTATTGCTCAAGTGGTCCTTTTGATGGTATAAACCCATGAAAATTTCTGATTATCTTTTTCTTACCTTCTTCCTTCCTTTTAATTGTATGAGTAATTGTATGTGAATATAACGTGAGAGTATGATACTTTCCTGGTTTAAGCGGCACACTTGCACTAGGTATGAAAAGTATGTGTTTACCAAGCAGGACGTAATATTCAGAGGGCAATGTATTTACACTGAGCGGAAAATCCATTGAACACTTAATCCTACTAATATTATAAATGTGAAAGTTTGTGAGAATGGATGTGTGGATGTTTGTTACTCTTTCACGCATAAACGGCTGGACCGATTTGGTTGAAATTTGGTATGTATATAGGTTATACCCTGGATTAACATATAGGCTATATATCAGCGATGAACGGGATCAGAATTCCACGCGGGCGGAGCCGCGGGCAACAGCTAGTATTTCAATATATTCGCCCCGCTTTCCGCTTCCGCCTATAACTTAACATGTGTTATACAAAATCGTTGACAGTATGACAAATTAATACGTAGAGGCGCGCGTGGCGCGCATTAGTGGCGTCACCCCGCCCCGCTACCCGCTATCGAGCGGACAGTGCCCTACTGCCGCGTTCAACGGTCCCAATTAGAGGGATTCGGGAATATATTAATAATTAATGCTCCCCATATTGGTATATTGGGGTCAGTGGAGGTATAGTATATCCAGGTTGGACTGAATATAGGTAGATTCTTCCATATCGTACCCGCAAGTGTCCTGCGCTCGTTCGACTCGATGAGGGCGACACAAAGTTTAGAGAAAAATATTTTTTCTGCAGTACGAGAGTAGTAGCAAGTAGCCAAAGACATTTCATAACATAGACATGTCATATGCTTACAAATCAACGTAGAAAAATGTGCCGAACTCACACACACACATTTTTAATTCATCTACACTTCCCTACATAACCAATGGATTGAAAAGAGAGGACATGAAAAATACAATATAAAAGAAGAAGACAGCTATTGTTTGTCACTTGTACTTTAATGATAACAATGTACCAATCACAGTGCGGTTGCTAGTCGGTGACATAGGCTAACAAAATTATTGAAAAAGAAGGTACAGAGCTCTCTGAATTGAGGTTATTGCCTAATTTTGTTTAGACAAAGATGTTTGTTTAACTTTGTTAATGTATTATGAAAAAGCTAGGTATAATTTTTAAATTTCATTATTTTGTTGCTGTCAGTAGTACAATTTTAACAAGTACCTAAGTAGGTACTTGCCAGTAAAGTGAAGTTTGAGATAATTGCGTAATTTTGTTTAGACAAAGATGTTTGTTTGTCATTGTTATTGTATCTTCTAATATATAAAATTCTTCTGTCACGGGGTGCGTAATCGAACTCCTCCGAAACGGCTCGACCGATTTTGATGAAATTTTTTGTGCTTATCCGGTATCTATGAGAATCGGCCAACATCTATTTTTCATCCCCCTAAGTGATAAGGGTGCAGCGGGAACGGGATTTGAATACCACGCGGGCCGAAAATATGGCGGTACGAAGTTCGCCGGGGCAGCTAGTTAAGTATAAAAAAGCTAGGTATGTTTATTCTATTTCATTATTTTGTTGCTGCCAATAGTACCTACAAATTTTAACAAGTAGGTACTTACCTAAGTAGATACTTGCCAGTGAAGTGAAGTTCGCACTTATTAACTTACTTGAACCACATAGTATTAGTAGGCAATTATAAAAAACAACAAATTAAAATTGGGAGGTAGTATGTAGTGAGTTTAATGCCTACGATATTCTCATCTGTACTTTAATCTATGTTCGGATCACACACGTCCTTGTCGCTCACGCACCAAATTATATCATACTGTCTCTTTTTAACAATTTTAACTTGAATATTATGAAAGTCAGAAATTTGGTCTTTATCAGTCGAAATATGTATTATTTCCATGTGATATGAACTCCCTTTCGATGTATTAACTTTAGAGTAATAGTTCGTGCACTGTCTATAAACATACGATGGCATTTTCGTTATTTTTATAAGTCACTGATGCTTCCGCTCAACGTCCGGCCGGCGCCGCTCGGCACGCGGTACCTACTAGAGGCAAACGTTCCAATTGACTCGTTTTCGAATCTTCACGATTTTCGCGCAATAACGAATCTACTTCTTTTTATATATAATATCTTTGCAAGTAGCTATACGAGACAGTCTGTTGTCTGTTGTCAAAAATTGGATAACGGTTCCGGGATGACGTAGAAATAAATTTCGGACGAGACGTAAAATATACAGATATATATTTTAAAGAAATAGACAGCCAAAACAGAAAATTAAATAGGTACACGTAAAATGACAAACTAAATGTGTAATACAGTCGCCATCTTGTCTTGTTAAATTGCGCGGCAATAACGACTATGTAATTGTTTGGAACCTTTTTTCTAATGTTTCCATTCTTCTCTTTTACAAATGCCATTGGAAGCTGTAATCCATCATCATGGTATATGATTTATGGTGTGTTACATTATGAATAGCTGGTTTTTGAGAACATTGTCCTTGAAATAAGTAAGTACCTATTAGTCATTTGTCTTGAAAGGGGTACTGTCCACATGTGGGAGTTAGATTTCTTATTTAAAAATAGAATCATATTTTTTATGTAGGTAGTCTACAAAATAGGATCTTGAACGGAATTTATTATCTGTGCTTTAGTTGTCTTAATTTTTTTATCCTTATCGATTTACGTGAGAAGAAAAGAGACAGCAGGAAACTAAGTCACAATCTTTAAGTAAGGCAATGATTGCTCGTAAAAGTCTAGTGAGATAAATTGTTATTGTTGATAGTATAGAAATGATGTTGAGGCTGGCAACCCAACACTGACCATTATGGGTGCAACTTTGTTAGCTTTTGCCATAAAATCTGTCAGAGTATTGGATTCATGGTTTCCAGTAGTGGATCTGCATTCACATAGCATTCATTTAGCTTTTGTCGATTTGAACTACTGATATTGTATACTAGGATGTAATACACCTGATAAGCCCATTCAAGCACTGAGAAATATACTAGGTACAAGTAGCAGAAAACAAGGAGAAGATTTATGAAGTCAAATCTTCTTAGTGTTGGGTATTTTTCGTATAAACTTTCTTGAAATTGGAATAAAATTATATTATGCTGTTGACGCTTCCATAGAGCCACTGGTTTTTTTTTTTTTTCAGGCAAGGAGTGTCATAATGGGGGAAGTTTTTGTTTTCTCCGTAAACATATAAACTTTTGTTGGAATTGGGAAGATGGTGGTTTTTTGTTGCTCTGATTAATGGCGTTTAACAAGAAACTAGTTGATTATTCAACGAAATTCACTCTTCCAGTGCTAAAATAATATCAATAGACTGCGTGCCCGAACTCTAAGGTTCGTGGTTAATGTAACAAACAGTTCTATGCTGCTATAGGTATATGTTTGCTTTATTTTATTTTATAGTACGGAAAAAGTCAATTTAGCACGAATTGGCAATATTGAAGCGACAGTGCCGCCATCCTTCAGTTTGTGGAATTGTTGGTGCGATTATAGTTTCGGCGTTCCGTTCCAAATTCAAAATTCATTCCCGCTACAAACAGGACCAGCGTCAATTTTTTTTTTTTTTTTACTATAGAAGTCAATTATAAAAACTCGACTATTACGCGAATTCAGTCACGGACTCCGCTATAATTAAATCTGTCAGCTTACACTTCACAAACACGCATAATGCGCTCTTAGTCTGCGCTCCGAACATCAAAGAACACACGACAGCACCTTATCGTCATGTCAGCACCTCCCGGAAATGTAAGATTAACGGACATGATTTCTGAAGCCCCTTTCTGCCAACATTACCAAATATTTGACGTCTCCGCTTTGTACAGGATTTGTGAATGTCTAAATAATTTTCGGGATTCACCTATAGAGTGTTATGAGGGGTTTACACGAGTCGATTTTCAGTAATCGTCTCATCAAGCCACTTTGCAGAATTCTAGTCGAATTGCCGTTTAAACAGTCTACTTTCGGCGCGGCAAAAATCGGTGAGGCTTTAAGGCATGATTCCATAGCCGACCGCATACGACAACTGCCGACGCACGCAGCACATGCGCGTATTTCATTGCGGCTTCTCAATGGTCCCATTTATCCGTACCGGAGTTTGACAAGTAATGTGTAAGCTGTATGTGCTGCATGCGTCGACAGTTGTCGTATGCGGTCGGCTTCGGAATCATAACTTTAGTCACCTGTGTATATACATACTGTAAGTCCCGCATTACAGATTTAACAGGTGGTTTCCAGAGCTAATATACCTACTACAGAGATTAAATGTATTTACACCACATAAGTCGGCTATAATATAATACCAAGTCGGCATTCGGTACGCGGAAATTGAGCGAATTATTTATTTTATTTTATATCGCAATTCTGTCAATAAATATTTTTGAGGTTGTCTAAACGCAACTAAATATATGATAGTAAAGTTACCAAACGCCATTTTTGGTTATTTATTTGATGAGGGTTACCGAGAAATTGTTCAAATGAGATATAATATAAACAGATGAAATGATGCATCTACTGAGTCATAATTTGGATCGCCTTTGGTTGATTCATAGAGAATACCTTAGTTATTAAGTCTGCCCATGCATAAAGGCTGGTAATAACCTAAAACATATAATTTATCACAAGTTAAATATCAATAAAATAAACATACAAACAGAACTACTTTCGCATTCATAAGTAAGGATTTAAAATGCAAGTGCAGTCGTTTACAATACCCGTTACCATTATTTATTAGCCACCAAACAGTAGCCTCGAACCGAGTGGATATTCGGGTCGTGAGTGTCCACACTTATATGGATTCACTTCATAATTTACGTGCGACACCTGTTGACGCGAACGACGTACTAATTTTGTATGAGTGTGTGTTTATTTTAGTAAGAAATTGTTATTTTTAATATACGCTAATGGTGTAGCAATGGTTATTTTTGATGACGCTATTTTTAGTACCGGTCGTGTTGTTGGGTAAATATAGGTACAAACACGGAGAAATATCGTTAAACTATGTATAGAAACTAAGTTCTTGGGTGTACGAAGCCCTATCATGGTCTTCAGGGCCAAGTCAATCCTATCTGACGAATAACGGATGAGGCTGTCCTCATTCTTTATACCACTTAGGTGGCAGACAAGCACACAGCCCACCTGAAGGAAAGTGCGTTACCGTGGCCTATGGACGTATGCAACACCAGGGGCGTCACACGCGTGCTACCGACCCTCAAGAAAACTTCTAATGCCGTTCTTGAAGAACCCCATATTGTAAGAAAGAAAAGAAAGAAAGAAAAAAGTTTTATTTGAGTTATCTGCACAATGTGAAATAATACAGCAATACAATAATATTACCAATAATACAGCAACATTCAATTATCGCGCAAACCCAAATAGGGCCCCATCTCAGCATGAATGCTGCGTACATCATTAGTATACGCAGCGCTGGTTTTCAGATGGAGCCGCTAGTTAGCACTGTCGCCCCGCCTGTACATGATCATCACTACAAGTCACAGTCACAAATCACAGATGCTCGCTCTCTCGATCATCCCCCGAACCTTTGCCCAACTCAGTTGGAGTTAAATTTCAGTCTAACTAAGCCTCAAATATTTGAGAAGACGAGTGGACACGGTACGAATTTTAGTAGACGAGGGTAAGCCGTCGGTCCCGGCATCATACGAACATTTGAGCATCTATGGCAGTCGTTATGGTTAGTTTGAACCCTAAAAAATCCAACAACTGATCTAACTGTAATAGTTCCTTCCAATGTTGTGGAGGTTAGTGGCAGTCGCCTGACGGAAAATATCGAACATTAGTCAAACCCGTAGTTAGACTGGAAAAGGGGTCCCCTGACTCCAAGATAAAAACTTTGGATGCGACTGGGATTAACGCTAAGATGAAGAA
Organism: Eilema depressum; assembly: GCA_914767945.1. Taxonomy (NCBI): domain Eukaryota; kingdom Metazoa; phylum Arthropoda; class Insecta; order Lepidoptera; family Erebidae; genus Eilema; species Eilema depressum. Next base: position 20,228,879 of record OU612025.1, read on the forward strand.
AAGTGGGTTAGTCGCCTATATCTTCAGTGTAGCGACTGCAATATAAAAAATGAATCGGAATCCTGAATTATTAAAAAAAAACCAAAACCCGACTAGTTACTGCAAAATCACGCTCTAAAATGTATAAAACAAGAAAATAATTATCAAGAATAGCCGTGGTCGTATGCCACTTACTCTAACAAAACAATAAAATCTAGGGAAAAGTGGCATACGACCACGGCTACGACATACATAATGTCGTAACCCGTCAAAATCATAATCATAACCTCCTTTGGCTTGGTCGTAGTCGGGTAAAAAAGGGACAAGAACATAACATAACATAACATAAACTCACGCCTTTATCCCCGAAGGGGTAGGCAGAGGTGCTAGCATCCACATTTCGCCGTTTATGTTTAGTTTAGCCTATTGCCATTAACCGGGCACTTATAAACCTGCGATAAATACACACATAACTTCGAAAAGCATCGAAAAGTCATTGGTGTGTGCCATGGTAAAACCTGGGATCGAACCCGAGACCTCGTCTCAGCAGTCCATTACCCATACCACTAGGCTACCGCGAAAGGGACAAGGCGGAGGTCTTATTTGTGTGATTGCTTTAAAGGGCGTAAAGTTTATCTTATTGTTTATCATTATGCCGTGTATATCGTAAAAGGTAAGCAGACATCGTCGCAATCGTAAAACCCAACGTCCCGGTGTTATAAAAGGTTATCCATTCATGTTTTATTTCATTTTATCGTATCGTTAAACAGATTATGGATACGATATGTTCATAACAGAACTTTTATCGCTCAATTTCAACAGATTTGCGGTTAGAGTCGTATTGATTTTTATGGCTGTAAACCGTGAATACAAAAATGTATGGTTAAACTTTTGGATGGATAAATATGGTTGGTAATTAGTAGGTATTCATTGATAGGTAAGTATTACAATCCCTACTTCCCTACTAATATTATAAATGCGAAAGTAACTCTGTCTGTCTGTCTGTCTGCCTGTCTGTCTGTCTCGCTTTTACGACTAAACCGCTGAACCGATTTTGATGAAATTTGGTATAGGGGTAGATTAGACCTTGAGAAAGGACATAGGCTATGTTTGGTCGCGATAACTGACATCCACGCGGGCGGAGCCGCGGGCAAAAGCTAGTATTGTATAAAAATCACGGTTCAATGGCTACGTATGTATTTTACTGAAAGGTACAGGGATAGATTACAGTCTGAAATAACACATAGGCTACTTTTCATCCCGGGAATAGGTTCCCATAGGTTGCGGGAACGGGACCCTCTTGTCCAAGACTTTGCCGTCAGCTTACCACCAGGCGAGGCGAAATCAAATTGACCTATATAAAAAAAACTTTCACGGGGGTGATGCACACAATACATTATACTCTACTCACACAAACACAGTACATATAAACAAAATCATCCATCATCTTTACTCCCAGTTGCGTCCGAGTCTTACGAAAACAAAACGACAAATATCATACAATCGTAATGACGTCACAAGACATGCAGCTACCCTCGACAGCATAACCCCAGAGGTAGGCACGTTCACAGAAAGTGTCAAATGACATCACATCGACAAAATGAAATCATAAAACGCGCTGCCGCGGCGAACGCGGGCTGCTAGGGCTGTCCGTAACAAAAAAAATCTTTTCATTTGGTAAAAAAGTTTTGAATCGAAAGCAAACATTATTCAATGAAATAGCGATAATAGCGATTTATTTTATGTCATTTTTAAGGTTTCGGTAGACTGATTCCGAGGCTTCAGTTGCTTTTCAACAGCTATGGTCACGGGGAGATAAAGGCCACTTCCACTTCCATTTAGTACTGAATCTCGATTTATCTGAGAATAGATTGTATAGACAGATTGTCATTTATTTTTTTATTTTTTTTATACCACTTAGGTGGCAGACAAGCACACGGCCCACCTGATGGAAAGTGGTTACCGTGGCCTATGGACGTATGCAACACCAGGGGCGTCATAGACAATCTCAAATTTAAACCATGATATTGTAGCTGTTTCATCGGTTTACAGGTGATATCGTAATCCCTGTGAACAGTTTTTTTTTTTATAATTCAAGTGGACGACCAAGCAACAGCTAGTATTATGTAAAAATCTAATGAAAATAAATAGCCAAGTGCACAATTGCTCGGCATGGCAATCTTCCACTATTAAATTAACACATCGCATAAAATGAACAATATATTAAGACAAATTACGAAATAAAGTGAAGTTCCAACCCTGTGACATCCTTAGATCGCCCGCGCGATAGTAGCGCGGTCGCGCGCGATTAATGGCCGCGATAGCGCGCGGCTACGCGGCAAACGCTCGCCTTGAAGTGTTTTTGTGAATTTTTCACTTTTATGTCATATTCATTTTGATTGTATGACAGTGAAATATATTTTTGTGGTGGTACAGAATGACATGCGCAACGAATAAGTGTGTAGTGAGGGTTATGAAAGTGACATCTTAGCGGTCACATGTCGCAAAAAATTATTATCAAAAAGCTAAAGGAAGGGGTTTCTGAAGTGACTTTCTTTTTGAAATTTTTCGATTCATAGTCGAATTTTTTTTACCTAAATTGGTCGTGTTTTAGTAAATCTCGTCAATAGTGGTCGTTTAAAAGCTCACCATACGTATGTAAATCATAAAACAACCATAAGAAAATTACTTAATTTTTCGAAGAATTCTTTTTTTTTTTTTTTTTATATTCGTTCCTTTCGGAACAGGCTAAGGTTCTATGACCATGCTGCCTTGTCATCAGTTATTTTTTAATATATTTTGGATGATGATGAGGATGAGGATGAGGATGATGATGATAATGGTGAGTTGATGATGATGATGATGATGATGACGATGATGATGATTGCTGCCTCAGTAAAGTGGTGGAAACTTTACTAAAGGCTTATTACGGAGATTTGAAACCAACACGAGAAGTCACAATCCACTGTAATATTTCACTTTCCTACTCTTGTGCGCGTTTTCCAAGACGTTATGTCTAAAATTCCACCATATTTACACATAAAAACTCGAACTCACACGAATTTCGGAAAATAAAATATCACAGTGATGCGTCTCCTTGCCTTGCCGCCAAAACTCTCGAAGAATTCTATTTTTTTTTCTAAAGTTAGAATATTTTCAGAACGAATATTTTGTCTATGAATTCCAACACGCCATTTTACTATCTCTCAAATTCCACCGCTACTAGTTACACTTACATCAATAAATTAACTAAGAAAGCCCATAAAACATGTCTTGTCCAACCTACAAACAAACAGACACTAATATAATGCTTTGATCAAATCTCCTCCGTCGACACATCAAAGAGAGTTATATATAAAATTATCGACGAATTGATTCCGAGATTGAGGGAACTACGGCCGATAGCTATTTCAATTCGACTTCTACATAAAATATACAGCTGGTTAAGTTTCTGGAGAAAAACATTGTTAGAATCATAGTGAAAAAATAAAATGAGCATCCTGGTTCGGACATGTAATGCGTAGGGATGAAAATAATGTCGTTATGAAGGCATTAATTATGGAAGTGGATGGCTACAAGGGGAGAGGAAGACCTAAAAAGAGCTGGATGGACTGTGTGAAAGATGGTATGGTTGAAAAGGGAGTAAATGTTGAGAAGACTGCAAATAGAGATGAATGGAAAATACATACATGTTGCGCCGACCCCAAATAAACTTGGGGTAAGGGCAGGAGGAGGACGATCATGAAAATAAGCATTTCAAAGATTTCTATGATGTATCAAGCAGTTTAAAAAAAACGATTGTGTCACAGTTTTTGAACTGTAATATAATGTTTTGTGGAGGGTGCTGGGGCGAAGTGATATTAATAGAAAAATATGTTAAATAGTTATTTTCAATAAGGGTTATTGACATGAAAATAAGTCGATAAGAATTTTGGTGTTTTTACTAGATGACAGGTAAATTAAGATGAAAAATGAAAGTAAATGCTTGAGAACATTTTTTTTTACTTTGCACAGACATGTACGAAAACCATACAAAAATAAAACATTGGTTCAACTGATTTCAAAACATTTCAAGGAAGTTTCAGTAAAGTAAAATAAAAATGCAATTATCTACATTCTTATACCACATAGATATAGGTACACTCGGCAAAGAAGAGAGCCCAATTTCATATCGGAAAATTTACATCGACGAATTTAAAATTGAACAAAAACACAAGCCAAAAATAACTTTCGTATGCAACCAAAAATTTATCAAAATGAAAAATTGTTATTTAATACAGCGGGTTTTTTGCAGGGTGCATCCTTTCCGCGCGGCCCGTGCCTCATCCATCACGGGATGAAAAAGAATCTTTATAAAAAACAAACAAAAAGGGTGCGAAACGGACTGGTTCTTTTTTTAAATTGTGCGGGTAAGGTAATGAAGTATGTTATGCCAGTTACCGAATGTTTAATGGTCGTGTATTATTTTTTTTCATGTCATTTGATATCGAGAACATCGGTTAATTGAGCGAAAATATGACGTGTATTACTTTTTGTTTTATGCGAACCGGGAGTTGAATTTATTTATTATGCATCCGTTGCTTAATAGTGGGAAATTCATGTTGGATTTATAATTTCTCATCTACATTAAAAAGTTGTACCATAGTAAGGAACGAGTTCGAGAATTTTATCACGATTTACTTATGAATTTTTATTAAATCGTAGTTGTCATTGTTAAAAGACTACACTAAAATTTTAAAAATCGAATCTTCGAAAATACAAGGTATCGAATAAAAAAAAAACAGTACCTAATTGGTATCCATATTGATACTAATATTATAAAATAATGTGAACGTAACTCGGTCTGTCTTTTTTCTGTCTGTCTATTTGTCTGTTACGCTTTCACGCCTAAACCCCTGAACCGATTTTGATGAAATTTGGTATAGACCTTGGGAAAGAACATAGGCTATGTTTCGTCGGGATAATCGACATCCACACGGGAACAGCTATTAGTATTGTATATTCTACAAAACATTCTAAAATACTATACCCCTCGTGTGTGGGCCCGCAAACACTTGTAATTTCATTGTATTATTTTATTAACCCATAAATTGAACGTATATCTAAATACCAGCACCGTTCCCTCGGGAACAGGCAGCCGTCTCGCACCAAACACTCGACGTTACTAAATCTGTCACCGCTATCCAGTGGCATTCCTTTGCCACCCAGAGACTCAGTGTGAAGAAGAGTTCATTTTGTTTATGGTTCCTTCAATTGCCACTCACAATTTTTTTTTCATACATTCATATACTCACGCTTGTAAATCGCCGAAGGGGTAGGCAGAGGTGTATTATCACCCACATTTCGCTATGATTTTCGGTCTCAAGTAATAAGAGCGAGCCTATTGCAGTCTAGCGAGGACTCTATCATGGCCTGTATGTTTACTGTCGGATGGAGAACAGCCCTATCCCTTAGTCGCTTTGTACGACACCCATAAGAAGAGATGGGGTGGTCCTATTCTACTCCACCGGGATCCAACACGGCTTCAACAACAATAATTATTTTCATATGTTGAAAAAGAAGCAACGGGGATATGTCTCTCCCTGTGGCTCGCCTGGGGAGACAACGGGATGTTGACAGATGCCGTAGCATTAGTGACAGGTCCCTATAACCCGAATCCTGCTGGCTTGCCCTGCAGAGGGAAGCCGTGATTGAGAAGTTTAACTCTATACTTAAGAGCAAAATTGCTGTTGCCATTCTATAAGAAGTAATTTTTTTCCACCGGCTTCCCTTTTGAAAATTTTAACCCTTCGCCACTGTACCGTAGCTGCCCTGGACAGAGGAGACCAACCCCTTTTTTTTTTTTTCAAGTTTCACTATGAGTTTCTAGTATTTAATGAGCCGTGCTGTGCATAGTCTGGGTTCATTGGGAGAGGCCTATGTACAGCTCCAGCTATGTATTGCGGTAGGCTAATTGATTAATTGATATTTTCATAATCACATTAGTATTCGTACTGGCATTATTACCATTCGTGAAGATTAATCCGTGTGGTGATGGAGAAAGAATATAAGTACCACCACCCATTTCATTCGTTCCGAAGGACGTCGTAAGAGGTGACTAACAGAAAAATACGCAGACGATATCACTGTGAGAGAAGGAAAAACTCGAAATAAAACCCTGTACCAGCCCGTCTGGCTAGCGTGAAAACAGTAGGCCAAAGCCTGCCGACGGAATGTTTCCTATATTCGTCAACCATATCCAAGTATCTAATACATAGTTCACGTTTCTATTCAAAATTAAAACAGACATATCCACTTTCTATTCTCTCACACGGATAACTTAGACACACACACTCAATCATATAACTTACACACACACTCATACTCACACACACATAAAAGCGGTTAGAACAGAGAGAAGACGAAAAAAAAACAAAAACATTTAGTCACAGACAGGCGGTTCACTTAAATTTTCACTTTATAAATTATACCGGTGTCCTGCGCGTACGCATGTGGCGTGTCATTAGCACCCTATAAAGTGCTGAGTGTAAACACGGGGCTAAATACGAACGGAGTTTAATTTTGTCTCCTGTTGCCGGCAGACGGGAATTTTATTCAGAGATTTATGGATGACTTTATTGGAGCTTCGGGTGTGGCGGCGGTGTTGCCATGAAGATCAATTGTTTTTTTTTTTTTCGTTCATGGTGCGTTGATTTGACTAAAACCCGTCTTTTGGAAAAGTCATAGGTCACCATTCTGGATGTCACATTTGTAAAAGAGTACCTACTTAGGTAATAGACTTATATAAAACAAAAGAGATATATTTTCAAAAAAGGAACATGAGTGTAAATAAAAAAAGTTGAGCCGGGAATTTAGCGCACGGGTGAAATGACACCTGTCAAACGAGACAGATTTTGGCGCAGCGCAATTTATGAGCGACCAGCGAGAATTAATTAAAAAGTTTTATTCCGAAGCCGCGGGAAAAACTATGTTGTGAATATAAAGTATTAAAAGACCCATTCAAAACACACACAACATTTGAACAGAGAAACGCCCATTTTATATCATAGCAGTATCATTTTTCTATTCATATTTTTAATATTTTTTAACTATTATTTAATGGGTTGTATTTAACGCGGCTACAAATTAATCCGAAAAGCAGGTAGTAAAAATAATAGGTTGGCAGCTATAGTGAAGAATCATTTTATTCTATTTATGGGTGTCAAAATTACTGAATGTGGCGTTCAAAAATACTAAGTGAGCCACTATTTACGGATGGTTATAAAAAAATAACCATTGAATCCTCATAACTTCACAATTTAGCAACACACTTTCTGTATCACGGGTCACTCAGTATTTTAGACGCCCACTCAGTATTTTTGTCGCCCACTCAGTATTTAAAGTAACTTATTATCAGTCGTCCATTTATTATTTTTGTCGCACGGTTTATTATATCCCTTATTTAATTTATTAGCTCACTATTACGACCGTGTAGTACATCCGTGTTTTTCTGGTAATGTGTAAGTTCAGTTACGTTTGTTTTTTCCTGTTTTTATAACCAGTAATTCACAATATAATTCTATTCGTTACTTTAGTTACTCAGCAAATTCTAAAATTAACGTGTACAATAACACAGATGACTTACTATCCAACTAGGGCACAGACCTTTCCCCATTACCAATGCAATCCTACCTACTAATATTATAAACGCGAAAGTTTGTAAGTATGGATGGATGTATGTGAGGAATTGAGGATATTTGTTATTCTTTCACGTAAAAACTACTGAATGGATTTAAATGAAACTTTACAATAATAAAGCTTATATGTCAGAACGGGATCAGAATTCTTGCACTTGTACCAAACACCCTCTGTCACCCCTCGCAGGGCACGCTTCTGGCGTGTGTCTACTGTCCATCAAATGCGTGTCCGCAACAAAAACCCGCCTTAATTACTAGCGTTTTCGTCTACAATCTATGCCACATTATGTTTGGAAACTGAGTAATTTCTGGCGGGAAGATTCATCGTCTTAATGTTACGTTCAGAAATTTATCATGCTTTTCCCCAATGAGTTCTTTTAAGTATCGTCTAGCGTTCGTGATTAATTACGCTTTCATTAATCTTAGCGATTGCTGAACTATCAGCGAAATTTTTTTTACTGCGAGTAGAAACTCCTATGGGACTGAAAATGTTGAAGATGCTATATGCGAGCTAAGTGTGTCTAGGATAATGTTTGGTCGGTTTTCTGTATAAATAGTAAAAGAGAAAAAAAATGTTGTTTTTTTTGGAAAAAATGTTTTTGGAGAAAATGTTTTTTGGAAAACTGTTTTTGGAAAAAAAAATATTTTTCCCCCCCGATTTCAACAAACTAAATAATAATAATATGATCGAATGATCAAAATTCGCTAATATAATCAATTCACGTACGTACAATGGTTGAAATAAAAAGTTTCTATACAGAAATATGAATACAAATTAAAAACTTCATATTTATTAATGCAACACCGAACAAACATTCAATAACTCAAACCGTTAAGAAACATTCCACGCAACAAATTTATTTATCGTTAACAGCACAAATCATTTCTTAATAAGCGAACGAACCAAAAACAAAACGAGATACGCTTATTAAAAACCAATCTGCCAAATAAAGCTCACTAATTTGCTGTCGGTACTTTTCGGTCGGCCGGACGCATGACCATCCCGACATTACGCCGCAAAAACTCTAATAACCTATTGTTTTGCGAGACAATCGCGCCGCTCCGACGAACAGTAATCGACATTTTTTCGAGCGAGTTGTCATTTTATCCGGAGATAATTTTAGGGTTAATAACTTTTAAGGTATCGTTTTGATTCCGTTTCTTTCTTTTATTTATATTATATAATTTGCAAGCACTCTGCCTCGTGTAACGCACTGATTTCTACAAAGACAAGAAGGAAAAGAGAAAGATGGTCACCCCCAAGATCTGGCCAAGCTCACCTGCAAGCTGATTATACCTGCTCATTGACAGATGAGGTTCTAGCGCAGACTATCTTTTCGGGGTTGGGAAGTCTTGATTTTAGTTGATTTAATTCAGTAAAATTATTAAAATACATTGCAAAGCTTCAAAAATTTACATTTCAAAATCTATTTGAAAACGAATCAAAGTATTATTCTGAAGGTTTATTAGAGTCACGAAATTTTTTTCACGTTTTTCTTTCTAATCGGGTTGAAATCATACGTTTTGAGAATGTAGCGTTACCAAATCGGGCCATTGGCATCCTGTAACTTTAATTGCCCAATTATTTTCTCACAGACTTTAGATTTTTAACTCAAATGTCGAAGTTTAAATTTAATTTTATTTTTACGAATAGTTTTTTTTTGCTGACGCTGTGTGAAGGGTACGGTTGTCCGTCTGTACCGACATGTTATTACCAACTGTTACAACCAGAAATTGACTGACGCAGTCACGTACAACTACAAACAACATTAACTTATCTCGGTCGATATCTTTTGCATTGTAATAATATGTACTATTAGAATACTTAAACTTTGTTATTAGATACATTTTAAAATGGTCGATCTCCGAGCCTATTTCGATTAATTTTATAAAACATTTTTTAACCAAAAATTTTTGCGTCAATCGCGAACAGACAAGAATTCTATTAAAATGTTTTCGTGTTCAGAATCATTAATATTTATAACATAACCTAAGTATTTTTTAAATATCCCCAATGAACAGACACGACCACTAGATAGTCGCTTCAGCACTTAAGTTTTATTTTCAATTTTATCAGGACTTCAAGTTCTATCTGCTGGACTCCTACATTAATATTACTTACTTATATCCATGTCTGGCAAATGGTACCTATGTATCTATGCTATTTTGCCCCACCAGTGCGGACACTTGGTGGGGCAAAGCGGAAGCATCCGAGCAAACCTTTCTTCTTTTCTACTGCTTCTCTTGCTCCATCCTTACCTGAAACAAAAATAGGACATTTTAAAAATATCTCCAAAAATATTGTAACACGTTACCTGTTGTACCTAGTTATGACACTGATACTGCACCATCTAGACTTAATTTGGCATAAAATTAGCAGTTCCACCAACTAACTATAGTACTATGGGTTTGAATAAATTGCTGAATTATTAACTTTTAAACTCTTGCGTTCCGCACCCCGTGTTATCCTCAAAAGACATCCAAGAAACGTGTATTGCGTGTAACGACTACATTTTAGGTCGAAGATATATGTTAAGAGTCCCGAGTCATGCCCAAATGCCCATACCATGATCGCGTTAATACCCGTTAACATTAATGTATAAATTACAGAGCTGATATCGCACTTCTTAGCAGATAACGCTCTGCCACAACACAATTCTCTCACACCTATTGAAGCCAGTCCATCAGACCACTGACACACAAACCAGCTCATCCATAAAGAAACAATTTCCATCCATCCACAGACTCATTCACAATCAAAATGACATTATTACCGCCATAATTACTTAACAATAATCCACGGTACGAGCCAACGGTACAATCTGTGGCCTTTATTATTAGTCCATCTGTCATTTACTTCTCATCCGTGACATTAGAAATCACTGTCAATTGATTTTGAGATCTATTTCAGGTGAATATGACACTTTTTCAATCAGCAAATGTCGTAACAATAAAGTCCTTTTTATACTATGATAAAGTTGAGTAATAATGGCGGGTTTATTTTGAATTCATTTTCGGAAGTTTGTCATAATTATATTTTAATTTTGAGTTTGTTTTGATATTTATTTGTCTGTCCGTAGTCTGCGTCGTGATAATTTTTGTGTTGCTTTTTATTTGTGGACATTAGATGTGCTGTGCTTTCTCCTGTGCTGTGCGTTCATTAAACTTTTTTGGGGTTAGTTTTTATTTAATGTCATTTATTATTTTTACCAAAGACTGCAGAGTACGCGCCAAATTTAACAACCGCTCTAAATTCATTCGAAGACGCTTAAGTGTGCAAATTACATTTATAATGAAATATCTATAACGCTGATAAGTTTTTTTTTAATTGGTAACGAGTAACGACATAAGCACAGAATAAATAAACATTTGACACAAGCAATATGGTGTAAGAGAATATTTTGGAAAATTTAAAACAGTTCAAGTTTATTGAGTTAAAAGCGCAACAGAATAAAAACCGTAAGACGAAGCTACTGATCAGAATCGGATATATAACGTTCAGAAATATTATAGACCGTCACATCAACTGAGTCACGACATCTGAATCGCGTCGTCTACCATTTAATCTTGGACCTAAAGTGTGCTCAAAATGTGCTCTATACGTGATATCACGATTCTTGCGTCCTTTTGAGGATAGCACGGGGTGCTACTCCTAGATTTCTCTTAAGAGCTTCGGTCCTCAGGAAGGAAGGTTTTAGTCGGTTCAAGTCCGATATACCGAAGTACCTGTGGTGTGGGATCCATTTAACCAGATTACTGCCGATTTGATCCGCAAAAAGAGGCTGTGGTAGAATTCCACACAAAATTGCTATGGTCGTTAATTAAGAGGGAAGACTTTTTCTACCAGTATTTAAAACTTTTATAAGCACCTAGAAAATTTCTTCTTTAAACCAAATAAATACCTAGTAGTTCTTCTTTGAACCCTGTAACGATATTATGATTGAACTTATTGTAATTTTCAGTCCAGCTAGTTTAACTACATTTTGAAGTTGAAAAACCTGGAGAAAAGTTGTCCAAATTTGTTCAACCGGTTGAACAGATAGTTGAACATACTGAAATTATTGTAATTTTCAGTCCAGCTAGTTCAACTACATTTTGAAGTTGAAAAACCTGGAGAAAAGTTGTCCAATTTGTTCAACCGGTTGAACAGATAGTTGAACATACTGGAGTAGAGGTAAAATTTCCACGGTACACCCCTGTCCAGTACCCATCATTAGCTCCGATGAGTGAAGCCCATAGCACAGTAAATATTAGGCATAAATCGACAGTTCAGGTTTATTCATTACAGACATAAAACTAAACAAAGGGATGCCAATATAACTGTTCCTTTGTCCAGGTTTACGAGCTTTCCAGCTAATATTTATATGTGTATATAGGGAGGCAGGTACTTATGTTTCAGTTTCAGACATGTTATAACGCTTTCTGTAATCAAGGATTGTACCTAACGGTTACTGATTAATAGCCTGAAGTTTAATCTTATGTTATTTATAGATAAATTTATAATTAATTTTCTACAATCGTATATTTGCGATTAAGGTTTTCATTATCGCAACACAAAAGAGCCACTAGGATTGTAACGGTTAGGTACTGGTCAATAGATCTTAAGTTTAATCTTAGTTTATTAATATATGAATATATAGTAATACTAGCTGTTGCCCGCGGCTCCGCCCGCGTGGAATTCTGATCCCGTTCATCGCTGATATATAGCCTATATGTTAATCCAGGGTATAACCTATATACATACCAAATTTCAACCAAATCGGTCCAGCCGTTTATGCGTGAAAGAGTAACAAACATCCACACATCCACACATCCATACTCACAAACTTTCACATTTATAATATTAGTAGGATGTTTCTATGTTATTTTCTTCTTCTTCTTTCGAGTATATGATTCTCTTTTTCATTGCTTTAAATTATTCGAGAATAAAATCTCGCCATTCCGACCGCGCTGTCAGTGGCATTATTAAGATCTTCTTTAGTGCAGGTGGTAGAACATAAGGGACACGAAACCAAGTACGCCATGGACTGCACGGGGCCCGGGGGCTCCGCAGTCACATGCGATTACGTCCGGGTCTCGCATTCCCCACCTGCATAGATTTTGTCTCGACCGGCCGACTAGTGTACGTAAACGATTCAGAGACCTCCATACTGGCCATGGCAGGTTATGTTATTTTGAGTTGAGTCGATATTACAATCGTAGGTATAATGTTTGTGAAGCAATCTAAAAGAGCCATTGTTTCTATCTTTCGCTAGTTCCCAAATTGTGAGTGCCACAGGCATTTCCCTCGGTTTCGAGATGCCCAACCCGGGTTGGTGGGAACCACGGCGCACTGCCAATACGGACATCGTGGCCATTCATCCTCGCCCCAAAAATCTGTTTCAATAATTTATTTTGCTTCATACATTTTCTCTAAATCCATCAAAATATTTCTTCAACAGCAATATATACCTCGGGACACGTATCTTGGACTTAAATCGCAAAACAAATGAGGCCCTGGAGCGCTCGAATTGTTGTGTAATAATCTATGCTTAGTGAATTTGAGCTCGTCCACCGCAGCACCCTGTGCTATCCTCAAAAGACACCCAAGAAACGTGTACTACGCATATAGAGTACCTTTTTTAATTCAAGAGAGGTGGGCAAAATTGTAGAAAATATAATTCTAAACAACTTTGCAGTAACAATTTTTCGTGTAAAATTAAAATTAAACTAGTTATTCAGTAAACCAAAATGTAGCCTTAAAATCAAGATGGCGGAAAACGCAACGAACCGAATACCATTCAAATCGAAAATTAAACTGCCAGTGACGTCCCACAATGAATTCTGAAAGAAAATCAAATCCTATTTTTCTTATAGTATTGGACACATTTTAGGTACAAGATATAATTATGTTCCGAGTTAATACGCTGTATTTACTCAATTAGCATTTGACGAAACAATCAAAAGGTACTTTAAACCGTGTAAACAAATCACCGAACACCTGGTGTTCTTCATTCCACTTATGTTGTACAAGTGTATTCTTGCTAATAGTATGCAGTAGCCATTATTTGAGCAGAATGTTTGTTCACAATTATCTGGCACTCACGTCGAGTTTACAGCCTGCGAACAGCTTCGTGAGTCATGATGACATGTGAATTATATGATACATTTCAATTTTACGGGAAGATTCAACAAATTAATGGTACATAAAGACTGATAGCTACTTGCTTTCATGGTGGTAGCACTGGTTATAAAGAATATCTACGGGGCTTGGTCTAAATCAATTTTGTATGCGACCGAGCTTCCAAAGTATCTTGAATGTATCTCAAAAACGGCTAAACGGATCTGGCTGAAATTTGGAAGAGGTATAGATTAGAATCTGGTGTAGGCTACTTTTTATCCCTGGAATACTGCCGCAGGCAAAAGCTAGTTCAGAATATGTAGACCTCAGAGTGAAAATGTTGGTTATTATTGTTAATCATTTTTGAACATTGTTTTTTTTTAGTCTGGAACTGAAATAAAAACATTTTTGTACAATTCACCATGCCATTCTTGTTTTACACTTAAATTTGGAAAATCAACAGGTTCAAGACTACCACAGACAGACAGACAAAGACATTAACACTTACATATTTACATATAATAAATATTAGCAACAGTTTCAAACGTAAACTTTCTTGTTTGGCCAGCTAATGCGTTTCATGCAACCCAAACGTGTACGGTCAGCAGCCGACGAGTGGTTAAAACGGATGGAAGTGTAGGAAGTGTAGGAAAAGATGCATATGGTTGGTAAACAAAGGGAAATTGATACAGACAGCTGTAAGTTATAGCTTTTATAAACGTTGTGCATCGATTAAATATGTTTATTTAATTAAATTAAAGTGAAGGACCTACTGGTCCCCTAAAATTCGTCCCCCGGAATAATAGTTATAGGTTTGTGCCCTATATACTTAGGCGCCCATCGGTCCTCTGGTAAGAGATCAGTTAATATTAATTTATTTTTAAGCTACCTATTCGTCCCCTGGAATTTGACGAATTCTAAACATAATTATACATTAATAAACATAATGATATTGTCGGAAGTTTCAAGCATTGAAATAAAACTATTTTATCGAATTCGATCACGTTTTATTTGGTTATTTTATTATTTACACAAATCCTGACGTTACGGCTGCTCCCGATGACTATGGCAGCTGAAAAGTAAACAAAACGCCGGGATTAAAATAATAAAGTAACGTCAAATAAATAGCAATAGGTATGGACGAATTCAGGTACTTTGATATAACTTAAACTTCATATTATGTAACAACTACCATCTTGAGTTACCTGCTGAAAAGGTAGCCTAAACGTGGGGCTAATTGTAAATAATAGCAAATTAATCGCGATAAAATCTGTTATAAACTGGTTTATTTCAATTTCAATGAGTGGCATTCGCATAAACTTCAAACAGCATAATTATAACTAGTATGCAGTAGTATTTCGGTTAAAATAATACGAGTATGTAACATGTTATTTATCGGTAACAGTTTCATGTTGATATTACGTTCAATGTTATGAATGCCTGCATAAATACTCCGCTATCTGGTGCATCGTGTGCATTATTTTGTTAGTCATAACTATACAATTATCTGTGGTCGTACACTAGTCTGTGCAAACAGAATTCGCCTGAAATTAATAAAATGCAATATCTATCTACGTATTATGTAGATAACTAAACTATATTGATAGCGATTGCTGCTTCAACGAGGACTTTTTACCTAGAGAGGGGGGGGGGGCGACTAGTGGGGTATCACAACGTCTACCGAGATGCGTAACCCGGAACCTCCACGCGATGCAACGCGAGTCTCTCTCCCAAGGGAGACGCTGCTACCCTTAGAGTATACATTGCTATAGAGCGCGCCTTACAAGTATGAACTGCTATCACGGGTATGAACAGTACCGAGGCTCCTGGTTCAACCTCAATCAGTAGCAAAACAATACCCGTAATTCGATATGCTAAATCAAAATTTTATACAACATCGTATATTTGTAGTAATAATGACGCAAACATAACGCAAAATGACGCCATTTTTTTGTATTTTGGCTTTAATTTTATCTATGCATATCAAATCGAACAAAAAACTTCATAACAACAAACTACATTAATAAGTGCATCTATTGATATTTTCGGTAATGCATGAAACGTAACTATAGGTGCGCTATACCATCGCAAAGTATCTGCTAACACTCGGCGCCAAAGACCTGAGTGACAGGCGCGCTCTATATATAATGTACCTATATTCTAAGCTGCTACCTCTTCCCCTTTCCGGGGTACAAAGAAAACACTGTGCTTCCCAGACCCAAGGAGGCCTTCTTAAATCCTAAGATGGTCCCGGGTCAGCCAGGGTGCGAGGTATATTCTCCAGGCAAACTTAGGTATACCTCAGCATCTCAAAGACCCGAGACGGCATACGGTTTTATTTGATCCGAGTCCGACATAACCACCCCTGATGGCTAGAGAATGGTATCTAAGGGCTGTCCATTGATCACGTGAGGCTCAAAGGGGGGGAGGGGGTCCGGAAAAAATCACGAAACATCACCAGGGGGGAGGGAGGGGTACATTGAGATATCACGTGTATTTATTTTTTCTTATAACTCGCGATTTTTGTCACGATTCTTACACGTGATTTTGGCTGGGGGGGGGGAGGGTAATCCAAAACCTCACCACGTATCACCGTGGGGGAGGAGGGGTTAAAAAATTGCTAAAAAAACATCACGTGATTAATGGACAGCCCCTAAGGTGATTTCCGTACAAAAATAAAGGCGTAATAAATGTTTTGAGCAAGACAGTGGGCCCCATACCCGTATAGTACCTACATCAGCTCCCTCAAATATTTCCTCCCGTGTTTACTTCATAACTGCCTACGGAACGGTCAGTGCGTTTTACAGTTCCAAGAAAATGCGTGATACACCTGTAAATATCAACTTTGTATGTGTGTACCGTGTAGCTTTAGTAAGCGAGCAACTTTCTTGCCGTTCTGATTTTGTACATACAGCGTCGGTAGCTAGGAGTCGAGCTTACGATCGAGAGGTCCCGGGTTCGAATCCTGGCCATTACACTACTGACGTGAACCCACTCCTAGCACAAGCAATTTAGCTTAGTTGGAGGGGTTAACGGGAATATTAGTAATTTCGGTTGCTAATATTCTTTAAAAAAAAAAAAATCACGCTTTATCCCAGAGTATTAGACAGAAGTGAATTATCACCCACATTTAACCAATCATTGCATTAGGTCCCACGTAACGATCGTATCGTAAGGTGTGACGATTAGCAAAAAGGTTTAAGATATAAAAGACAAGTTAAAAGGTATAAGACGATATTTTTACTTCGATTAGGCCTTACGTCTTATGCCTTTTTACTTCAAGCGTGAAACAGCATAAGTGTCTCACGCTTGAAATTACCATATTGGTGGAAAATTGATCAGATTTTACTTTTAGACCTTTGTTTTTAGACCTCCGTGGTAACGGTCGAAAAAAGCTCCTAACCTCATTACTTGACAATTTTTTTTCCTCTTTTAGTTTGATCTGCTAAAACATCAAAATCAATCAAAATTAAGAACCACCTCTTTGAGTCTGTTAAAAAAGCGTATGTTCAGAATGTAATAAGTAATTTTAAAAAAAATTGGCACAAAAATAAACCGTATTAAAACTTGTACATTTTTAAAACATCTGTATTTTATCTGTAATTGCGTCATTGTTTTGTCAGACGAGAGACGAGTGAAAATTTAATCGAAAATGCTTGCTGATCTAACAATCCCTTCAGGATATCGTAATAACTGTCATCTGTGCCCTCAAAACTACATTCCAACCATTTGACAAGTGTTATTTCGTTAATACAAACAGAGACTAATCAGTTTATGGCACGGTTGACTCAACAAAGAGCCATAAAGCATCGCCATCTTGTCAGCCATTGTTTGTGTTCATCTACCGTTCCATTTTCAAATTTTCAGTTGTCGGTTCTGAAATGGTTTTAAAATAATGACCACGCCTCGTCTAGATAACGAACAACAATGGTGATGTTCGTAAAAATATTACTTCTATGCATCAGACATTGCTTTGATTTTTAAAAATTTAAATATACACTGTATTAATGTTAATAATGTTATACATGTATTAATATACATGTATTAATAATGTAGTACATATTTATATATTATAATGTATACTAACCATCCGCCCGCGACTCAGAACCGATTGTGATCATATAACGTAAAATTTTAAATCTGACCAAGACCTTTCAAAGCAATAACTGCATCAAAATACGTTCAGTAGTTTTTGCATCTGACACACAGACAAGAATTCCAAAAAAATATTTTCATGTTCAGCATCGTTAATATAACATCACAGTTTTATTTATTTTATTTTATCCAACCATTATAGGTATCTATAACTTTTCAGTTCAAGCAAGCGTTCAATAATAAAACTCATGTCTTGTAATTTATTGTGCAGTACCTGTACACCCCTATCACAATGATTTTAATTTAATGCTTATTTATTTTCACCCATACACCATAAGTAATCCATGGCCATAAAACCATTTCTTAGACATGATGATCTAAAATTAAGTTAAGGTGAGTTATTAATAGATGTCGCTGATAAAATCTACAAAGGGAACGACAGGCGAGTTTCCGGCCTGTCTTTAGCATTCTTATTGGCACACATGTTTCACAAATAGGCCAGTGACCAGGAAACATTTTTTTTAAACAAAATCTGCTGTGTTTTAATAGTCTTCGTTCCATATTTATAATGACTGCCGTATTTAATCAAATTTCTTTTAAACAAACCGGGTGCGTAGTCCTCAAACAAACAGACAGACATACAAATGTTTACGCATATTAACAATGTTACAGTGTTATGGCTGCTACACAAATGTTTACATATAACAATCGTAAAATGCCGTTAGTTTGTAATTAACTTGTTTCATTGTACACTGGTAACACTGGCCCTGTTATTTTTAACTGAACTTGGGTGAACCGGAGATAAATAACATGGCAACTTAAGCCGTTTAAGGTGTTTCCTTTGCCTATTAAAATAGCCATATCATTTTTCCGGTATGTTGGTATTATGTCATCGATAGCTTGTTTCTTTTTTTTTAAATATCTGTGGCACCATTATGCCAATGTTTAGTCTAAAGTAGGACTTCTTATTTGGGTAAGTACTAGGCTAGGCTCATTCGTGTGAGCGCTTTTATTATTTTATGATGCGTTGCTGATTCCGGTTAATTTGCCACATAGATGAAAACAGGGTCAACTTTTTGAATTGTTCCGATTTCACGAGTATCCTTTTGGTTAGCCTTCCTGTTGCCGATGTGTGTGCTCTGTACAAAATAAAAAAGAAGAGGAGAAGACTTGTTATCCATTTTTTAATTTGTTTAAAGTTAAACCTACTATTGTCATTTCTAACTGTAACTCCTTACCTACTGGTGACGATGACGGGACAAAGATATTCCCATATCGGATGACTTGGTTGTGATGGACATGGCAGGACATCATTCTACACCTGGCAGAGCTTGTCAGATACTGAGCTCCGTGGAGAGAATCCCGCTTATCAGCAATAGGTTTAATATCGGAGCGATAATGAAGGTCGGAGCTATTATGAAGCTCAGTTCAACCAACCTTCTGTCTTTCTTTTATGAAACATCATACTTACTTTCTATAAATAACCAATCAAGGTTGACATAAATATGCGGATCCAACCATCGCGAAGACAAAATAAAAAATACAGTAACGCGATGTAAACTACATTTTGTCTGACTGAACAACAAAGCAACCGTTTAAAGAAAGTTATTATAACCATAATCCCATAATGTATTTCAATTTTAAAAATGTCATTGTTATTTTAACCGCAAATAATTTTGTCAACCACCAAAAAAGTTACGTATCGATACACGGAGCTAAATCGTCCTAAATAAACCATTACCAACATTAAAAAAAGGCTCAATAAAGAAAACCGAACTCTATAATGAACGCAATAACATTCAAAATATTGGGAATCGAAAATTAAACCATAAACATTTTATAAGACCATCTTCATGAATGAACAGTCGCATTCGAATTTCGAAAAAAAAAATGGAAAAAAGGTTCGTTTTGTTGCCGCGATGTCTGCCGTAAATCGTCGTCCATTGAGAACCGGCGACTCGTAGACTAAAAAAAATAACATCTCAAAATGGCGGCTAACTACCTGCTATTAAATAGTGAGTGAGTTGTTATATTTTAGCCCGGGAGATTTTGGTGAGATACATTTTAAAATATTGATGTTATAAGTTCTTAGAAGACCTCCGTTTTCAATATTTGAAGTTTACTTACAAGTCTTACAACAACGTAACGTGGGGTCTGCTTTCCAGTCTTAACTGTGATGCGGCTGAATTTCAATATTTTCCGTGAGGCGACTGCCATCTGACCTCCACAATCAATTAGCGATATCGAATACAATTTACAACAACTTTGATATTGACCTCACAGCTCCATTAGCTCCAATGACAGCCTGAGGGCATTTCTTCACACAAAAAATAATGTAAAATTGGTACCCCCCCCCCCCCCCCCCTGTTCAAATAAGAACGCTTTTATGACCAGCCCGGTGATTGAGAGGTCAACCACCTTCCGACCAGGTGTGGACAACATTAATTCTGATTGATTATAAATATAAATGAATATGTGGTTTAACAGGTAAAACAATGTTCAAATAATTAAGAGTGGCAGTTCCCAAAGCAGGCGGTCCATTAGTTCTCTAATAGATTGATCCTGCCGCCTATTAAACTTAATATATAGATGTTTAGTTTTTATTCGCATCCGCAATATCGTTTTATTGAACTATTTGAGAAACAAACAAAGCTATAACTAGAAAATGTCATTATCATCTGTTGCGTGAGCACGATAAATATTCGAAATCGTAACGTAAAATGAATCGAAAGAACGGAGCATTGCGATTGGCCGCGTGCCTACTGTTAAGACCAGGTTGCAGTAGTTTTTAACATTTTTAAACGTCTGGATATCAAGTAATATAGCAAATAGCGCCAAATAAAGCGCCGTATTTATAAAGTAGACTAAACCCTCCAGGGTCGTGTGAAAACAGAAACACGATTCATGATAATTCGCTCCATAGAAATTAACGTCAAAAATAGGTCTAAAACGCTCCAAATTGCTATTTCAAACACGTTTCTCACTAAGACTAT
Organism: Eilema depressum; assembly: GCA_914767945.1. Taxonomy (NCBI): domain Eukaryota; kingdom Metazoa; phylum Arthropoda; class Insecta; order Lepidoptera; family Erebidae; genus Eilema; species Eilema depressum. Next base: position 20,249,722 of record OU612025.1, read on the forward strand.
TATCAAACCATGCCGAAGTTTGTATTAAAAAATAGAGAATAAAAATATCTAGAGATTGGTGAAGTTATAATTTATCACGCAGATATAATTTTTTTCAAAAAACCGCAAGAATCCTCAAAATTGCTCAAAATGTTCGAGGCAGGACGTCTCACTACAATGCCCCCTTAACTACTAATTAATCTGGGCTACTGTGAACTTGTGCGAGTGTGTCACACACACTCACACAAACTGGCCAATCGCAGTGCCCCGTTTTTTCGATACGTTTACGTTACGATAGCGAATATTTTCGTGCTATGGGCAGAAAGCGGAGTAGATAAATAAGAACGCACGCACACTCAAGCTGTGGAATGAACTCCCTGCGGTGGTTTTCCCAAGCGACTATAATATGGGGTTCTTCAAGAAGGGCATTAGAAGGTTTCTTCAGGGTCGGCAGCGCGAGTGTGACGCCCCTGGTGTTGCATACGTCCATAGGCCATGGTGACCGCTTCCCATCAGGTGGGCCGTGTGCTTGTCTGCCAAATAAGTGGTATAAATAAAAAGAAAGTGTAGAAGCAATACCTGTGGCGTCGATCCCAAATAATTCAGGCAAGGACTGGCAGACAATGATCGTATCTGACGCAGAATGTCCCTTTCGTAAAATGTGACTGTCAAACCTAGACTTTTTGCAAAACATCCAATACGCGAAATATCCCACATTCAGAACAAAAAGGATATTCTTTAGTTTGAAACATTGTGTTTGAACATTTTTGGGGATACTAAACTAATATATTTTAAAATTAAACCTAAAACTAAAACTAATAACATACAAATAATAATTGGCAAAAAGCCAATTTTATGAAGGGATGCAGCTTCCTAGGACTTCAGTAATACACTAAACTAAAAGTAAATCCGTGACGTAATCGATGCATTTTAGTCGATAATAAAACTTACTATTCGCAAGTGTAGTTGCAATATCTAGATCTTATTACGAGAATTTGAGCTTTAATTTATTTTTAATTAGACCAAAACTATGAAAGGAAAGGAATGCTACGAAATTAGGACGAAACGCCTCGAAAAAAGCATTTCAATACCATCGAATGCCCAGTTTCTATGGGCCATGTTCTTTACATGACTATAGATTATCTTTTTAACAACAGACAACACGCACTATGTTTAAATACATAACCCAGCATCATATTACAACAAGTAAGTATTACTTTCTATTACTGAACAATATAAGGACCCCAAGAGACAAACCGCTCATTTTTCAACTGTTTAAGGAAAAAAATAATTGCCCTTTTTGAACGTTCCCAGGAAACAAGTAAATTAATTGAAAAGATTTTTTTTTTGTTACAAAAAACAATGAAAATGGATATCTTTGCCCTCGTTGAGTTGAATTATGATAGCAACAGGTAATTTGTGATATTTAATGGTAACACTGAAGCTTCATTCATATTGTTTTAACGTGAACCGATATTGTTTTTTACAATTTATTGGCAGTTCATTGATAAACAGATTTTTAGAGTTATTCCGGTTGGATCCCCAAATATGATCCACTGCCGATTTTTATTCATCATAGGCATAACCCTAGCACATTCTTACGAGTTGTGGGTCAATGGCTGGGTCAGGTTTTGGATGGGTGACCGTTGTTTACATTACGAGGTTAAGCTTAATTGAGTGGGTCGGGTTTTGGATGGGTGACCGTTGTTTACATTACGAGGTTAAGCTTAATTGAGTGGGTCGGGTTTTGGATGGGTGACCGTTTATGTCTTGAAATTAAAGTATGCTTACTTTGGGTCTACATAGCGTTGCCGTTGTGTAGAATGTCCTACAATATCTTGGGCGTCCATGGTAGTGAGACCATTTGCACGCATGTCACCCTCCCTCACCCACCCTCTGTTGAAACGTAGGTGTCTACGTCAGAAAAGACAGAGATCTTAAGTTCTCCGTAAGCTCGCCTTATTTCTCCTGTTTTCTTCGTGTAATTCACGTGTAACATTTCTAAACTACCATTTCCTCACTTCTTGTTATAGGTATGAATAGCATAGTTAAGTAATTCCTCACAGACATATTTCCAAAGAAATTATCATTATTTTACCATAGAACAGCTAGACTGAACAGTTCTTTCATCACAAGTTACACAAAGTAATTACATTTTATTCTGCGACCAATTACCCGCGGTGATTCTGTCCGACAATTAAATCCGAATGTCGTCAAGTGGAGAGCTGTTATTAAGTGCTATTTAAGGTTTTATTGCTATTCACACCTAGAAATATATTGCCCTTTTATGGTGGAGGCAAAGATTGCCAGTCTGTAGGTAAAGTTTGTAGCGGGACAGAGAATTTTTCTAATCGAACTAGTCGTATTTTTTTTAACATTTAAGTTCTAACAAAAAAATCATAATTCTTACACGTCTATATAATTGTAAAGTGGTCGTGTCTGTACATTGGAGATATTTAAAAAAAAATACTTGAGTTATGTTAACGATACTGAACACGAAAATATTTTTTTTTAATTTCCTGTCTGTTTGTTCGCGATGGACGCAAAAACTACTGGACGGATTTTGATGCGGTTTTTTTTGTTAGAAAGGGCTTGATCAGACTTAAAATCTTACGTTTGTTTGATCGCAATCGGTTGAGTGGAACCGAAGATATGAGCAAAAGTCGCGTTACCCGAGATGCACGCGGGCGGAGCCGCGGGCGGAAGGCTAGTATTATTATTATAAGATTCTAGCTTTTGCCCGCGGCTCCGCATCGTTGGGAAGTCCCAGAATTAGTACAAGTAACTAATTCTAAAACAGTGGATTAATAAACTATGTCCTACTAATGTTGACGTGGGTCGAAGCTAAATTGACCCTTATTACATGCTCGTTTGGGTATTAGATTACACACACCGTGTAAATGCTCGCTCAGAAGCCGGTCTGTCGGATTAATTATGCTTGCTAATTATTTATGCTTCCTAATTATTTATGCTCATTCCGCATTAAATATCCAATTTTATGGTTTATTTTATAGGGTTTTAGTTCCATGACGGTTTTATGTGTAAATGCCGAATAATTTAATATACAGCTATCGCGAAAAAATATAGTTTTTTTTTTAATTTTATTTATAGATATTGGTAGGTACTGTTGACTGGTGGCACATGGAGGAACTTGCTACAAATATTTAATTAAGTCGTTAGCTAGACATTTATTTGGTAATTCCGTGAAGCGAAACCGGCCAGCTTTAATACCTAAATAAATATTGTGGGACAGTTTAATTAACTTAATTCAATCATTAATTTTTGAACAATTTTTTCCAATTCTTGGATTTTGATAATACCGAATTCTTGGATTTGACAATTGGAGTTTGATAATACCGAAACGTAAATAAACTCTAATAAACTCTTCCCAAATCGTTTAATAATAAAATGTTTTTGAATGTTTACGGAGGTACTTTTAAGAAGTTATAAATCGATGTGATTGAAACTTTCAGGGACTTTTAAAAACCACAAAAGCTACAACATAATAGGTAGACATTATTTAGAAAAGAAGTTATGGAATTTCGTAAAATCGATTTACCGGTATTATACTGACGCAATTTGAGACTTTAGATTTGATTTTTTGTTCATAAAATCAGTTTAAAAAGCTTTTGCACTTTGAACAGGTGCTAAACTTGCCTGCATATTTGACCATTTCATAGTTTCGCATGGGTCTCAAGAATGAAAACCGAACTCCACGCGGGCGAAGCCGCAGGCAACAGCTAGTAAAACTATTAAGTAGGATGCCAAAATCTAAAGAATAATACGAAAAAATAATTATGTACTTAAAGTGTATTTACTTATTTTCCAAAAAGTCTCGTCTATTAATGATTTTATCAGATTGCGTCAAGTTTGAAAGGAGTTTTTTTTTTAAGTTTCATTTCAGATAGTAGCGGAAATGGACATAGGCAACTAGAACAGATCTGATCTGATAATCTGATTAAATTTCTGTACACATCTACTATATTAGATCCGACAAACTGACCGACACTTAATACATCATTAGTTTATCACCTGTTAGTGAATCTTCTCGCCATCAGACATAACCGCGTTTCTGACACTTGTTGTCAGATAATTTATGGTTAATCGACATAACAGGCTTCACATCCTTCCTTCCACTTTCAGATTGAGATTACAAATCTATCTTACTAATAAATGAATATGACAGTTTGTGAAGATTTTGGTTTGTTAGTCAATACCGCTAAAACGGCTGAACGGATTGGGCTGAAATTTGGTACAGGGGTGGATGGATTATATCATGGAATACGGGAATAGGGAAATAATTCCACGCAGACGTAGATACGGGTCCCTACTATCTATAGACAGACACTATTTTAAAATTTGTAAAGTAGTCGTGTCTCAACATATTCAAAAAATACCTTGCCTACCTTTACATACAACTTATATGAAAAAGTGCAACCCTATCTCCTATGTCGACTGTACATTAACGATTCTAAACATACTTATATTTTTTAAAGGCCATGTCTGTTTCTTCGCTATGAGCGCAAAACGATTGCACAAATTTTGATGCGGTTTTTTTTCTTAGAAAGGTCTTGGTCAAACCTAAAATCTAACGTTGCTTGATAGTAATAAAATTGTTGAGTAGAACCGGATATATGACCGAAAGTCGAAAACCGATATTCACACGGCGACTATCAGATAGTTTTTTATTAAAAGAATATTAGAAACCGAAATCTATCGAATAGTTGCTCTATCTATAAAAATATCATTGCAATTATCTTCATCAACGCCTTTCTCACTAAATTCCCAATTGTCTAAAACAAAGTTAACATTTCATTCTTCCATCTTTCTTTCTTTCCAATATCAAAACAAAACCACTCGCAAATAAATAGAACCGCCAAGCTTCTTCCAACTCGAGTGGTCTTAAATTTACGAAATATATTAAGTACTTGAACCATAATTCATTTAATGGCCCGGCCCGTCTAGCGCGGCGGCACGACGGCCCGGAAATCTCCACTTAATTAACTTATGGCCTATTATAAAGGTCCTAGTGATATTAAAATGGTAAGAGGAGGTATATGGTAGAGGGAAATATCGTAATTAATGTCAGAGGAAGCCAGGGGAAATTAGAAGTGGTTACTTCTATACCAATATTATAAAGAGGAAAGATTTGTATTTTTGTATGTGAAGAATAAACTCAAAAAATATTTCGCCATTAGAAAGCTACATTATCATTATTATCAGGTACCGACATATGCTAAGTATATCATCATGTGTTTATTCGTGATGGACGCAAAAACTGCTGTTATTGATGCGGTTTTTCTTTTCTTTTGAAGGTCTTAGTCAGATTTAAAATCTTAAGTTTTTTTGATCGCAAGTCGCGATTTCCACGCGGGTATCTATAGGCTAGTCACTAGTCCATACTTACATATCCATATCCATACTAATTCTGTCCTCCGTGATACTAATATTATAAATGCGAAAGTCACTGTCTGTCTCTCTGTCTGTCTGTCTGTTACGCTTTCACGCCTAAAGCATTGAACCGATTTTTGATGAAATTTGGTAAAGAGATAGATTAGACCTCAGGAAAGGACTAACCGATTTTCACGCGGCGACAGCTAGTTTCTTATATTATAAACTTTTAAACTTTTATTTCGAAGGCTAATCATCATTTTGCCGAGATAATAACATTGCTTGCAAATCACAGAGCTTCGTTTTGATAGCTGGATCACTTACAAATCGATTGGAGCTCGTTATAGTCAATTTAGTCTTTAGGACATACCCATCATGGCGATTGACTAAAGGGCGATTGACTCAGAACCTTCCGTGACCTAATTGGGCAAGCCCTTTCGAATTTACATTGTCTTACTGTAATCTCGACTTTGTGATTTATGTAAGATGTTTTTATTGATGAGACAGCCTCTTTCAAGGCGCAGGTTCGCTTCCCGCTCAGTGCAATTATCTGTATGCATGAATAGAATATGTCTACGAAATTTTTGTTCTTATTTCCTTCTGGTTTTATCTTTTTTGGTTGGTCTGGATATTTCGATACCTCGGAGAGCACGTTCAGCCGTCGGTCCCCGGTTGTTATTACGCATAGTTGAAGCCCTAAAAAGGCCAACAGCCGGTCAGCAATAGGTACTTAGATATCGACAAAGAGTTGTCGAGGTCAGATGGCAGTCACTTCACGAAAAATTATATTCACTTATAATACTGAAATCCCTTTCCTGTTTCGGCAGGCGGTTCATAATATAGCAAACATATTTTCGAGCAGTGGCACCAAGCTATGTAATCTCAGTAAGCGAGCCATGTTACGCGCAAAAGGGCCGGTGTCCCTTCTAGGAAGCGTGTCCACGTCGCGGAACACGGCCAGTGGGCTCGAACAGCCGGTGTAGGGTTTCGGCCACACAACGATATTCACTTACTGGGTATACATGCGCATGTATGTATATGACATGAATTTAGACTATGTACGAGTACAATCTCTATAGGTATAACCACAGCAAGCGTCATTTCGCGACAAAAAAATGGCTACTACGTCAGTATAAGTTGACATAGTTCTTACAGGGAGTCGGCAACACGAGTGTGACTCCACTGGTGTTGCACTCGCCCATAGACCATGGCAACCACTTACCATCAGAATGGCCGTGTGCTTGTCTGCGTCCTAATTAGTTTAAATAATATGCTAACCACTTTTTTATCTACCTATCTACTTCTCCGTTGTAGAATTTACTTAAAATTTAGAAAAGTAAGAAATAAAACAATCGTCGTACATTTTTACTTTACTTATGCAGAACTTGATTTATCTACTCACTTGACGCAAAAAGTCGTCAAAATATCAACTTACTGTACCTGAAACAAAAAAGGTCTTTTTTGAGAAAATGTTACAATAATTGATATAAAGTCGGGTAATAAAGCCGCGGGGTTCCCACTGGGAACCCCGCGGCTTTATTACCCGACTTCTATGACTATTCAACATCAGACAGATATACACAGCCCAGACCGGAATAGGCTCACCCCCTATTACGTGGGACTAGGGATTGCAAAATTCGAAAAATTTTCAATTTCGAATTATTCGAATTTCACTTGACCTAAATTCGAATTATTCGAATTATTCGAATTTTTCCAAGTTTTTTTTTTGCAAAGGAGCATATTTTTTTACATTTGGATTTTTAGTGAGCATACCTTCACTGATCAATAAGAAAAAAAAGGCAGCCCATTTTTATACAATTTGCGTTTAATAAACTTTACTTAATTATATTTGCTTGGTATCTTGGTATCTTATTAAGTGAGCATTCCCTCATTCATACTCACTCTCAATTTAATAAAAGTAAATCTTCTAAACATTTAAAATCACAGTCTCAATCTGAACTTAATAAAAGTAAGGGTTTCGTCTTCTGGTCTTGAAGCTGGACGGACATTGTGGTAGTGTCATATAAGCATCTCAGCACCTCGATGTATCGCCAATCGACACAACACCGCTGCAGGGCATCCAGCACTGCCTACGTTTCGATAGAGTCGAAGGCTTTTTCGTAGTCCACAAACGCCATACACATGGGCGATTGTACTCCTGATTCTTTTCTACAATCTGCCGAACAGTATGGATCTGGTCCACGGTACTATAGCCTTTTCGAAACCCGGTTTGCTCAGGTGGCTGGAACTCGTCGAGATTACCCGCGAAGCGATTAGTGACGACCCTCGAGAACAACTTGTAGACATGGCTCAGGAGTGAGATGGGCCTGTAGTTCTTCAGCAAGGACTTATCACCTTTTTTGAAGAACAGTACCACCGCACTCCCGCTCCATGCTCTATGTGTTAGCCCTTGCTGGATGACGGAAATAAAGAGACTCGCTAGCTCTTTCAAGATTGGAGCGCCACCTGCTTTCAATAGCTTAGTAGTAATTCCGTCATCACCAGGGCACTTGTTTTTCTTCAGTTGCCGGAGAGCCACCTCTACCTCGCACCGCTCGATATCTGGCGTCTCCTCGGTGTAATGGCGCGTGACTGGGGAACTGTGATCTTCATAGCTGTATCCCATCGGTTTACTTATCCGTGATGCATATAGCTGTCCATAAAACTTCTCGATCTCTTCAAGTATCTCGAACTTTGAGGAAATCGTTTTGCCATCCCCAGTTTTAAGTTTCGTTCTTTCACTTTCACTCAATTGCCTCTGGGATAGTGCGAGTGTTGGAGTGTCGAAGGTCGCGTCGTATCAGCTTTTTGATTTGTTGGTATAAGGCTCTTCCATCCGATGAAGATGACTGTGTGGATGGTTGTTCATGCCTCTTCCTCATAAGTTCGAGAGTCTCAGAGAGAGCTTGGACTCTTGCTGTCTGAGTTTTCCGGGAAAAAACTTTCCAGAAGTGTCTGGAAAGTTGTTGCAGGAAACATTGCAGGCAGTGTCCTGCAATGTTTTGACCACTATGCTGGCCTTCTCGTCAAGGCTGCTAGAGGTTTCCAGTATTGCGAAAAGATTTTGAAGTTCCAGTTGGACTTTTCGGACCCTAGAGCTACTTGGAACGGCGTGGGTCGGAGGGTTTATCTTATCATTCGGAATCTTTCAGCCTTGATGTTGATATTTAGAGAGCCTCGGATAAGTCGGTGATTGCCTCCAGTTTTAAACTTGTTGAGCACAGAGACATCTCTAAATATGTGCTTACTGTTCGTTATGAAAAAGTCTATCTCGTTCTTTATCGCAGAGTCCCGGCGTTGCCAAGTCCATTTCTTGTGGGGTTTTTTCTTAAAGAACCTATTCATAAGAAGAGCCCCTGTAACTCGAGAAAGCTGACTAGCATTTGCCCTATGCGATTTCTGCTCCCCACTCCATAACGTCAAATTTTCGTCTCGCTGCGTTCTTGTACTCCCACTTTGGCATTGAAGTCCCTCATAACTATAATATCCTCATATACCACCTCGGCAGTTTCTTTGGGGTAAGACGAGGTTGGCGCATACACCTGTATCACCTTCAGCGAACGACTGTTCGTGATTTTCAGGATAAGGTACAGACAACTTCAACAACGCTGCTGATGAGGTCCTTTTTACCAGAAAGCCGACTCCTCCCTGGGGGAGCTGATCACCTTCTCTAAAATAGAACAGGTCGCCTGACTCAAGGGTTGTCGTGTGCTCCCCTTTCTTCAGATCTCTGACAGTCTCAATATGTGCCAGTTTATGCGAATTAGTTCTACCTCGACTTCGGTGAGGTGCTCGTCTAGTCGTAGTGTACTGCAGTTATAAGCTGCCAGCAGTAGATGGTTTCGGTAGCTTCCCGCTACCATGGCTGGGAATAGCGGGACCATCGGGAACTGGGGGCCTTTTATTTTGGCGTCTGTGCATGGTGAGACTGTCTAGCCTACTATTGCGTAGTAGTTTTTCATGATAGTAACCGAAATTCGAATAATTCGAATACTTGGTTTTAAAATTCGAATTTATAAATTGGCCCAAAAATTCGAATAATTCGAATTTTTCGAATTTCGAAGTATTCGAATTGCAATCCCTACGTGGGACCTAATGCAGTGGTGGAAATGTTGGTGTTCATTCACCTCTGCCTTACCCTCCGGGATTAAAGGCGTGATTGTATGTATGTAATGTATGTACAAAGCGCCTCTTTGCATATCAAACCTAGGTACGGTTTGACTGCTGTCGAATAACTCAAATCGACACATGCAAATATGGGTTTCTTCAAGAAGGGTATTAGAAGGTTTCTTCAGGGTCGGTAGCGCGAGTGTGACGCCCCAGGTGTTGCATACGTCCATAGGCCACGGTAACCACTTTCCATCAGGTGGGCCGTGTGCTTGTGTGACCTATGGACGAGTGCAACACCAGGGGAGTCGCACTCGTGATGCCGACCCTGTAAGAACAGAGAGATTATGTGCCGTCAGCGCAAAATATTAATAGGACATGCAAAGTCATGTTCTACTTATCTTCTGGTCTTATCAAGACGAAAGGGTCTTCCCAGCCGCGGTATTCTGTGAGGCGGAGGTACCTCCCCAGACCGACTGCTCGATTGGGTCGGAAATACCGTCGTGTCTTACCTCCTACAGTTAAATGAACTGTTTATTTGCCAGGTTTATTACCATACGAGAAACTGCTTTTTTTTGCAGTAAATGTAGGCCTCTATAAATAATCTTTCATTCAAAGCAATTCAAGGTACAAGTTCAGTCCATACACGACTACTTACACCACAATTCAATGTTTAAAACATACCACAAAAGCTACGATAAATAATAACAAAAAGGTTGCGCGCGCGCAGTCAGTGGCGCATTGTATGAGCATAGACTCTAGACTTGGACATAGACAGAACAATGGCCGCAATGACAAACAGACCCACACGCAGCCATCCGCATCTATGTAGCCATAGATTATATCTAGAATGTCAACCTGTAATGTTAGGAAGGCATGTTTATAAGAACTTACTGTTGCCCGCGGTTCTGCCGCGAAAATTTAGATCCCGTACCCGCAATCCATGGGAACATATTCCCGGTTTAAAGCTTATGTGTTATTCTAGATTATAATCTATCCCTATTCTAAATTTCAGTCAGATCTGTACAGCCGTTAGAGCGTGCGTGATTGAATAACAAACGTTCATATTTATAATATTAGTAGGATAATCTTCCAGAAATTCTGTTCAATTTTTTTTTATTAATGTCTAAGGTAGCAAGAAGCATACTACCACATGAGTGGAGACGAAGAAATTCGGGTCGAAATACCATAATTCTCAATCGTCTACTCAACCAAGCTAGAAAACGATTGTAGCAAGGATGGAGTGGTGCGGGATACTAGAAATATTAAGGGATTTATAATAATTTGTTGTCCTGGCAACTTAGTCTTGTTCTTGAAAATGTACCTAGTGCTTAGTACATCAATAATTCAAAAATTTTTAAAGCCTAAGTATTTACATTTTTCATCCTATTGATTTCAATTCATAACCCCAAAGTAATAAAGAAGTTATATTTAGGACAAGCAAGAGGGTAAACTCTCATTCAAGATCAACGACCTTTAAATCCCAATGTTCGAAATTCAAAACTGCACCCACTTAATCCTTTTTAATCCAGTAATAATCAAAAACTACCCTCCAAATAGCATAAAATAAATAAGGTGTATTAGCAAACAGAGTCAGGGCTAATAACTATGCAAATTCCGTCAAACAAACTGACAGAAACAAGTAGTACAGTATTACAAATGATTAGCCAGTTAAGTAGAGCTCTCACCCCCCGCGGATTGTTTGAGTGGCGGGGTTTAGAGGGGTGGGGTGCGATGTGACGAGGGGTCTAGCAATGGTAGTTGGTGCTAGGCTAGTAATAAAACGTTTGGATCAGTGGTGGCCGCAGGCGATGTGCAAGAACAGTGGGTACTGTCGGTCACAAAAGTTTTAAGTTTTGTAGGTGAATTTTCGTGTTCTTTTGTATACGCACTTTTGTACATTTCTGTAAGGCAGTCCGAGTTGTGTTAAATAAAGAGGCTTGTGTTTATTTTTAGGACTTTGTCCAAACCACTTTCCTCAATCTTTGACTCGAAACAATCTTCACTTCTTACTACCACTACTTCTCTTCTTATTAGATTACTAGCTTTTGCCCGCAGCTCCGCCCGCGTGTATGTCGGTTATCGTGACCAAACATAGCCTATGTCTCAAGGTCTAATCTACCCCTATACCAAATTTCATCAAAATCGGTTCAGTGGTTTGGGCGTGAAAACGTGACAGACAGACAGAGTTACTTTCGCATTTATAATATTAGTATGGATATGGGTATCTCACTAAACTACAAACTTATTATAAGTAGATAAATGAATGTGCATGTCTTTTTGATATAACTTGAAATCTCATTAAATGCCGGTATAATTATTTATCAACGCGATAAATAAATTCTCTTATTTTTTTAAAGTCAGCTAAAATATGATTCTGCTCGAAACTTAAGACCGATTCAGTAGGTAAGTACCATATCGGACATACGATTGATATTTTAACAATCAGCCTTTTCATCAACAAAATCTAATGACCAAACCACTTCAGTAAAAACTTATGCATAGTCTGGTCCAAAATCAAATCTCAAACTCATCAACTCAAATAAATAATTGAGCACCGTTGTGAGCGAGCGTACTTTGCGTTTAAGCTTAAATTCATTTAAGTTGAGCACAGTGTAAAGTTTGGGGTCGGCCCTGCAGCCAATAATGTCCGACGGCCTTTGATTTCGGCACACTGTGCACTGATTGTTAGTGAACTCACGCTCGAATTAGCAGTTTATTAAATGTTCTTGTCGTTAATACAAGACCTTCGACATACGACCTTTTATTGCCGTGTTCTTTACCAGTGGAGAAGACTTAATCTACTTGAACGAACACGGCACTCATTCTTCTAGTGGGTGTAGTAAAAGGCGAATGAGGGATATGGCTGTTTTTCAGCTGACAGTAACGATCAGGAGGGGTCCACCTGATGGGAAGCGGTTACCGTGCCTCATGAACGTTTGTAACACCACGAATGTCACCTGCCGACTCCATAAGAACCTTCTGATGCCCTTCTTGAAGAACCCCATATAGTAGTAACTTGGAAAAACCATAGCGTGGATTCCATGATTCCAGAGCTTGCAGAGGGGATGAAGTTGCTTTCATACCTCCCCGTGCATGGCAAAGGGCGAGGAATTTCAAAGGGAAGCCGTTAGAAAATATAGTTACCTAATTCGTCAAACAGCATGCGACCGACTGGGAAGCCGGCTGGAATCGAATAATAATGAAAAATAATAATTTCAGTCTAGTTAGGTAATATCTGATTTTGCAAGGTCGATTTTTCAGAACAAAGTAATATATTAAGCAATATTGGAAAGAATCAGACGACCTTTTTAAATAGCTTATTAACAGTCTCGTTTCAACACTGGATAAACAAAAAGCTTCTCCCATTGATAAAATGGAACCTAAGTTAGGTTCAACTTGATGTACTAGTAATGTCTTACCAGTAACTCGAACGTGCATTATATATTCGATATCGATTCCCAGCCCCTCTACAACATCGATTATCGTGTCCTCACTAGAATCGATACGTGGGTACCTCCGTTTCGCAATACATTGGTATGTTCACGATTTGTGAACGTACCGAGCGATCCTTTGATGTAAAGTGAGACGAGTCGAATTTGGGTTAGTTTGGACTTTTCAATCGGAATTTTGAAACGATATTATGTTTCATCTAGTTTAATGGGTGTTTTGTATGTCTTGTCCTTTTATATGTCCTATATATAATACTTATACGATGTGCACTGTGCGGTATAAAAGAAACTATGTAAGATATGTATGACATTTTTACAAAAAAAAATGTATCTAAGTATGTTTATCAGCTGCTTTTTAAGCTATGCTAAGCTTACTTTGGGTCTAGAGATTCAGTGGAATGAACGCCTGCTGCGGTTTTTCTAAGCGACTACAGTATGTGGTCCATCAAGAAGGGCATGAGAAGGTTCCTTCGAGAGTACGAGTGTAACACCCCTGGTGTCGTGTTGCACACGTCCATAGACCACGGTAGCAACTTTCTATCAGGTGGACCGTGTGCTTGTCTGCCATTTAAGTGGTACAGGTATACTACCGGTGGACTAGCATGAAAAGTTTTATAACAGTAGAGGAAGCTCTTGAAATGTGTAAAGAAAGAAGCAGAAAGACCTGTCGAGATAGTTCTTTTCAAAGATTTAACGAATTGGAACAAAACTGTGAGCTAAAAGCCGGCTTGACAAGTCGAAACAATTTTCCGACTTGACTAATCATACCTAAATCAATCCTTCATAAATTAAGTTTCTTTTGTAAATATCTGCAGATACGAGCACCTTCGAATTGCCGAATAGGTAGTATTAAAAGTAAGCAGTTTTCTTCTTAAACTGCAAGCAGGTAAATTATCATCCTTTATATAGTCCGCCGGGATCACAGTATGCTTAGTTTTCTTCTAAATTCAAAGCGCAAACGGCGACTATGTACACTTGCGAGTGCAATAAAAAGTGTTTTTTAGAAATGGCCATCCGACCGGCAACATTGTGCACAGCGACCATTTTGTATTTAGAAACATCAATATATAATTTGCGAGCTTAAAGGTAATTAGGGGAGAGGCTAAAAAGTGGCCTCTGGGTGTGGTCACTATGTCCGCACACGCCCCGTAAAGGGGGGCGTGCGTCGCATCGTCGCGCTGATCTGCTTCTGCTGGGGTGACAGGGAGCCGCATCTGTTATGCCCAGGTCTGCGTCGCGAGAAGCAGCCTGCCCCCTTGCCTGCTCTTCAATACGTCATCTGCTAGTCAAAGGATACGTGGAAAGCTTTCAAGCAACCCTAACAAGGCCGCTATCGCCTCAGTCAAAGGAAGGCCCTTTCGCTTGGTAGAAAGGCGCTGCCGTCTCTCTTGCCTTGGCTTCACTACGTGGGGATACTAACCTAACCTTTGGCAGAATAAGTATCCAAAAATTTGAAAGCGTAAAAAATAAATACTTTCTGCTTTCGCATTGATGATATAAGTTAGATAAAATTAGTAGGTACCGACTTCAAAAGTATTTGACACATGTTTCACGCAGTAGGTCAGCAATTATCGCCACCTATTTAAATCAATATCGTTCGTAGAAGCAGTGGCACAAACACACAAACAAATTGAATTGATCAGCTCGTTGTAAGCGAGACAAACGACGGTTTTATTGGTCGCGTCGGGCGAAATTATGTTTTGTCATCGCCATGATGCGGTGTCATGGCGGGTAAATGACTCTTTACTTGTATTACATATAATATAGTTGTACGCCCAGAACACGTTTCTTGGGTGTCTTTTTAGGATAGCACGGTGTGCTACGGCGGTAGACGAGCTTAAATTCACCAAGCATAGATTATTATAAAACAATTCGCGCTCGCCAAGCCAACGTTTCTCTCGTGAATCGCGATTTAGGTCCAAGATACGTGTCCCGAGGTATACTAATAACCTTAGTATACATTGCTATAGAGTGCGCCTTACAAGTATGAACTGCTATCACGGGTATGATCAGTACCGAGGCTCCTGGCTCAACCTCAATCAGTAGCTAAACAATACCCGTCAAAACGACTTCGCAAATAATATTTAATTCGATATGTTAAATCAAAATGTTATACAACATCGTATATTTGTAGTAATAATGACGCAAAAATACCGCAAAAAGGCGCCATTTTCTGTATTTTGGCTTTAATTTTATCCATGCATATCAAATCGAACAAAAAACTTCATAACAACAATCTACATTAATAAGTGCATCTATTGATATTTTCGGTAATACATGAAACATCACTATAGGTACGCTATACCATCGCAAAGTATCTGCTAACACTCGGCGCCAAATACCTGAGTGATAGGCGCGCTCTATATTTATAACTAGCTTTTCGCCCGCAGCTCCGCCTGCGTGGATATCGGCTACCGCCACATTAGTATTTGTTCTAAACTGACGGACTTGTTGTTATAAACTTTCAACGCCTATTTCACCCTCTCAGTAGTGAATTTTTCAAAATGTAAACTGTAAGAAACATTGGCCCTGTCATACAAAAAAGTGGTAGGTTTTAAGAACATTATATCAGAATAAAAATATTGTTAGCATCTTTTTATTAATAATAGTAAATGGCAAGAAAAATACTGGTAAGAAAATTTTTACAATAATTGCTAAATATTATACAATGTCATTTAAATTAATCATTTGGCCTATAGCATACCACTGTTGGACTTAGGCATCAACCAATATCCTACATTTATCAGTCTGCTTTACTATATCCCCACTGTCAGTTCCAAGTTCCGGCCCCGTGTGTCATATCATAACAGGGAAGTAGAAACTTCGACGAATTTATCCAATGTAGCCCACCCAATTCGATCCTTTGGTGACCCCAGGTACACTTAATCTTGAACAGCTACGAAAGTCGACCTTTCGATGGGTATCTCCCTCGTCTCATTTCACGATATGAGCTTTTGGGCTTCATCTTCTGATCTTGGAGCTGGACACAGCTGGAGGACATTGTGGCGGCATCATAAGCATCTCAGTGCTTATCATTTGCGTATAGACACATTTTCCTGATTGTGTCCGTGGCCAAGATGACCTTGGAGCTCAGGGTCCGCCTTCTGGCTCTTCGTCCTCCGCTTCGCACGATCTTGGGCGTCCATGGTAGTGAGACCATTTGCATGATCCATTTGCATCGTCGAGCTTGCTCGCGAGACAATTCATGACAACTCTCAAGAACAACATGTAGATATTATGACTCAGAAGTGATGAGTCTGTAATTCTTCTGGCCTTTTCGGAGAACAGTACCACCGCACTTCAGGTCTATGTTCTGTGTTCTGTATGGTGTTGCATACGTCCATAGGCCACGGTGACCGCTTCCCATCAGGTGGGTCGTGTGCTTGTCTGCCAACTAAGTGGTATAACGCCTATTGCATCCTCTCAGTAACTGAG
Organism: Eilema depressum; assembly: GCA_914767945.1. Lineage (NCBI taxonomy): Eukaryota > Metazoa > Arthropoda > Insecta > Lepidoptera > Erebidae > Eilema > Eilema depressum. The sequence goes on from OU612025.1 coordinate 20,266,086, forward strand.
TTTTTCAAAATAATAAATGTAAAATGTAAGAAGCATCGAAAGCCTCTGTGGCGTAGCGGTAGTGAACGCGGTCGCTACGCAGTAGGCGCGGGTTCGATCCCCGCTCACTGCAAATATTTGTATGCATGAATATGTGTATTTGCACTGGTCTGGTCTTGCCTCGGAGAGCACGTTAATCCGTTGGAGCACTAAAAAGTTCAACAACAACGGTGTAGCTGCAATGCTTTGATATCGCCTAATGTCACCATTGGGTTGCATCAAACATCGGCCCTGTCATACAGACACAGTAGACTGTAAGATATTGGTATCTTTACATGAATAGTAAATGGCAAGAAAAGACTGGTAAGAAAAAATTTGAATACGTAAAATTATACTATTTCGTTCATATCAATCAATCAATGCAATAGACTACTATTGCAGTCCACTGTTGTCCAATGTGTGAAACAGCACCCAATCCTCCACCCAATTTCTCTGGTTGTATGTCCCCATTGTCGGTTTTCACGTTACGGCCCCGTAAGTCATAATATGGAGTAAACTCGGCGAACTCAACCCAATTGGATCCTTATGGTGATCTAAGGTAGACCTATTCTTGAACAACCTCGGGTGTCGACCTTGCGGTGGGTATCTCCGTTGTTTCATTCCACTTTGTAGGCTTTTAAGGCTTCGTCTTATGAGCTTGGAGCTGGACGGACATTATGGCGGTATCATGTAGGCATCTCAGCACTGATACGTCATATCAGCACGATACCTTAGTAGAGAATCTAGAAATACCCAGGTCTCGATGAAGGGTTTCTTGTAATCTACAAAAACCGTACACAGCGGCTGATTGTACTCTCAGGTCCTTTGTATGATCTGCTGGACAATGTTGGCTACAATACTATAACCCTTTCAAAATCCGGTTTGCCCCGTTGGTTGGAACTCATAGAGCTTACTCGTGAGACAATTCATGAACCAGCGTCCCTTGTGTTGTCATGTTGTCATTTATATTGTATCAGCGTCAATAGGTTTAAATTCACATACCTTGCTGTTTCAGGGCCTGTAAGTGAGTATAACGTGTTGTAGCATTGCTTTTAGGCCGTGGAACTTACTGAAGATTCTATTTCTTTTAGATTGTTTTTCTATTTCTAATCAATTAAATAAAGAAACTGCAGTACATACATAATATTTTTCACGTTCTTGCTTATTATACGTGACAGAGAGTGACGTTTTAAGAATATTATCATTTGACAGATCAAAATGTGACACCATCACTTTAGTTCCGTTGTCATGGTAACAATTTTGCTAGCGATATTAGCGCCATAATATTTCGTATTTTCTTTAATATTACATTATTTCGTGAATTTGCCACATTTTAATTGTGATAATTGTTATTCGGCGACAAAGCCAAATTAAAAAAACCAAAGATCATAAAAATCTGTTCAGCCGTTCTTGAGTTATAAGAAAGTACGTTTTTGGCACTTTTTAGGCACTTAGGGACCGAATTTCGAAAAATCGTTTCTTAGTACACCTCCACGCATCAAAACATACATTCTCTATAAATTTCAAGTCTCTAGGACCAGCGGTTTAGGCTGTGCGTTGTCTCTAAGTCAATCAGTCAGTCAGGACTAAGAGTTTTATATATAAGATTATACTCTAAGCTAATAACAGACCGTACGCAAACTAAAAAAAAATGGAGATATTTCATAAGCTAAGAATTTACTTCAAATCTCAACAACGTAAAAATTTCCATCGTAAATTGTTTATCAAAAACAGTTTATCAAACGATGATAAAGTCTTGAAATAAATTAATTATAACGAATCAATATAACACAATCTCGTTTGAATCCAAACTAAGTGCTATCCGGGATGAACTTTGAACCATTCTAATACATTATCAGTTGGTCCGTCGGTGCCACCGCCCACGGAGCTTATCCGTCAATAGTGAACGATACATCTCTTTACTGTCTCGTCCTTATCAGAAGATGGAACTACGTTTTTTACTATTTAGGTGGTGAAATGGTGGTGAATGACAGCCTCCGTGGCGTAGCGGTAGTGAACGCGGTCGATACGCAGGAGGCGCGGGATCGATCGCTCTGTGCAAATATTTGTATGCATGAATATGGGTATTTGCATTGGTCGTGCCTCGGAGAGCAATTTAAGCCGTCGGTCCCGGTTGCCATACGGACATCCTATGGCAGTCGTTACGGGTAGTTGGAGGCTTCAATTACCTTGGAGCCCTAAAAAGTTCAACAACAATGGTCTAGCTGCAATGCTTCGATATCGCCTGATGTCACCATTGGGTTGTGGAGGTCAGATGGCAGTCCCTTCACGGAAAATATCGAGGTCCAGCCGAATCTGCAGTTAAGACTGGTAAAGCGGACCCCAGACTCTGAGGTGAAAGCTTCGGCCTTTCTGGGGGTAAAATGGAGTCACCGGGGTCCCCACACCCAAGGGAAAATGCCATCTGGAAAGTGGACTCGCTCTGGGTCAGCAGGGTGCGAGAGAAAAGACTTATATGGGTCACTTTTTCCGGCAATTGAAGACCCGAGACGGCGTGCGGTTTTAGTCGGTTCGAGTCAGTATGAGTTAATCAATTTCAAAATGGTATGAGTTTTCGTGGTATGAAGGCGGAACAACCCCATTTTACATTTCTAAAAAATCTAGCAGTTTTCCGTGATTGAATAACAAATCAACTAACTTTCGCATTTATAATATTAGTTAGCTTTCCCTTTCGCCTCTTATTAGTCAATTAAGCGTTTCATCAAAGTGAATTGTAAGTTAAATAGCTTGTTATACATGAGCAAGCCACAACCGTCAAGTCATGCCAAACTGCCAACAAAGAAACAACAAAGTTATAACCAAATACAACGTTTAGGGATGCAAAGTTATTTTAATAACGATATTTATGTCGATATAAATAACGATATTTATGTGGATATAAATAACGATATTTATATCGAATCCTATCAAACGTTGACAAGAGCGAATATATAGATATTTAGCTAGTAAAGTTTACTGTTATGGTTAGGCATTACATTTACTAAGTATAAACACACCGTACAATGTTACCTCATTGCGAATGTTAAAATATTCCAGAAATTACCTGAAACTATATGCCCTACAAATAAAATCTTACTTCCTACTAATATTACTAGGTAATGCGAAAGTTTGTAAAGACATTTGAATGTTTGTTATACCTACAATATTATATTTTGGTACTGAAGATAGATGATTATAGTTTGGAATAACATATAAGCAACTTTTTCCCCTAGAGTACGTTTCCATGTGATCAGAAATAAACGCGGGCGTTAGTTGAACGAATAAAGTTAAAATTATACTTGATGTAATATTGATAATGATATCGTATGGATATTGTAATAACGATATACCGAAAGGCCTTTGGATTCAACATCGATAACTTTATATATAAATATATCGTTGCAATCGTTGCAACCCTAATAACATAAAGTAGGTTGAAATCGCCAACATGCTCGCAAAGTTTCGTGGCCATTCTGAATGCACAATAAGCAATTCATTGCAGGGTTCGCGCGTAAATCCTACTTCGACACAACAATATCAATAATTTAAACCAACACGGAAAAGATTTCCGAACTCGACTGTTATGCGCGTGTAATTAAGATGCCGAGTCAGTGTGATTACGGTTAAATTGCAATCTGTGCAGAGTCGAGGTGTGGTTTCGTCAAGAAAGTTTTAATAGCTTTATTGTGATGACCATTAAACGTCAGAGAAACTATAGGTAATTAATTACCTTACTTTGCATATCCCTACTTCTTCTTACCTAATTCTTTACATAGTATAAAATGAACTTCTTAGATGTTATGGCGGTGAAGGAGCTCAAATCCACCAATCATAGATTACCTATATCAAACCAATCCCGACAAACCAAGGCCTCTTATCTCTCGTGACTTAAGTTCTAAATATACGCCGGGAACGATATGCGTTACAATAGCATGCTATTGCTCTCCGCTAATAGAAATTTAATAGCATTCGTAACAGCTTTGGGGGTCCTGCCTTGTCCCGATGGTGTAACTAATCGTAATTGTATAATGGAGATATCGTTTCTTACGGCAGGCAATGAAACTGTACAATAAATTATATTGGAGTTCAGACCACCCATCATATTCAGACAAGATGGTCGCGATACGGGTTCAAACGAGTTCTACTGCTCCCTAGACAAGTGGAAATTCGTTGGCTTGTTCTTTCGGCGTATTGTAGAATATACTTAATGATGAATGTATGGGACTTGACGTTCATGACATACATTGACAACTGTCATATACGTCAAATCTCACACATCCGTCATTCTATTCTACAATTTTATAAACTTTTACAATTTACTTGACATTGGCAAATTGCGACGATTTGTTGCAGAAGCCATTAAGAAGAAGAAGAAGAATACGCCGGCCAATGACTTGTCTCTTGTTTAGAGGGGCTGTTCAGAAATATTTGTCTGATTTATAATTTTGACAGATCGAGACTTGAGAAAATTGGCTAAAATTATGGTCAACAACCATTTCTTTTGTAGCTGTTCCTTTTTGTAATGTCATATGAATGACATTACAAAAAGGAACTAAGCAAGTAGGTGTCTCTATAGAGTATTTACCTGTTAGTGAAAAAAATATTTAACTAATCTTATTAAATTAAGAACGGTAAAAGATACCGCGTCGGTTCTTATTTTATCGTGTTCATTTATTTTTAATCATACACTAAACTTATAATATGTACTATGTAGTAAATTCTTTAACAATTAAATATTTCATACAAGTTTCCATAAAAATCTTATATCAGTTATAACTTACCGTTTTGACGTTTAGTTAAAAGTAACTAATTTGACTAGACAGCAGACAGTCAAATACCCAATTCATTTGACAAATCATTGACAGTTCCTGCGTCCCGTTCAAAATTCAAAATTCATTCCTTCTTCACCCCTGAATCGTGACACCTTTTTTTTAAACTAAACAACTTCATTTCAGATTCAAAGGTATTCTAGGTATCAGTACTCTAATTAAGTCAAAATGGTCGCTTCTCCAGTTGCCAGTTCAAAAAATAAATGAGCTCTTGTTATCTAAATTGGAATTATTGGAAAATCTAATTACTTACCGCAGGCTGTCTGCGTCGCCCACGCTCTATAAATCAAGTCGCACACGACTGTCCGTCTGTATTGTACTGTCATTACTCTTAAACAATGGGTAATGCGTTTATTGGTGAAAGTGTAGTTTTTAAGTAACAAAGATTGCCGACAACCGTTGCTTTCTGGCTTTTGGGCTGTCAACCGTATTTGTAAAGTTATTTCTGTTCTTGACAATGTATGTGGACTTGAAACAGATATTTTTATAATATTAGAAAATGCCGCAGTGGAGTTTGTTCGTCTTGAAAATGCCGCGGTGGAGTTTGTTGCACCGTTTCTTCTCCACTAGCGCCTAGGAAGCGGTGGTAAACTTAGTTTTAAGCAGAATTTGACCTCAAAAAGATGTAACAGTGTTGCACAATTTTGAGAAAAAGAATTTGAATTTCTTGTCAGCAAAGTTTACATATTTTGACATCAAATACGGGAACATACATACATACAATCACGCCTTTATCCCAGGAGGATTAGGCAGAGGTGAATTAACGCTCACATTTCAACAATCACTGTTTTAGGGCCCACGTAACAGGGGGTTGGCCTATTGCCGTATTCCGGGCACTATTGTTGACTCGAGCCATGCATCTCAGGCTGAGTCTGGGCTGTATAAATCTGTCTGATGTTTAACAGCCTTATCCCTTAGTCGCCTTGTAAGTACGACATCGCATGGGAAGAGATGGGGTGGCCCAAATTCTACTCTGCGGAACCACGCGGCAATATGGTAGATTTGTCGACCAATATATTCTCCGCAACCCCGCAACCTCGCTTTTCGGTAAGCAAAGCTTAAGGTACAACACAAAAACTAAGAAGCCATCCATTCTAAGATAGTCGTCTTAGGCCCCCTAAATATACCTACTACCGCCGTCAGATAGATATCTAAAATTGAAATTGAGATTTAGTCTTCAAAACGTGTGATATGTCACGGCCTGCATTAAAAGACTGTCTTCTAAAATGTCTCTTGATCTTATTATTTTTCACGAAAAGTAATGAATGAAGATTTTTTACTAACACTAATCTATGTTATGAGAGAAAATTAGGGTTGTCATACTTGCCTTGCATTCTAAATCTAGTTCTAATCTAAATTCAATCATAATTCAGTTTTTACTTTGAATTTAGAACATAGGCGCTCCTAAAAAAGGATTCATCAGGTGTAACAAGTTTTTAGCAGATTTAGGTAATATAGGTAAGGCACGGGAACACCCAACAATTCCGAAATACTTAATTCCGAATTTCAATATTCCGATTTTCAAAATTCCGAATATTATTATTCCTAAGAAACAAAACTCCGAGTATTCAAAAACACGATAGTTATTTATCCGAAAGTTATAAATACGAATGTTCATTCTTCCGAATTTCATTTTTACGAATAATTAAAAATCCGTAGTATTATTGGCCCGAAAAACGTTATTCCGAATTTCAAATTTCCGAAAATTCATTGCTCAAATTGAAAATTTGTATCAAAAATAGGTAAAAGTTAAAATTGATTTGACATGTTGCGCATTTTAGAGTTGATTATTTATAATAATAAATTAATTTTCTCGCCAATTATTACGTATAAAAATTAAGCCAAACCCGACTTGCCGTGGTCCTACTGCCGTGGTACTTGTTTGCCCTACACTAGAGTGTTATTTAAAAACCGGAGGCGCAGAGGGAGGGCAGTCCTCGCCCGCAGTAACGAAGCTCAGGCGCCCGGGCGAGCTGGAGCGGCTGAGGCTGGTCGCCGGAGGCGACCAGCAAGCCGAAGCTGCGGAAGCGAGCATGGGTGCCTGAACTTTGTTACGCAAGGGCGGAAGGACTGCACATCCCGTAGCGCCGGAGAAGAGCGAAACTAATGCATGCCTGCATGCTTGCCTGCATGCATGCTTGCCTGTATACATGCTTGCCTGAATGCATGCTTGCCTGCATGCATGCTTGCCTGCATGCATGCTTGCCTGCATGCATGCTTGCCTGCATGCTTGCCTGCATGCATGCTTGTTACTGAAAGTTGTATGGCAACGTGTATTTTGTAATCATTAGCATAAATAAAATAAAATAAAAGTTCAATAATTCTATTTCCTGTTTATCTCGTGTACCCCGAAAATAGCAACTATCCTACTTACCTAATGCAGATTTACAAGGCGCTTGATTGTCGGGTTTGTGTTGTTTCGGAGTTTTGATAATCGGAATTCGTATTTATGATATTTCGGATTATTAATAATTCGGAATTGTAATGTTTCGGTATCTTCAAATTCGGAATTTTAATATTCGCAGTTATAATCGTTAGGAATTTTGAAATTCGGGTTTTCAATAAATAGGATTTATGATACATCGGATATCTGACTTTCGGAATTTTGAATGATTCGGAATTATGAAATTCGGAATTTTGAAATTCGTGATTGTAACTTTCGGAATAAGGCTTTTCGTATTTATGTAGTGTACCCGTAAGGCACCTCTAATAATAGGAGTTATTACTTTTAAACATTTCATGTGAATATTGTATTTTGTATTATAAAAAAGTCTAAAAATGCACAAATAAATTAAGCAGATGAACTTAATTGATAAACAATGGTAATAGAGGAATAAAAATTACAACCGATCTAATTTTATCGCTTTTATTCACTTTTAATCATCGACCCAACCACTAAAAGTGAACTACTTGACAATAGCCTCATTCTTTCACACAAGTTTCTATAGAACTTATCGTTTTTGAATAAAAAGTAACTGATTTGACTCGACATTCAAGTACCTACCCTATTATGACATGTCATTACAATATCGTATTCATAATTTGAAAATGATATGCCGCCATTTGCAACAGCCCTACACTAGACGTTATTCAGCCACGACATTCTATTTTCAAATTATTACAAAGCGCGTTCCTATTAATTTGTCATACTATCAACGCGAGAGACTGTTTATTTTTATTCCTCAGCCTAATCTTGGTGAAAGATTTATAACATGAGCGGTAAAGGCAATTATAATTTCTGGGCGCAGCGTGGAATGTAACGTATTTTGTTACTTGGTTTTTTTTTATTTGTATAATCTGTTGCGGATATTAATGTTTGTTTTTTAATTGTCGTGTCGAGTGTGGCGGGTTAATTTGTTTGATTAAGTTGGTTTGAGATTTATTTTTTGCTGTTATTCGAAATCATGTTTGATATTACAAAATTGGTTATTAATTGACTTCTTAATTTTGAACTGTAGGTAATAAATTTAAATTGAAAAAGTCAGTCTATGACGTCACTTGAACAGAACAAGCGTCAGATTATTCTCCGTAGTTTTGGAGAGATAGAGATAATCTGGTAACTGAATTATCTGGACCTGAATAAATATGAATATTTGCATTGTTCTAGGTGTTTCTATGTAGGTACTTATATGTATTTACAAAAATGTATCTAAGAACATTACAATATGAAATTAAATAAATTAAAAGGAATATTTACATAATTACATTAAAAAAAACAATACTTAATATACCTATATACAAAGCTGCAGGTTCAAGCGTCAAAGAATTCCTGCCTATCGACGTTAACTGTATCTAAGTATGTTTATTCGCATTCTAGAACCCATAGCAAGCTAGTTAAACTATGCTTACTTTGGGTCTAGATAGCAATGTGTAGATAGAATGTCCTACAAATTCTCGTCTACATACGTTTTAGGGCGATGTAGGAGCATAATACATAATATATTGCATCATATTGCATCTGAGGCCGAGGTGAGCTCAGAACTCAGGGTCCACCTTCCAGCTGTTCCTCCTCCACTTAGCACAGTCTTGGGCATCCAATTAAATCATCATCATTCTCTGGGCCTTTATCCAACTCAGTTGGGGTGGCCTTCCCAGTCCTTGATGCGACTAAATTTCGATACTAGAGCGAATACTCGGCCAATTTAATAGACCTTGACTGTTTCCAATTTAAAAACAAAGTTAGCATAGTTATTCCTTCATCCGTATTTACCCATAATCATTGGTAAGTGGCATTCCTACTTCCATGAAACAATTTTCACAAAAACATAACGAGATTTAACAAAGAACAGACCACCACTCCTCCCAAAATGGCGTCTTCCAGTTTAAACGTCATAATTATATGTAATTTTCAATCAGTACCGGGAAGGTTTCTCGTGTCGATATAATACATGATCATGTCGATTGGTGAGGTGTTACTCCGCCTAGATATCTTTGTAAGTTACAAGTGGTAGCGATGATAAAGTTCGTCAAGTCCGTAAGTCGATCGGTTCTGCTGAAAAGTTAGAATTTGAAATTGCTTTATTAGAGGGTCGTGTCTGCACCCCATAGAATCATCTTTCCTGGATAAAAGGTAGCCTGTAACTTCCCTGTCATATTTTACATGAACCCAAAATTTCAGGAAAATTCATCCTGCATTTTACGGTAACTGAATAACTAAAAAAAAACACAAGATTTTCCTTTTTTCTACAATCCGGGCTCCTTTAAGCTTGGATTCTAGAAGAGTAGCAGTAGAGTAGCAGGCTATCAGGCTGAGGATTACCATTGCCAGACCTTTATACTTCGGACGTCGCCTTGCGGCTTGTACGAGATTGCTTTGTAAGATCTTGCTGGGGTCTCATTCAAGCTAAGACGTATCTAGAGATATACTTTCAGACATAATACGTACACAATTATTTTATGTTTTGAGCATTAGAACGCAGCAGCCCACTTCTCTTCTTTTCCCCCCTATCAAAAACCTCTCAACAAAAGATGTTTTAGAATATGTGGCGCCAAGTTTATGGAAAATCAGTTAAAAATGTGCCATCTAGACCGGAACAAAATCGGCCACCTTGTCGATCGATCAGTCTATAAAATCTCTCTCGCTTGTCACCTGCACCACACACCAATGCATAATTCGTTCGATGGAGTCACGAACGATGACCGGTAACACCGTGATCGGATCAGCCGCCAGCTCCTAATGCGTCTGTCTTTGATATTATTAAATGGATCACCGTCATCGCGATACGAACGTGTCTACTAGAAAAAGCTGTTTGTAATAGGCACTAGACACTTTTAAGTGGCAGTTACATTAAGTGTTTTGGTTATAGTATAGATGCAGGCATATTTGACCAATCACGTCACAACTTGTGCTCTATGTGCGCAGTAAGTACGCATTTATTTTGATGTCTAAGTGAGCTGACAAAGTTATTATCGCTTATTTCTATCAATACTAGCTTTTGCCCGCGGCTCCGCCCGCGTGGATGTCGGTTATCGCGACCAAACATAGCCTATGTCCTTTCTCAAGGTCTAATCTACCCCTATACCAAATTTCATCAAAATCGGTTCAGTGGTATAGGCGTGAAAGCGTAACAGACAGACAGACAGACAAAAAGACAGAGTTACTTTCGCATTTATAATATTAGTATAGTTTACTTAATTATGTTCGTTTTCAATCAAAATAAAAAGAGCTCTAAATCACTCAAGCTACATACGATAATTACATCGATATAACAACAAGTATCGATATCTCACCACAACAATTTGAATCGAGGCGTAAATCTTATCGAGTTATCTTAGTCGTTCATAAGCCATGGGACAATGGCACCCACTTATACAGCCTCATACACCGTTATCAGATATCTCGAGCGATGGCGGCAGATAACGAACATATTCAATTAAACAGTATTACAGACTTCAATTATGAGAATAAATCTTTGTTTGTGAGTAAAAGTGGTATTTAGTTTCGAATAAAAACGACCACCTGTATTTAATTTTTGGTTTTTGTTTATGGTGTGGAGCAATGAGGTTAAGTACCGTCAATGTTGTGGTAATTATTATTTAAATTTTTTATTTTATTTTAATAGGTACCACAACAAGGATTGTAGAGGGATTTAAGAGCAGAGGGTAGGTTCATGCAAAGATGAATGGGTATTTATTTCCCTCCATCTCATCTTTTCTTGGATTCAGAAAATGAGGGCAGGAAGAATGGCATGTCATACCGACGCCAAGTTAATTGGGACAAGGACATGCAGGCAGATGATCAAATGCTAACTTTGTTGAAGGGTCTAAATGTGATAAGAATGGTCACCCATGCTAAGACATTATTAAATTTGAAATTAGTTTTATACTTTTGACATTGTTAATTTGAAATTATTTTAATACTTGACATTATGTATTAAATTTGAAATCATTTTTTATGCATTTGGTACTATTATATTTGAATTATTGATGTTCTGAAATTATTAATGTAATAATAATATTGTAATTGACGTATTTTGTGAATTTATATGTAACTGATAGCATATAAGCGCTTTGGTGCAAACTGTAAGCTTATATCGCTAATATTAATTGAATAATAAATAAAAAGACTGACCTAGCTAGCATTGTTTGACCCTTTAATACACTAATATACTCGGTCACTTAATCGCAAGCCTTCACAGGTGTGCCTATATTTTTTATATTACTTAGAGCGGAAACACACGATGCGTTGCGGCGGCGGCGCGACGCCGGAGCGGTGTCGCTGCGTCGTTTTACATAGAAATATCTGTAGCATGTCACACGATGCGCTGCGTCGCCGCACCGGACTTGCAACCACCGAGACGAGGCGGGGAGGGGTGAATGCGTTGCGACGCCGGAGCGGCACCGCTCCGGCGCGCGCCGCACCGCCACCGCGTAGTTGTTTATGATTTATAGACCGGGCGCTAGAGGTATGAGTATGCAAAATGTGAGTACCGAATTTCGCCAACGGATTTAAGTGAAGAAAAGGTCCAAGAATAATAATGTGGATCTTGCCGGTCTATTTTCTGGTCCATTTTTTTTACCCCCTCTTGTCTTATTCGTAAAGGAAATGTATTGAGTAGGTACATGGTATAAAATCATTTTAATGAATATTTCCGTTATAATTTATAGTTTGTTCTAATGGTAAAAGTGAGGATGGGTTCTTAAATAGGTACTTAATAAAAAAAAACGAAAATAAAAGTAATATTTAAAAAAAAAAAGTTATTCGAACAACCAGCGAATTCAAGCATAAATTTTCTTAAAGTAGGTAAAAAATACTTATTTTTAATTTTGACATTTGTTATTGATGCATTTACATAATGAAATACAAACCAATTCAGATTTATTGCAATTACAAGACCTTGTGCGACAATTTACAGTTCATTTACATGGGGGGAATTAATAACTCTGGTAAAGACGGCTTGTATAGTCATTTTGTCGTGGACGTAAGTCACTGTTGAGCTTTTCGTAAAAGTGTACTTTTATATATGCCTAGGTAGGTACCTATCTATATTTTGTAGCATTAATGATACTAATGTTGTCAGCAAAATGTTATTATATTTAATCATCGATATATATTATATTAGCTTTTGCCCGCGGCTCCGCCCGCGTGGATGTCGGTTATCGCGACCAAACATAGCCTATGTCCTTTCTCAATGTCTAATCTACCCCTATACTAAATTTCATCAAAATCGGTTCAGTGGTTAAGGCGTGAAAGCGTGACTGACGGACAGACAGTTACTTTCGCATTTATAATATTAGTATGGAAATATGGATTCAGGGTTGGCAGTCGGCAGCACGAGTGTGATGCCCCTGGTGTTGCATACGTCCATAGGCCACGGTGACCACTTCCCATCAGATGGGCCGTGTGCTTGTTTGCCACCTAAGTAGTATAAAATAAAAATGGATACAAAAACACGACTTAATAAAGCAACTTCTTTACGTCAATAGATGTAGAAACACACTAAACGCATACGCGCGCTATGCTTACTTTAAGGGCGCAGAGGGGATGTGAAGGGAGCGGGAAGGGACCATCACACCCGGCGGCAAGATTTCTTTGTCATTATTTAGAGGATCAGGTATAAGAATCCGGTCATAGTTGCCGTCACTCGGATTTTGCATACTCAACTACCTCTAGCGCTTGCACTATATTAACAGACATTACAACGCAGCTGCGGCGCACGCGGCGCCGCTGCGTCATAACAACGCAGCGGCGTCGCACCGCTCGTGTGCCCGCTACTGCGGCGAAATTTCTGCGGTGCGTCGCCGCAACGCATCGTGTGTTTCCGCTCTTAGGTCGCAGACACGGCCCACCTAATGGTAAGTGGTAACCGTGACCTATGGACGACTCACTTGCCACTATAGAGTGAACTGTGCCAACATCTATCAACACCTTGGGGCCCACCACCAAATAGTTGGTGCACAACGATTGACTTTCTTACGCAGGAGTTCCTCTCGAGGAAGGGAGGTCTGACAGCAGTCGTTTCCCGAAATGCCTGCATACCAATCCAGTACAAAAATTCCAGGGTCTAAATTGCAAACTTTGGATGGAACTGGCAAATTACTATGAGGATATTTAAAGTATTATGGTCATCATATTACTATTAGAGCTTTCAGAATATTCGCCATGTATTGTTTCGAGTATCCAATATTTCGGGGCTGTTGCAAGCACCATGATCACAGAGAAACTGGAGTACTGGCGGTAAACGGTGAACGGAAACGGTACGGAAGCAATACATGGTTAATATCCCAATAGGTCTAATAGGAATAGGTACCATGAGAATCGCAAACCGCGCGACCCGCGATGTGCGGCAGCAACTCGGGCGTCGGAGGTCGCAGAATGACCTCCGTCCCCAATGAGCGCGGGCTTGGGGGTGACGGGTGGAGCCGCCTGTTACCCTAGCAGAAGCAGGCCTAGAGCGAGTTGGGGACCGGACGAGGGCCAGATCGAGAGATATGGCCCTGAGTCGGCCGGGATGCGAGGGATATGGCTACGACAATCTCACCTCCGGCAACTGACGGCCCACAGACGGCGTGCGTTTTAGTCGGTTCGAGTCCGACATAACCTCCTCCTCCGGCTCCGGCGGGGGAGGTATCCGCGGGGATTTTTCGCTCGATAAAGGAATAGCTACCATGAGGATAATGACTATTGTACAAATTTCTTTCACGATACAGCAATCCGCGTGGTCCAATAGCGCTTTATACACTCTCCAAACTTACTCTACATCAATCGTGAAGCCTTTAAAACTTTTACGCAGATGCTTCGAGAGAGATGTGAATTCACAGATTATTAAAAGTTAGTATCGAGTATGTAAGTTTGAGTTTCCAACAAAAGACCATGTTTCGCACAGCAATATAAGAAGTTCGCACGTATATTAAAAGTGTTAGGAACATACTTAAACTAACTGGATGCTTTCAGAATTCAACGTTAGTCTATCGTAAAGGAACACCAACTTATTTGGAAATGATTACAATACCAGAATGTTAAGTCCTTCCGATTAAATTGGAGTCCAAGGATACGCTCTCCTATTACTCAATAATAGAGTTTACTTGCCTTTTACGGGGGCAACTGCCATCTGACTCCTACTTAGAGGAAATCTTGCGCCCGTAGTTGCCAGCACATCTTGCCCCCAAGTCCGAGAGAACCGAGGACCTGGAGCGCGCGAAATGGTTTAATATGAGCTCTAATTTGAGCTGCTCCGCCGCCATAGCACCCTGTGCTACCCTTAAAGGGGCTGTCCATTAATCACGTGATGTTTTTTTAGCAACTTTTTAACCCCCCCTCCCCCATGGTGATATGTGGTGAGGTTTTAGACTACCCCCTACCCCCCTAGCCAAAATCACGTGTATTTTTTATTCCTTACTTTACTACGCGATTGTACCACAACCACAGGGACCAGAGTAAATGACAAAAATAAATAATAATTTAATTATAAAATAGACCAGAGGTCGAGTGGGCACCTCAAAATTATGTAGGGACGAATTCCAGGGGACCAGTGGGTGCTCACCCTAAAAAACTAAGCATCGTGACAAAAATCGCGAGATATAAGAAAAAATAAATACACGTCGATGTTACGTGATTTTTCCCGAACTCCCCTCCCCCCCCCCCCCTTGAGCCTCACGTGATTAATGGACAGCCCCCAAAGACACTCAAAACGCGTACTGCGTACATATATAGAGAATATTTTGTGGCGTGATTCATGAGGTCAAATATATGCCGATAACTATATTATCAACAGGTGTAAATATCGGCTTGCAAAGCTGTTGGGTTAAACCCCGCCTCCTAAAGCTAAAAGTAACTATTACTACCTATAATATATGAAATAGCTAAACAGCTGATTACTAAGTTTATGAAACCACCTACATGATTACCTTAGCTCATTTACTTTCTCGCTACTCGCCAACAGTGGGACCTCGCTCATAATTTATGATAATTTCGTCGATCGTTTGGAGAAAGGTGATCGTTGTTATAATCATCGAAGGCTCGCTATCATTACGGAATTAGGTTGATGGTATAGGCAGATGAGGTTGTTAAACCACATTGTTGTTAGGTACCTATAATACCCATTGCTGGGCGTTCTATGCACCGTGATATGTGGTCTGCCTCCCTAGATACTTATCTAGGGAGGGGGACATCGAAGGTCATTACCACTTGGCAATGACCTCCAATGTCATTATTGCTTATTATGTAATTTCTTGTCATGTCCATCTACCTGTACACCGGAGGACCTAATGAGTGCCTCCGAGAATGCGATTCAGGTAGTAGCATACTGGGAAAATAGAATTTGAGAGTAGAAGCACCATCGATTCGACTGAATGAATGTAATTTCTTGTATTGTGTGACCATTTTGCCCCAAATAAATGTTTCTTTCTTTCTTTCGATTCGTTGGCCGGCGCGCGGCGTATTGTAGAATAGAATGACGAATGTATGGGATTTCACATATATATGTCAGTCGTGAATGTATGTTATAGTTGGCTTAAGTTAACTGGCTCTAGAAGCTGAACCGGCTCAACCAGCTGCGTTTTTATTAATAGAATTGTCACAATTGCACTCAATTACACATTCAAATAGTCCTAAGCCCTAACGCTCTCAATCTGTATCTACATAGACTTCCTAACTATCATTTCACTTCATTAACTAATCCTAAGAATTTATCCGTGTGGTGACGGATAAAGAATACAAGTATCACCACCCCATCTCATCCGAAGGGTGTCGTAAGAGGCCACTAACGGAAAAATACGCAGACGATATCACTGCGAGAGAAAGAAAACTTGAAATAAAACCCTGTACTAACCCGTTTGGGGTTGCAAACTCCTGGAAATGGGCCTGCATCAAAGTTCGTCTTTTTTATACTACTTAGGTCGCAGACAAGCACACGGCCCTGCTGATGGTAAGAGGTTACCGTGGCCTATGGGCGAGTGCAACACCAGGGGAGTCACACTCGTGCTGTCGATCCTGTAAGAACAGAGAGACTCTGTGCCTTGTCTCTGCCAATCGGGATTGCCGTTAAAATGAAGAATGCATTTGTTTTGTGTCAAATTTCTCAATCAATTAGCGCCAGTGGTTCTCAAACTTTTTAAATGACGGAACCCTTTTGGGAAGCAAAATACTTGATGGAACCCTACAATAAAACAATTATTTTTATAAGTATATTCTTTATTAATCAGCATAATAAAAGTACAATGTATCAGTTACTAATTATTATTTACTTCACCACTTGGTAAGGACAATAATAGAAAACATTAAAAAAGAAAAAATCTAACTAGTGGGAGGTATGAAACTGTTTTTTATTTTTCATCAATTGCTTGATATCAGGTTTGATGGAAGAAAGTTGGAGTCTCATATCAGCTTCGGCGTCCAGTCTATTGCGATATTTTGTTTTCGTGGCTGCGTAGGTAGAGAATCCTGGTTCGCACAAATATGTAGTTGGGAACGGGAGAAGAATATCCAGAGCCATTTGGCCAAGCATTGCATATTCATCTTGGATTCTGCACCAAAAATCATTAAGAGGCGTCGTTTTGAACAATGACTCCATACTTGTGTCTGATGACATTTCTAAAAGAGATTCATATATCTCATTTGACATGTTTTCAGGCTTTTCCAAGTTGGGTAAAAAAGGATTATGAATCCAGGAGTTCACTTTAATTTTTGTATTGTGTTCTTCGGGAAAATACTTTTCAAAAGATGCGCGCATCGAACTGAGATATTGGACCAATTCTTCAAACACATTATCTTCAAACATTTCTGAGTCGTTTTCGCTAACAAACTCACTGAGTAATGTAAAACTTTCTATTTCTTTCTTACCAATGCAAATGATCCAAAAATCTAATTTTCTTTTAAAAGCAGTTATTTTATTATAGGCCTGAAACACTGTTGTCTGTTTACCTTGCAACGATAAATTTAATTCGTTAAGTTTTTGAAAGATATCCGCCATAAAAGACAATCGGAACAACCAAGTTTTATCATACAAACGGTCCTTCAAATTAAAAGAAGTATCTGCTGAAAGAAACATTTGTAACTCGGCTCTAAGTTCAAATAGCCTTGTTAAAGTTTTTCCCCGAGACAGCCATCGCACTTCTGTATGGAGCAGCAGTGTTTTATGTTTGCTGCCATAATCTTCACACAATAATGAGAACAATCGGGATTGTAGTGGTCGTGATTTGATAAAATTAATTATTTTTACCGCTTCATCCATAACTAATTTTAGATTAGACGGCATTTGCTTCATCGCAAGTGCTTGTCTATGCAGAATACAATGACTGGAACTACAATTAGGCGCTTTATTTTTCATTCGTGACACTGCTCCTGCTGTTTTACCTGTCATCGCCTTGGCCCCATCTGTACAAATGTCAATGCAATTGTTCCAACTGAGATTATGTTCTTCAAAAAATATATTTATTTTATTAAAAATTTCTTCCCCGGTAGTGTTTGTAAGCAGCGATGAACACATAAGCATGTCTTCTTCAAAAGAACTTTTATATGGATATCTCACAATAACCAGCAGGATAGCCAAACCAGCGACATCAGTCGACTCGTCCATTTGCAAAGCGAATCGTGTATTTTGTAGACGTGTAACTAGTTCTTGTTTGACGTAGCTTGCCAGATCATGGATTCGTCGTGAAACAGTATCGTTTGATAGCGGAACAGTAGAAAGATGCTTTGCAGATTTTTCATCAAGCATACATTTTGTTATGTCTAATACACATGGTTTTATTAATTTCTCAGCGATAGTGTGCGCTTCACCTGCTTGTGCAATGCGATAGCTAACTAAATATGATGCCTCCGTGGCCTTTTCGTTGGTAGTTTGTGTTACATGCATTATATTTTTTTGACTTTCTAATAACTGATCTTTTTTGCGAACAAAAAATTCTTTATTCTTGTCTTTAGTCTCGGGGTGTACGGTTTCTAAATGTCGACGCAATTCGGCAGGTGCCATGGAACTATTAGGAAGCAGTTTACTACAGAGCATGCAGAGAGGTGAGCCGTTGGAATCAACAAATCCGAAACTGATATAAGATTCATCATACTTCCTTTTTTTGTCTTTGAAACCGTCGAGCTTGACGTCGTGGCACTCGTGGCATCATCTTCTGGATCGGTGATTGCTAAATTCTCCGCGCGCATTGCTTTTGAACATTCAGCGTCATTAGAAGATGTTGTTGGAACACGTTTAACACCTTTAAGCCAACGTTCCATTCTTCTTTATTTATAATGTTACAAGTCAGGATAGTGGGGTTTAAATAATGCACAATCGTTACTGCGTATAAGAGACTAAATTTAGAACCTACAGGGAAGAAATGTATAAAACTGAGACAACAGAATACAGCAGGCAGTAAAACAATGAACACTAGTTTCTCGCTAGCGAGCTTGTAAGTAGGTAGTAACTTATCGCTCCGAACGCTAATCATCAACTGACGACGCCAACGCGCGATCGCCGCTTTTATACTTAGTCCTAGACTCGATCTCAAATATTCTCGAAAATACTCGAGTTTAAAACATAGCGACAGAAATTTAAAAATAGCGTTGTAAACAATATCGACTTTATCCTTTGAAGTTAGAGACGAAAGTCGCTTGTTGACAACTATAGCATCTAATTCAGAGGCGGCTTTTATCCAAGAGACTGAGCGCTTACAAGTATACTACCCGCTCGTTTTAAGTTTGCCGCTGGCGATAGGTATGAGTGTATGACGTTCGAAATTTTTTATTTAATTGTAACAATAAAAATTGTGTACGTTAGATATTTGGGTAAAACTATGACACATTATAAGTTTTGTTGTCACGTGGGGGAGGGTACGCGCATTCCACAGACCGGCAAACTTAGAGCGAACGCGTTGTACAAGTATAAAATTGTTGAGACCAAACTTATGAGATATTGTACCAGCTAATGTAACACAAGCTTATACAAATACAAATAAATAAATAAATAACATTCATAGCGTTTTGTCTCCGCGCGGCCGCGGAGTCCGCACAGCCGCGGAGCGACCAGAGAGAGGTGTTTTGATTTTTTTATTTCTAAATTCTTGCGGAACCCCGACAGAGGTATCACGGAACCCTAGGGTTCCGCGGAACACACTTAGAGTATAGCTGAATTAGCCTATAAGCAGTCCACCGCTGGACACAGGTCTCTCCCAATGTTGGGATGCTTTGGCCTACTGTTTCCACTTTCTATAATACGGGGTTGAGTGAAAAACTGTCATGGCCGCCATGCCGCAAGATGACTATTTTGACATTGTTGACATCTACGAATACAATCGTGGCCTTCATTCTTCGTTTATAGTTTTATTATCAGGCGTGGTGAATACATATAGTTGGTCAGTAAATATTACTTTGTGTCCTATTTCTAACAAAGCAATAATTATCAATCATTATGAATCTACCGTTACAAAGTTGATTAGAAACATAATAAGGTTTGTAAAATCGCCGCAGACCGAGTATAAAATATACAATTTAGCGAAACGATGCTGTATTTTCTATATTTAATGTTTCTGTTTAAGATGCAAGTATAAAATGCAAGGTTTACTGCAAGGTTTGTATTTTAAAGCAGTGTTTCGTTGGGACCATTACGGTCATTGAATTCTAGTTATGGCCCGGTTCTTGGGTGAATTCATCAATTTTAGAATTTAGAATTGGGAACGAGATGCAGAAATGGGATAAACGAGTTAATGAATTTCACCAATGACTTTTCGATGCTTTTCGAAGTTATGTATGTATATATCGCAGGTTTATAAGTGCCCGGTTATTGGCAATAGGCTCGCCACCTATTACATTGGGACCTAAACATAAACTTTGAAATGTGGGTGCTAGCACCTCTGCCTACCCCTTCGGGGATATAGGCGTGAGTTTATGTTATGTTATGAATTTCACAAGTTTATCTGACGTTATTATATGATAGCTACAAGAGATTAGTTATTGCAGATTGTGATTTCAATCGATGCGATTTTTTTTGGCCTAGTTTCAAACTATTTACCAATACCTTTGTCAATAAGAATAATAGTTTCAATTTATTCCAGTAGGTACTGAACAAATAAAGTGAAGTAGCACTCACTGAATAATCACGAAATTTCAGAACTATAACACCTACATACTTGAAATTTAGCAGGTAGGTTCTTTATAGAGTGTAGACATCCGCTAAGAACGGATTTTATGAAACGCCAACGCGTACGAAGTTTATATAGCGTCGAACCCACTGATCTCTTGAACTTCATCCCCCGGAATAAAAATTGTAGATTCGTCCCTTAAATCCTCATCCTAGCGTTAATTCCCAGTCGCATCCGAAGCTTTTCAGCTCGGAGTCTGGGGTCCGCTTTACCTGTCTTAACTACAGATTTGGCTAGACCTCAATATTTTTTCGTGAAGCGATTGCCATCTGACCTCCACAGCCCAATTAGGCATTAGGCGATATCGAAGCTTTGCAGCTAGACCGTTGTTTTTGGATTTTTTTTAGGGCTCCAACTACCCGTAACGACTGCCATAGATGTTCTTATAGCAACCGGGACCGACGGCTTAACGTACTCTCCGAGGCACGACCAGACCAATGCAAATACCCATATTTCATGAACTCAATCAAATATTTGCATTGAGCGGGGATCGAACCCGCGCCTCCTGCGTAGCTGCCGCGTTCACTACCGCTACGCCACGGAGGCTGTCACTAATTTTCGATTCGTCCCTTATATAATTGCCCATTTATCCCCTGACCAGAGACCAATTTATTAATTATAATATGAACTACAATATGGGGTACCACGACTGTAACGCACACGTCCATAGTCCACGGTAACCATCATGGGCGTACCCATGTAAGTGAGGGTCTTGCCCCACCCTGCTCTGCCGATTTAACTTTTGCCCCATCCTTAAAGAAAGTACGCCCATGGTACTTCCCATCATGCCTGGCAATGGCGCCCGTCGGGTCCAGGTAAAAGGGGTAGGCCCAAGAAGTCTTGGCTTGACGTCGTGGAGGGTGACATGCGTGTGAATGGTCTCACTACCATGGACGCCCAAGATCGTGCGAAGTGGAGGAGGAAGAGCCGGAAGGCGGACCCTGAGCTTCGAGGTCATCTTGGCCACGGATGCAATCAGGAAAATGCGTCTATATGCAGATGATGACGGTACTTCCCATCAGTAATATAAAAGAGGCATTGTCTATGAATGCTATCACTGCAACAAAATGAAGCCACACAAATGGCAAGGATCGGAAACGTGGAATTAAGTTCTTGCGATCGATTTTAATGTGATATACGCAAATTGCCTCTGTTGTGCAGTGGTTGCGAATACTTGCGAGTGCGTAAGGTTTCAGGTTGGCTGCCAGCTGACTAAAAATTATATTGTGTTTTTTTTGGTCCAGTCAATATGACTTCACTTTGCCGGGTGGATAGCTGAAGGTTATGTCTTCTAGACCTTTACAGACACCAACTAGGTTACAATGGTGGCCCTGCTTAAAGGATCCGGGACTCGGGACTGTAGGAAGAAGGAAACACGTGTGCTGGTAAGGAATTCCAAGACTTCATAGTGCGGTTTTGTTTTCCAGGAATTTTCAGTAGACACCAGAATGTTTGTTAACGGTAATAACCTCACCCCCCAGACACTAGGCGCAATTTACTTGTTATTACACTTTAAACCCGACGCGACGTTTCGGTTAGATAGATAGATAGATAGATAAATCTTTATTGTACACAAATATATTACAGTACATTTACGGACAGTATATCACATAATATGTACAATCGGCGGCCTTATCGCTGCAAGCGATCTCTTACAGGCAACCTTTGGATGGACATATTCAAATCATCGTAACAATAATAACTTGTGGGTAGTTATTAGTGTAGTCATGTAGTCATAATCCAAAATGTAGATACATAGCATAGATACACATTATTTTATATTATATATATACATATTATACATCACATATACACATACAATACATTACACATTAAATACTTTAGTACTTATTAATTTACATAGACCTAAGTACATACTTAAGTTTAATTTCTATAATACTTACATAAACATACATACACATATATTTATCATACAAGATAACCTACTCAACAACCAACATGATGAAGCAACTAAGTACACAAATAGTGCTCCTTAACCATTTTTTTAAAAATAGCAAGGGATTGTGCGCGTCTAATGGACAAAGGCAACGCATTCCACAACCGTACGGCCTGAACAGAGAAGGACTTGTCATAAAATGAGGTGGAATGAGAGGGCGTGGATAACTGCAACGTTACTGACGACCTCAAGGATCTTGAATGTGTGTCATTGAGGAACACAAAACGTTCTTTTAGGTAAATAGGAGTACGGGGGTTAAAGAGAATACTGTAAAGTATGGATAGAATGTGAGCATTCCGTCGAAAACGAATTGGGAGCCACTTGAGCAAGTTGCGAAACTGTGATACGTGATCATATTTGCGAAGACCAAATATGAATCTAATACAGAAATTTTGGAGGCGCTCAAGCTTATCAAGTTGCTCCTCAGTGAGATCAAGATAGCTGACATCAGCATAGTCCAGTAGCGGAAGTAGAAGTGATTCTGCAAGTGCAATTTTAGTGGATGTTGGTAGGAAGTTTCGCAGCCTACGCATGGAACCCGCAGACGCAAACAACTTGCGGCTGACTTCTCGTATTTGGGGGCCCCAGGATAGTGTTCTGTCTATGCGTATACCTAGATTTTTAACCTCGCTACTTATTTTAATTGCAACACCGTTAAATACTACATCTGGCAATTGTGACCAGTCTACGCGGTTAATCATCCCAGAGCTGCCCACAATAATAACTTGAGTCTTCATAGGGTTCACTTCAAGCCCATATTGTTTACTCCACTCACATACTTGCGTCAGATCCGCATTCATGGTGGAGATAGCTGCCGGTAATTCTTGTAACGAGGCTTGTGTGTAGATTTGGAGATCATCTGCGTAAAGGTGGTAGGAAGAACGTAATAACTTGGAGATAGAGTTTATAAAAATAGAAAAAAGTAAAGGAGATAGCACGCCACCCTGCGGCACACCGGCAGCTGTACTACGCCAAGAAGAGAAGGAATCTTCAACACGTACCCGCTGTCGGCGTCCAAACAGGTAACTATGAAACCAATCAATCACTGTTGGAGATATGTTAATAGAGCGCAGAATGCCGAGCAGGATATGGAAATCCACAGTATTGAACGCGTTACTGAAATCGAGATTATCTATATACTGTTCGGCTACGTCTTTAGTCATCCCACGACCATGGCTGCAGAAAAATAGAGCTGAAACGTTAGACTTACAGTAAATAATAACAAATAAATCGCGATAGAATCCGTTAAAAAGTGGTTTTATTTCAATGAGTGATATTCGCATAAACTTCAGGCAAAGAAATCCAATCGAAAGAATCATTTTCAAATAATTTATTTTACTTTATTTAATAACATACCTTATTTTCTTAACTTCTTGACATAATAATTGTAATATTTTGACGTTCATACATACATACAGTCACGCCTCTTTCCCAGTGGGGTAGGCAGAGACCACAGCTTTCCACCTGCTACGATCCTGGCATACATCTTTCGCTTCTTCTACGTTCATGTGTTCTTTACGAGTATATGCCTACACTGAATAAATGAAATTGATTCTTTGATTCTTTGAAAATTATGATTCTTCATGATTCTACTGCTTATAAAATTTGTAGGTATAGTGAGCGTGCACCTGTGGTAATGATCTATGAATGCTACTCGTTTGCGTTCATTCACTTTCATTCGGTCCCACATAAATAAAATATCAATTATTATTTTCTGTAGACATTCGTACAGAAATCAAATAAAAAATTTCTCTGTGCGAGAATGCCAATTGCATATCGAATGCGAACCATGCACGTATTAACATATGTTTAATGTATAAAATATGTATAAGTAATGTATAATAAATTAAGTCTAGTAGAACAGTCGGAGATGATAGAGCCTTCAAATAAATTAGAGGACCCCTGCGGTGGTGGTGGGAGTGGTGCGAACCACAGGATATAGCGATTTTTTTTTAGTACCCTTTTATGGTTCCGTACCCGTAGGGTAAAATCAGATCCCTATTAGTAAGACTCCGCTGTCCATCTGTCTGTTTGTCACTAGGCCGTGCTGTATCTCATGAACCGTGATAACTAGAAAGTTCAAATTTTCACAGATGATGCCGTTATGAAAACAAATACTAAAAATAGAAATTTTTTTTTGGACCTCACCTCGCCTGAAGGTAAGCTGAAGGCAGTCTCAGGAAAGAGTGTCACCATTAAAAAGAAAGAAAGAATAATACGTTTATTTTGACCCGCAGCATACAAGACAGTCAAAGCAAATATTACTTAACACTATACGACCATTCATTCCTATATAAAAAGAAAAAAAAAAGCAATAAAACATATTACAGACACACAGACATTTAAGGGGGGGTTCCCATACAACAAACGTGTTTTAAGGGGGCTAGATAACGGTACGGAACCCTTCGTGTGCGAATCCGATTCGCACTTGGTCGGTTTTTTATAAGTTTCGGAATGGGGTAAGCCATTTAGTGAGAGATTTTCAGGAAGATTCAGCGCCCGCCCAACGTTTTTGACTTCTGCCAAATTTTCACACCACATATATTATTATCGAGTGCTGAGAAAAAAATATCGATGATTTTTTAACGACTATCGACACCCTTTATCGATAACGTTCTTAACTGCGATGATAAATGACACTTGTTTGCATAATATGTGATTACTTCTCAGTTATTCATTATTTATAACTAGTTTGATTTAGATTGAAATAGAATCACTTTATAACAGATTCTATCGCGATTTATTTATTACTAGCTGACCCGGCGAACTTCGTACCGCCATATTTTCCGCCAGCGTGGTATTATCTGTAAATTTATCAGTGTTTCTCTACAATATTATGCATGTATTATACATATAAACCTTCCTCTTGAATCACTCTATCTATTAAAAAAAACCGCTTCAAAATCCGTTGCGTAGTTTTGAAGATTTAAGCATACCTACATAGGGTCGGACAGACAGCGACAGCGACTTTGTTTTATAATATGTAGTGATGATGAATTGATTCTCGCCATTTGGTTTTATATCTTTAGTTTTAAAGTGTAAGAAACCCCATTAAAATTGTTGTAGTGAAAACTAGCTTTTTTTATACTACTTAGTACTTAGGTCGCAGACGTTACGATGGCCTATGGGTGAGTGCAACACCGTCACACTCTCGTGCTGTCGACCCTGTAAGAACATAGAGATTCTGTGCCATCAGCGCAAAAAATAAGTCGGTTCTTCTTTTTTTTAGGGCAATTTTTACTTTTTATACAGGTATATGCCTGAAGGCAGTCTCAAGAAGGAGGGCCGTAGCGGTGCTGTTGTAGTCGATCGAATTCGAACGGACTTAAACCGCATGAGATCTTCAGATGCCGGCTGATGTGTGAGATGAGGGAACTCGCAACCTAGGGCCATATCCATTTCGAGACGGCTCCCTCGGATGCGGAAACTAGAAACGGTGCCCCCATATTGCCCCGGAAATCTTCTTCTAGGGTGACAGACAGCTCCGGCTGTATTATTATTGTCATCAACCTCAGTGACACTGTTCACATCTATACTATTATATAATTTAAAGTGGTCGTGTCTGTACATTGAAGATATTTAAAAAAAAATACTTGGGTTATGTTAAGTTAACGATACTGAACACGAAAATATTTTTTTTGAATTTCCTGTCTGTTTGTCTGTTTGTCCGCGATGGACGCAAAAACTACTGGACGGATTTTGATGCGGTTTTTTTGATAGAATGGGCTTACTTAGACTTAAAATCTTACGTTTGTTTGATCGCAATCGGTTGAGTAGAACCGAAGGTATGGGCAAAGGTCGCGTTAACCGAGATGCACGCGGAGCCGCGGGCGGAAGGCTAGTTTTTAATAAAAAGATGAGCAATATCGTATTTTTCAAAAATCTTCTTTACGTTTAAATCAAAACAAAACAAATTGCTATACACATGAAACAGAAAATAATATGTTAGACAATCTAAAGAGTAATTTTAGTATGTCTTAACAATGTAAGCCGTGTTATTACGGCACAAAACAAACCAAGGTTCACTCACATTTATTTGAAATATACCATAATTATTTTACCATAACCTACGAGTAATAAGTTCCCAAGAATAACGACCTAAGTTATCATCAGTCTTCACTTAATTTTCGAACTTATTTTCTACTTATTAAGGTATATTTTTAGTTAAATAGCTAAAGATCGTAATGTAAATATATGTTAGTAAATAATTAGTGACGGTACATCGGTGGTTGCGCAAGAGTCGGTCGTAGGAGTTGACTAATTATCGATACTAGTGTTGTAACTACATCACTAGTGAGCTCTGTAATGCGTTTGTTTATCAAAGTATGAAACAATTCAAGGGCGATCTTGTCATTATTTAGATGATTTATCGGAGTATTATATTATAAGCCGCGTCTTTCCCGGCAGAGTAGAATTTGGGCCGCGCCTTCTCCTCCCATGCGGTGTCCAGGCGCGGTCCGAGGGGAGGGGTCACAGGGGACATGACCCCCCCCCCCCTCCAAACCATGCACGTCATATTGAAAAGTCCCAGTACGAGGGGAGGGGGTTAAATTTCTTAAGGAATTTCCGAAGTGACCCCCCCCCCCCAAACTTCAAGCTGCGACCGCGCCTGGCGGTGTCGTACAAGGTGACTAAGCGATTTAACGTGGCCCGATTTAAAAATAGTGCCCGGAATACGGCAATAGGCTCACCCCCTATTACTTAGGACCTAATACAATGATTGGTGAAATGTGGGTGTTAATTCACCTCTAACCCTCCGAAGACAAAGGTGGGAATATATATGTACGTATTGTACGTATTATGTATTTATTTCTGTAATTATCGTTTGTAATTATTTACTTACTGTTCAGCAATTTCTGAGAACTACACAAACTACACAAAGCCAACTATTACTCCTAGCTTACGAGCAAATTAAAAGAACAAATTGAAAAAGAAAATAATATTTCTTTCAAGATATTTAGCGCCGCGAAAATTAACGACACTCTTTCAATACAATTATTATACAAACAAGTTATAGCTCGTATAATATTATCGTCGCCATTTTATAACTAACTCATAAAAACATAATGAGTTATAAAACGATAAATACACGGCGATAAAACATAATCTCGGATCTGTATTTAATATATCCATATACAAATTACTATTAAAACTATAAATAACTAGCGGCCGCCCGTGAATTCGTACGCGTGGAGTTCATTTTCCCCCCTTTAGGGGAGGAGTTTCGTAAAATCCGTTCTTAGCGGATGTCTACACCCTATAAAGAACCTACCTGACAAATTTCAAGTTTGTAGGTGATATAGTTTCTGAGATTTCGTGATTAATCAGTCAGTGGTAATTCGATTTTAAATATATAGGGTAGGGTGGTGTAAGATTGCGCAGTTTGCAATCAATAGGTCATAAAATAAAAAATGTTAATCCTACATGAGAAGAAACGTTTCTTTATTTATCCTTATTAATATAGCAACAAATTATTATACGAATGGTAACAAAAAACATATAATCTTCTAAGTAATTAAAGCAAAATCACGAATCGGGAATTGCGCAATTTTGTACACCCTAGTGTGTAAAATTGCGCGTTGAGATCGATAAGATTGCGCAACTATATAACCTACACATATCACAAATAAAAGCAAAAAAAGGTCAGCCAACAGTGCTGAATTTATTTAAAGACTAGACCTTGCGTTCACAATAGGTGATGGCTTCCCAGATATAATATAGGTGCAGGTGTTATAAACGGTTTTGAAAGGGGCAAAGAGACTAGTTGAGATAGAGAAGGCCCTGGCTGTAATGGATCAATTTCAACAGTTTCATTAAGCACGTTTAATGTTTGTAGTGTTTGTACTGACAGAACGATTGCTAGGGTAGGCCTGAGGTGATCTTGATGGCCTCATCAGAACAAACCTATCGAGCTGTTTTCTTTTCTCTTCTGGACATTGTGTAAAATAAATAGAATTATAAAAAAAAAAACAAGGAATAATTAAATAATCGATCGAAATTGAGTGGAAAAATAAAAATCTGGCGGTACGATTCAAAAATATTATTTATATTTACCTACTAAAATTTCGGACGGGTAAAATTGCGCGCGCAATTTTACACACACCAGAATTGCGCAATTTTACACATCGGAATACCACTCTAAATATCGTGATATTACTGCCATCTCATAAACAATGTGCAAACTACGTTCTATCAGGTCGAAATATGAGTGATACTGCCGCGACAAAGTACTAACAAATTACTAAAATGACTGAGAGTTTTTGTACAGTAACGCATTCATTTCATCAAAAAGATAGATCAAAAGGGAATAAAAACTTTGTACTTATGTATCTCTTTTGTTTTCCACTTATTTATTATTATTTTTTGGGGGCACGTGCCGGTTGCGACGGCTAAGAAAACACAGCTGAAGTTGGCTTCGAAGGTCACTCCATTGCCTTGCTATGACGTATGCGCAATTTTATCGCCCGCGCAATCTTATACCACCCTACCCTAGATTTGTTTTTTATACCAGGGGTTGTCAAAGTGGGGTAGCAGACATTTAATTATTTGCCTAGCCATTTAATCAAACAGCTAGGTAATTCTCTTCTGCGTGGTTATTAAAAAAAATAACCACGAAGGCTAAAGCGGGAGCATTATTCCGCTCCGCTCCCGCATTAGCCTTCTAACCTAACCTATCCAAGTCGGTTTGCGCTGCTTTTCTCAATAAACCCATCGCTAACTCTCTGTCTTATTTCTGGGTGGTACCACATCGTACTAATGGCCTAAGAATTAGCCAGCCAGATTTTAAATGTTGTGATAAACGATACGGCTGAATATCATTCAGGCCGTTAATTGAAAGGCTCCGTTTAATTAACAGCCTAGGCAATTCCCAAAAGGCATGGTACAGTAAGCTTCAGAGAAAAGGGACCCCCCTTGATAATGACATGAAAGCATTGAAGTTTTTTGAAACTTTGTGTAAATGTCATGTTGGTCTAGCGGTTATGACCTATGCATTGTGAATACGGTAACCGGGGGTTCAAATCCTCGGACACAAAGTTCTTTTTTTATTTCGTATAATTATTTTTTTATTCTCATAAGCACTTTTGTTAATTATTATTTAAGGAATCAAATTTTATAGTAGGTATGAGGTTTGTAAGAAAAGATAGGCTTGTTGTATAAACAATATTAATTTATTTCTCGAATTACATTTCTAGGACTACATGGAGTCCATTTCCTGGTTGAGTATACAGTTTTTCTATCTGAGTTAAATTGGGGTTACTTATTTTTAGATTTACTTATTTTTAGAACGTAAATTTATTGACAAAACACAATACCCTAAGTATAAAATGTTTACTTCACTTAGGGTCTAAGTGAAGTATAAAATGTTTAATATTACACATAGTTCTAGAAACATAACTACAATATTTATTTACTTATTTATTTAAAGTTGCAAACATTAATTTTATACACTCTGTATAATCTTTGAATATAAAAGAATGGTTGAAAAATGAAATGTTATTTATGCCTGTGAATCACAAAGAAAGAACCAACATGCTAAACTATAACAGTATAGCAATATACATCTTCCTCTTTGATCACATTTTCTGATAAGTAACCCTTTTAACACAACATTAGAAAAATATGTGAGGTCAGATGGTGCATCGTTAACACATTAGAAGATTACTAAACTTGTAAACAAGAGTAATGGGTATTAATAATAATATAATATTATTATTATGAATGTTAGGACACTATTTCGCATTAGTTCCCAAGTTCTGTTTACCTTAGTTCCAGTTTAAAACCATCTGACCCCACAAGTTTTTTATAGGATTAAGATCCGGGCTTTTACGCGGCCACTCAAACACCGTTATATCTTCTTGTGCATTTAGCCAGTCTTGCACAATTCAGGATGCACTAAAGGGTTATCCTGAACCAGGTAAATTTGTCCTTCTGGATATCTATAATTTCAAGGTATCGCTCACTGTTCATGCGGCCACCTATTTCCACTAGCTCGCCTGGGCGCATTAAAGACATCCATCTCCAGTAACCTAAAATAATAAACCTTTTCAAATCTGTTTTTTTTTGTGATTTTATTTTAAAGAATATTATTATAATCATTTACTTACCTACCTAATGTTAACCGCCCGCTTGTTCTTAAGTCTTATACGTTTTTAGGGTTGAAGGGTGCCACTGAGTGAACTTCCACAATATCATGGTGCCGTTCTGATTCATGAGTGTAAGCAACTGGGCGAGGTCCTTGGCGTTCACATTTTATATCACCCGTCGCTTGATACCTTCGAATCTATCTACGCACTGTAGGTATTTCTCTGCAATGAAAATGATAATAAATAAAAAAAAGTCCAAAAATCTAACTTGTAAATGAAAATGTAACATGATTAAGCAATAAATAGATATATAATATCTATATTTTTATCGTAACTCTTACCGTTATGCCTCTATTCTTGCTCCCAGAGAATAATAATTTTAGCTTTCAAAAATTTTGTTATTCGAACCATAATTTCAATTTACTCAAAAAACTTATCAACAACTTAATAAATTGAATAATAT
This sequence comes from Eilema depressum, assembly GCA_914767945.1. Taxonomy (NCBI): domain Eukaryota; kingdom Metazoa; phylum Arthropoda; class Insecta; order Lepidoptera; family Erebidae; genus Eilema; species Eilema depressum. The sequence goes on from OU612025.1 coordinate 20,297,007, forward strand.
TACGAGGAGGATTATCACCACGGAGGACAGAATATGATTAGTAAACAAATTACCACGAATTATAAAGTTACCTTCAATCACAGTTTAGTAAATAAGACAAAGAAGTATTCTAATTGCAACCTTAGCTCGCTGTCACAGATATTAAAATACTATAGCCGCAGCCTATACAGCAGATAAGTTTTTGAAGTAAAAAACAAAATGACGGTAGTGCAACAAGCTGTATCAAGCGTAATCTATTGAACTAAACGAGAAATCTATACTAATTTCAACCTTATCTTTTAGTCAATTGAGCAGTTACTATTATCACATGGTGTAGTTGAAATTTAAACCTTAAAGTCTACAAAATAACACCGTAATCAACTTTGTTCGATAATAGGAGTAGGTAATGTCATTCATATTTTCGCCATTATTATCAAGTGAACCGTAGCCTAGTGGAGTAAGGCGCGGTCTAAGTAATCGGCTGGCGCTGGAGATGCGGGTTCGTATCCTCAAACGGCACATAAATTAATGTGGCATCTTTTTGTGAGTATGTTGTATCTTATGTATACAATTGAGCCGAAAGACGAAAAATATCAGAAAATTACAAATATGAACATGCAAATAAAAGGCAGATGAAGCTGTTTGCAGCTCAGCGACGATCGCATCGCGTGACGTCATTCGTGAGTCATGTGACGCGGCCGGCGCGGCGCAGGCGGCGATATTCTTTAAGTATTGAGGGGGTCTGTTTTCTCTGACGCTGACTGTACGTGTCTGTAATGTTGACCCTCTTTTCAGAGACTTTAGCGTCAGCTTACCATCAGGCGAGGCGAAGTCATACTGACGTGTCCTGCCTATATAAAAAATAATAATTGAACGGCTAATTAAATTAGCTGCGACATTATACTGTTACTTTTCGTACGTCTAATTTGTATTTCTCCATCCTGTACTCACAAATTGAACCTAATATGACTGCTAATTTAGTTATAGCTTTGTTTGTTCATCAAATCGTTCAATAAAAACGATATTGCGGATGCGAATAAAATCTAAACATCTATATATAACGTTTAATAGGCGGCAGGATCAATCTATTAGAGAACTAATGGACCGCCTGCTTTGGGAACTGCCACTCTTAATTATTAGAACATTGTTTTACCTGTTAAACCACATACTATATTATAGTCATTTAAAATTAATGTTGTCCACACCTGGGGTCTAATTCAGTAACGGTAATATAGACAAAAAAAAAAAAACTTTAGCGTTCAATAGGTGTACGATCTATTAAAACAAAGCCTACCTAAAAATTAAAAAAAAAAATACGTTTTCGTGAGGTTATTAAACCTCCAGCATAACCTACAGTATTCGTCTTCAATTAGTTTTTCTATCTTTAATGTTGTAAGTTATTGTAAGTTTTCACACGTTTTAGAAACGCAATTTTTCTGAATTGATCCTCTGGTATGAAGGTATTTGACCATGCATTCGGAATTGGTGTTCGGATGTTGAGAAGAGCTTCTGTAGTACGTAAAATTAACATAATTATGAGCGTGTCACATAAAAGCGCGAGCACTTCCTACTTGGAACCACCCACTCGTTTATGAATTCATTTTTTAATTTTTCATTCATAATTTTAAAAGTATTTATGATTAAAATCGTACACGTTAAGGTGTTTACACACTAAAGTCGTCAACTGTCCGTCGGCTGAACCTGCCGGTCAAGGCAGACGCATTTTCAAACACGCTTGCCGGGTATAGTAATGTACTGACACGAGGCTTCCGGCGACTGGGACCACAATTAACTCGGACCGCGGTCCCAGTTGCCGGATTCATTTAAATTTAATATTTTTCTTCCATCGACTGGGACCACCTATAAATGTATCAAAAAATCTATTGTTTTAGCCAAAACAGTACAGTCAAACAAAAAAAGTTTAGTTTTAATTTAAAGAAAAAACTCTTTGATTGAAAAATGTCATCTATCGTATATGTCACTCATCAACTCCTCCTAAACGGCTGGATCGATTTGAATGAATTTTTTTGTATGCAATTTGGTGGCACCCTGGATGGTATTCTAAGTTATCACCTCTGTTACTTAAAATATCATAGTGATAGTCAACATTCACTATTAGTTTAAAATTAGCGCCGTAGCTTCAAATAGGAGGGAGGAAGCGACTGCTACCTGCAGTCGCTTCACGGTAAGTATTAAAGTTCGATCCTAACTGAGTTGGATAAAGGCTCAGTGACCAACCCCCCACCCCCCATATAAGGATAGCCGCAGCTCAGACCGATTTCAACACAAATTTTTTGCTAAAATCGAGGTTTCCGTCCTGTCTCCAGTAACCGCTACAAGAAAACCGGTGACATTCGCTTCGCCTCGTACCGGGGCAGAAGTTGGCCGTTGCTATACAGCGGGGCAATGCCACTAGCGTCATGCTTTGCCCCTGTTACGGTGACGGGCGGCGGGGCGATTTTGACATGATATTCGAATTTAGTATTTAAGGTGACATATTACTGTAGTTTTAATTTGTTTTATTGGTGTACATTAAAGAAATTACTAAAGCCAATGATATTTTTGAATTGATCAGATTTTGCTTTAATTATTACGTCTCTTCGTCTTTTTGTTTGACTGTACTGTTTTTGGTTTTAACCATAATTTTTTTGTTCTTTTTTATGGGTGGTCCCAGTCGCCGGAAGAAAAATATTAAATTTAAAATAAATTTAATTGCGGTCCCAGTCGCCGGAAGCCTCCTGACACTGATATAAAGGACTGCCTTTTAGCAATCAAAACATTACAACTGTACTGACTTTGTAAAAATTAGACCACTGTTCATCGTTTTCATCTATTGTTTATACTGTTGATCGATGGCACTTGGCGAACCTTGCTTCACATATTGAATAACACACTTGTACAGCTCGAACTTTTCCACTTTATATTGGTTTAAACTGTTTATAGGTTTAGAATGCCGTAAAGCGAAACCGGTCACGTTGATAGATAAAATAAAGTTGAAAATAACAAGTGTGTAATTCCATAATTATGTTTTCATCCATATTGAATACATAAATCAAGTCGTAATATCTGTTCTAGGACTCGCTAATTATACGCCGCGACTGTCGTAACACTGACAATTTCTTCAATTTCTCTCGCGCTCCGCCACTAATTCGCCAGGTTCGTGCCGGCCGGCTTCAATGTATAGACACCTTTAGGGGTAAAGCTCACATCTAAACCATCTCCAGATCGTATTGATATTCTTACCACACGCTGCTAAACAATTTTAATTACCTGTAACAAGAAAAGATATATTTGGTCAGTTGTGATTGGAATCACTATCGGTATTCAGTAATTACCATGCATTTATGTTAAACAAGCACACGGCATGATTTCACATCGTGAATACGATTAATATTTGATGATTTTGTTATCTTTTGTTTGGAAAGCCTCTGTGGCGTAGCGGTAGTGAACGCGACTGCTTTGCAGGAGGCGCGGGTTCGATTCCCGCTCAGTGCAAATATCTGTACCTATATATGAATTGCTATTTGCATTGGTCTGGTCGTGCCTCGGAGAGCATGTTCAGCCGTCGATTAAGCTTGCCATTCGAATATCTTTAGCAGTCGTTACGGGCAGTTGGAGTCCTAATAATCCAACAACACTGGTCTAATTATGTTGCTTCGATATTGTCAATGGGTTGTGGGGGTCATATGACAGTCGCTTCACTTAAAATATCGAATTCTAGCCAAATCCGCAGTTAGACTGCTAAAGCGGATTCCAGACTCCGAGGAGAAAGCTTCGGATGCGACTGGAATTAACGCTAGGATGAAGATGACACAATTTTTGTTTTGAACAGTTTTTCCAGTATAAAAAGGAAGTCATTGTTTCCGAACCTCTTGTAGCCAACTTGGCTCTTTGAGAGTAATGAACCCTCAACCTTGAAGTGTCCAGTTGGTTACAACAGGCTCATACATTAAACTAAAGCTAGCAAAATGTGGGAGTATGTCTACATATTCAAAATTTCAAATTGGAGCACAATATACATGACATCAATTTCAGAGGTGTCGCAGACACGTTTGACGCCTTACTTGTTAAACCATTCTTACAACAACAAAAAAACTAAAAAATATACTTCAAAACTAACATCCGGCATGGAACCAATGTTTTTACGCCTACCTACAAACAGAACCTGCCAAGTCATTGCATCAACAGTAGAGAAACAACTTTGTGTTGTTCACAATAAATTCATAAAAATAGTACAAAAAGTTCACAATAAAATAATACTCGAAAATGGTAAATATCCCGGTGACTATTGTACTATTCATGTAAATGACCACGCCAATTTCAAATCATACAGCACAATAAACTCCAAACCTCGCCATAGTTTTATTTAGTCCCGGCCCGGATCCATTAATGCAAAAACCATCAGTGGGTCTAAAAAGGCCACATTGAGCGATTTCGCTGAAAACAAGTAACTTTTTGAATTCCCAGTATATCTCAATAGATTCCTATAAAATTCGTATAATGGACCCTCATTCATATGAATCAATCAATCAACGAAATTGGAAACTGTTTACTAAATGAATTATTGTGGATTCAGCATTTAGTAAACAGTTTCCAATTTCGTGTAGATATCGACGCATGACCAAATATTATCCGAATACGATTCCAATCCAAAAATTCCAAAGTGACCTTTTTAGACCTGCAGATCGTTACGGAACCTTTCAAGCGCGAACCCGACTCATACTTGACCGGTATATTTCTTTCGCCAATTTTCTATGGGTTGCACACAACACGTGCTAAGTTTAAAACATAAAATAAAATGTATGTGGTCCACTTGGCAGCTAATGGCGGACATTTGCAACCATGCGACAGCCTGCTACGCAATCGTTTATACGCCCTGCTGTGTGATAAAAATGTCTCCTAACTGCTACTGCAAATGGATTTAGATGCTGCTGAGAAGTTTTATTTATACACGCAAGCCTTAAGGCGTAAATTATACAAAAAGGCCAGCCACGAACTTAACACCACGCGATTGCAGAAGAAAATCGTGTCGATAAGAAAGAACCTATAATCCGCGAGGCTATTGAAACACCCCAATTTTAATAGGGGAAATGGTTGGAACGTACCACCAGGCTGGGTGATCATTCACTTAACTAAATCTAAGAAAAGGCAAAATACGAGAAGACTTAACGACACAGTGCAGTGAGCTTATTCTGCGTAAATACAATTACAGTTCGGGCACTTTGTGCTTTTTGCAGATACGCGTAATTAATTGCGGCTTCTCAAAGGTCCCCTTTATCCGTACCGGAGTTTGACAAGTAATGGTTACGCTGTATGTGCTGCATGCGTCGGCAGTTGTCGTATTCGGTCGGCTTCGGAATCATACCTTTAAGGGGGTTCTACACGGTCGGTCCCGACCACCCGACAAAGGTCACCTTGGTCGGGTTGGGACAAAAACCGACCGTGTAGACGGCGGTCGGGGTGTATTTTTCCGACAACCTTGCAACGACCTTGGTTGGGAGCGCAGTCGGCCCGACCAAGGACAAACGAAGGACGTTGTGTCGGATCCCGACCGTGTAGACGCTTGTCGGCCGACGGAGGGGGCAGTGTTGCCCCGTTAGCGACTTTTTCCTTAGGAAGAAATGTAACATTTTGGACTTGTTTTGACTACAACTTTCACACAAATACTAAAACAGCGACTGCAAGCCATTTCCGACCTTAATGATATTTTCCTAATTACGTGTCTTTTTGCGCTTATAGATGACACTGATTACGAATTTAAGAAAAAAAACTCGATTCTATGTCATATCATTAAGGTCGAAAATTGCTTGCACTACGTTTTTTAAGGTTTTTTATCCCTGGCATCCCTAACTAGTCTGTGCTATGGAACAAATAGCCAAATTGGACCGATTTTATGGGATATTTATGTGAAAACAATATATTATTCGGAAAATTCCGGAAAAAAAAATAACATGTTGTTGATAATGATGATGATGATGATGTCGCTAGATGGTAATAAATAGTCCCTAAACTAATCCAAACTCCACTAGATCTAGCGAAAACGTCGCTAAAGCGGCAACATTGCGTGTAGTACGACCCGACCAAGGTGACCTTGGTCAGTGGTTGGGTCCGACCGTCGGGACTGACCAAGGTGACCTTTGTCGGTCCCGACCACCCGACCGTGTAGAACCCCCTTTACACTTCAAACTGTGTGGTAGTTACCATCTCTAGTCACCCCGCGACCATAGTTGCTGAAAACTAGTCGAAACGTCAGGCTGAAAGTAGATAATCCATATCCATACTAATATTATAAATGCGAAATTAACTCTGTCTGTCTGTTACGCTTTCACGCCTAAACCACTGAACTGATCTTGATGAAATTTGGTTTAAGGGTAGATTAGACCTTGAGAAAGGACAAAGGCTAAGTTTGGTCACGATAATCGACATCTGTGTAGGCGGAACCTCGGGTAACAGCTAGTGCCAAATAATACGCAATTAAAAAGTAGTTTTTCAATAAATGTCTCAAAACTATTTATCACGATTGCAATACGTCTACCTAAGAAATACGAATTTATGACTTTCTCAAGCTTTTGAGACTAACAGTAATTCTTTCTTCACATACAATCAAATATGGTTCAACACTACAAATGGCGAATTTTACTTTTTTACACACATATGTTACGTCGAATGTCATGTCAATACGACAGATCTAGATACCGTAGCTACCGTGAGATCGATCGGTCGGATAGGCCTGTCAGTGGAGCCAGCAGTCAGCCCTGATCGATGGGCTACATGATGTGACTCGTATTAAGGAGTATGGAGTAACGGGTACTTCCATTGTAGGTACATTTATAAATGTGTACTCTGACATTTCTCTTTTACTTTTAATAGATATCGATGGAGACAGGAGAGGGTTAAATAAATTTGGTTATAGACACTTTAAGGCAAATTTTAGATGTTTCTATGTGAAGATATGGACTCGCTAGCTGTTGCCTGCGGCTCCGCCCGCGTGGATGTCGGTTATCGACAGACAGACAGAGTTTCGCATTTATAATATTAGTATGGAAGCATGGATTCGCAGAACGTCCACTTCGCAAAATATCTGTAGGTTGCAAAATGTCCCTTTTGCAAGATATCCCGTTTTCAACTATTTTTTTAACAACTACTTAAATAAATATTTTGTTCCTGTGTTCTTTTTAATAATTTAATTTGTATATTTCTTCTCATTCTAGAACCAATTTATTTATCATCGTTAATATGGTTATGCATAATTTGCTTCTAAGCGACGCTATACAACATCCCGAAATATCATATTTCCATTTATATTACTAATATTTCTGCCATTTTCTGCCAGTAAACAAGATAATATTATATTTCTCTCTGTATCTCATCTCTATATAAAAGTAGTAACCTTCTTTGGCGTAATAAGCCTTTAATAAAGTAACAAAATCCGTGCAAATCTGGGCCGAATGCCGGCGCGACGTGTCCTCCACACTTGGCGTTATTACACGAATATGTCACGAGAGCCTTGTACGTCTACGACCAGAGATTTGCACAAGATATCACTTTTGTTTTAGATGAAATGAGCTTTGTGATACGCAATACTAACATCTGATCTTTATCATGTTACGCAAGACAAAACTATATTATTTTGGTCTCGATTTGCTCGAGTAGTGATGTAAACAGTGGCGGATGTTAAATTGTAATTTTTTTATGCCACTTAGGTCGCAGAAAAGCACGCGGCCTCATAGAAATTGGTTACCGTGGCCAATGGACGAGTGCTACACCAAGGGATTCACACTCGTGCTGCCGATGCTGTAAGATCAGACTTTCTGTACCTTCAGCGTAAAGACAAAGCAGAACAACCTTTTGGTCTTCAAACTGACATTCACAGCACGAAACCTCTCCAGTGCTCTGGCTACCCTACTCACCGCCGGAAACACAACACGAGTATATTATAAACGCGGTATTCTGTAGGGTGGAGGTTCTTCCCCAGTCGGACTGCACGATTGGGACGGATATACCGTCATATCCCACTACCTTGGAAGGCCTCGGTAGGGTTTAGAGACCCAAGAGCCCAGTTATCATACATCATTATAATTCATAGATCTATTAGCAATCTGTGATGCAAGACAGACCGCTTATTTTCATATGAATGGGACAGAATTAATGTCCAGATGAAGTCAGATATGCCCTGAACCTGCGTAACTCATATTTTAATAGTCATAAACTCATAACGCATGTGTACCGGTATTCATTACGAAATTTATTTATGAAACATGGCGCTTAATCTTTTAGGGAAATCATAAACGATAGAGATCAACATAGACTATAAATTATGATAGAAATTATAATTTTTATTGTCGCTGGACATCGTTATGTGACATTACATTAAACTAAGCTGTGCAGTTTTGCAGGTGACTTTTATTGACAATAGTCTTTTGAGCACTTGTGTAATAATGTAGTTTTATGTTTGATATGTATTTATTTGAAATGAAACCACTTTTAAATCGGGATTCATTTGATATTATTTTATTACTAGCCTTCCGCCCGCGGCTCCGCCCGCGTGCATCTCGGTTAACGCGACCTTTGCTCATATCTTCGGTTCTACTCAACCGATTGCGATCAAACAAACGTAAGATTTTAAGTCTGAGTTAGCCCTTTCTAACGAAAAAAACCGCATCAAAATCCGTCCCGCAGTTTTTGCGTCCATCGCGGACAAACAGACAAACAGACAGGAAATTCAAAAAAAATATTTTCGTGTTCAGTATCGTTAACATAACATAACCCAAGTATTTTTTTTTAAATATCTCCAATGTACAGACACGACCACTTTACAATTATATAATAGTATAGATTTAAACTTAGTCCGACATTTCGGCTACTCCTCAGCTGGCAGCAGCCATAGTTTATTTCAATGAGTGGTATTTACGTAATCTTCAGACAAACGACATATAATATTCGCCACCGTACTGTGTACAGTCCTGTAGGACATGGGAACCCCTTTCCAGGTTGACTGTGACCTTGTCTGTCACCTAAGTGGTATAAAAGAACTGCACTCCCTTTTTGTTTTTCTTTTTTTTTATCGTGCGAGAAATCCCCACGGATACCTCCCCCGCCGGAGCCGGAGGAGGAGGTTATGTCGGACTCGAACCGACTAAAACGCACGCCGTCTGTGGGCCGACGGTTGCCGGAGGTGAGATTGTCGTAGCCATATCCCTCGCACCTCTTTTTCTCTGTATGTCACTCAAGGAAAAAAGGCAGAGTAGCTCCTTTCGCAGCTTTTCTAATCTTGTTAAAACATCCGAAAGATTAAATGGAACCCTAACCGTATATTTCAAAAACCAAGATACATTTTCCAGAACACACAATCTATAAAACATATTTGCCAGCACTTAGTTAAGCAAGAATACATATTTGCTCAGCCCGACTTGGACATTTCCTTTACAATTTCACTCGGAAAACTAATGACTAAATAAGCAGATACATTATTTATAAACTAGAGCAATAAATATTAGTTATTTATTGGCCAGCTTCTAGGGTTATTGGAGCAACTATATGTTAAGATATTTCATTTAATAGGAGTGTTGGGCCGCCATTTGTACAGGAAAGGAGTCCGCCATCTTGATCTGTTTGTCCAAGATTTACAGTGGCATAGTTTAATTTATTTATACAATTATGGAAGGCGATTGAACCGTTTCGGAGAAGGTACATATTTATCTGAAGTATTGATCCGTATTATGTTCGTGGGGTTTAATTAAAATGTGTGTGGCAATTGTGAAATCTCAACTTCAAAATATTTTGGCTGGGAATGACTTTGCTCGCGAGAGAGAGATATTAGTGAGATTCTGTTACTAAAACACTTGTCTTAAAGTTTTTCATTTTCATTTTTCAATTTGCTCGTTGCCCGCGGCTTCTTCTCCTTTAAAACCTTATATTGCGACAAAATGGCGGGGTATATGTTCTAAAATTTGTATTTTAATACGTATGTAGATACTAATAGGTACTAGAAATGGGAAAAAAAACTCTGTCTGTTAGATTCTACGCCTAAACCACTGACGCGATCTTGATGGTAATTTGGTATACATATGGACTACTAGAGCTTAGGATAGGACATAGGCTACTTTTTATAGCGAAAAAAGTGTTAAAGAGGTTCAAATAGGGGATGAAAGGTTACATGAAAGTTCGTAATTTTTTTGAATTTGGTATACAGATAGATTAGAGCTTGCGAAAGGGCTTTGTTTGGTCGCGAGACCGTACCACGCAGGCGGAGCCGCGGGCAATAGCTAGTACACAAGACATACACGTTTATGTACTCTGTTAATTTACTTATAGACATATATATCTTAGGTGCAATCCTTTAAGTAGAACACCTGCTTTATCAAGCGTTTTGTTATTACAGCCTATATTTGCTCTCAGGATCCGTCGCACAGTCAACACGCTGATTGACGCGCACACAAACAAACATATGCAGATGATTGTTGGTATAGCTCGGTAAGGGGTGGTTCACACGAAGATGCTTTGTAGTGATGTAAGTACGAGACTGCGTGGCGTCACTAAGGCTGGATTTCAGTGATGTATATTGCTAAGATGTTTAGGGCACGATACCAAGTTAAGTTTACCTCTAGGGCACGCCGTAGTAGCGGCGGTAAGACCCATCATGGGGGAGTGGCTAGAGAGGCCACACGGCGGCCTCTCGTTCTGGCTGACGCAGATAATCACCAGTCATGGGTGTTTCGGACGGTATCTGCATCGGATCGCGAAGAAAGAGCCAACGTCCGAGTGCCATCACTACGACGCGAGCGAGGACTCGGCGCTGCACACGCTCACCGAGTGTCCGGCGTGGGAGACGCCGAGACGGGAGCTGGTGGCGACCTTGGGAGTGAGCGATGGTTCGCTGCGCGGATGCGTGGGCCGCCGGCGCCTCCTTCTGCGAGCAAATAATGCTCGTGAAATGGGAGGCGGAGCGGGAGCGAAGGAGAATCGCAGACCTTGCGGCCCGCGAAGAGCGTAGGAGAATCGCTAACCGCGCGGCCCGTAACGAGCGACGGCAACTCGGGCGTCGGAGGTCGCAGAACGACCTCCGTCCCCCATGAGCGCGGGCCTGGGGGTGACGGGTGGAGCCGCCTGTCACCCTAGCAGAAGCAGGCCACGGCGGCGGTGCGCATTGCGTGCCTCCCCATACCCGGGGGCGAGTTGGGACTCTGTGGTCCCCACATCGGGAGAGGGCCAGATCGAGAGATATGGCCCTGGGTCGGCCGGGGTGCGAGGGATATGGCTACAACAATCTCACCTCCGGCAACGGACGGCCCACAGTCGGCGTGCGTTTTAGTCGGTTCGAGTCCGACATAACCTCCTCCTCCGGCTCCGGCGGGGGAGGTATCCGAGGGGATTTTTCGCACGATAAAAAAAAAAAGTTAAGTTTACCTCTTAGTATAATTCACGCCTAAGACACGATTTTTGGGTAGGCAAATCGGGATCGAATTCGCAGAATATACTCCTCAGAGCCCTAGAGTACCTACTACTAAGTGCGAATTTTGGATGCAAGGCATACGAAATACACCCATAAAAACGTAAAAGGGTGGGAATTTACTGACACCCAAATTTCGCTAACATTCCCAGGACTGAGTCAGTAAGCGGGAACACTGAAAGGAAGTCTTTTTTTTCTTCACCTAAAAAACTTTATGCGTGATATAGGAAATCCGACCGCTTTGGGATTCGGTAGCAAGTCTTTTGGGAATTATAGGTAGGATTCCCACACTTGTGTAGGCTGCATCTGTGTCGCTTAATGGCTCTGCGAATAGTATAGAAACAGGTAGTGTAGTAGGAAAAAAAACAAAGTTTTAGTACGGTTAAGAATGGAAAAAGTCGGGACTCGAACCCACGACCAGTCCCTTACAGGGGGAAATGCTCTAACCACTGAGCTACTGGCCCAACCTGAAGCGTTCCAAATTCTCCTATACTACCGTCTTGGGACGAAAGTTTGCGAAAGGGGTAACCACCAATGATGTATTATATTCATAGATGTATCTACATAAATAATATTATATTATTACGAATTTATTATTATAATTGTTTTTTTTGATCGCGATTCTGATTGGTGCATAAAATGATGACCAAAAGTCATCATTTTTTTGTCGCCATTTTAGAGTGGGGACAACTTATCTATAGTTTATAATATATCATTGGTAACCACGCGATTTTATAAGGATTCCGTTATTTCTATTGAGGAACGCAACCCTAAAGAAAAACAAAGCTGTTTTCTTTATTCATTTTTTAGTGCTGAAAGCTTTACTAACATCGCTAGTAATCACTCACAAATGGTGATCATCTCCGTGATCAGAATAACGATCGCAGAGACGACTGCTGGCATCGGATCGCGACGCAAATAACGATAATGTTTTACCGTGATGGCTCTGATGGCGTGTTGAAAACACCCTGCTGGTTCGTCGACACACGGGTGGAAAGGACGGCCAATCTCTTAGTTCATTTTGTTTTAAACAACTTAGGGGGTAGACAAGCAGAAGGCCTACCTAATAAGACGCTGCTACCAGGGCCTTTGGATGTTTTTAAACTATTGCATGGTCATTTGGTTTAAGTTGTTTTGAGTGATCACAACAACTCAAACGTAATATCTGTAATAGTGATGTTAGCGGGTGCAACACCAAGGGCCTCCTGCAAAAACCTAACCTGGCGTTCTTGAAGAACCCCATGTTGTAGTTTCTTGGGAAAAACACAGCAGGAAGGTCTTTGCACAACCTGAGCGTACGCAGAATTAATTTAAGTTCACATTTCACTATTTATGATGCAAGAATTAGGATACTCGAAGTACTACTAAGTTCTATATTCTGGGGCGGGTCTGGCGCGTTGTCCCAGCAAGGGAAGAGGGCAGAAGTGGTAAGTCACCAAAAATTAGTAGGGAGTCAAGAAATGCACGGCCACAAGGACCAGACGCCAGAATGTTGCATCTTTTAAGATCCAGCCGGTTATTTAAAAACAATCTGCCTCTCTAGACAAGTGGCAATTCGTCGGCCGGCGTTTTGTAGAATAGAATGCCAAATGTATGGTATTTGACGTATATGACAGGCGTCAACGAATGTCAAAAACGTCAAATCCTATACATTCGTCATTCTATTCCATGATACGCCGAGCAACGAATTGTCACTTGTCTCGGGGTCCATTTTTTTTTGCAATTTTGATTGAAACTAGTCCATAGTTTATTTTAATACAAAAACCGTACATAACAACGTAACAATAGTTATAGTAACACTATGTGCTGTAGTTGGCCATTCTTCTCATCCCTGTGTCCCAGAAAGCGAACTCTTCTGCAAATGCCACTAAAATGCGCCTAGTTAGTGCCACTCTCTGCACGCTATGAATAAATTAATAATAACAGACAGCATTACTGCCAACCAGCCGCAATTTTATGTCGCATTTGTATTCTAACCATATTTTATAACCTTCATACGATAATAAAATAAATGAAGTTCGTTTTATTTCTTTATGTGGGTAAAGGGTATGATTCCAAAGCACAGCAGCAGATACAGCGTACACATTACTTATTAAACTCCGATAAGAATAAACAGGACCATTGAGAAGTCGTAATGAATTAATCGCACCCTCTCCTTTCCTATAGGTACAGGACAACACGTGCAGGACTTAGATAGCACCCGCATACAGTGCAGAATATTCCATCAAGAACCAAGCGGTTCGGCGACTCTTTCTTCTGCCGCACCATTAAGATTCTTTACCAGCTCACGTTTTTTTTTTTTTTTTTTTTTATTGAAATAACAAAAACACTATAAAATTGAATAAAAGCACCCATTAAACCCTTATGGGTTTATCTTGGGTGTGACAGTCTGTTCATTCTTAATAGAATTATCATTATACACATGACAACACACACAAATTCTTACAATTTCACCCGTAATAAATAATTCCCTCCTCCTACAGTCCCGGGTCCTTTATGCGGGGCGTGAAAAAGCATCTGATGAGCTCGTCAAGCTGAGTGCCACCATTGTAGCATGGTACGTGTCTGTAATGGTGACCAACCTCTTTCCAAGACTTTGCTTTCAGCTTACCATCAGGCAAGGCGAAGTCAAATTGATGTGTCCTATATAAAAAAAACAGGTATCTGCTGCGTGTGTCTTCTTGTTGTATGCGGTCACCTTCGGATTAATTATTATTTTCCACCGGCTTTCCTTTCGAAAATTTTTAACCTTCGCCATTGCGAGAGCAGAGGGTCCCACGACAGTCGCTCATTTAAAAGTAGGGGTAGCGGAGTGGACTACAGAGCTTTAATTTAGAACCTTTATTCCCAGGTCTTCACTTTCCCAATTTTGCACATGGTAAATTTTTCACATTCCCAGATGTCTACTTTCTCAATTTTTGTACATTTCCAGATCATCACATTACCGAATATTCACATGCCTATATTATCACAGGTCCAATTATTCTCATTCTCTATTCATCACATGCCCAATTCATCACATTCCCAATTCTTCACACTCTCTGATTTTCACATGCCCAATTCTCCAAACTGTTAATATGTCACTCAAAGTACAGTCAAGAAAAATATAGCAATGGCCGAAAAACAATGAAACTGTCATTTTTAAACTACAAATGGGGTCGTGGAAGTTGGATGTCAGTCGTTTCACGGAAAATATTGAAGTTCAGCCCTGTAGTTAGACTGGAAGCTGACTCCAACTGAGTTTTGAAAAGGATCGGAGCATAATGACATATTACGTGCCTTACTAAATGTCAAGAAACATTTTGCATCTACAGGCCCACAGGTTTGCATTAAAACCTCATCAAAATTGGTGTATTTTCTTGTCAGTCGACCATAATTGACTTGTTGACTGTAGTCTTGTAATAAACAGTATATTATATCTACTTGATCTGTCAGTACTAGTAGTAAATATACTATTTTATCTGTGGTAGATAGGTAAAATAATTTATTAGTAAATAATATTAGTCAATGTAATTATGCAAACGAATTCATTACTCGCTAAATATTAGTACCAACATAGGCAGGATATAAAAAGTCTGTATATACGTCGACATCACGAGTGTGTCGCCCCTGGTGTTGCATACGTCTATAGCCACGGTACCCACTTTCCATCAGGTAAGCCGTGTGCTTGTCTGCCACTTAAGTTGTATAAAAAACGAGTATATAAGAGCGAAATACCAATCACGAAATCTTGGAAACTATAACACCTACAAACTTGAAATTTGGCAGGTAGGTTCTTTATACGGTGTGGGCATCCGCTAAGAACGGATTTTAAGAAACTCCACGCGTACGAAGTCGCAGGCGGCCGCTAGTACGATGGGGTTAAAACTATAACTAATCAATCAATTAGCCTATTGCAGTCTACTGCGGGACATAGGCCTCTCCCAATCAATCAATTAGCCTATTGTAGTCCACTGCTGGACATAGTAGGCCTCTCCCAATATCCCAGTTTGTAGCTGAGTTTCTGAGATTTGGTTATTAATCAGTGGTTTTTGCTTTTATATAACATATTATATTCATATTTCAATGTTAGTGAACCATCAAAACAGCGAGTTAGCCCACAATAGAAGTCCAAATATACGTCAAAAGTTGTCGCAGCATAATAAATTTAATACAGCCTTGTAATAATATAACGTGGCAGATAGCAAAAACTTTTGGTCATATTTCAACGTCAGCATTGTGATATAACTTCGTATTTCTGTTTGTTTGAGAACTAATGGCTTACACACCTGGCCACTCTGTTTGACTATTTGGTAGTGACGTAAAGCCACAAGACTTCGTTATGTATAATTTGTTATTAGACTTATTCGGTCGCATACGATGAAGTGTGGAGAGCTCATTTGTCCATACTTTCTTTTCCTCTTCATCCTAGCGTTAATTCCCAGTCGCATCTGAAGCTTTTCCGAAATTCGACGATGTGTATTCACCCAAATATTTGTCATGATACTTCCGTACCTCGGAAAAAACAATAAGCCGTCGGTCCCGGTTGCCATACGAACCTATGGCAGTCGTTACAAACAACGGTCTAGCTGCAATGCTTCGATATCGCCTATCGGAGGTCAAATGTCAGTCGCTTCACGGAAAATATCAAGTTCTAGCCAAATCCGTAGTTAAGACTGGTAAAGCGGACCCCAGACTCCGAGGTGAAAGCTTCGGATGAGACAGGATGAAGAAGAGTAAACAACAGGCGAAAATTATTATTATGTACACAGTAAAAAGTGTATATCTAATATCGACACCTGCAAGGAATAACATCGTAACTCATTTTTAGTGACTTTTCAGTAGAGCGAGTCAAAGTTTTAAAAAAATCCCCTAAGTTTCGGTTAAGTCTTAATGCCAACCAACCTTGAAAATTTGAAATAAGGAGGGATTAGCCATACTCTTATATGATTATATTATAATATACATGCATATTAATGAACTTTTTGTGAGTTACAATGATTTACTACAACATTTAGAGTATAAAATTACATTGTAACACAGACTTACAATCTCATAAAGTATAATAGTAGCGATTTCATAAACTGAAAAAATTGTATGTCTGAGATACAATTGATGAAATGTATTTTTTCTGCATTTTGGAGTTAACGTACAAATTAAAAATAGTTGAATAAATTTAATCAGTCTTTATTATATTTATTAATATAGCATTACTTGCATAAACAAATTAGTTAAACTTGCTCAAGCAAGATTTCCATAGTATTTTTTAAAAGTTAACTAAAAAATAATAATGTTTTGTTCTACAATCATTTCGTTTTTAGATTTGCTTAAGAATCCCTAGTTAATCAACTAGATCCTAGTAAATAAAAGTGTAAGCCACCAGCTTTAAATAATAACATAATGTTTAGTAAGTTATAGCTAGGTAACTAATATTATTATGTGTTATTTTTCATTCAAAAATAACACCCTGTTAATTATCTATTCATTACCTGCTGCGACTGTTTTAGCTTCATTCAATAAGGATTTTTTTCAATGGTGTTACACTTGTAACTGTTACTTTCTAATAATTGGTTAGGTACATACTTATCTACCTACTGAATAATTAGAAAGTAACAGTGTATTCATACAATCAGGTCTTAAAATACAATCTACACAACGAAAATAAAATAATAAAGATCTCAAGAAACACAAAACAAACGTAATTTCTAAACAATAAAGATTATTCCTCTTTAAAGAATCACAGTTCTAAGTCACTAATACACACACATACATTAAACACTGATTTCACTCTAAAATAGTCCAAATCAAACGACAACTGCCTCCAACTACCTCGAATGGATTAAAATGTAACATATTCAGTGATGTCTCCGTGATCCACAGGGTGAAAACCGGTAGTGATCACAGAATCGTAAGAGGCACATTGGGTATTAACGTTAAACTCGAAAGGTCCCGCCTGATGAAGTCTACACTCCGACCTACTCGTGTCCAAATCCAAAACCCTGAGAACTTTCAGCTTGAGCTTTCAAATCGCTTTGATTGCCTAGAAAACTTTGCGTCGGTGGACGAGATCAACAACAGGCTCGTAGAAACTGTCCAAACGGTGGGCTCTAAGCACTTCAGACCCCGCCGTTCAAATAGACCTCAGAAACTCTCCGATCACACTCAAAAACTCATGGCTAAACGACGCTCGCTTCGTCTGCAGTCTTCCGATGATGCAGAGTCATATAGGCAGCTCAACAGACAAATTTCCAAATCTCTGCGACACGACATACGTCTCTTTAATACTAAACATATTAAAGAGACAATCGAGCGGAACAAAGGCTCCAAAGTGTTCGCAAGAAATTTGTCTGTTGGGCAAAGCCAGTTGACTAAGCTGAAGAGAGAAGATGGCAGTATAGCGTCGACCAGGGCTGAGGTTTTGGAGGAGATCGAAAGGTTCTATGGACAGTTATACGCTTCGGTCACTAATCCTGTTGGCAGCATGGCGACCGACCCAAGGGCCAAGTTGACTCGACACTTCACCGAGGATATCCCGGACATCAGCCTGTACGAGATTAGAATGGCCCTGAATCAGCTTAAAAACAACAAGGCGCCGGGTGACGACGGTATCACTTCAGAGCTTCTGAAAGCGGGTGGAACGCCGGTACTTAAAGTCCTTCAGAAGCTCTTTAACACCGTCGTCCTCGAGGGCATAACGCCAGAAGCGTGGAACAGAGGCGCGGTGGTGCTGTTCTTTAAGAAAGGTGACAATACCTTACTGAAGAACTACAGGCCCATCTCGCTTCTGAGTCATGTTTACAAGCTGTTTTCAAGGGTCATTACGAACCGTCTCGAGCGCAGGCTTGATGACTTCCAGCCTTCCGAACAAGCCGGTTTCCGAAGAGGCTACAGTACCATAGACCACATCCATACGCTGCGGCAAGTTATACAGAAGACCGAAGAGTATAATTTGCCACTTTGCTTAGCGTTTGTGGACTATGAGAAAGCCTTTGATTCGGTCGAGACATGGGCTGTGCTTGAGTCTCTTCAGCGGTGCCGTATTGACTATCGGTACATCGAAGTGTTGAAGTGTTTGTATAATAACGCCACCATGTCGGTCCGAGTACAGGAACAGAGTTCGAAGGCGATCCCTTTGAAAAGAGGAGTAAGACAGGGAGACGTGATATCTCCGAAACTGTTTACGGCCACTTTGGAGAACGCCTTCAAGCTCCTGGAATGGAAAGGATTCGGCATCAATATTAATGGCGAATACATCACTCACCTCCGGTTTGCCGACGATATTGTAGTCATGGCAGAATCGATGGAAGATCTCAACACAATGTTCGATGGCCTCAACCGAGTTTCTCAACAGGTGGGTCTTAAAATGAACAAGACGAAGGTTATGTGTAATGCCCATGTTGTACCCACCCCAATATCTGTTGAGAGCTCGGTTCTTGAAGTTGTTGACTCGTACGTCTACCTAGGACAAGTAGTCCAGTTAGGTAGGTCCGACTTCAAGAAAGAGGTCAGTCGCCGAATCCAACTCGGCTGGGCAGCGTTCGGAAAATTGCGTAATATCTTCTCGTCCGACATACCTCAGTGTCTCAAGTCGAAAGTTTTCAACCAGTGTGTGTTACCAGTGATGACTTATGGTACTGAAACGTGGTCTCTCACTATGGGCCTTATGAGTAAGCTCAAAGTAGCCCAACGAGCTATGGAGAGGGCTATGCTCGGAGTCTCTCTGCGAGATCGAATCAGAAACGAGGAGATCTGTAGAAGAACCAAGATTACCGACATAGCCCAGAGGATCAGCAACTTGAAATGGCAGTGGGCAGGGCACATAGCTCGGAGGACTGATGACCGATGAGGTCGAAAAGTTCTCAAGTGGAGGCCACGTATCGGCAAACGCAGCGTAGGACATCCACCCACAAGGTGGACAGACGACCTTATCAAGGCCGTGGGAACGCGCTGGATGCGAGCCGCTTCCAACCGGTCTTATTGGAGATCTATAGGGGAGGCCTATGTCCAGCAGTGGACTTCCTATGGCTGAAATGATGATGATGATGATGATGATGAGTCGTAACTTGCTCACAACACAGCGTGCGGGAATAATTGTAACCGGTGTGTATCATCGTAAGTCGATGTACCTAAGGATAATAACTGTAGACTAGCAAATTATTGAGGAGAAAATAATTGTAACTTATGTTACAATCTTTGGCCTGATTTTTTATTCAGTATGCAAGAATGAAATGATTGTATTTGAAGTTACGATGAAAGCGTATTTATAAAGTAATACTTATTTCGGAAAATAAAATTGTATCTTAAATTACAATGTAATATTTCTAATGGCACGAATAAATAATACTGATGATGGTGTGTAACTAAACATACCATTTTATAAAATGCAATTGACCCGTGACTTACAATGTTTTTACACTTACTAAAATCTTTACGCAAAGAGATACAGACACAGGAGTGAGAGCAAAAAATTCGCAATTTTTTGTATAGCTAGAGTATGATTGTAACTCAAAACTGCCAAAAAGTGAGTTACGATGTTATTCCTTGCAGGTGTCGATATATAAAAATCAATGCCACTTTTCGTTGTTATTTCGTAACTCAAGAACGGCTGAACCGATTTGGCTCATTTTAGTCTTGAAATATTCGTGGGTGTCCAGGGAAGGTTTAAAGGATGAGAAAATAGGTGCAGCGGGAACGGGAAAAATATGGCGGTACGAAGTTCGCCGGGACAGCTAGTTTATAATAATTCTTAATAATGACTTTGTCGAATGTTTTTCAAATCAATCAATCAATTAACCTATTGCAGTCCACTACTACTGGACATTGACCTCGACTAATGCGAGCCATTGCTCCCGATTCTCTACCTTCCGCATCCAGTCTGTCCAAGCCACCTATTTCAGGTCGTCAGTCAATTTGATCATGCCCCCCGCATTACATAAATATTATATTGAAATAAAACTATCTTTAATGAAGAGTTACGAAAACATATTCGTCGGGCTTCTCAATATCGTGAAGGAAACGTCATATTGACCAACTGACAACAAAAAAATTGCCTGCTGTTGTGAACGCTCAGCGGATGTGCATGCGGATTTTTTTCAACGCGGATTATCCGTAAATGGATGGGGCTTCCGATCTAATCGATGACATGAAGCCTAGATACCGGGAAGTCCGCTAATTTTTTTATTATGCCCATAGGTTTTGAGTACGATGGAATAGATAAAGCGTGCTTCATAAGGCGGGCCGTGTGCTTTTCTGCCACCAAAATGGTAAGAAAACGGAACCCTAACCAGCAATATTAATACACATTCACAAGATAATGACTAAAATAGACATTTACGATGCAATAGTCGCGACTAATAATAACTGCGAATGCTATTTATATTGTGGTATGAGTTATTTTAGTATTTGACCTTTGGCGATAATTTAATTAACCAGACAGAATCGGGTGTAAGAAGATATATGTAGGCCCATACATACATCATAATAACAGTGATAGATTTTTAAATATTTGCTCCTAGTGGCCTCTTGAAATTTTAGGGTCATGCCTTTTGGGCGAAAGAGTGTGCGAGGTTCCACGAAGACCATTGGGGACAAGACAACTTAACTTGAAACGTTGAATAAAAACTGGCTTAATGCAAGGCGGACTCGCGCGCGAAGTTTTCTGTATTATCTACTCCCCTTAAAATACATCATCTATGAAAATTTCAACTGTCTAATTATCACGGTTTATGAGATACAGCCTGGTGACAGACAAACAGACAGACGAACAGTGAAGTCTTACTCATAGGGTTCCGTTTTTACTTTATGGATACGGTACCTTAAAAAGATTAGGACAGTGGACCTCGGATTGCAAATCTTTGGATGCAACCGGGGCCAACATTGTGAAGATATTTTTTTTTTAATATCTATGAGAAAAGTACCCTACTCCTAAAATCCTCCTACGACTCTGCCAACTGACAAATCCGCCACTGTACTATTGTGACTAATTGTAATTATTAATTGCCCACTGTCAAAACAATAAATATTTACAATGTTGCAAGCTTGCGCCCCGAGACTAACTATTTCAATTATCATAATGGTAATAACTCTAACTACTGCGTCCACGCACTTAGCCGACTGATAGACTTACACCCGTATTCACAAACAATACTTCGCTATGCGTACTACAAAAACTGTGCAAAGAACGATAAATTCTCAGTGCGTTCGTTTTGGCAAGCCTTTTTATTCATAGACAACACTTAAGTAATACTTCGTTGAGGGAACGCACTGCGTTAGATACTGCTCTGTGATGTTTGTGAATTAATTTTACCAGCCCTATGCGCTCGAGCACACTATGAGACCTCACAGTGTTGTTTGTGAATACGGGTGTATATGTGTTTTAATTTAATATTAAGATAATTTTACACATACACCTCCCGTTGCTAGGGGTCCATGGCCATGGCCAGTATGGAGGTCTCTGAATCGTTTACGTACACTAGTCGGCCGGTCGAGACAAAATCTATGCAGGTGGGGAATGCGAGACTGTAATCGTAGGTGACTGTGGAGCCCCCGTGCAGTCCATGGCGCACTTGGTTTCGTGTCCCTTATGTCCTACCTCCTGCACTAAAGAAGATCTCAATAATGCCACTGACAGCGCGGTCGAGATGGCTGAATTTTAGCCGAATTTTATTCTCGAATAATTTAAAGCAATGAAAAAGAGAATCATTGACTTGAAAGAAAAAGGGGTCGATTCCTGCCAGTTTGCTCTGCAAAGGGAAGCCGTGGTATGTAACCCACATACCAAAATCCCAAAGTTCATATAATACCGATGTTTGAAAGACCGAAATGCAAAATCCCGAATGTTCGTTTGACCGAATGTGCGAAATACCGAAAGTACCTACATAACCCCGAAAATCAACATACTGAAAATTTGTTTTTTTCGGTAGTTTTGTTTGGGTAGTTCAGTTCAGATTCTTAAGTTCAGAATCTGAACTGAAATCAAAAATTATAATTTCAGTATTTTTTTCAAGTCATCAGTCCATCTGGCTATTGGTGACTTCCCACCTTCCGTTTGCATTCTCGTGGCCTCCACT
Source organism: Eilema depressum (assembly GCA_914767945.1). NCBI lineage: Eukaryota > Metazoa > Arthropoda > Insecta > Lepidoptera > Erebidae > Eilema > Eilema depressum. Next base: position 20,319,483 of record OU612025.1, read on the forward strand.
CTAGGACTGGTTAGTTCAGCTATTGAAATATAAAAACTTGAACCGATAAACTTACCAGTAATACCTAGTTATCAATGAGAATTACCATAATGTCTTAATACCCGACGGTATCTGATTTGAATGCTTAGTTCTTACTTCGTTATGTTACTTACCAACCCATTCGGAATTAATACCGAAGTGAAATGATACCGAGAATTGAATCTGACTCATATAATCTTGTGATAAGATAGTATAATGTATTCTAGTGCGCGGTTGATATGAGGAGACAGTTGGGTTGTTTATTTGTCTAGTCTAGACAAGTTATGGATCTTAATTCAAAACACATTATTGCCGTTCAAATCGATTTAGAAAGGAAAAAGAAACGACTTCGGGCGGGACTCGAACCCGCGATCATTCCCTTACAGTTCGACTCCCGCTCCCGATTATTTTTCCTTTCTAAATCGATTTGAATAATTAGCATAATAAATGCTTCAAAATTTCTTCAATTGTTTGGGCTAAGTCATCAAAAATCAATGCTTAAAAATGGTTGTAACATCATTCATTGGTTCCGATAGCTCGTGAAAATTCCAAAGACGGTAGTCTAATAGAGGAATTTAGATCGGCTTCGTGCGGGCTTCGATGGCTTAGCGGTCAGAGCATTTGCCCTGTAAGGGAAAGATCGCGGGTTCGAGTCCCGCCCGAATCCAATTCTTTTTCCTTTCTTAATCGATTTGAATAGTAAGTATAATAAATACTTCAAAATTTCATTAAAATTATTGCCGTGTTGGTTCCCGGTAGAGTTAAATAGGGCCACCCCATCTCTTCCTGTGGGTGTCGAAAAAGGCAACTAAGGGATAGGGCTGTTCTCCATCCGACAGTAAACATACAACCCATTACAAAGTGCCCGCTAGACGGTAATAGGCTCTACCCCTATTACGTGGGACCGAAAATCATAGTTGGCATAATGTGGATGTTAATACACGTCTGCCTACCCCTTCGGGGATTTACAGACGTTAGTATATGCATGTATTATTTATTTTTACCCGACTGCGCCAGCGAGAGGGTAATGTGTTTCGCGCGTATGTATGTATGTAGGTATGTGTCTATGTGTGTATGTGTGTATGTAGTTTTCTTTGTTCCCCTCTACAGGCCTAACGCCTGGACGGATTTTGATGAATAGGGTCTCAAATGAAAGGTATTCATCTCCCGAGTGTCATAGGGTACATAAAATTCCAACAAAAACTATACGGTAGATTTTTGATGCTAAAATATGTGTTGGCAAAAATTTTTTTTCATTCAAATTTATCGAGTAGGGTATCAAAATGAAGATAATTAAAAGGAGATTACAAAAATATAAAGATGTCATATCCTAACTAAAAAGGTTAAAAAAAAAAAAAAATCGGTTTATGATTGGCAAATGGGTACCGCCTGCTATCAAGCTTGTTTCAATCTTTTAGACAGCAGTCAGGTTTTTTTATTTTTTATTGATCATCCATTCAACCTAGTAAATAATTTGACAATTCACACGGCAGTCGCTCTCGAAAATTTGAAATACCAATCAACTTGCACTCCCAAAGTGCTAACGGTGATGAATAACCAACAAACAAACAACAAAGCGTTGGTAGCTTAGTGGTTATGGGGTCGGCCTTATGATCGAGAGGTCCCGGGTTCGAATCCTGGCCATTACACTACCGACGTGATCCCACTCCTAACACAAGTAATTTAGCTTAGCTGGAGGGGTTAACGGGAATATTAGTAATTTCGGTAGCTAATATTCTTTAAAAAAAAAAATAACAATCAAAGATTTTTAAGATAATGATGATAATGACTAGATATTTAACTAACTGGTCCAGTACAAGACAGGGAGGCTTCAGGGTGTTTCATGTGGAGTGGAATCCTGAACCGCGCGAAAAATATCTAAAATTCGTATCACAAGATCAACGAAGCAATTCTTAAATTAACACCTCCACAAAATGAAAGAAAATAAAATAAATGAGTCGCCCCGGAAGTGACGTCATGATTTATTCATTCCCACTTCCCATCGGAAGTTAATGAGGTCCATTCATTGTGGAAATTAAAGGTGTCACCCTGAATGCTCATTTAAGCTTCGGAATAAGAGATTCTGAATGATAAGACTTCTTTTGAAAAGACTCCTTGGTGGGGTCACACTTAGAAATTAATTATTTGCTTATTTGACGACTGGCAAGGCGGTAGAGCGTTCGACTGCTATGGAGGTCGCGGGTTCAATTCCCGCTCAGTGCAAATATTTGAATGCATAAAATATTGAATATGTTTTTTTTTAAATTCTTATTGTAGATAGATAGATAGATAATACTTTATTGTACACCAAAAAAATTACAATAGAGACAAGTAGGTATCATGTATACAGTTTAATGTACAATGGGCGGCCTTATCGCTGGAAGCGATTTCTTCCAGGCAACCTTGGGATGGACAATGATGAGACAACACAAAAGATAATGGTGCAGTTATCATATAAATTAGATATAAGATGTATTGATACATACACTTACATGGCATTTACACAAATTAGTGAGATTTTATGTACAAAGACGAGCTCAACTCAAGGATATGTTTCCTTCTAGCAAACCCGGGAGTGCACAGACGAGTTGCAATACTTGCAAACCAATGAGAGGCAAAGTCTTGTGTACATTTTGGACAAAGTTTTGATTGGTCTGGACGCTATAGCGTTTATTTGCAAACAAATACACGACCCACTGATGAGAAGCATTTAACGCAGCCTATGGACGACACCAGCCGACCCTGTAATAACCTTAGAACCCTATATTGTAGTCGCTTATGAAAACCATAACAGGAAGATCATTCCACAGAATGAGAAAAAGAAAAAAGAAAAATCGTTTATTATTCTTATATTTAAAAAAATGAGCGTGCGCGGGATGAAGTTCCCTTTCATATCTCAGTAGGTATGACATCACACATTGTCATTTCATACTAGTTTTGATGACAGAACACACAGAAAAACATATTTGACTTGACAATCTACTACCTAAACACAAAAAGGCACGTTACAACATCAGAAAAGTGAAGAAAACACGTCATTCAACTTAGTCGATGGTCAAAAAAAATTAAAATTCAACAAACATCCACCTGAAGCAAAATTATAATAATTTCCCGTCCATAACTTCATAAGACCATCAGCACAGCGTGAATGGACTTTTTACTACTCTGTGTTCAAAGAAAACATATATTTTATAACCAAAAAATACATTATCGACCATAATTATATGTAAGTTAGAGTCTCAAATCAAATGTGGACTACATAGTTGACAAATCATCACCAATAAGAGTGTGTGCCAATGATATTATGCGTAGACACGAGCGCGGGCCCATCCACTGTGTTTGATCTACATCGAACAAACAAAATACAACCATATCTCACTACACATAAGATCTACTTTCACCTACATCGAGCAAAGATTTATTTTTTTCCAAATTTTACTGAACTCTGTACAATGAAATTTGAGCTTTATAGCTAATGAAATAAAGTCGGTAATTATGTACAGCAGCGCTTTATTAAGGGGAAGTAGCTTTGGAGAACTTCCGTGGCATTATGTTGTGATAATCCGCGAGGAGTATGCGTGAACGCGAAGCGGTGACGTGAGCTTAAGGCGACGGGCGAAGGATTAAAAAAAGTATTTTTATTAATATAAAATGACCGATGAAAGTTATTTATAAAAGATTTTTTTAGAAATGCTTCCTTTGTGGTTTAATAGCTATCGCAACTGCTACCACAATGAAACAGTAAAATAAAATCAATGATTCCGTGAAATAGGACTATGGTTGTCACTGTCAAATGCATGCCAGATACGCCAGGATACAAATCTTGGACCTAAATCGCAAGACAAACGAGGCCCTGGCGAGCGCGTATTGTTTTGTAATATAATCTACTAGCTTTTGCCCGCGGCTCCGCCCGCGTGGAATTCTGATCCCGTTCATAAGTAGCCTATATGTTAATCCAGGGTATAACCTATATACATACCAAATTTCAACCAAATCGGTCCAGCCGTTTATGCGTGAAAGAGTAACAAACATCCACACATCCACACATCCACACATCCACACATCCACACATCCATTCTCACAAACTTTCACATTTATAATATTAGTAGGATGCTTGGTGAATTTGAGCTCGTCCACCGCAGTAGCACCCGTGCTATCCTCAAAAGACACCCAAGAAACGTGTACATACTGCACGTATAAAGCACATTTTGGGCACGTTTAGGTCGAAGAATATCCCGAACACTGTTTTATTGCAAATCAAAGACAATTTAGCCCGTTTTGACATTGATGAAGGGAAAGTGGCGGCCTTCTTCAATTTACGTAATTGTTTGTTTTGTTAAGATAAGTTTTGGTAGCTTGCGTTGTCGCCAGTGTTTTCACATTAACGAATTTGTGATATTTGAGTAGTTTTAATATATTGCCGATATTTTCTGCGATAAATAAAATTGTTAACTAACATAAAAAAGGATCACTTCTTTGATGTATTTTTTAATTATTAATCGTTATTTTAAGTAATTTATTCGCGTTGGTTTCTGGCTAGGGGTTAAAAGGCAGTCACTCCTGTAAAGCTAATTACCAAATGCTTGTCTGCCAAGTGCCACCTAAGTGGTTTAAAAAAAAAAAGAGGATTAGGAGAGCAGATGCCAGGTATTAAATGCATAATTTTGAATGCAACTGCAAATGGCGCTTGGATAAAGAGTCTTATTTGCCACCTACTTGATAGAAATTGTCAATTTAATAATGATCTTCACTTCATAAAGCTTCCTTCTGAAACATCTAAAATCTTATAAAAACAAGAACACTTCAGTCAAAATGTGATTAAGTTCATTGAAATTGAAGAAACGTGGGTAGTCGCCCATTTCCGAGGGTAGCAAAACCTTTGCAAAAGTTAGCGTCTCGAGTTTTTACCGAACTTGTAATACTTGTAATGAGATGAAAAAAGTTTGCAGCATTCGGGATCAGTTGAGGTACGTACTCGGCCAAGATAAACTGTATTATGATCAATATAATGCCCGTAAAAGGAACATTTTGTTAACTTATTATCTAACTTTTTTATTTGAAATAATGTGCCGAGTTTTCGGGTGCTTTATTTGATGTTCGCGAACAAATTTTGTGCTGGCTGTAATATGGTTGTGGATACGTGACCAGCATTTATGAAATTTTAGGAGAATCACAGAGAATTTCGGAGAATTTCTGAGGGTAACTATGATTTTTGGTCTCACGTAATAAATTCGATCATCGGACTATTTAATCGGACTACTGATACTAGGCCATAAATAAAAGGGAGGAAGGACAGGCGTTAATCGGGCACTTTATATCTGGTGTTTTTTGGAGTGGCGAGGAGTCCTATAAAATCATTTACAACACACCTGCTCATAAAAGTGATATTATTTTACCGCAATTAAGCACAGAATGACACCTATTATAAAACTGTGACTTTTTCATTGCTATTATTCACAAAAGTGAGTTATAGATTCTTTTTTAAATTTTATAGGAAGTGTCTATAATTGTCTATGTTCTTAAAAAAGTTTTGATACAAAAAATAACGTGTTTTATAGTACGAATAAATTAATACGCCTATTGTATGGTCATTTGATGCATTTTCGTATTTAAATAAATAATTTCAACTTGTAATACTTACTTGTGTAATAAACAAAATTTTCACTCAAATTTAACTTTTATTTTTCTCTAAGTACAGAAAAAAAAAACAGTAAAAAAAGTTCAAACCTCATTTTTCATCATTCATTTTTTTTTAAATATGGTCGACCGCCATTGTTAAATGCGCGCGCATAGGAAAATGAATTAATTTGTAGTATTGTTTATTTAGTATTTGTAGTATTATTTTATTCGCAAGTGTGTTGTAAAACGTCGTATGGCACGTGTGAGCATGATGATTACCGTCCTCGGCTGTCTTAAGACCCTCGCCTGGCGGCTCGGGTCTCAATGGCGCCTCGGCGGTAATCACCAACGTTGCTCACTTGTACCATAATGTACTATTCTGCTGGATTGCTCTGCAAAGGGAGTTCCCTTCGCAGAGCAATCCAGCAGAGCTACCAGTTGGTAACGATGTTTAAATTTATACTATGGTAGTTCTATAAGAGGTAAGATTTTATTCCACCGGCTTTCCTTTGCTTCACCTTTCGCTAATGGTTTGTTGTTCTTCTCTAAGCAGAATCTTTTTTAACAGCATCATTAGGAAGCGAATCCCGGACTCTACAGTGCATGCTGTGGATACAACAGGAATTGAAGTTTGAAGTTGGTCTTTTTCGTGCGGAAATCCCCTCAGATACCATCTCCCCCCGCCTCTTGTACCGAATAAAACCGCACGCCATCTCAGGTCTAAGGTACAAGGTGGCCCAAAGTGGTGATGAACCTAGAATCAATTATCACAAATTCTTCTCATCACGTGATCAAAAAGTAACCCAATCAGAATCGTGTTATACCAAATCCTTCGCCACTGTCACGTATTCACTACTATATCATACCATCTCCAAACTCCAAACAGCTGTTTACTCCTCAATAAACCATCCATTCATATCTACCAAAGCTTTTCCATTACAAGTATACTTATCATTATATTAAGTTAAAAGTTTGTCTCACGACAACCGCAGACCATCCATCTCAGTCATACAGCATCATTTGTACCTCATCCGCCATGCCAGCCTCGAGCAATCCCGGTATTGAATCTCAGGACTGTTTGAGTAATGGTCGCTTGCTTGCCCCGCCGTCTTCCCAACTGATTTATTAAATAAATTAACGTCCTTTTGATAAACGAGTATTTTAAAAGCAAATTTCGTTTCGCTAAACCTTCGTCTTAACTTCAGTTAATCTCGTTTCAAAAAAGAATTCGTTTTACTTTTCACAAAAGCTAAATCCCTCTTTTGATTCTTACAAAGTACAACATACAAGCATCTCAGCCAATACAAAAAACGTATTTTCCGCCAATTTTAACAGAACTTCAATAAAATCCAACCTTTTTGGTTTGTGCGTGGGCATAGACAAAAAATGTTGCCATGCGTTACAAAAGAAATAAATCAACATGGTCAAAGTCACCCCAGTGGAAACAGAAACAGTGGAGTTTGGGGCGCATATTGCTAATAAAAATAGGGGCGGTTTCCACCCCCGCGGAATGTGACGGATACAATAAATAAATGGGGTAATTAGCTCTATTCATACATCAAATTAACAGTTGTATTTACGAAATTCCCTAAAATGGGCTTAATAAAATCGTGAACTTCGGTTCAAAATATGATATAGGGTGTTAGAAAATTTTGAGAGTTTGTTGGTTTTTTTTTTTTTTGTTTTTTCTTGTGAGATTATTTTGTATGTTGAGTGTGTGAACAATTCAAGTAAGCATTATTTTAGTATAAACTCAATGTTTGTTTGAAATTACATTCTCAAATATGATCATACAACATCTAATTCATACATCGGTTGACCACTAGCAGAGTTCCATCAATCAATATTCTGTTGGAATTTCCTTTTAAAGCTGATGCACAGCAATAACGAGTGTGACTACCATGCATGAATTCGAATCGACGAAATTTTTCGTTTTGTTATGAATTAACATTATAGGCGTAGAACCAGGAAAAGGTGCCCCATTGATGGCAATAGCCGCAATAGGATTACTTGTTATTCCGTAGGACCGAAAACACGTGACATAATGAGATTATTGAAACACCTCTTCTTACCCCTCTGGGAGTACAAAATCGTGGCTAATTTAAAATTTTCTTTAACCGTCCCATGGTGGCAATTTATCATAACGAAAGTTCAAAATTTTAATTGGTCATTATTCCTCGGAGTGAGCACTTTACGCACAACTTCAATAAACAATAAAGGAAAAAGAACAAGTCGGAAACATGAAGTTCGCCTGTCAATATTTTATTACCTCTGTAATAAAGTCAACTCATTACATTTGCAATGCAAAGCTTGGTCTGGGAAATGTTTTGGAGGCATAGTTTTGATTTAGAGGTAGTTTGTATGTTGCACCATTGATTGAAAGGGGTGTTTCCTCATGGCCAAACTAGATTGCCAAACTGATTTGGCCACGAGGAATAATATTTCCAAGATTGAGAAGCTTTATATTCTTGTGGTATGGACATATTATGAGCAGAGATGAAAGTAATATTGTCAACAAAAATAAAATCATCAAAGCATATTCATATAAAAGACGAAATTATCGGCGAAAATACATAAAAAAATATTCGGTCGATTTGAGAAATCTCCTTTATGAAGTCCGTTAAAAAGGTTCAAAGTATTAATAGATTAGTAATATAAAGTATAATAGAGGACTTTAGGAGTAGTTCTTAAATTGGGAATTATTAACAGGTAGGTAACAAATAAATGGAATTAAAGAAATAAGAAGATCCTTTATAATTTTCATACATCCACCCTTTTTTTGAAGTTTCTATAGAAGAAAAAATAATATTAATGTGGAGGAAAAAAATCATAGATAAACTATAAAAGTAAGAAAAGCGTCTTTATATAAAGCATATTTAATGGAGGTTCTAAATAACAAACATTTATTTGAAAAACTTGTAAGATTTTTTCAAAGACCCGTATTTCCCAGAACATCTTTTATGAAATTTCCTGACCTCCTTTCCTCACTAAAACCTTCACAACTGAAAGTCGTATGATTAAACTCATAATGAAATGGCACTCATATCCACATTCAATGAATATTTAAAGGATTAGGTACATACCGTTTTCTCAGAAACTTATTTCATTTCTGCTTAGTTCTTGGTTATTAAACCAAAAATCTATGCATATATAATACAAATTTTCTCTCTGTGCATTACTTGCCTATGAAGGCTGTAAGTGCCATTCGCGCGTTGTCACTTATGAAGCGGAGATTGGAAGGAAAGAAAGAAAGGCAAATCCTCTCAGCATACAACTTAAGTCTTAAAAGCCGTGTTTGCTTTTGTAACGTAACTGACCAGTATGGTCCAACTGATTCATTTTATAGACGTAAGGTATAATTTTTGCGTTTATGTTGTCATAAAAAATAAGGTATTTATTCAATTCTGTCACTTGTGGGAGAGTACTTCCCTGGTTGAGCCAGTGACATCCTATTGATATGTGTGAGTTTGACATGTTTTGGATGTTTGATACTCAAATACGATCAAAAAACTGAACGGAGTAGGCGGAATTTTGGTACGCGTATAGTTAGATAGCAGTCTCAAACAACACAGGCTACTTTTGATTCATCGTGATTTGAGGTTACTTTCGAATATGTTCTCATGAGTTGCGGGAACGAGATGAGAAATTTACGCGTGCAGAGCCATGGGTCACAATTAGTTTATCATAAGGTCTACAAACTTCCCGACGACCTACTATGTCGGAGGTCGCTAGTAACTTTCTAAAATTACTTTTAATAAAACGCAAAAAACAACATCCTGTAGTTTGCGCGCGAATTCAAATCGTATGACAGTTGTTCGGACATTTTGTATCGTTGTATCGGCAAATGGCGGGGGCCGGATGTGACGTAGGCAACATCTGCGCTAGCTCCAAGCGGACAACAATACAAATTGCTGTAATTGAGTTGCAACTTCGACGCATCTGCTTAATGTGGTGATTAACTGCCTTTCAATATGTGTTAAAGATAGTTTTTGTTATTAATCAATTCGTAATAAATGGAGTGTGTGTGCCGTGAATATTGACTCCAACATGATTTATGGAGCATAAATCAACCTCACCAGCAAGACCTGCTGATAGGATGACGGTGAGTAGGGTAGCCAGAGCTCACTGGAGAGGTTTTGTGCTGTCAGTGGGAAAACCAAAGGCTTTGTCCTACTTATCTTTTGCGCTGACGGCACAGAATCTCTCTATTCTTACAGGGCCGCCAGCACGAGTGTGACTCCCCTGGTCTTGCACTCGCCCATAGGCCACGGTAACCTCTTACCATTAGGAGGGCCGTGTGCTTGTCTGAGACCTAAGTAATATAATAAAAAGTTTTTGGTGCAGGCTTTTCTCTCGGGGTTGGAAGCTCAGGTGGCAGTCGCACCCATAAAAACCAAAATATCCCAATTAAAGGAAGAGTACAAGATTGGACCGTAAGTGCGAGCTTTGAATCGCTCGAATTAAGAAGTTTGTACAATTGTTATTGGGTTGTGGAGGTAATATGGCAGTCGCTTCTCGAAAAATATCGAAGATCAGCTATTTACTATTTTGACTTGCGTGGATGATTAAAAAATAAAAACGGTAAAATAAGAACAGACGCAACTTTTGCCGCTCTTTTATGATTCTTAATTTAATGAGCTCAGTTAAATAATTTTGTTATTTAACTAGAATATTTACCCTATTTTTTTTTTTTTTCGTTTGCTCATTATATTTAACTAGTTTAACAGTAAAGTCCCCAATTGTGCATTTTTACCCAATCCTTGATTCGACCTCTACTCGAACTGCATACAAAATACAATACACACAAAATATTAATCTCCAAGTCTCTCATTATGTAACAACAGTGTCGCAACTAATGCGTCCATTGACGGCTACGAATAAAAAAGCATAGAGTCGGTAGAGTTACACGGAGAGCCATAAATCTAGAGCTAACCGCGCGGTTAACGCCGATGGAAATAGATCAGCCTGTAGAGTCGCCACACGCCATAGAATGCATGGACATCATTATTTACTTCTTAAAAGTTTATTGTAGATGGTTCTGTGTAAGAAAAGAATGAGTTTTATTGCTAGATTATTTTTTACAGAGTTTTAGGAACCGTCTTAAGACCGTCGGCTTAACGGTGACCCTCTTTTCTGAGATTTTGCCTTCAGGCGAAGTGAAGTCATATTGACGTGATATACGTAAATAGCCAGCCTTAAATATTCAATTAAGGAGTAAAGCAAAACGTCCGAAATCGCAAAAATGTAGCTTAGCTAGGTATCTAAATATGCGAAAATGTATTCAAATCAATCAATTTTAACCTATTGCAGTTTACTGCGTACACTTTTGGGTTTTAGTTTGTCAGGCGTGGGGGGAGAGCACCATCCGTTTACCTATTCACGGTCTACAGCTTTAGGAGTCGTTACGTTTGCCCCTCAATCTAGTTGAGTACAGAACCCTCAGTGCACGAATCCGAGTCGCACTTGACCAATTTTTTTCAAAAGATGATGTATTTAATTCCCGGGCAACACTGTCAAGCTGGCAACTCTACAGAGTCTACAGCATCTATAGTTAACGGCGGTTATTATTACAGCGACAGTTTTATGAGTGATATTCGAACCAAACGGATCGCTATTTTAAACAAATATCATGTTAAAAAATAACTGGGCCGTTAATAACTTCCTCAAGTTCCCTTTATTAGTGACTAGCTGTTGCCCGCGGCTCTGCCCGCGTGGAATTCCGATCCCGTTCTCGAATCCCATGGGTGCTCCCATGGGATTCAAAAAGCCAGGGATAAAAAGTAACTTAGCGCTAAGTAGCTAGCGTATTATCTGCTTAGGCCTAGGCCTAGGCGCTCTTTTTTGACGTTTCATAAGTCTTGTAATACTACGAACAAAGTATTTCAAATTCATTGTCTTCAATCAAGACTTCGACAATACTTACCTACTTTATTCTGTCTGTGCCCAAATGATGATGAATGATGATGAATACAGATGTCAAACTGTGTCTTTTACCTGTAACAAACAACAAATAGGTACATTGATTGACACCTCTTTCTATTATAAGCATTCATGAGTCTCGGTAACCGCTTACCAACACAAAAAAAAATATCGGCTCATTACAATCACTTTAATAAATTTTACGAAGTAGCAAAAAACAAAAGTAAACATGTTCCAATTAGGATTAAGATTAATTATCTGTATTAGACGAAGTTTTTGCCAAGTTTTTTTGTACACAAGCAACCGCCAACAGCCTAAAACTTCATCTAACGACATAAACAATTAGTTTTATAAGTTTTCCGAACGCACATTTAACTGTCATTAGTGTCATCACCGGTCATCAATCATAGACGCTTAAATCTATCGGCGGCTTCTCAGAGCAACATTTTTAAATTATCTTGACGTTTTAATATCCCATACCGATGGACGTGTGGAGTGTGGACCTACTTTTACTAAAATTTATAACATGAACAGATGAGTATAACACTCAGCAATATTTTATATAATTAGGTTATAGATTTGTATAACGATTGACGCAAGTGTGAATCATTAAAAAAACATCTGATATTAGTTATTGCTTAGGTCACACCGAAAGATTTATAACTGGCCACAAAAATTTCGAATAGAGAACTTCGGGAAATTGTAGATTTGTTTTGAATTCATTTGACATTTTGTTTTTACAAATTGGCGTCAATTTATAAGCGTGGTGTTGTGTCGTGCTTCAAAATAAATTCGACTAGATAAATATGAAACACATTATTATGATTTATTATACTTTCATTACGGTCTCAATCAATGACAATGTTAAAACTACACGCACCGATATAGCTACAAACAACTGTCAGTGGGGTGCTGTCAGTCATAGTTAGTAAAAACTAAAAGTTTCTTAGAAGCTATGGAATCGATCGAAGGTATTCGACATGAGTAGATCAGATCCTACCATATTCAGAGCCTGTATTATTTGCTTGAGATGGCCCAGATTAGTTAGCTGGAGAAAATTGCTCGGGAAATATAGAAAATAATTACAAAAGTAACGACATGTCGCCAACATGTAGCCGCAGGATTGGAAAGCACGATGCCTAAATGTTGGTAATTACACTCATTATTACACTAGATAACTAGATACATACAACTCCGTGTAACTTTTAATCTGTAAAGATATTAAAAAGAATTATAATCGCCCATGTTAAACGTTAACGATATTTCTCAATATGTTGTCAAGAAAATTCCCATAACTCAACTTTCTAATAACATAAACATTACCGTGATTACCATCACAAAAAATAAACATACGCTTAAAATGTCTATGCTTACATCCAAACCACAGATAATAAGGGCTAATAAGGGTGCACATTCACTGGACAAATAACTTAACAATTTCTGAATTTTTAAAACTAATTTCCCAATTTAAATTGAGCTATCATAAAGGTCCCGCTGGAAGAAGTTACGAGTCAGCTTAAACTGGTTACCTGAACACAATAACCAAATAATATGTAACTATCAGAATGTTCTGTTTGTTTTATTTTTGGACCAAAAAGTAGCAAGTAATGGGTCAAGTTATACTGGTTAAATTGTAATGGACGAATCGCGTGACTTAACGAATAATCTTTAAGGAAATGACTTAAGTGCTAAGGAAAAGTGAAATAAACACTGTTTGTTTTTATTGAATACGTGTTCTTTATGGTAAATAGTAAGTACAGAGTATAAGCTGTGGTATAAGTGCATGTAGTGAATTTATTAGCTTGCTTGAGAATGTGAGGAAAGTAATTTTATGATATGGTAACACTGGTGACCCGCAGCGCCCATAATACAATTTATTTTATTATAATTTATTACAAGTTCTTTATTATTTTATATTTATTTATTTTAGGAGTTAAATAACTATTTTACTTAATGTGATACCCGGATGACAATATATTAATTTGACGTCATCGCGGCTTCCTTTGAGCTAATTTGACAATGGAGTCAGGATATATTATGGAAAATAAAAGAAACTTCGAATAATACTAGTAAAGCTCACGAATTGGTTTAAACGCTTTTCTAATAGGTTACGTGGTCTGTCCGTCTTTCCATCACACATAATCTTAACGTTGTACCCAGTTGCATACGAGCTTTTCGCTTCGGAGCCTGGAGTCTGCTTACCCCTATGGAGTTTCTTCCGGCAATCACAAACCATTTCACCGAATCACAATAAGAACGAATGCAAAATTAACCAGAAAGCATCACACAGGTAGGTCAGTACCCCAACACACATTGTTCATTGTTTTTTTTTATCTATTGTTGCCAGAAGAAAAAAAGTTTCGCTACAAAGTGGGCGGGAATACTTTAACACACATATCAATAAATTGACAAACAACAACTTTATTTAAATGCGATTCGATATTTGGAAAGTATACGAAATTGAACCTTATTTCTTGAGAGATAAAAGTGAGAGTTAATTTGTGTAGAAGGTTTCGTAAAATAGTTTTGTGAGTGGCTTGAAAGGACATACTGTCAGTTTAGTAAATCTTTGAGTATGAAACACACGTTTTGAGTTATTACTTCCGTAGTTTGAGTTGAAGTTTATTAAGCCTATGTTCCTGTGTTTGGTAATTTGTATTGAAATCTTAGTATAAGCATTGTATATAAACACTAGTCGATGTATGTGGCTCTGTCCGAGTTGATGTCGGTGGTCGAAACGTTTTTGGTCATATCTTCGGTTTAAAGGTCTCTGCATGTAACGGGTTTTTTCACGGACGGGACGGGACGTGAAGCAAAATGTATGCGGCCCATCCCGTCCCGTCCCGTCCCGTCCGTGGCCCCGTGACATATGCATTGCCGCATACATTTTGTATGAAACGATATTTCCAAAACTTCACGTCCCCGTCCCGTCCGTGAAAAAACCCGTTACGTATGCAGAGACCTCTAATCAGCCATTGCAGTGCAACAATCTTTTAAAAAAAAATGAATTCAGTATCATTAATTGAACAGTACAATACCTTCTCCTTTTCTTCAAAGTACAATTAGTTTATATTTTGATGATTGCCCAAAATATTGATTTGTTACGAAAGTTTAGAGCTCAGAAAGAAACCTTTTTATTAAGAAAGACAAAGTAGGGTTCATTGAAATGTATACTTGAAATTATTCCCTATAGACGTAAAATCTGAAGTAATGAAAGACTAGCTTTTGCCCGCGGCTCCGCCCGCGTGGATGTCGGTTATCGCGACCAAAAATAGCCTATGTCCTTTCTCAAGGTCTAATCTACCCCTATACCAAATTTCATCAAAATCGGTTCAGCGGTTTAGTCGTAAAAGCGAGACAGACAGACAGACAGACAGAGTTACTTTCGCATTTATAATATTAGTAGGGAAGTAGGGATTGAAATTGATCTTACCTCTCGGTTATACAAGGTTGTTCATAATGTGCTCTTCATTAGTTGTATATGCGTATTTTATGGTGCTGTAATGTAATGATGCTATGAGAACTCTACGTGGGTTGTAATGTAGGTAGAAAACAATAAAGTACCTGCATGCATACCTAGGTACGGCGATGCTAATTTTCCCTATACTCCGTTTGATTAGGCACTATTTTATTTAACATTAGCTGACCCGGCGAACTTCGTACCGCCGTATTTTCCACCCGCGTGGTATTATCTCTAAATTTATCAGTGTTTCTCTACAATATTATGCATGTATTATACATATAAACCTTCCTTTTGAATCACTATATCTATTAAAAAAAACCGCTTCAAAATCCGTTGCGTAGTTGTGAAGATTTAAGCATACATAGGGACGGACAGACAGCGACAGCGACTTTGTTTTATAATATGTAGTGATAGTGATGATGATAGTGATGAGCAATTTGTACAAAAAATATATCAAAATTCTAGCTATGCTTAAAACCTAGGTTCCTGTGTACCCACACACAGAAAAGGGAGAACTACACCACGCGGATTAATCCGCGGACATCATGTAATAGATATTATTTATTTGTTTAATCGAATACAGTTACAATCATTATCTCTTCTTCGTATATAAAAATCAATTGCTGTTAGTCTCGCTAAAACTCGAGAACGCCAAACCAATTTGGCTTATTTTAGTCTTGAAATATTCGTAGATGTCCAGGGAAGGTTTAAACGGGCTTAAAAAAATGGCGGTACGAAGTTCGCCGGGACAGCTAGTATTTAATAATAAAAAGGTCATTAAATTCATAACGTACCTACCCATAATTATGGCGAAGTGTTTCTCTAAATACTTGGCAACACAACATCATAATGTGTATAGATTATGCAGCTTGTTTCGTTCAAATATCGAACGCGCAAGACAGAGCGCTCGACTCGAGTAATTACCAAGGGATACCCAGCACAAAGAGATGCGAGAATAACTGTGCTCTTAATATTTATACTCTGTGTCTGAGAGGGCTCAACTAAATCCCTTCTGATATTCTATGACGACTATTTCTTCGCTTTTTAAAATTTTAATGTTGCAACTGTATAATATCCTACTTCTTCATCCTAGCGTTAATTCCCAGTCGCATCCGAAGCTTTTCAGCTCGGAGTCTGGGGTGGGGTCCGCTTTACCAGTCTTAACTACGGATTTGGCTAGACCTCGATAGTTTCCGTGAAGCGATTGCCATCTGACCCCCACGACCCAATGGTAACATTAAGCGATATCGAAGCTTTGCAGCTAGACCGTTGTTTTTGGACTTTTTAGGACTCCAGCTACCCGTAACGACTGCCATTGATGTTCTTATGGCAACCGGGACCGACGGCTTAACGTGCTCACCGAGGCACGACCAGACTAATGCAAATACCCATATTTCATGAACACAAATATTTGCACTGAGCGGGGATCGAACCCGCGCCTCCTGCGTAGCGGCCGCGTTCACTACCGCTACGCCACGGAGGCTGTCCTACTTCATTAAAAATGGGAGGATTGCCAGTAATTCCCGTAAATATACTTATATTGTATTCCTAATTATTTTAAATACAAGCTGCTTTACAATACGTAAAGGAAAGAAAAGGCGAACTAGAATAGTGGACCCCAGACTTCAAAGTGCAAACTTTAAATAAGACCGGGAACCTATCCGATGTGTAATTTCAGGGAACACCCAACAATTCCGAAATATTTAATTCCGAATTTCAATATTCCGATTTTCAAAATTCCGAATATTATAATTCCTAAGAAACAAAACTCCGAGTATTCAAAAACACGATAGTTATTTATCCGAAAGTTATAAATACGAATGTTTATTCTTCCGAATTTAATTCTTACGAATAATTAAAAATCCGTAGTATTATTGGCCCGAAAAACGTTATTCCGAATTTCAAATTTCCGAAAATTCTTTGCTCAAATTGAAAATTTGTATCAAAAATAGGTAAAAGTTAAAATTTATTTGACATGTTGCGCATTTAGAGTTGATTTTTTATAATAATAATTTAATTTTCTCGTCAATTATTACGTATAAAAATGAAGCCAAACCCGACTTGCCGTGGTCCTACTGCCGTGGTACTTGTTTGCCCTACACTAGAGTGTTATTTAAAAACCGGAGGCGCGGAGGGAGGGCAGTCCTCGCCCGCAGTAACGAAGCCCAGGCGCCCGGGCGAGCTGGAGCGGCTGAGGCTGGTCGCCGGAGGCGACCAGCAAGCCGAAGCTGCGGAAGCGAGCATGGGTGCCCGAACTTTGTTACGCAAGGGCGGAAGGACTGCACATCCCGTAGCGCCGGAGAAGAGCGAAACTAATGCATGCCTGCATGCTTGCCTGAATGCATGCTTGCCTGCATGCATGCTTGCCTGCATGCATGCTTGCCTGCATGCATGCTTGCCTGCATGCATGCTTGCCTGCATGCGTGCTCGCCTGCATGCATGCTTGCCTGCAGTCTTGCCTGCATGCTTGCCTGAATGCATGCTTGCCTGCATGCTTGCCTGCATGCTTGCCTGCATGCATGCTTGCCTGCATTCTTGCCTGCATGCATGCATGCTTGCCTGCATGCATGCATGCTTGCCTGCATGCATGCTTGTTACTGAAAGTTGTATGGCAACGTGTATTTTGTAATCATTAGCATAAGTAAATTAAAATAATAGTTCAATACTTCTATTTCCTGTTTATCTCGTGTACCCCGAAAATAGCAACTATCCTACTTACCTCATTCAGGTTTACAAGGCGCTTGATTGACGGGTTTGTATTGTTTCGGAGTTTTGATAATCGGAATTCGTATTTATGATATTTCGGATTATTAATCATTCGGAATTGTAATGGTTCGGTATCTTTAAATTCGGAATTTTAATATTCGCAGTTATAACCGTTAGGAATTTTGAAATTCGGGTTTTCAATAAATAGGATTTATGATACATCGGATATCTGACTTTCGGAATTTTGAATGATTCGGAATTTTGAAATTCGGAATTTTGAAATTCGTGATTGTAACTTTCGGAATAAGGCTTTTCGTATTTATGTAGTGTACCCGTAATTTCAACAATATTACACAAAACAAAACAAATAAAATCTCAAATGTAACAGTAATAAATTCACAAATGGAACGCACCGCATAAGTGTTGGAAATAACAATAAACAAAACAATATGTCAATATGACAATCCCAAATTTGACACAAGATTATCCTCATAATTTATGGTAGCCGTTTGTCAATTGTAAAACCTATCTTTTAGTAGGCGTTTACATTATTACGATAATATATTATTATGACTCAGCTTTTGAAAGACCACCAGTGCTTAAAGATAACTTTAAAAAACAATAGAATGCCTATAAAGCATAACATTACAATAATAAATAAACAGATTATAAATAAATATTCCCGCGCTTTGCCACGCAACGATTTTGAAACAAAAAGAATTCATTGAATAAAGCTGGCTGTTTACATTCAGAAGTAGTCAATTAGAACCACAGTAACTAGCTTATTGTATTCGTGAATGCGCCGCTTTATCGGAAACTTGGGCGCTTGCCAACAATAGCTTGTATTTTTGTTTTTTTAAATAATGAGACATTTGTAAACGAAACACTGGCTATGATTAATTTATTTTTAAATACTTGTAAAGTTGAGAACAAGTGCTCAGTTCGGTAAGATCCTATTATTTGTTTACTGGCTGCCAATATGAGGAGTGAGTTTTCTTTAATGTTCATTGGTTGGAGGGCGCGACCGTTGAGTAATAATGTATGTGTTAACTTTTTTTAAATAAAACTAAAATAAAATATCTCTGTGCAATTCACGCTCACCTTTCCCGCGTGAAGATCGAACCCATAATATTATACTGAATGCAAGTTAGCAAGATGACCATCTTAACTCCTACGCCATTGTCAATTTCTGTACTCGGAACTAATATATGACTAGTACGGTAGTTGGAGTAATATTTTAAGATCAAGCATGAATTGCGTTGCTAACTTTTGAAGTTACTCGACTGATAGTAAAACCATTGGTATGTTTGCTATCTTTTACGACATCAAGCCAACACTTACTAAATCTACGGCTGCTACAGGAGCCCGACCGTCGACGGAAGCAACATGACTAGACATTTATTCCCCACGTACGGTGGCTGCACCAGCGAAAGTGACTCTCTTGTAGTTTGACAGCGATGTTACGGACATAAGGGCAGCTGCGTAAGCGGGAGTTCCCAATGATATATTTAATTATAAACTATAGATGCGTTGTCCGCAGTCCGCACTCTAAAATGGTAACAAAAAATGATGATACTTTTTTCCTGATTTTAAGCACAAATCAGAGATGCGACCAAAACAAGTACGTCATGAATAATAAATTCGTAACAATAATAATATTATTGATATGCCATTTTAAATATATGCCGCATAGTTCGCATATTTCTATATGAAGATTTAAACAACCAACCCGTACTACCAGAACATGAAAGTCACATGGTTTAGGCCCGTGATTTTATTAAATTAACCGATGTGTCTTAAACACATTGAGAATAAAAACAGCAATAAAATTATAATATTCATAATTCATATAAATTGATAATAATGACGTATTATTTCTTCACGTAAGTAACTATTTGTTTTTTTTTAATATGGTTTGCGTCATTTTCGAGAGCCGCGATGTTCCTGCATGCCGTGTCTATACGTCATTGGGAGTTCCTCCTCTAATATACGACCGCAACATATTCTTCTCCGTGACACGCAACTTCTGTTTATGCCACTGTGTGGGTCATGAATTCATGATTAACCACCGCGCCATATAAAAGGAAGGCCTAATGATAGTTTTATACTTAAGCCTGCCGTTGCAAGCTAACCGGTATTTTGTTTGTCATCTAGGTACTTACCTGATTTTATATAAAAAGTGCAATTAAGATTATTCACAAAATCATTCTAATAAGTTTTCTCGATCACAATGTTTGCTAGAATAATATTTAATAACTACGTATTTACGCATATACTGCGATAACCATCGCGCCTGTTGGTATATAATTTAACAAAAATACGCACGAAAAATGCACGTACAAGCTTCATCAAAACAAAAGTATACAACAAAATAATGTCCACCGAAATAAATAAATGAAAATAAAACGACAATTGCATTATCGCCAGCGCTAGTAACTCGCGCCAGTAGCTCGCCAGTAGCGCTGCCAACTCAACAGATAGTCGCATGAACAGCCCGCCGTAAATATAAGCTTATCTGCACAACATTTTTTCTTCCTTTCTTTCTCGTTACAAAATTAGTTAGACGTGTCGTTGTCTTTCTCTAATGGATGCGTAATGTCGTATGTATCGGTTAGTCGGGTTGTTAACGAAGCGGTGAAATGTTGATTACGGTACAGATTTAGCATAGACAGACTCTTTATAAAAGTCAGTTGCATTCATTGACTTCTGATGGCTAATTCTCCTCAAAAGATCGGTCGTAGGTTGCCGGAGGTGAGATTGTCTGCGACATATTTCTCGCACGCCGGCGACCCAGTGCCATTTCTTTCGGCTTATTCCCGTGCGCTCCAAATCTATTGTTCTCTAAAATTCATATTTTCATACATTGATTACCAGGAGCTCCAAGGATGTTTGTATTAAAATAATAAACAAAGCCACATTTACCACTTTCATTCCCTAGAGCTCCAAAATATTGTCTAGGTACTTTGAGATATTATTCCCAGCAGCTCCAAGAAAAAGTCAATTCTTCAATATAAAAATCTTTCCCAAAGCTGCTCATTCCGACTTGGATAGATTACGTTAGAAGGCTAATGCGGGAGCGGAGCGGAGCGAAGCTCCCGCATTAGCCTTCGTGGTTATTTTTTTTTATAAAACCATGTTTACCGTTATCTATTTAATTATAAAGGTAATATCATAGTATTAATTGGGAACACAGTAGGTATTATATGAGTCTTTTTTAATTTAAGTAGTATAATTTGGAGTTCCTGGGAATTGATGTTTAGAGATAGGAAGTTATGAATGAAAAAGCTTTCATAAGTTTTTGGAGCTCTTGAGAACGATTTTATAAAATAATAATAATATTTAATTTTAGTCTTGGAGCGCTTGGGAGCAAAATCGTGGAGCGGACGGGAATAAACCTTTCTTTCTAGCTGCCCTTTTCGGGTATGGTACCATGGAGTCACCACATAGCCCCGGGTATGGAGAGGCGGCGCGCCGCCGCCGCCGTGTCCTGCTTCAGCTAGGGTGACAGGCGGCTCCACCCGTCACCCCCAGGTCCGCGCTTATTTGAGACGGAGGTTGTTCTGCGGCCTCCGACGGCGACGCCTGAGTAGCCTTCGATGTTAATATTATTACGATGTCAATGTTCTTTCAAGTTTCCCGTCTTTGACATTTAATTTGATTTTGACAGATCCTGGCCGAATTGGCAGGAGGAGGTATAAGGAGGAGGATCCTTTAAGCAAGACGTGAGAAAGTGTCTAATGAGGCCGTCAAGCTGAGGGCCACTACTATAATGAATCGTCGGTAGCTTAGTGGTTAAGGAGTCGGCCTTACGATCGAGAGGTCCCGGGTTCGAATCCTGGCCATTACACTACCGACGTAAACCCACTCCTAGCACAAGCAATTTAGCTTTAGTTGGAGGGGTTAACGGGAATATTAGTATTTCGGTTGCTAATATTCTTTTTAAATTATTACTATAAATAAATAAAATAATATTGCTGGTATCTGCAATGGTAAATTAGTGACCGTCTTTCCTGATACTGTCTTCAGCATACCATCTCTATTACCGTCCAGGGAAGTCAAATTGACGTGTCCTATATATAAAAAAACTAGTTTGATCAGTTTTTCTTTAAGTTTTGAAATCGCACGTTTTATTTACAAACGTTACTGAATCAGGCGTCGATACACATTTCTACACGTCGTACTAGAAACATTTTTATTTCTTTATATAAGTAATAAAGTAACTATGTCTCGTATAAATAAAACGGTCGGTCTGTTTGTCAGGCGGCCTAGAGATCGCAGTTAGGTGATAAAATAGTACGTAGGTGGACTGCCTCCCACAGTTTCGATAATTTCGCTCTGCCACACACAGGTAAACACGGGAACACAGGCTTGTGTAAATCATTCATTGAGGAATAAAAGTTGGTGTAATGTCGACTTTGTTACTCTATTTTCGAGTGAATTTGTATGTGGAATCGTGGGAGTTTGATACCGGCTGTGCCATCTCAAAACCTAGTATGTATAACGGATATGAGACAAAATGATCACTCCAAAAAAAACAACAAACAATAATGTAATTGGCGTACAATAAAGTATATAATAAATAAATAAATTATACCCAAATGTTAAGTCAGTAAAATTCAATCAAAAAGTTTAATATACAATAATGTTAAAAAAAAATATTCTACAACATTCTACACAACGCTATCTAGACCCATGGTAAGCTTAATTATCTTGTGTTATGGAATCTAGAATGCGGATATACATACTTAGATACTTTTTTTTTGTAAATACATACCTATATATTAAAGATAGAAACATCCAGACCGATGCAAATATTTATATTCATGCATAAAAATATTTGCACTGAGCGGGGATCGAACCCGCGCCTATTGCATAGCAGCCGCGTTCACTACCGCTACGCCACAGAGGCAGCCAATTAACGCGATCATGGTATAGGTACATAGTACATACTAGTGGCAAGCCCTATAACCCGATTCCTGCCGGCTTGATCTGCAAAGAATTCCGTAAGAGAAATTCTATACAAAATTGTTATGGTCGTTTTATAATTGGTTAGATATTTTTCCACCGGCTTCCCTTTAAAATTGTCATGCTTCCTTCCTTCCTTTAATCGCGTTAATTCCCGTTAACATTATCGTATTTCATGGAATGCGAGAGTTTTAAAGTTAGAAATACTTTAATAACTTGCTAAGTCCCGTTTCTCCTAGCAGTTGTCACCTTATTAGGGTTTGAAATAGCTAAGTCGATTCATCGATCTTGCCTTATTCGCTATTATTTTATTACTAACAGCAAGTTCCATCAATGATCCAAACGACGATCAAATCGAACTCCGAACCACCCAGTCAAAGGATGTTTTTAATGTCTTTTGGAGGCAGGCTATAACGGAATGTTCCATTCGAGCGAGGAGCCGTGTCATAGATTAGATGATAATGTTAGCTGCAATCGAGATTCCCTCATTATAAGCATATTATTACTCGAGTCATTCGTACAATCGATTTTTGAAAATCGATTGTTAATTTTACCGCCTAAATGCATACAGCCTTAAGGTATGATTTCGAAGCCGACTGCATACGACAACTGCCAACGCATGCAGTACTGCAGTACATACAGCATTACGCGTTAAACTCTAATACGGATTAAGGGGACTGTTGAGAAGCCGCAATGAATTACGTGCATCTGCTGCATGCGTCGGCAGTTAAACACAATTTTCTTTCATAATGCACCTACTTTTTTATTCTCTGCACCACCTATTAGGTTGACTGGTAGAGAATGCCTATCTATGGCATTAAGTCCGCCTGTGTACATATGTGCATGAAGTTTTAATATGTAAATAAATAAATAAATAGACAACCAAAACATTAAAAATATAAGTCAATGATACAGCCAATCCGTCGTAACCTATTAAATAAGAATGCTATTGTTCAAAATATACGTCCATTTGTTGTGTCGTAAAGGAAATAAGACATAGGTAATCAAATACATGAGTTTTATCACTTCCTCGGGCCATAAAACAAGCTGTAGCGACATATCTCGACAAATAACCTGATATTATCAATCACTGGAAGTTGTAGGGCTGTTACAAGAGCAAATATACATCTTAGAGATCAATGACTTCGTATTCTAACAAAAAAAATGTGATATAGGTTATAGATAAGTCATACACGAAGATGGCGGCTTTCAAAAATGGCGCAAACACAACAAAATTAACTACTTCTAAAAATACGTCAATATTATTAATTTATATGAATCAATTATTATTTACATTAATAATATTTTATTATTACGTATTTATTATTAAAAACGTTTGTTTTTGGGTGGCGCACTGTCGCGATTCTGAGTGGTGCATGAAATGATGACCAAAAGTCATCATTTTTTTGTCGCCATTTTAGAGTGTGGATAACATATCTACAGTTTATAATATATCATTGGATATAGGTACATTAGGTACATGTATATAATCACCCGAGACTTTTAGTTGTCATAAAGAAAGAAATTGCGTGTACATGCACTCATTAAGTCACTATACACAATTATTGTGGAAGACTTGTAGTTATATAGCTTGGGATGTATATCTTGGGCCTGAAATGTGCTCAAAATGTGCTCGTTTCTCGTACTCACTCGCAGCGGACGCCAGGGCTTCGTTAGTCTCCCGATTTAGGTCCAAATTACGCGTCTCACCATGTATACCACGAAAAGATATTGTGAGTTATACCGAAGAGATCTTCTTCATCCTAGCGTCGCATCCGAAACTTTCACGTCGGAGTCTCTATTTTTGTTAATGTGCGCAAAATCCCTAATCCAGAAGCCGGCAAAGGAGGCTATGTCAGACTTGAACTGACTTAAGACGCACGCCGTCTGTGGGTCGTTAGTTGCCAGGGGTACTAATATGTATTCTGTGCCAGGGATTAGATTGTCTAAGACAGGGGTCTGTTTTTTGGGATAAAGTAGAAGACTGAAGAGATTAACACCCGTATTCACAAACAATACTTCGCTATGCGTACCACCAAAACTGTGCAAAGAACGACAAATTCTCAGTGCGTTCGTTTTGGCAAACCTTTTTATTCATTGATAACACTTAAGTTATACTTCGTTGAGGGAACGCACTGCGTTAGATACTGCTCTGTGATGTTTGTGAATTAATTTTACCAGTCCTATGCGCTCGAGCACACTATGAGACCTCACAGTATCGTTTATGAATACGGGTGTTAATATAACTTTTTCGGTCGGACTACTTTAGACAGACAGCAAGCGAATCAGAGAATCGGACAAATGTGTTTCCCTATCTCCGGAATGCAAGAATCTATTTAGATTGTCCCTTTTTATACAAAAAGCGAATTCCTAGATAACAGCTATCGTGTCTTTTGCGAGCAAACCCATAAAATAGCCACACTACTCGATAAGGTAGCTTTTTAAAGCAGCCATTTATTTCTTGAGCGATACACATTAGAAGAACAGCCCCTCTAGACAAGTGGCAATACGTTTTTAGAATAGAATAGATTGATAAATGTATGATGATGATGATGATGATGAATCTCTATTAAATTAAAAAAGTTTCATTACACTTTTTCATTCACTCTACAAAAAGCTATTTCATTTTAGAGTTTAACTGCATTATTTTAAAGTCTGAAATTAAATGGCATATTTCTGCAGAGTCCGTTGTATGGCAATGGTTTTGCTTTAGCAAAATCGAGGCTCTGGTGATGGTGACCAAAGAGATGGACAGCGGAGGCGGAGGCGGAGCGGAGGGGATATTTTTACCCTTTGGATACGGACCCCTAAAAATGACACACTCTGTATTCATACTATTATATGTAATGCACATGCTAATATCTTCTTCTTCCTCTTAGCGTTAATTCCCAGTCGCATCCGAAGCTTTCAGCTCGGAGTCTGGGGTCCGCTTTACCAGTCTTAACCACGGATTTGGCTAGACTTCGATATTTTCCGTGAAGCGATTGTCATCTGACCTCCACAACCCAATGTTAACATTAGGCGATATCGAAGCTTTGCAGCTAGACCGATTTTTTAGGGCTTCAACTACCCGTAACGACTGCCATAGATGTTTACGACGGCTTAACGTGCTCTCCGAGGCACGACCAGACCAATGCAAATACTCATATTTCTTGCACACAAATATTTGCACTGAGCGGGGATCGAACCCGCGCCTCCTGCGTAGCGGCCGCGTTCACTACCGCTACGCCACGGAGGCTGTCAATGCACATGCTAATATCTATTAATCTATCCTACCTAAACCTTTGGTAGCATAAGCATACCAACAGCCAATAAAAGTAAGCGTTTTCGTCCTGCCAACCCTACACAGGTTGACAAGCAATAAACTCCAGGCTGAGACACAAACTCCACGTTTAACGCCAAAGTAATACAATAAAACTAAATTATCTCGGATGTTGATCGATACCTGTGTATTCCTCCACTCTACTCCAAATATGGCGTCCATCATTCACTCGCTTGACAAAACGAAACAACAACATAACTACTGTTTATTGAATAGGTTCTTGGGTTTGTCATGATTTGAGCGGTAAACCGAAAACCCAAGAATGACATGACATGACAAAATTCATGACATTGTCATCAATGATATTATTATATCAAAAATACTTGCTGCCCACTTAATATACTTTCATTACTCCAAATCTCGTACACTCAATTCAAACATCTGTACAAATCCTCTCGATTCGCGTAAGACGTTTGAAAGTATCATCTTCATAAGATCTCTTTATTGACGGTTCCCATGGCGACTTATCAAGATACCTTTTTATTGAAATATTATATGGAGCGGATATTTTAGTATAAGTGGAGTAAGCTCCTGTATCCGCACTATCCGCAAAGAAAGGGCCTTTTCAAAAGCCTTGTTTTAGTTATTATGTACTTACTTAGCTGTGTCTGCGACGTCACCCACGTGGGCGTAGAGATTTTTTTTTAAGTTTATATACCCCGCCTGATGGTAAGCGAAGGCAAAGTCGGTAAAGATGATCACCATTATAGACAAGTACCATGTTACAATGGTGGCACTCAGCTTGACGGCCTCATCAAATGCTTTTTCACGCCTCACTTAAAGGAACCGGGACTGTAGGATACTCTTTATTGCAAATAATGATAAAATAACTATCGGTCTTATCGCAGTTTGCTATTTCTGGAATCTGGGTACATGCCCATACAAAACATTTTGTGCGGAACTCTAATATTTTTCTGAAAGAAGTAATCTAAGTGATATAGTGAATATCCCGTCAAACTCGGTCCAGCCACTTGAAGATTAACCGGAACAAACAAAAAGATTGAGATCTATGACAAGTACAAAGTAATTCTGTCAGCCAAAGCTGTGTATTTTTGATATATGCTATGACAAAATAAAATAAAATGTAATAAGAAAATATTTTAGCTTTATACAGCAATGTCAAGTAGACAGTCAAGCTTTTGTCATGTAGATAACCCGCCACGGATTGTGTTCGGTGCAAAATTGTCAGAACACTGGCCGCTTTTCCTTGTTGGATCGCAGTGGCTTGTAAGCAAGCAAGAGTCATAAGTTTTTTCGCTTATGTATGTAATTTATCATAATAAAATAAATGCAGCTGTAAAAAGACAATTAATTTTAATTAATAACAGAAAATTAAGATACTTATTCTTAAAATAAAACAATTCTTAATTTATTTGGCGTTTGTTCTTTTCATAGTTTTAATTCAATGTATAATATCCTCGGCAATATTATAAGGATATTCTTTTACTCAACAACAAAATATCTCTAAACG
Source organism: Eilema depressum (assembly GCA_914767945.1). Taxonomy (NCBI): domain Eukaryota; kingdom Metazoa; phylum Arthropoda; class Insecta; order Lepidoptera; family Erebidae; genus Eilema; species Eilema depressum. The sequence continues at coordinate 20,346,966 of OU612025.1, forward strand.
CTATTGAGTTTCAAGATATTTTCTTTACATTAATATTTTCGATCATTTCACGCGTGGGATTTCGAGATCTTAAACGGTACCCATTCGGATACACCGGAATGTGTTTTATTACCGAATAATCATTTTTATAGCTTCATTTTTATTTATTTTGTATCGAAGTGTATTCAACTAAAATGGTGCGTGTAAAATATATTTATGGTGCGAGGTTATGGTGCGAAAAGACTCGTTCCGTATGATAACATTGTGTTTTTATTGAGAAATTGTTTCTGGACGAGTTGTATCGGAATAGTTTTGTGTGGTATGTGGACATTTCCGTGCTATGATATTGCATAGATACAATAGTGATAATATTTAGAATTATTTAAATGAAGATGGTATACGTTCAGGCCAGAGGACGAATGGGTGCCTTAAAAATTAATTAATATTATTGGTCTCCTACCGAAGGACCAATGGGCACCTAAAAAGGGGTCGAATTTACAACTTTTATGCTAGGGGTCGAGTTTTAGTGGACCAATGGGTGCTGACCCATACGTTCTTGTTTGATAGGCTCTTTTGTGTTTGCTCTATTGCCTCTGTTAAATACAGTAAAATTATGTACCCTGAACAAACAGATAAATAGACAGTAGCATCAAAAATGGTGGTCCGTATCTTCTGGACTGCGCCTCAGCTTTCTACCCTCTAGCGGGGTGTAGTCAATGAGCAGTTTTCCAGTCGGTATAATAATCAGTTGGTTTTTAAATCATCAAGAGATGGCGCTAGCATAGCTTTTGGTAATTTTAATGTACTCTGTGGTTTATTTGTGCGATGTTGCCAAAGTTTAATTTCAGTTACCCATATTACAATAGATAAAATATGATAAAACACTTAATTCTTTTCGCGTCACTGTCTGTAATTTAAAATAATATTATACATATTTAAAATAATTATATCAAAAAAAAAATGTCAAAACATTTATGTAAAGTAAATCATTACAAAACCGAAGAACATTTTTTCCAAAAATTAGGGAACACTAGATGTGAGACCACACTCTACTTACCAAAAGTGCCGGCTGCGCCATCTAGAGCGTCTTTAGGAACCTTATAAATACCTACTGGAAAACTGCTCATTGACGGACCAAATACATAAAAAAGAAAAAATATTTAAAAATCAGAATCTTAACAATCAGTTGTGTGAGTCATGAGAAAATGGCACACGCACAAACATACACTTTAATATCCGTTGTAAATCAGTGTTGCTGCAATCGTACCATAAATAGACAGCGATATAAAATTAATCGATAAAAAAATAACGATGCACTTAAAATTTGACATAAAATCTATATTTTGCCGTTAGCCCAAAAGTATAATTAATATAAAATAATAATAAAATTGAAAACAGTCCTTGAAATACACGAATCGGAAATATAAAAAAATATTTAATTGATTATTCAGGGGTTACATACCTATAGGGTTTTTTCAGGGATCAAATATACCTACAGGGTTTTTCAAAGGAGCAAATATATCTACAGGGTTTGTCAGAGGAGTAACTATTCATAATTATGGTTTGTTTTTAAACACGTAGGTGGCAGACAAGCATGCGGCCTATTAGAGTAAAGCGGTCACCGCAACCTACGGACGTTTTTTGAAGAGAGCAAATATGCAGGAATGCATTCAGGGACAGGTGGCTAATCTACTTGGGTTTGAGAACAAGTACAACCATTACGCTTACCCTGTGCCCAATCCCTTAGCCACCATTAACGACTCCCATGAAAATGAATGGGGTGATCATTTAGCGCCTTCGCTGCGTTTAGCGGGCGCACGGCGCGGACGTCCGCTTCGCGTGCTTGTTTCATGTTATTTCAAGAGCAGCGCTGCGTGAGGCGGATACCCGTCGCACGCGACGGACAGGCGGACGCACTGCGCGGACATCCGCGACCCGCACCCGCTTAACGCAGCGAAGGCGCTTAACCCTTCAACACCGGGAACTTCTTATGTTTATTCTTCTTTAGTTGTCAGGTACATAACGACGGCGAGGGTATTGGCGTCAACTAGGTACTTTTACTGACATCATATTCCATATTTCCTAAAAATTTGTAGGACCCTCGAATCTAAACTAAGACTTCATGCACTGTAGGCGCATAAGCACATGCGCCACAGAGGAAGTCATAAAAAAATATAACGTCGGACATAAAACCTCCACTATTAACATTACTATTAAAGGTAATAATAAAAAAGTAAAAAGCAGAGTCCTTGAGACGTCTTTAAAAGTATAGTTTGTAAATTTATGGTAATACGTGGCAACAAATCATAGAGCAGGGATGCGTAGGCGCAGCCCTATTATCGCGGTTAAGAGTTTGTTAGGTCTGAGATATGGAAGGAACAGATAAATTGTGTTGAGACAAAATCTTAAGTAAATAACCCATCGGAATTTTGTCGGCCGTTCACGTCCTGAGTTCTTGGTCCGATGAAAAAAAAAACGTGATTGACAGTTCTGTCAAATCACTATTAAAAAGTTAGCTTTCTTTTTGGTGAACAAGTGATTTGTACATTGTTTTATAAGCTTTTTTAAGTTATCTTTGTAGCCTTTTGTAGCAGATATTTATGGGGTGAATAAGGTATCTATACTATTACCTATAATATAATTGTAGAGTGGTCGTGTCTGTTCTGTACTGTACTTTGGAGATTTAAAAAAATACTTAGGTTATACGTTAACGAAAATCAATACATTTTTTTTTAACTTGTCTATTTGTCCCCCATGGACACAAAAACTATTGAACTTATTTTGATGCGGTTTTTTGTTAGAAAAGCCTTGATCAGACTTAAAACTTCGATACTTATGATTGATCGCGATTGGTTGACTAGAACCGAAAATATGACCAATATTTGCGGTAACATGTCGAATTTGACTTATTTCGGACAAGCATTATAGTCTAATGTCGTCGAACTCATGTCGTTTCTTATTAAAGTCATGTCGAAAAAACGCTTTGTCAGAGTACAGTAGTGTCGGAATTGAGTTGTTTCGATCAAAAATATTGTCGAAATTGAGTCGTATCGGAGTTTCATGTTGTCGAAGTAAAATCTTGTCGTAGAAGGATTTGTCGGAATTCAGTTTGGGAGTCAACTGACGACATCCACGCGAGCAAAGCCGCGGGCATCAGCTAATAAACCAAATAAATGCTGGTTCTCCGCCCGATTTTCCTCTCAATGCGTGATGGATGCGTACGCGCCGCTGCCGAGCGTAAAACTTTAAAAGTCATAAATGATAATTAACGGAGCGATGTCTTCTCATAAATCAATTACGTTAACTGGTGGTTATATCTGCTGGTGAGCGAGATAGGGTTAACAGTAGCGGAGAAGTGTTAGGTTTTGATTAACAATTGAGAGATTAGGCTGCGGTTCCATTGCGTCTTGGAGCGGAGAGCGGACGTGTGACTTTGCTTTTAGCTTACCATCAGGCGAGATGAAGTCAAATTGACTACATAAAAAATCCACCCCTAATACATGTTTAGTTTGACTCAATATATGTACTGAAATATTATTTTTTGTTTTATATAGGACACGTCAATTTGACTTCGCCTCGCCCGATGGTAAGCTGAAGGGAAAGTCTCTGAAAAGAAGGCCACCATTTTACGTTACATCGTTAAAATGAATAGATTTTTGAAGTTTGACACTTAAAAATAAAGCAGGTGTGATCGTCACACACGCACATAAACACACAGTCAAATTTTATTGCGTTTTGTGAACTTCTCATATAACAACATTGAGGTCACACACATCGCCAACCTCCGAGATTTGTTTTTTGTACGAATGAATTAAAAAAGATCGATGTGACAACTTTAATCTGGTTGTAAACGATTCCGATCGATGTTACAACTTAACGATAAATCAGACGAGCATTTAGGTGTGAAATATTCGGCAAAGGTATAAGGCGTGAGACATTAGCAAAACCCACGCCCATTCGACGCCTAGTGTCTTAGGCGGACACAATATTGCTTTGATTTTGGACGGATGTCCCATTCCCATAGCAAGACTAATGGACGGGGCGACCTGAAAGAGATATAAACCGCGCCACGTATCTTGGACCTAAATCGTAAGGCATACGAGGCTCTGGTACCCGCGGATTACTTTGTAATAATCTATGCTTGGTGAATTTGAGTTCGTCTACAGCAGTAGCAATCCGTGCTATCCCAAGAAATGTGTACTGCGCGTATAGGGCACATTTTGAGCACATTTTAGGTCCAAGATACGTGGCGCGGGTTATAGCTGGGATAGACTGGATGCGTAAGGCGAAGGATTGCAATAGGCTAATTGATTTCCCTATTTATTTATTGAATAACAAAAGGTATTTATTTATACCTTACACTTCTTGTTTAGTGCACAGTCGACAAAAGAGACACGGTTGCACTTTTTCATATTAACGTTGTATGTAAAGGTGCAACTGCAACCCTGTCTCCTTTGTAGACTGTACCTAAGGGGCTGTCCATTGATCACGAGATGTTTTTTTTTAGCAATTTTTACCCCCCAAATGGTGAAACGTGGTGAGGTTTAAAACTATCGCGATATTCGCGATGTACGCAAAAACTATTGAACGGATTTTGATGCGAAATATTTTGTAAAAAAGTCTAGGTTAGCCTTAAAATCTGCCGTATAATTTATTGCCATTGATTGAGTAGAAATGGAAACTATAACCACCATACTCCTAGGCGAAACCGCGGGCGTCAACTCGTGGTGCAATAAAAGCTGTTTTTTGTCGTTTTTTATAAATATTGCTATTTCTAATGAATAAATTACTTCAATAAACGTACGTCTAATAAGATTTTAATGAGTCACTACATCCCACCAATCTAGCTGAGGTTTCATTTAAAGCTCTCGTAAAATTTGAATAAAATACGATAAAATGGTTATAACGAACTTCAATTTGAAACATAATACTCACAGTATGTACCGCCAAAGAAATATTAATAAGCAAATAAGAAATATTTAAGCAATTAACACATCTTTATAGACAAGATAGGAATAATGATATAGTGGAATCGGCAAAAATCTACATCAGGACCGGAATTATTAAGATGGTTTTTGTAAATGGCTGCAGGCCTTTTAGGTACCTGGTACCTAGTTGTAACAACCATTCTCTTTTCCGAGACTTTGCCTACAGCTTACCATCAGGCGAGGTGAAGTCTAATTGACGTATCCTTTATAAAGAAACCCCGACATAATAGCTGAAATTCTCACGAACGAGACTAGACGGAAACTGAATGATATTACCAAAGATATTATATATAAAAAGAAGTAGATTCGTTATTGCGCGAAAATCGTGAAGATTCGAAAACGAGTCAATTGGAACGTTTGCCTCTAGTACCGCGTGCCGAGCGGCGCCGGCCGGACGTTGAGCGGAAGCATCAGTGACTTATAAAAATAACGAAAATGCCATCGTATGTTTATAGACACTGCACGAACTATTACTCTAAAGTTAATACATCGAAAGGGAGTTCATATCACATGGAAATAATACATATTTCGACTGATAAAGACCAAATTTCTGACTTTCATAATATTCAATTTAAAATTGTTAAAAAGAGACAGTATGATATTATAATTTGGTGCGTGAGCGACAAGGACGTGTGTGATCCGAACATAGATTAAAGTACAGATGAGAATATCGTAGGCATTAAACTCACTACATACTACCTCCCAATTTTAATTTGTTGTTTTTTATAATTGCCTACTAATACTATGTGGTTCAAGTAAGTTAATAAGTGCGAACTTCACTTCACTGGCAAGTATCTACTTAGGTAAGTACCTACTTGTTAAAATTTGTAGGTACTATTGGCAGCAACAAAATAATGAAATAGAATAAACATACCTAGCTTTTTTATACTTAACTAGCTGCCCCGGCGAACTTCGTACCGCCATATTTTCGGCCCGCGTGGTATTCAAATCCCGTTCCCGCTGCACCCTTATCACTTAGGGGGATGAAAAATAGATGTTGGCCGATTCTCATAGATACCGGATAAGCACAAAAAATTTCATCAAAATCGGTCGAGCCGTTTCGGAGGAGTTCGATTACGCACCCCGTGACAGAAGAATTTTATATATTAGAAGATACAATAACAATGACAAACAAACATCTTTGTCTAAACAAAATTACGCAATTATCTCAAACTTCACTTTACTGGCAAGTACCTACTTAGGTACTTGTTAAAATTGTACTACTGACAACAACAAAATAATGAAATTTAAAAATTATACCTAGCTTTTTCATAATACATTAACAAAGTTAAACAAACATCTTTGTCTAAACAAAATTAGGCAATAACCTCAATTCAGAGAGCTCTGTACCTTCTTTTTCAATAATTTTGTTAGCCTATGTCACCGACTAGCAACCGCACTGTGATTGGTACATTGTTATCATTAAAGTCCAAGTGACAAACAATAGCTGTCTTCTTCTTTTATATTGTATTTTTCATGTCCTCTCTTTTCAATCCATTGGTTATGTAGGGAAGTGTAGATGAATTAAAAATGTGTGTGTGTGAGTTCGGCACATTTTTCTACGTTGATTTGTAAGCATATGACATGTCTATGTTATGAAATGTCTTTGGATATTACTTAAAAGAATTTTCAGCTGCGGCAATTATGGCGTCTTCTTTTCGTGCGTAAATCCCTTCGGATACCCAAGACGTGAGCGGTTATATCGGACTCGAACCGACTAAAACCGCACGCCGCCTCAGGTGTAAGGTGAGCCCATAAAGCACTCCCCTCGCACCCAGGCTGGCCATCTCCGGTATTGGGATGGGCCCCCTCGGCTGTGGCGACCACGGGCACCATAAGATGTAAGGAGACGAGAACTTCAACTATCCGGGGCTCAATGATTTATTTTTGTCCACTAACACCGTATTTTCAAAACGCGTGATTTCAGTTCCATTCCGAAGAAAAACATAAAGAAATAATGCTTTAGTATTCAGTATGACGTTTTCGGAAGGATATTATAGGTTTAGAAATTTTAGAATCATCTAGACTAGACAGTGGGGAAAAAATCGATGGGGAATTCTTCGACACCTGACCCCTTTTTCCTTTACCTTTCTTTTTTTTGATCTTGTAAATATTTTTATTTATTAATTTAGTTTTGTTTATCTGTAGGTTATATTTAGAATATGAATTGAATAAATATTTAATTTAATGACTAGACAGTTCGATTCATTCTCAATTTAGCTCAAACATTAAAATCACACTTTTTAAAAACGCAATTTATTTAGTTATTTTCCAGTTTAGAAAACTTGAAGCTAATATTTTGTTCGTTTATTTGTGAGTTTGATTACATAATGTTTTACTGAATTTTACTTTCCTTTTTTTTACAAATTTGACTGAATATGGCCAGGTACAGGAGCGCTCATTGATCAGAACATTTCTCCTTAAAGTGTCATAGGTTCTAATCTAATCCCGACTAGAATTTTGACCTTTTCGATTCTTGCTTTTAAATTTCAAATGGGATAGGACCAATATCATCTTATTCAAATCTCATTGTTACGAATTCCAGGTCGACTGATTTTTGAGGCGTAAGACTCAAAACCTCTTTCTTGCAGATAAAAAGCCCATCATCACTACATATTATAAAAAAAAGTCGCTGTCGCTGTCTGTCCGTCCCTATGTATGCTTAAATCTTCAAAACTACGCACCGGATTTTGAAGCGGTTTTTTTAATAGATAGAGTGATTCAAGAGGAAGGTTTATATGTATAATACATGCATAATATTGTAGAGAAACACTGATAAATTTAGAGATATGTAGCGGGAACGGGATCAGAAAATATGGCGGAACGAAGTTCGCCGGGTCAGCTAGTGTAAGTATAAAGTCAGAAACTAGCCGGATCTTACCAAAGTAGGCACTTACACCCGTGAATAGGTACACCGTTCATAATTTTATCACCAATAACACCCACGAAAGCTAATTTCCCAACATCGAAATGCCTTATAAATGGCTAAGTTATTTTATAGCAAGCCCATTTGATCCTGATGAGATGCTTGCTATTTTCCGCTTCATCTGCATAATTTCTAATCAAAATAACATCGATAAAATAGAATAACAGTGTTCTACAACAGCACGGACTAGTACAACCATGTAAAAAGTATAATTATCATGAGACATAATAATATAAGATACTTAATTAGATTTAAATTGGAAAAAGTGAATGCTCAAGACGGGACTTCAACCCGCGACCAGTCTTTTACAGAATGAATGCTATGACCATCTGCGCCACATGAGCATGTCTGAAACATTCGTAATTTCTCTATACAACCATCTTAGATGTTAGGGTGATTTACCTACTTTTTCCAGTCTAATATCTACAGGTAGGTATACTTTGTTAGCATACCTACTTGAAAATTTCATAAGACACTAATCACCTGATTACGAGAAATAAAACAAAACTTAAGGGAACAGCTAAAACTAGTCTGAAGATAAAGCCATACCTTTGCATTCGTTGGCGTCTCTGGCCGTCGCGCGGCCCCACGGCCGGTCGAAGTGGAACGGCTTGCAGCGCTCGCAGTCCCTCCCAGCAGTGTTGTGCTTGCAGTCGCAGGTCAGCTGCTGCACAGTGCCACTACCCGCCTCGCTGCCCTTCATAGGAATACACCTCGACGCATGACCGTTACACTTACACCGCCCGCCCACGGCAAAGTCCGAAACCGCGTAATGCTGACTGCCCGGGCCCGCCTGCTTCTTATTATCAATTTCATCGCCTTCATTCACCATGTGCAGACGGTTGAACACCACCCTCACGTCAGTAGCAGTCACCCAATCTTGCAGAACCGGGGATATATCAAAGTTAGAAGCGCTTGGACGTCCTTCCAGGGTACTAAATGCCAGACGAGCACCTCCAGAGTTTTCGCCGGCTAATCTATGACTGTCTGAACACCTGGCCTCCTGTTCATTCGCAGCAGTCACAGTAGCTTTATTAGGTCTACCATAAACCCGTCGACATTGGCTCGAATAGAACTGAAATGGTTGCCAAGTCGCACCGTAGTCGGCGCTCTTGTAAATCGCAACGGAATCGGGGCGAGCTGCCTTTGGGCAGAATTGGAGGCTCACGTAAGTCAATTCATACTTCTTTCCTAAGGACAGAGTTAGAGAGACGTTGTCGGGAGGAGAGTTGTAAGAAGTTGGAGGGATCGGAGCGGATCTCCAGCAGGTAACATCATGGGGGTTGTTCAGATCGGTGAGATGGGTTGGAGGGTGTCGTCGGTCGGATCTGGCGGCGTCGCAGACTCTGCAGGCGTTCTCTGCTGGTTGGTCTCCGGGTGGATCACAGAGGCGTTCGGGGCCACCTCTTCCGCAAATGGAGGAAGCGACGACAGGGGCTCCGAAAGCCGCGTTAACGAAGTCGGGGATGCAGCGGCGCGGGCGGCCGTCCTCATAGCAAGTATCGGGCGGGGTGGCCGCGAGCGCGAGGGCCGCGGTGGCTAGCAGGGCCACGGCGCGGGCGGGCATATTCACTCACTGTCACAATCACTCGCGTAAAGTTTCCGTGTGAGGGCGCGTACAGCGGCACGTGCGCACCGGTTGAAAGCCGGCGGCGGACTGGCGGGGCGGTGGAGCTTCGCAGCTTCGGCGTTCGGCTGCCGCGCGCAATACGCGACTATCGCATTCCCAGTGAAAGTTTTGTATTTTAAATATCGTGTAAGATTTGATTAGATTGGTATAAATTACATCTCATTGTACTAGCAATCTCAATATCAACAGGACCCTCCTTGTTTGTCTAACCACTGTATTCATTTCCATAATTCAGTCTTGGCTATCATTATGAATAGTTGCTAAAGTCAGTTTGAATTAAACGTTAAAGCAGATAGGCTATTTGAGTTGAGTTGTTTTATTTGTATTATTTCATCTCTAGAACCTACTTTTACCGTGTGGGGTGCGTGGCCTCACAATAGGGACACGGGTGATCGCCAGACGCTTTTATGCGTCTGTGCAAGAATGGCACGCACCCATCGCAGTAGGTACCTACATACCTGAGACTAATTCATAACTTAACCCCCGAGCTTTCATTCTGTCGTTCACTCGTTCGTTCGTTTAGGGTTCCCTACGGCTCAATTCGTAATGGTTGTTGTTTTTCGCTGTTTTTTATGATGTTTGACTTTGTTTTGTTGTTTTGTGGCCTGTTTTATGGAGCTGTTTGTGTTTAAGGGATGATTATATGACTATTTATGTTCGTACATTAATCTATTTTGGATTTTTTGCTTTTGGTTTGTGGGTGTTCTGAGTTAATTGTGCAATAGTCCGTAATGGGTTTTGTGTTTTCTGCAATAAATACTCGAAGTCAAAAGAGTTATGTGTAATGGGTTTAAGTAATAATAAATAAATGTTTTGTGCTTGTGACTTGTGATATATTCTCTTAGCCTTAAAGATAAATGTAATTTATATGGCATAGTATTCCCAAGAGCAGAGTGGCTAGAGCGAGAATAAAATACCTACGTGTGCTAAGGATCTACGCGTATGTACACTACACAATGTACAAAAAATGTGGAAGGAATGACTACTTACTAAACGAATGATACATCAAGTATAATGATTATCCTTTTGACGCATAATGATCAATAATACAATGTTTTTCTTTCGCAATATGACACATTATGTCAAGTAGCTTTAGCATTGAAAACTGGCGGACCTGTAGGAAAAGCTTAGTTTAGTGATGGTGATGAAACTTGAAAGGTATAAATAAAGGGCTTTTGTCCTTGTCTACCCTGGGAATAAGGGGTTAATATAACTGCGACTGTGCTGTCACTTGTCAGTGAGAAGACCAAAGGCTTGTCCACTTATCTTCTTCGCTGACGGCACAGAATCTTTCTGTTCTTACAGGGCTCGCAGCACCAGTGTGACTCCCCTTGTGTTGCACTCGTCCATAGGCCGTGGTAGCCCGTATTTTTTGGAATAATTTCAATGTTAAAATCTAAGTTTTTAACTTTATTAGTATTCAAGAACTTCTGTCTGAAAAATTCTAAGTCAAATGTGTGTAAAAATTTACCTAGTGTTAGCGAATTTCACCAATCACTCCTTTCCAATTACCCGCCTTCCATTAATAAGCCGGTAAGCCTGAGGACGCGAAATAAGCCATCCATCATTGTCACCAATCTGTTGACATATTGGTAATTAGAACCAAAATGGCCGACATTTTACTGCGACTGAAGGAGAATCAACATACTGCGTGGGGAGGGATTAGTATTTGGAATAAGAAATGAGTAAAATTAGATGATGATGGCAACCGCACCAAGGTAGCATAACAAGCTTATACCACTTAGGTGGCAGACAAGCACACGGCCCACCTGATGGGAAGTGGTCACCGTGGCCTATGGACGTATGCAACACCAGGGCGTCACACTCGCGCTGCTGACCCTGAAGAAACCTTCTACTGACCTTCTTGAAGAACCCCATATTGTAGTCGCTTGGGAAAACCTCCGCAGGGAGTTCATTCCACAGCTTGAGCGTGGTCCTTTACCGAACAGTGAGCTCACCTGCTTCTCTAGTAAAAGTGGCAATACATCTGTAGACTAGGATAGATACGTTCGAATTTCAATATGTTTGAAAACACTTGATCAATCAATCAATCAATTAGCCTATTGCAGTCCACTGCTGGACATAGGCCTTTCTCAATATGCGCCACGTTTGCCGATCGTCTTCGCCTTCCGCATCCAGTCTGTCCCAGCCACCCTTCGTAGGTCGTCAGTCCACCTGGCTTGGGGGTGTCCCACCCTGCGTTTTCCTTCTCGCGGTCTCCACTCTAGGACTCGTCTGCTCCAACGGCCATCAGTTCTTCGACAGATGTGGCCAGCCCACTGCCACTTCAGCCTGCTTATTCTGCGAGCTATGTCGGTAACTTTAGTTCTATGTCGGATGATCTCGTTGCGAATTTTATCCTTCAAAGAAACTCCAAGCATAGCTCGCTCCATAGCCCGCTGCGCAACTTTCAGGTCGTGGACTAACCCTACCTTCAGTGGCCATGTTTCGGCACCGTAATCTTAACATTGAACTAGTTACTTGACTTTTGTCCGCGAATGTGCATTATATCTTTCTAGTGGAGCTAGTTGGAAAAGTACAGTAAAGTAGCAGATACTTGAAAAAAATTCCAAGTACACGTAGGGATAAGCTAGTAGGGATAGATGGAATAGAAAAATTAAGATAGTTAAAAGCGAATACAGCTCAGGTGGGACTAGAAGCCACGATCTTTCCCTTAAAGAGGGAATGGTCTGACCACTGAGGCACCCAGCCTCACCTGAATACGTTACCGACTGTCATAAACGTAAAAATAAGTGTCAATCTCATAGATTCATCATTCTATACTACAATACGACCTGACCACAATCAGACTCCTTCTTGTGTCGCACCATTAAGACCTGGAATTCTTTACCAGCTCACGTGTTTCCCTCCTCCTACAGTCCCGGGTCTTTTAAGCGGGGCGTGAAAAAGCATCTGATGAGGCCGTCAAGCTGAGTGCCACCATTATAGCATGGTACGTTTCTATAATGGTGACCCTCTTTCCAAGACTTTGCCCTCAGCTTACCATCAGGCTAGGCGAAGTCAAATTGACGTGTCCTATATAAAAAGAAAAAAAATATTGTATTATTCAATACATATACCTAAGTTCTCAACTCACGGGGTAAAGAAGATCTCTGTATTTTTATTTGTACAGAGGCTCTTAATATGCTGCTTAATTATGCTGACCTAAAAAAAATGTGCTCTAATAGGCGCAGTACCTACACGATTCTTGGGTGTTTCGTTTTCCGAGGTATACAATACGACCTGACCATAAGCATTTTTAGCAATTTGTATTATTCAATACATGCCTGAGTTCTCAACTCACAAGGTAAAGACGATCTCTGTATTTTTACCGTGGCATATCTAGGTATAGACGTATTTAAGATGCCTGAACGATTCGTTGTGTTGGCCAGCATGAATCACTCATTGAGCGAGGCACTGGCTAGTGGACAACTGGCCGCGTTATGCGCTTATCTGGCCAGATTGGCGATAAAACCTGTCTCGAGGTAATTTGTGGCAATTTATTGGGATAACGCACAAAGATGTAGGTATTGAATTGTGCTTATTGCGTTGGTTCTTTTTTATAATTGTTGGGTACTGTGCATTTTTAATGAAATAGCTATCAAACGTTTTATTAATTCCTTAAAATGTAACAAACTGTGTTTTCTTTCAAATTACTGACAAAAGCATCGCGTAAGCGTAAGGTTCACCATATCTACTTATTAATGAGCAGTTTTCCAGTAGGTATTTATAGCGTTCCTAAAGACGCGCTAGATGGCGCAGTCGGCACTTTTGGTAAGAAGAGTGTGGTGTCACATCTAGTGTTCCCTAATTTATGGAAAAAAAAATCTTCGGTTTTGTAATGATTTACTTTACATAAATATTTTGTCATTTTTTCTGATAAAATTATTTTAAATACAATATTATTAGTTTAAATTACAGACAGTGACGCGAAAACAATTAAACGTTTTATTATATTTTATCTATTATAATATGGGTAAATGAAATTAAACTTTGGCAACATCGCAAATTCATGAAAAAATACTACAAACAAACCACAGAGTACATTAAAATTACCAAAAGCTATGCTAGCGCCATCTCCTGATGACTTAAAAACCAACTGATTATTATACCTACTGGAAAACTGCTCATTGGAGCAGCTGGAGCCTAAAAAAAATCAATTTAGTTAGCATAAAAATGCTTCAATATTGCATTCAATTTAATTTTCATTCAACTTAAAAAATTCGACAACCTGTTCTACTAACAGGATCTTGATATCCTCGGGACACATCTCATATCATTCATTCAATATCATCGGCCCTTTAGGCATCAAACGTTATCGTTTGGCGGGAAAATATTTAGGTAATGTAATGATTGATCGTTTTTAACCGACTTCATAAAAGGAGGTTCTTAATTTGTACGCAATTTTTTTTTTTTTTTTTGTAATAATCTATGCTTGGTGAATTTTTGCTCATCCACCACCGTAGCACCGCGTGCTATCCTCAAAAGACACCCAAGAAACATGTACTGCGCATAGAGCACATTTTGAGCACATTTTAAATACAAGATAGGTATACCTATGTCCCGAGGTATAACCGTGGGTTGTGAAGAAAAGTAACGAAGTTCGGGCATTTCGCAGTTAAACTGAAAGTCATCCTCAACTGAGTTAGTAACTAAATAGAAAAAAAAATCGGCCAAGTGCGAGTCGGACTCGCCCATGAAGGGTTCCGTAGTAGCAAAGGCGAAAATTGCGGTTTATGACGTATTAAAAAAAAACTACTGACTGGATCTCGTTCGAACCAATTTTTAGTGGAAGTTTGCATGGCAATTTAAATCATATATTTTTTTAGATTTATCATTCTCTTATTTTAGAAGTTAGAGGGAGGGGGGACACACATTTTTCCACTTTGGAAGTGTCTCTCGCGCAAACTATTCAGTTTAGAAAAAAATGATGTTAGAAACCTCAATAGCATTTTTAAAGACCTATCTATAGATACCCGACACGTATGGGTTTGATGAAAAAAAAAAATTTGAGTTTCAGTTCTAAGTATGGGGACCCCCAAAATTTCATGCTTTTTTAAAATTTTTGTGTAAAATTCTTAATGCGGTTCACAGAATACATCTTCTTACCAAGTTTCAACAGCATAGGCCTTATAGTTTCGGAGAAAAGTGGCTGTCACATACGGACGGACAGACAGACATACAGACAGACAGACAGACAGACGGACGGACAGACATGACGAATCTATAAGGGTTCCGTTTTTTGCCATTTGGCTACGGAACCCTAAAAAGAGGTTCAGAAGATGATAAGTCTGTTTAGTTACCGGTATATATCTTGAACCCAGTGACGTCACAAAATGTACCTACTCTATATACCTACCCACGCGTTTTTTCTGGTACCTATCTTTTGCGCGGGGTGCTACGGCGATGGTCAAAAAAAAGATGGGGTGCTCAAATTCACCAATCATAGATTATATCCAACAAATCCGCGCGCACAGGGCCTCATTTCTTTTTTTATAGCAATTAGGTAGCAGACAAGCATACGGCCCACCAGATGGAAAGTGGTTACCGTGATCTATGGACGTGTACAACGCCACAGGCGTCACACTCGTGTTGCCGACCGTATCCAATGTCCTTCTTGAAGAACCCCATATTTTAGTCGTTTAGAAACACCACAGCAGGGAGATCATTCCACAGCTTGTTTTCTCTCGCGACTTTTGGTCAAGATATATACCGGTAGCTATATCATGGACCGCAAAAGTTTAAAAGTTAATATTGCTTTGACGTTATTACGTTACCCGCCCACTTTAATTACTTACTTCTGGCTGGCGAGTCCTCGCCGCCATTATGAGCTAGCCTGTTTATATTGCTGTTATTTTAATGTTTATTACGGTATACATTTCACTATAGTTTCAAGAGTCTGGTTCCAGAATATTGTGTTATTTAAGTGGGTTCGAGTCGCTGGCTAGGTTTTTTATTGTATAGGACACGTCAATTTGACTTCACCTCACCTGATGGTAAATTGAAGGCAAAGGCTTGACGGCCCGGGGCTGTATGAAGAAGGAAACACGTGAGCTGATAAGGAATTCCAGGACTTAATGGTACGGCAAAAGAAAGAATCGCCGAACCGTAAATTCTGCACCATATGCGGGTGACATCTAAGTGCTGCACGTGTTGTCTTGTGTAGGAAAGGAGAGGGTGGGATTAATAATTCGAAGAGCTCATTAGAACATTCACCATTTTAAAGACGGTAAAATACTACAGATATCGGAGGAAGCAGGGCAGGACACAAAGGTATGTCCGTCCCAATCGAGCAGTCCGACTGGGGAAGTACCTCCGCCCTACAGAAGACCGCGGCTTTATAACCTCGTGTTGAGTTTGCGAAGGTGAGTAGGGTAGCCAGAGCTCACTGGAGAGGTTTTGTGCTGTCAGTGGGAAAACCAAAGGCTTTGTCCTACTTATCTCGTTGCCCGGATTCTGTTCCACCTATTAGATTAAACGGTATTGAATTAAAAAGAGTGGAACAGTTTAAATATCTCGGGCATATCGTCACCTTCGACCTGGAGGACAATGCGGACATCAACAGGGAGCGGAGGGCGTTGTCTGTGAGGGCCAATATGATCGCCCGTAGGTTTGCTCGTTGCTCGGAGGCCGTCAAAATAACACTTTTTAGAGCATTCTGTACCTCCCTATACACGGCCAGTCTGTGGGTGTCATATACCCAGAAGCAGTACAACGCTCTCCGTGTTCAATATAACAATGCGTTCAGGGCGCTGCTGGGGCTGCCCCGGCACTGCAGCGCGTCGGGGATGTTCGCTGATGCTCGTGTCGACTGTTTTTACACGACGATACGAAAGCGGTGCGCGTCTCTGGGGCGCAGGCTCCGGGCCACCTCCAGCAACGTTCTCAGCGTGTTTGCTAACAGGTTTGATTGTCAGTACATTAACCATTGCTATATGGTTAATGTACGGACAAATAAACAAATGACTCAAAGGCAGGCATTTTATTAAATTTTGGTTGTATATTTATCTATTAACAATTTAATTTAAATTTTGGTTGTATTTATATTATTTAATTTAATTTTAACTTTATTGTGATTATGTAATTTTAAGTGTATAGTATTGACATTATTTTATGATTTTAATGGACATTTTATTTTTTAATTTTATTGACATTATTTAATATTTTTATTTTTATTTTTTAACTCATCTATATTTTCCAATTTTGTTTTAAATGTATTTTGTATGATCTTGAATTGATTGAAATAAATGAATTGAATTGAATTGAATTTTGCGCTGACGGCACAGAATCTCTCTGTTCTTACAGGGTCGGCAGCACGAGTGTGACTCCCCTCGTGTTGCACTCGCCATAGGCCACGGTAGCTACTTACCATTAGGAGGGCCGTGTACTTGTCTGCGACCTAAGTAAGCATTAAAAAAATCCTAGAGATGCTTTTCAAAGAGTAACTGATACGTTTAAATGTACTGATATACCCATTAGTAGATGCACCACCACATTCAATTAAACACGATATTCACCGACCAAACTGTGAGCCACGAAACTACAAATGTTTAGGATATTTGAGCCTGGGATTACATTTTGCAAATGGCCGCAGGTGCAACGGCAAAACACGTTAATACCCCTCACAGATGAAGAGAGGTACGGAGATATTATTGTTCAGGTTTTGAACTAATGCCAGACTCCGTATTTCAGATATAAATCGGTAACTAGCTTCACTAGAATCTGTTGTGTTTTCCGCTCTAATACACTGACTCCAAAACAGAGTAAAATTTTAAACGTTTTTAAAACAATGGTTAAGGAACACTACCTATCTTGTGCACATTAATAGCTCACAATTATAGGTATACTCGCTTGCTTTTCTCCCTTCATAAAGTATGTATTATTTATTTTATTTTATTAACTGTTTGTATGTAATAGTTGTATATGTTTATAATACTTTACGTAATGTTATTATTTATTTTATTCTACTTGATTTATACTTTTCTCTCTCTCTCTTTTTAATACACCTTGTATCTAGTTTATTTACTAACTACACCATATCTTTTGTTTTTATCACATTACTGTCCATCCTAAGGTTGCCTGGAAGAAATCGCTTCTAGCGATAAGGCCGCCCATTGTACATTGAACCGTAACATGCTACCTACTTGTATTATTGTAAATTTATTGGTGTACTATAAAGAATTATCTATCTATCTATCTATCTATCTAATAAACCAGTGACTACAATATGCGGTTCTTCAAGAAGGGCATTAGAAGGTTCCTATAGAGACGGCAACACGATTGTGACGCCCCTGGTGTTGCACACGTACATAAGCGGCGGTAACCATTTTCCATTGGCTGGGCCGTATGTTCGCTGCCACCTAAGTATCAATCAATTAGCCTATTGCAGTCCACTGCTGGACATATGGATCTCGCAATATGCGCCACGTTTGCTGATCCTCCGCTTTCCGCATCTAGTTTATCCCAGCCACCTTTTGCAGGTCGTCAGTCCACCTGGTTAAGTGGTATAAAAATAAACCTGCGTTCATCATAGCTTTTGCTCGAGTCCTCATATGTCAACGTCCAGTTGGCGAAGCCAGTCTATTGCTGCCGGTGTGAGGTCATGTAACTCACGCATTCCTCCAGGGAAACGACGGAGTGGACAGGACACTCCTCTGCTGCCTGCCTGCGTTCATTTCTTCCAAGTTGATTTTATTGCAAATCAAAGACTTGTTTAGCACGATGTGACATTCTTGAAAGGAAAATGGCGGCCCCCTTCAGTTTTTTGGATTGTTGGTTTCTCTATCGGTTAAGATTGGAAAAAGCGATTCAGCTCAGGCGGGACTTGGGTGGAGTAATCAAAAATTAATGTTTAAAAATGATTGTAACATCATTCATTGGTTCTGATAGTTCCTACGAATATCGGTAGATGGCTCCGACCGTCGCCCCAAGACGGATGTATAGGAAAATTTGGACAGGCGTGACTCGGTGGTATCAGTGTTCAGTGTATTCCCCCTGTGAAAGTGGATTTAGACCAAACAAACACAGAGATAAGAGCATTCTTTCTTAATATTTTAGTGTAATTGAAACCTTATTTTCAGCGCTTACTTATTATGAAAGAACAACGAAAGAATGTTCCGTCTTACACGAATAAATTCGACATAGAACTTATAGATTGAGCAATGAGCATTCGCTCGTCTGATGTAACTTTAAGAAAAAGATCACGAGATTTACACCCGTATTCACAAACGATACTGTGAGATCTCATAGTGTGCTCGAGCGCATAGGGCTGGTAAAATTAATTCACCAACATCACGGAGCAGTATCTAACGCAGTGCGTTCCCTCAACGAAGTATTAGTTACTTAAGTGTTATCAATGAATAAAAAGGCTTGCCAAAACGAACGCACTGAGAATTTGTCGTTCTTTGCACAGTTTTGGTGGTACGCATAGCGAAGTATTCTTTGTGAATACGGGTGTAAGTCCCGCCTAAGCTGATTCAATTTTTAACCGACTTCTAAAAGGAGGAGGTTCTCAATTCGATGGGTTTTTTTTATGTATCTATGCATACCGTTTACTCCTAGCTCTAGTTGCCATTTGGTCCATAGTTTGGCCCAGTCGTTTTTTCTATCTTAAGTGATTTGAATAGCTAGCATACTAAATGCTTAATTTAATTGAATTGGTTTCACTATATCCAAACTTTCGCATTATAATAATAGTGGTAAGACCATGCCGGGTAAGACTATCCCATGTCACAACACAGTTCTCAAAAGTGGTGTAATGACAAAGGGACCGATTGCACCTTATGATTATGAACGCAAATGCCCCTCGGTCTGTAGGAACAATGCCGACGCAGACTAGCTATTACATGGTTCGGATCATCATATAAATATGTGGTCTGCAAGGAATGGAGAATATAAATAATATAGTTGGTAGGCAAGATAATTAGAACACCGGAAACTTCTGTTGTATGTTATACATACTCAACATACTTACCTACTTAATGATTCAAAAGAAATCAACAGTATAAATCGACATTTGAAAGGCGTCAAGCGACAGTTGTCAAGAAAATCACTTTTGAATCAAGTGTTTATTGGTACGTATTGTTTGATATCATTTCTCTTTGAACATTCGTTGTCACTTGCACCCTTTTAACTTTTAACCACTTTCAGCCGTGTGCTTGTCTGCCACCAAGTTGTATTAAAAAAAAATGTTAATATAATGTATTAATAATATATTCTTACTTCCTATGACTAATCCTTATTTGCCTGTAAACGTAAGGGGCTGTCCATTAATCACGTGAGGCTCAAAAGGGGGAGGGGGGGTTCGGAAAAATCCACGAAACATCACCAGGGGGGAGGGAGGGGTATATTGAGATATCACGTGTATTTATTTTTTCTTATGTAACTCGCGATTTTTGTCATGATTTTTAATTTTTTTGCATTAAATAATGAATAAAAAATACACGTGATTTTGGCTAGGGGAGGAGGGGGTAGTCCAAAACCTCACCACGTATCACCATGGGGGAGGGGGGGTTAAAAAATTACTAAAAAAACATCACGTGATTAATGGACAACCCCTAAGCGTAACTGCACTAGACCAACACAAAAAACACCTATCGTTATATTACCTAGGCAACATTAGATAACTATTTCAAGCTGGCATCTAGCTATACTAATAAAGTCATGCAATTCGATTAGCGTTCTTATAAGCATGCCTTCTATTTAGCTGTTCATTGATTTCCAATTGATCCGCCATTTTAATATGTGACCACAGAGCAAATATATTATAGACATGTACCTACAGCAGGTGAATGGGCTTTAGGGCCAAAAGTGACATATAGTCGATAAATTGATACGCTGTGCTTGAGTAGTATGTAGATCTAATTTTTCTTTTTTTTTCTCATGAAGGCCATCCTACTGGGTCACTGGTAGTTAAATTACTTGTGTTAACAGTGGGTTCACGTTGGTAGTGTAATGGCCAGGATTCGAACCCGGAACATCTGGTGTTACTACTCTCCAGTTTGCATTAGGTACCTCAGTTTATAATCACGCTTGCATATTTGTGATGATATATATAAAAATCAATTGCTGTTCGTTAGTCTCGCTAAAACTCGAGAACGGCTGAACCGATTTAGCTAATTTAAGTCTTGAAATATTCGTGGATGTCCAGGGAAGGTTTAAACGGTGAGAAAATAGGTGCAGCGGGAACGGGAAAATATGGCGGTACGAAGTTCGCCGGGACAGCTAGTTTGTGATAAATATAACATCAAGTCCGCAATGAAAATTATCCAAAACGATTTTGAGATCCAAACGACCGGAACTACCGTTAATGGCATATCTCTAGAATCAAAAATCTATGCCACTTATACCCCCTGCCTACACCATTTTTAAAGAAAAAAGACAATTCTTGCAAGTGTAATGACATAACTGGTGAAGGACTCGTTGACATGGACAGTCCGACAAAAAAGTCGCAGCCCATAGCCCACTAATCGCAGCCATTAGCCTTGTATGGGCCGTGTTGCACAGAGTAGTGATGGCTGAGAAAAGGCAAATTAAAACTACGTACCAAAAAGTAGGATTAATAAGGGATGACTAATGTTGTTCTTCACGCGACAGTTAATGCCTACAGCTACATTCTATCATCGCACCTCTCGCCACAGGCAGGGAGTTCATCCTCACACATTGCGTCCGGAAACGGTGCGCACTGTGCGGTATGAAAGGCAGTTCATCCCACGCACACTCAAGCTGTGGAATGAACTCCCTGCGGTGGTTTTCCCAAGTGACTACAATATGGGGTTCTTCAAGAAGGGCATTACTTAGAAGGTTTCTTTAGGCTCGCCTCTGGTGTTGCATACGTCCATAGGCCACGGTAACCCCTTCCCATCAGGTGGGCCGTGTGCTTGTCTGCCACCTAAGTGGTATAAAAAAAAATATACAGCTCATGAAATTGATTTTACTTAATAAAGTGAACCTATTGCCGTAGACGTAGACAAGGCTTAAATTCTTAGTAACTACAATACCTACGAAGAGACTCAAAAAACGTGTACTGCGTGTACCTATAGAGCTCATTTTAAGCACATTTTAGGTCCAAGATATGTGTCCCGAGTTATACGATCCAGGAGTTTCGGCAAAACCTGCATCGTACAAAAACATTTTATAACCATATATCTCTGGTACTGTTTAGTACGCTGTGCACATCGCAATTACATTTACGGGTGTAAGTATATATCGGAACGTTCACAAAAAGCTCGCCAATCGCTGCCTGTTTAGTGGCCAATTACTTATCGACACCGGGGACATGTCCATCTTGTGTCACTGCTGATTCTTAAGGGGTGATACTAGCTCGTTTCTATACAGCTACCACAGAGCAGACAATAGAAGTAACACTGATCAGTCGCGTGGTTCCCGGCAGAGTAGAATTTGGGCCACCCCATCTCTTTCCATGCGGTGTCGTGCAAGGCGACTAACTTTAGGGATAGGGCTGTTTAACATTAGATAGATATATATAGCCCAGATTCAGCCTAATGCATGGCTTAAGTCAATAATAGTGTATTTGTTTTATACTACATAGGTCGCAGCCAAGCATACAGCCCTGCTGATGAAAAGAGGTTACCATGGCCTTTGGGCTATTTACACCAGGGGATTCACACTCGTGCTGGCGACCCTGTAAGAACAGAGAGATTCTGTACCGTCAGCGCAAAAGATGAGTAGGTCAAAGCCTTTGGTTTTCCCACTGACAACATAAAATCTCTCCAGTGAGCTCTGGCTACCATACTCATCGTCGGAAACACAACACGAGGTTATTAAGCCGCGATCTTCTGTAGGACGGAGGTACTTCCCCAGTCGGACTGCTCGATTGGGACCACGGATATCACAGATATATCTGTGATTAGGACGGATATACCGTCGTGTCCTACCTCCTCCTGCATCGCTGCATGATAAAATATTATCCTAACCCGATTTCAATAACCTTTTTTCCATTCCATTCCAATGGCCTTTTTAGACCTGCTGTTTAATAATAATATTAATAATGCTCTCCCAGAAATTTCAGAATAAGTCGGCATATTCCCGTCGACTTCAATAACCTGCGGTGTTGATGTAATTCAGTGAGCAGAAAATGCGTACAAAAAAAAGGCAAGGATACGCGGAAGTCGCGCTGCTGATGTATTGGACGGGCGATTTGTGTATTAGGTGAGCATAATATCAATACATATTATACAATATTGTAAGTTACATTCGTCGTGTCTGTAGATATCAGAAATCAGAAATGTGTGGAGATATCAGAAAATACTTGGGTTATTTTAGATTAACGATTCTGAACACATTTTTTTTATTTTTAATTCTTGTCGGTTTGTTCACGATGAATACAAAAACTACTGAATGGTTATTCAGACTTTATTTTAGGACACGTTTATATAACTTCACTCTGCCTGATGGTAAGTTGTAGGCAAAGTCTCAGGCAAGCGGATCACCATTACAGACACCAACAATGTTAGATTCTCAAATCTTACGCAGGTATATTTGATCGCGATTGGTGTAATGAGTTGTACATTCTGCTAATACGACATCGCCATCTATGAGCGATCGCTGGAACTACTAGAGCTAGCTTTAGAATCGAAGATATATGGCCAAAAGTCTCGATAACCGATATCCAAGCGGAGCCGTGGCATCAGCTAGTGATGAATATGATAATGTTGTATTTTATGGACAGACGAGTATGCTGGAATGAATAACCATGTACCGACCAGGTTTTTTTTTCCTTGAAGCGATGTTGCCAGCTGTACCTACATAGTTTTGTATGGGCATGTTCAAGTAATGGTTGACAAGATGCCCAATTGTAGGGATTGATTTAACTGTAAGCTATAAGAAACAACTAAAGGTATGATTCCGAAGCTGACCACGACAGACGCAAGCTGCAGATACAGCGTACCCTTTACTTGTTAAAGTCCGATACAGAAAAAGGGGTGTAAGAAAAGGGTTCTCTATTTTTATTCCTACAATTTTATGTCATAATTTAACATTGCATAATGTTACTTGTCCTAACATTATTTACGCATAATACTCATTTGCCATAACTTTTTAATCATAATTTTTTTAATTCTATTTACTATAAGCATAATATTTTATAAGCATACTGTCCCAAAGCATAAGTTTACTTAAGCATAACGACGCGTAACCATAACTATTTTAAGCCAGAATGTTCATTTGACTAAATAAAGTTCTACATGGTTATAAAAAAAAATAACCACGAAGGCCTAATGCGGGAGCTTCGCTCCGCTCCGCTCCCGCATTAGCCTTCTAACCTAATCTATCCAAGTCGGAATCAGGGACTTTCTCAATAAATCTGCCAAATAACTATTAGGCAAATAAACAATATGCTTTACAACTTTATGCATATCAAAGTTATGAATAAAAACATTAGGATATACAATATTTATGCTTAATAACATAGTATGCTAAAAACCAATTATGACACACTATTATTATGACAAAGAAAATTATGCCTAACTTGTTATGACAATTTAAATTAGGACAAAAAACATTATGAGAAAAAATGGAATTCCGCCTCAGATACATGGCTCCAGTCAACAATAGTGCCCGGAATACGGCAATAGGCTCACCCCCTATTACGTGGGACCATTGGTGAAATGTGGGTGTTAATTCACCTCTGCCCTAAAAGACGTGATTGTATGTATGTAGGTATGTATGCTAATGGAATTCATAAACTTACTCGTTTTTAGCGGAATCACTCAATGTGGCTATTTTAGACCAGCTGTTGTCCACTGAGTCACAATGTGTCGGAACCCTGACGCTAGCTAACGGTACAAGAAGGATGGCTAAAATTGTCTGCAAATAATATCCCTATAGATTTTAGGGCGAGGTCACACTTAAGATGGGTCTATTATAATTCCGTATTCATTTGAGACATACTTACATACAAACATAACATTCATAAGACATAGGTATAATTTGTTTTTGATGAACAATGGGTTAGTTGACTGTCAAGATTTGACTTGATAGTCAACTACTCGATAGTTAGTAATAATAACTCAAAAACCTGGTCAAGTGTGAGTCGTATTAATGCACAAGGATTCCCTACAGACTAGATTGAGGCACAAACTTAATATTGTTTGTATTAAAACTAGTTATATCAATAAGATATATTGCAAGTACTTATGACAGTCTTCATCCTAGGGTCAATCCCAGTCGCAACCGAAGCTTTTCAACTTGGAGTCTGAGGTCCGCTTTACCAGTCTAACTGCGGATTTGGCTGGATATGGCAACTGCCAGAGATATTCGTATGGCAACCAGGAGCGATGGCTTAACGTGCTCTCTGAGGCACGACCAGACCAATGCAACTACCCATATTCATGCATACAAATATTTGCACTGATCGGGGATCGAACCCGCGCCTCCTGCGTAGCGGCCGCGTTCACTACCGCTACGCCACAGAGGCTGTCAGGCTGTCAAGTGTCAAGTATGACATTGGCCTTACAAAATCTTTGATCTTGCTAGACGAAGACAACGCTATATGTAGATATATCTCCATACTATTCTAGCATTGTAAAACCACAATGTTACAATCTTATCGCCAGCTATTAAATATTTATTGCCAATAAATTGCTGAGCTTATCAGGGTGATGTTGTGATACCGGCCGCACCTTTGTGGAAGAAAAGGATTCTTGGGAATGTTATAGGATACCTGTGCCTATACATTAATGTGTGTGGGGGTGTATGGGACTATCCATAGTCTTCAGGACTCAAAGTTCACCTGCTAGTAGTAGTATTGCTTGGGACATACATTATATCATATACATAACATAAACTCACGCCTATATCCCCGAAGGGGTAGGCAGAGGTGCAGCACCCACATTTCGCCGTTTATGGGTGAATTTCAACAGGTCCATTAAAATCTTCATTCCGTGGATTTTTTTTACCTTAAGTTTTGTAGTTAAAACAAATCGCGTTTATTATAGGTTTTGATACTATATGTATTCTTGCTTAATATCTAGCAGATAAATAAAAAAGCTAACGAGATATACAAGATCAAAAATTACGCGCCACGGCGATGACACATGCGTGCGCGGCAATGAAACAAGCATCCACGGGCATGAAATAAATATACCAAGGGAATGAAAAAATCAACCATGGAAATGAAAATACATAATATAAAACATAATATTTTATGTACCTACTTACATGAGAAATTATACTTACATACAATAAAAATACAAAGGGGATTAGGCAATTGTGTATGGACATTGGCGTCATTTATTTTTTCAGTGGCACTGTGTTAAACACGCGTATGAGTGTCGTTATTTTTATTGTAAGTAATATCGGAGCTGCGATATATAGGGTGGAACATTTCGACTTTACCTGGAGGGAAAGTACCCTCATACTAGAGATAGCGAATTTTACTTAAATTAAACATAACCTTATTTTTAAAGGGAAACAAACCTGCATTCAAAGATTTCTAAAAATAACACACCTGATGATCAAACCGCCTAAAATCTTCCTATACCTTCTCTTTTATGGGTTTCCTTTTACTTATTTTACCAAGTTTGTTAGAGATATTTGATCCCTAAGATTGACCCTATCGATTGATGCAATTAAAATATAGCTTCATCCGGATTTAATTCGGTTCGATTACCGGGTGTGGCAAGCGATTTTTTTGGAAATCCTTAAACGCAGTGTATTTTTTAAGATTAAGAGAGTGTTTCCTTTGCTGCTGCCCAACCTAGGTGGATCCTGGCTAGTTTTTTCTAGGAGTTGTTTTTACCAAGCTGGATAACTTATCCCAGGCACATTTTTTCTTGAACAACTTCGAGTGTCCGTGGCGTAGCGGTAGTGAACGCGGCCGCTACGCAGGAGGCGTGGGTTCGATCCCCGCTCACTGCAAATATTTGTGTTCATGAAATATGGGTATTTGCATTGGTCTGGTCGTGCCTCGGAGAGCACGTTAAGCCGTCGGTCCCGGTTGCCATAAGAACATCTATGGCAGTCGTTACGGGTAGTTGGAGCCTTCAAAAATCCAAAAACAGTCTAGCTGCAAAGCTTCGATATCGCCTAATGTTACCATTGGGATGTGGAGGTCAGATGGCAATCGCTTCACAGAAAATATCGAGGTCTAGCCAAATCCGTAGTTAAGACTGGCAAAAGCGGACCCCGAGCTGAAAGCTTCGGATGCGACTGGGAATTAACGCTAACTGTAACCCCATCGATGGCTGTCTGTCTGTCCCTGTGTATGCTTAAATCTTCAAAATTACGCACCGGATTTAGAATCGGTTTTTTTAATAGATAGAGTAATTCAAGAGGAAGATTTATATGCATAATACATGCATAATATTGTAGAGAAATATTGATAAATTTAGAGATATGCAGCGGGAATGGGATCAGAAAATATGGCGGTACGAAGTTCGCTGGGTCAGCTAGTATTAGATAAACGATACCGCGTTTGCTTTGGAGATGTGGAGGGAAAGTACTCTAAATACTGGAGATAGCTAATTTCATTCAGAAGAAACATTTCCTCATTTTTAAAAAGAAAAAAAAAACTGCGTTTATCGAATGCTGAAAAATCGCTTGCCACATCCTGTAATTGAACCGACTAAAATCGGAAAAAATAACAGCCAGTATTTTTATTGCTTTAATCGATAGGATTAATTATAAGACTCGAATCTCTCTAAGAAACCTGGTAAACTGCAGGTACTTTCATATTATACCATTTTCATTCATGGCTGCTCAATTCCAAAACGACGCCAATTCTTTTACACGAAAAGGAAATGGGAAATTAACAAATTAATATGATATACTTTTGTCAATATGCTATGGCGATGAGAACATAAGTTACGGAAATGAAACATCTGGTCATGGCAATGAGACTAAATTGTTTTACAAGGCATGGCAATGATTTTTTTTTCATTGCCGCGTTTTTTTCTTCATTACCATAGCAAATTTTGACCACGGAAACCATGGAAATGAAAGCACGGTGGTGAAAAACGAGCCAAAAATATAATATAAGAAAAAATCTATTAATTATTCGAAGTAATAAACACTTCACTAAAATAAACAAGATAAATTTCGTTCTATTGAATGTATAATCAAGAAGATAAACTTATTGGAATAGACAGTTATACCTATCCACAGTAATGAAAGAAAAAATGTCCAGTAACATAAAAATGATATACTTTTATTTATGGTGCCAAAACGCAGGTACGTGTGTACGTCCTTCCATGTCGAGCACTTAGGCGGCACCAATATGCAACGTTTAGCGGATATGAGGGAGGATACAAGTCGTTAGATAAAACGATATTCTAAAATATGTTTAGAACATGGCGATTAAAGGTAACTCTAGGACAAATGAACTTTTATTAACCATTCGTTGTATTGTCTAAATATTTTAATAAATGTATTTCGTAACAATACTTTAACTATTCACGTATCAAATAAAACTAGGTTTTAATTAAAAAAACCAATAGATTTTTATCAATGAGGTATCACAACACATTAGGTGATGTGTGGACAAACACGGCAATGAAAAATTTTGAGGTTTAAATTTTTTTTTTGGCGAATCTATAATCCTATTTAATAAAATATTTAGTGCTCCACATAGATCACTATATCGCCTAACCAGAAAAAAATGTTAGAGTATTGTAAAAATGATTTTTAGTACCGATTTCATCGATGCCACGCAATTTTTGGCCCCGGGAAATTCACCCTTATGTTTAGGTCCCAATGTAATAGGTGGCGAGCCTATTGCCATTAACCGGGCACTTATAAACCTGCGATAAATACACACATATCTTCGAAAAGCATCGAAAAGTCATTGGTGTGTGCCATGGTAAAACCTGGGATCGAACCCGAGACCTCGTCTCAGCAGTCCATTACCCCACCCATTATATGTTGGACCTAAAATGTGCTCTAGATACGCGTATTTTATGGGTGTCTTTTGAGGATAGCACCGGGTGCTACTACGGTGGACGAGTTCAATTAATCCGCGGGCACCAGAGCTTCGTTTGTCTGGCGATTAAGGTCCAAGATACGTGTCCCGAGGTATACTTGCCTATTGATGAATGAGGCCCTGACGTTGGCTTTCCTCTTCGCGTTGGGAAGGGTCTGACGGCAGTCACTCCCGTCAAAGCCAAAATAAATAAAATTGATGATATATTTTCCGTGAAACGACTGCCATCTGACTTCCACAACCTCCGGGTGATATTGAAGTTCTGTAGTTAAACCAGGTTATCGGACTTCTTGAGACTCCAGATACCTTTAACCTGTAACGACTACCATAGATGTTCGTATACCAACTCGGTTACCACATAAATACGATAACCTCTCAAAAGAAGATTTTTTTTCGCGTTTGAACACTATCGCACCTGATGGTATGTAATGTAACGATGTGGTCGACGGTGGAGCACGCTTGCCTTGATGTTATATATTCACTCTAGTCTTATAGACTTCTAGATTTCTATAAACAGAGTCAAATAAAATCAATCAAATCAGGCTGGACATTCCATTCCTTACTACGCATAATGAACGTAGATCACTGAACCGTTTAATGCGTATGAGTGCGTAAAGCTCAAAATTTAAAAACAGAAATTGTCAGACATACCATAAATTGTTATGATACTTTTAATAACCCTAAATCGCGCTATTGACGGCGATCGGGCCACGGAAACACATAATTGGCTATTAGCGTCGGACGTGGGCCTGGCGCCCTGCCAGCGCCCAATCAGGTGAGAGACCAAAATACGCGCCGTCCAGGAGATGCAGCTGTAATGGGAACAGTTGCCCTGGAATGAGGTAAGACTGACGAGTCCCATGCTAATCTGTCTTATCCTACTTACTAAAAGTTGTTAAATTTGTGAATATGTTTGTTACCCAATCACGCCAGAACAGCTAAAGAGGATGAAAGGAAATATGAAAGAAAAGCAAAGCTAAATCGCTTGTGTTAGGAGTGGGTTTCATGTAATATGTAATGGCCAGAATTCGAACCCGGGACCTCTCGATCGCAAGGCCGCCTACTTAACCACTAAACTACGCTTCAGAGATTGTTCAAATTAATTATTTAATATAAAAAATCTAAAACTTCTTAAACTCTTCATACGCGTTAAGGCAAATCAATTTTAACTTTTAAGTAGGTAGTTACATATTATTTTTGATACACATTTTCAATTTGAGCTCATTGCTTTTCAGAAATTTTAAATTCGGAATCACGTTTTTCCGACGAATAACACTACGTATTTTTAATTATTCGTACAAAGGAAATTTGGAAGAATTAATTCGTATTTATGACTTACATACACTTACACTTACGTATTTATGATTTAGGAATTACATATAATTTTCGGAATTTTTGAAAATCGGAATATAGGAAGCTAACTCGCTTGTGTTAGGAGTGAGTTTCATGTAATGTAATGACCAGAATTTGAACCCGGAACCTCACGATCGTAAGGCTGACTCCACTAAGCTACGCTTCAGAGGTTTGTTGCAGTCTCAAAAATATCTTGAAATACAAACAATCCCAACAGAAAAATCGATTAATACCCTAACATAATCCCTACACACCAAAGTTTAAAGTACCGTCAACAAAACAAATGTAGGGTCATCGAATCAAGCACATCAACTTCACGATCACTGATTTGACGTCTGTACAACCAAGTATTGACATACCAACTTATATTTGCTGTTTATTTCACAAGCACCATTCAAAATACAACCTTATTTTGTTGATAATAAGGTTGTGTATTAGTTTTTCGATATGTGTAAGACATTTTTGTTTGTCTGTCTGTCTATAGGCGGCACTTTGAGCGTTGATATACCAATACTTAAGATGTAAGGGCCTCATTAACTTTGTAGATGTTTCTGATGGCAGCCGATATAAATAAGTGGCGTGATGATAGTTGCTGTAATTGTACGCAGGTATGTGAGATTTATGGGTAGGCAGACGTGTTACTCAATTATGGAGGAAAATGGGGAAGGAGTTTGGTAAAATTGGTGTAACAAAGCGGTAAAAAGTTGCCTTTTTAGGGTTCCGTAGCCAAATGGCAAAAAACGGAACCCTTATAGATTCGTCATGTCTATCCGTCTGTCTGTCTGTCTGTCTGTCCGTCCGTATGTCACAGCCACTTTTCTCCGAAACTATAAGGCCTATGCTGTTGAAACTTGATAAGAAGATGTATTCTGTGAACCGCATTAAGAATTTCACACAAAAATAAAAAAAAAGCATTAAATTTTGGGGGTCCCCATACTTAGAACTGAAACTCAAAATTTTTTTTTTCATCAAACCCATACGTGTGGGGTATCTATAGATAGGTCTTTAAAAATGCTATTGAGGTTTCTAATATAATTTATTTCTAAACTGAATAGTTTGCGCGAGAGACACTTCCAAAGTGGAAAAATGTGTGTCCCCCCCCCTCCCCCTCTAACTTCTAAAATAAGAGAATGATATATCTAAAAAAAATATATGATGTAGCAATCTACATCATATATTTTAGTTAGTAGTAGTAGTTTACATGGCAATGCCATGTAAACTACCACTAAAAATTGGTTCGAACGAGATCCAGTCAGTAGTTTTTTTTTAATACGTCATAAACCGCAATTTTCGCCTTTGCTACTACGGAACCCTTCATGGGCGAGTCCGACTCGCACTTGGCCAATATTATTTAATTTGGTCTAATTGTTAGTAAAATTATAGATATCGGATAATGTTTTGAGACACGCTACACAGCGCAATCTAAACTCAAACTAAGCATAGCCTGTATGTAATATGGTTTCTAGAATGGGGAAAAATGTAAGTAGGCATACCTATAATTTTTTTGTAAGTAGGTATATACAAACTATCCATAGGAACATCCAGACAAATGTAAATTTGTATGCTAATATTATAAATGCGAAAGTAACTCTGTCCGTCTGTCTGTCTGTTTTTCTGTTTATCTGTCGTCGCTTACACGCCTAAACCACTGAACCGATTTTGATGACTTTGGTAAAGGGCTAGATTAGGCCTTGGGAAAGGATATAGGTTATGTTTGGTCGCGATAAACGACATCCACGCAGGCGGAGTCTCGGGTTACAGCTAGTTGATAATACTTACACCCGTATTCACAATCAACACTGTGAGGTCTCAGAGTGTGCTCGAGCGCATAGGGCTGGTAAAATTAATTCACAAACATCACGGAGCAGTATCTAACGCAGTGCGTTCCCTCAACGAAGTATTATACTTAACTGTTGTCTATGAATAAAAAGGCTTGCCAAAACGAACGCACTGAGAATTTGTCGTTCTTTGCACAGTTTTTGTAGTACGCATAGCGAAGTATTGTTTGTGAATACGGGTGTAACACTTGCAATTAATTTCAGTTTGCAGTGAGCTAGAATCGAACCCGCGACCTTGAATTCCCTTCACTCACTCCGCACGCTCAGGCTGTGGAATAAACTCGCTGCTGTGCGTTTTTTCAAGCAACTACAAGAGAAAAATATAGGGGTCTTAAAGAAGGGCATTAGAAGGTTTTTACAAGGTCGCTTAGGACGCCCCTGGGCCATAGGTCACAGTAACCATTTTCCATCAGGTGGGTCGTGTCTTTGTTTGTCGCCTAAACCCCCTAAACCTGTATAAAAAAACATGGTAGGTACTGGAACTGGCTACAAGCGCTCATAACATAACATAACATAAACTCACGCCTATATCCCCGAAGGGGTAGGCAGAGGTGCTAGCACCCACATTTCGCCGTTTATGTTTAGGTCGCAATGTAATAAATAGGTGGCGAGCCTATTGCCATTAACCGGGCACTTATAAACCTGCGATAACCACACATAACTTTGAAAAGCATCGAAAAGTCATTGGTGTGTGCCATGGTAAAACCTGGGATCGAACCCGAGACCTCGTCACAGCAGTCCATTACCCATACCACTAGGCTACCGCGGTTTTTACCAAGCGCTCATAGGCATCGATAACCGCTTGCCCTCATTAGGGTGAATATCCCGACACCATTTTTGGAGTGTCCAGGGTGAGAATCGTAGTGTAACGTTGATGTTTCGTTACAATTTTTTTTTGGCGTATACTTCAGCAAAACACACGTTCGTTTATATGCTTATATTTCAGTTTATGTTCTTATTTATATTTAAAAAAAATATATATATGCTCGATTTAAGCGCTTGGTGGCCTGTCCCGAGCCTACCTCAGGTTAAACTTACGGTCGTCAAGAGTAGGTTTTAAAGTTCGAAGGAATAAAAGTTATGACATTAAAAACTTAAAAAGTTGGAGCATCCTAATGTGTAGAATATTTGTGAATTGATCCATTAGAACATAAAAAAAATTAGGCTTACATTTTGTCCCAGCAAAAAGGCAAGTTTTGGTGGTCGAATTTCAAAATGTCCTTCATCGTTCCCGAATACCGCGAGACGTATCGTTTTGTTTGTACCTGGTACCTTTAGTCCCGCTCTAGTGCTTACGCAGTCTGCTGGTTTGACAGTGTGCAGCATTTCCCGCCAAAATTTAAGTAAACACGTTGGGTGGCGTTTTGTCCAACTATTTTTAAGTAATGGTGGATCGAATTTCTTGCTTCCTTTTTGCTTTATTTACTGGAATAATGGATCATTAAAGAGGTATATTTTCTGTTGTTTACCTATATTGTTATTGTAAGATTTAACTAATTTATTCAACTCCAGTAGACCTTTTTGTCTAAATTTTCAGTGTTGGTGGCTTAGTCTTGGTGGCTTTGGTGGCGAATAATGTTAAATATTCCTTTTTTTCTGTACAATTTTATTAATTTAGACTACATTTTTGTATTATTTGTGTTCAGCTAAGTTCTAAACATTAATTGATGTTATATAGTAAACAAAAATAATTGAAAATTAAAATTACGCCGGGTCGTTGACCTCAGCTGTGCGTAAAGGTCAGCGTAAAGGTCATACAAAAAAAATCTTAAATATGAGACTTACTATAGTGGTTATCGTAAAATTATAACTGTTTAGTATATTTACAGTAAATATTTGCATATTAACTTGTTTTATTTTGGACATATTTACCATTTCATATGATTTTCAGCTTCGGTGGACCAAAATTCAATTTTGGCGGCTGGAACAACTTCAATTAGTTATATCTCTGTAACTACTGTTGTGATTGTTGGCAAATTTACAAAATATGTTATAGTTTGTTGTGCTAATGAAGATTTTAATTAGTAATTTCTGATAAAACCTAAAAAAAAAATGCGCCACCGAAACTAAAAAAAATTGTTCGTGTTGATATTCACCCATTAAGAACCTGCTCTTGTTTGCTACTTTAGTGAAATAGGTACATAAAATTTCAAAACTCATTCATAAAAGTTCACGACATGTCATGAATAATTCAATATTGAAATTCTCAAAATCTGTAAAATCAATAAACTCAAATTATTCACACTTTTACTTAAATTAGGCACCTTATAGTGTAACATGGTTCTTGGTAATGGCACCTATAGTGTAATATGGTTCTCAGTGATGGCACCTATAGTGTAGCGTGGTGCTGTGAGCAGGTTTACAGCGCCATCTGCATATTGAATAAGATATTAACATAAATTCAATAAACTTGTTAGGTATTTGGGATTCCGTATCGATTTTGGTAGACAGTTCCCGATCATGTTCCTCCCACAGAACCTCCGATGCTAACAAGATACCTATAGTTACCCGCAGGCTCCGTGGCGTACCGGTAGTGAACGCGGCCGCTACGCAGGAGGCGTGGGTTAGATCCCCGTTCAGTACAAATATTTGTGTGTATGAACCACCAGACCAATGCAAATACCAATAGTATTTGCATTAGTCTGGTCGTGCCTCGGAGAGCACGTTAAGCCGTCGGTCCCGGTTGCCATACAAACATCTATGGCAGTCGTTACGGGCAGTTGGAGCCCTAAAAAGTCCAACAACAACGGTCTAGCTGCAAAGCTTCGATATCGCCTAATGTCACCATTGGGTTGTGGAGGTCAGATGCAGTCGCTTCACGGAAAATATCGAGGTCTAGCCAAATCCGCTGATAAGACTGGTAAAGCGGGGACCCCAGACTCCGAGGTGAAAGCTTCGGATGCGACTGAGAATTAACGCTAGGCAGAAAAAGATAGTCACCGGCATATCTTGAACCCAAGTGTCGAGACAAAAGAGACCCTGGCGTTTGCGGATTGGCTTGATAATGATCTATGATTGGTGGATTTGAGCTCCTCCGCCACCGTAGCACTCCATGCTATACTCAAAAGACACCCAAAAACGCGTAGGTACTGCTCATATAACGAGTACACCCAGTGGGGCGATCTCCCGCTCTATAATCCTGAGCTATGTTATTATTTAAAAAAACCGGTCAAGAGCGAGTCGTGCTCGCGCATTAAGGGTTCCGTACAAAACTGGATTGAGGGATGAACTAATTTAACATAAACGGAAATATCTTTTCGTTTCCTTGATTTAGACATTTAATTTTTTCACAGATTTAACACTTTACAGACCTGTGTATTTGGTATGAATTTCAACTTGTTGCCTTCATGCATTCCTGAGAAAAAGGTCACTATAGGGTGCGCTATACCATCGCAAAGTATCTGCTAAAACTCGGCGCCAAAGACCTGAGTGATAGGCGCGCTCTATATAAATATAATAGTATACTCTAAGGTCTTGACAAACAGACGGACAACGAAGTGATCCTTTATAGGCTATTTGCTTTTCCTCTTGAGATACAGAAATCCTAAAAAAGAAACACCTTTTTTTTTTTTTTTTTTTTTTTTATCGTGCGCAAAATCCCCACGGATACCTCCCCCACCGTAGCCAAGTAAAACCGGAGTGAGGAGTACAACTGTATACAATAGGAAAAGGTTCTAACTGATTAGTACTAAGTAATGACTGTTTGCAACGTCGTCGCGTCGTCGGTGGCACGACATCTGGCCTGGCACCTAGGACCTTACGGCCTCTGACACATACTTAGTTGATGATGACGCGTGTAACTTATAGCCACTGTAGCTGTGATGGGGAAAAATAAATACTAAAATACTTAGAACGTAATTATTTTTTTTATATTTCTTTTGATAGAGACGTGTACACACGACCAAGGAAATAGGTGTACCTACACAAATACACATAGGGCACCTTTACATGTAGGTATAATTGATCCGTCACATGTTTTTCACGTGGCGCTATGAAACTACTGATAGTGTCAAGGGTCTGTAACTCAATAAGGATTAAGAATAAGAATATTTTATCCATTTTCCTAACTAGTTAAGAAAACCAGTGGTTAAGGAATAAGAATATTTTATCAATTTTCCTAACTAGTTAAGAAAACCAGTTAGGAAAATGGATAAAATATTCTTATTCCTTAACCAGTTAGGAAAAAGCGAATAAAAATTCTTGTTTCATAGATAGTTAAGAAACATAGTTAAGAAAAATGGACTGAAGGCCAGCAAAGGATGGAAACTGCTTGGATGGAGAATGATTTTTGCTGTATTTTACAGCAATAGTTGTATAATTCCGTGCCATTCTCTATCTCAAGTAGGTACACACCAATGACTTTTCGATGCTTTTCGAAGTTATGTGTGTATTTATCGCAGGTTTATAAGTGCCCGGCTCGCCACCTAATTATTACACCTACATTGGAACCTAAACATAAACGGCGAAATGTGGGTGCTAGCACCTCTGCCTACCCCTTCGGGGATATATGCGTGAGTTTATGTTATGTTATGTTACTCTATCTACTATTCTCAAAAATTTAGAACGCGTTTCAGACAAAAATTCACATCGATTTTTTGAAGTCGCTCATCTAAAATAATCATCAAAACGTGAGGAAGACCTAACTTTGTTTTAAAATAATACGAATCTTCGACCTTCAGTCCTTACATATAGAGCTTCAATATAATCCGTCATCAAAAATAATTAACTACCACGGAACTTCGGTCCCACTGAACCGAATATTTGTGGCGCGAATCAGCGGGAAGGCGCGGATTAACTGAGACGCGCACGCGCACCTCAACGCGACGTAAATATAAATGTGACAAAACGACATCAACACATTCCCATTCTTCAAGTGATTGTGCACATCTGGGTTAATGTTAGTGAGAATATGGAATTTTAGTGGACTGTTGAGAATAAATATGGCTGCTTGAGTACCTAGCTACTTGCAGGTGTCTGGCTATTGTGAACGTGGAATGTTGCTCTTCACGGTTATATATGGGGTATAACCATACCCCACATACCTATATGATTAGCTGTTGCCCGCGGCTTTTTGATTTTAGTTATCGCGACCAAACATAGCCTATGTTCTTTCCCTAGGTTTAATCTATATCTGTACCAAATTTCATCAAAATCGGTTGTGGATTAGGCGTGAAAGCGTAATCAGACAGACAGACAGAATTACTTTCGCATTTATAATATTAGTATGGAAGTATGAATGTACAAAACTAGCTATATATTATCATACTCTAGTGAATGGACCAGACACTATCGAACTAATTTGTCGACTAGATATATCATTGCATGCGAGACATAATTTGTAACAGGTTATGGTTATTTATGAGATGATAAATTAAAACAAACACACACCAGCCCGTGGGGAGAGGTGGCCCTTATCAAGACAGGTTGTAAATTTTATGGACCTTAAAACAAACTTGGAATAAAGTGGTCGAATAAAACTGATGATGTGGAGTGCTTTTAGATTATACGATAGCGCGTACGATTGTTGTATCGGATGGACTCACGCACGTGGCTGACATGATCTCGTGCGGTTTAGCGATAACCGATGTTATAAAGCGCGCAAATTAGGCTATTGGTAAAAACCTACTTTTATTTTGAAAAGAAAAAAAATAGCACCAATCGAGTCAGGGACTTCTTTTGTATGCTACAGAATACCGCAACTAAATAACCTCGTGTTGCATTCCCGCGGTGTGTAGGGTAGCCAGAGCTCACTGGAGAGGTTTTGTGCTCACAGTGGGAAGAAAAAAGGTTTTCCTACTTCTGCGTTAACGGCACAGAATCTCTCTGTTCTTCCAGGGTCGGCAGCACGAGTGTGACTCCCATGGTGTAGGACTCGTCCATAGGCCACGGTTACCACACTCCATCAGGTAGGCCGTGTCTGCGATCTAAGTAGTATAAAAAAAAAACTAAATAAATCTTATGTGAAACCGGGACAGGCGGCTAATACTCGTAGTTTCAAGAATTGTAGGTACTTCATATGCTTATTAAATATTTTTTTCCCGACTACAATAATGCAAGAGTATGTCAAACATACAAAACATTTGCAAGGTTTCTTAAAACGTGCTTGTAACACATTCCATGAGCTATTTCCGGAGCATAAATGTTCCTTTCGTAATATCCGGGAGCATCTCTTTATCCCCCGGGAGCGCGTTAAGCCGTCCATCTCGGTTACCGGGCGGTTTGAAGCCAGAGTAATGTTCTCTACTTGTCTAAGTTTAGATTACCCTGGCATTTGCACTGATGTCGTCCTCCTTGTAATAGCTGTAGCGATGGCAAAGTGTTTGTTTGTAGCCTTTTAGCAAAATTTCACATTTAAATTGAGTCTTTTGGGGCTTTATCAGATCTTCGGGGTTAACTCTTTTTAAAAAAAAACTCTTGTAAAAAAATTCACCTGCATGCTGTACACCTGCTAATTGACGGACTAGGCTAGAGCCTACTGGACTAGAGTCCAGGCTGCTCTAGGGGTTTAGGAGAATAGACGGCAGTCACTCCTGGAAAAGTCAATAAAAGCAAAATCATGATAAATAATAACAGTACGAATCCCGGGCGCTAAAAAAAAGCGCAAGTGTTGGATGCTACGACTAACGCCATGATGCCTTACCTAATTTCTTTGTTGTGTTTTATTTTAATTTTAAATTGTTTACAATGTACCTAACTAATGTGCGTTGTCTTTGCAAATTAAATGTATTTTCATTCTTCCTTTCTTTCTAACGCTATGAAGGTCACATACATACCCTTCTAGATAGAATTGCTCAACCTTGCAATATGCCAAACTACCCAGTTATAATTACCGGCATATATATCTAGACCTCAAGTCGCTCGATAAACGGGGTACTGGCGAATAGCGCCTATCCTAAGACACCCAAAACACGCACTGCGAATATACTTTGTGACGTGACTGGAGTATTTAGTCACGAGGCTCGTGTCCTAATCGGAGTCGTGTCGTGAGCTATAAAGCTCCTTTCCTCAGCTAGGTGTGTCTCTGATTGAGTTTTTAGTTTTACTGCCTCAAACAGTTGTCGGTGCTCTCGTCGGGTTATCAGCCTACACGCTCAATTATAGATAATACCAGATCGCGTAGATGTGGACCAGATTCCTCTACTTTAAATCATATACCTACCTACTTACCTTCGAAGGTATAAACCAGAGATAAATACTATTATTTCTACTATTCAAAGAGCAAGGAAATATTTTTCTTTAAAAAAAAAAAGAATACATATTAGACATCGAAATTACCAATTCCTCTGATACCAGCTAAGCTAAATTACCTCCTTGTATTTTGAGTGGATTCACATCGGTAGCATGGACCCGGTAATGGTTCGACCCACTGAGACCACGGGTAATTCAAATTACCCATGGACCCGGAAATGGGTCGACCCACTGGGACCACGGGTAAACACTGTAACGGCCAGGATGCGAAACTGGGACCTCTCGATCGTAAGCCAACTTTAACCACTAAAGTACCGATGTTTTTGATGGGAAGATGGGTTTTTTGTTTCGCCGGGAACGGCGGTAACATCCAGGTAATATGAGGATACACCTCGCAATATATATTCGACATTCTCGCAGTAGATGACGATGTATCGAAATAAGGTTGTCAGTGGGAAGACCAAAGGCATGTCCTACTTATCTTCTGCGCTGATGGCACAGAATCTCTCTGTTCTTACAGGGTCGGCAGCACGAGTGTGACTCCCCTGGTGTTGTACTCGTCCATAGGTCACGGTAACCACTTGCCATCAGATTGGCCACGTGCTTGTCTAAGTAGTAAGACCTAAGTAGTATGAAAAAGGACTTGTATGAAAATTTGCATGAAAGTTCGTGAAGAGTAAGAACATAAGCAGATAATGGGCGTTTGTCGCTCCTTACCACGAAATGAGAAAAGCGTGAGCATTCCTTTATAATAAAAACAACATTTCACTTGAATTTCCTGGGAATCTGGTGAGTATAGACTTATAAATTTGTGCCTAAATGTTAACCTATTCATAGATGAAACCGTCAAGCTGAGTGCCGCCATTGTAACATGGTAGGTACGTGTCTTTAATGGTGATCCTCTTTTCCGAGACTTTGCCTTCAGTTTACCATCAGACGAGGCGAAGTCAAATTGACGTGTCCTATACAATATAAAAAAAGATATGAGGTAAAACCATCTTGTGTAAATAAAAACGTAAAGAATAAATTATTAGCATCCAACTAAATGTCACGGTGTTAGTTTTATTTATAAATCAAACAAT
Organism: Eilema depressum; assembly: GCA_914767945.1. Classification (NCBI taxonomy): domain Eukaryota; kingdom Metazoa; phylum Arthropoda; class Insecta; order Lepidoptera; family Erebidae; genus Eilema; species Eilema depressum. Next base: position 20,386,887 of record OU612025.1, read on the forward strand.
GGCAGTTGCTGTTCGTAATTCCTTAGGTTTACCTACCTGCTTAACTCATTTTGAGTCAAATTTGTTCTTGTCTGGGGACACTCACATGACATTGATAACACGCAAAAAAAATGACATTGTCTACAAAACAGTAAGTAGATGTATCTACTACATGTATAACCTCTAACTAAACGTACCAAGCGATTCTAACATTACACCCTCCGTATAAAGCTCTTAGACTAATAAATACAGTAAGTATCAGATATCGTGACAAATTGTAAAGGATTAAACCTCCCCTTGCTGTCCCATTGAAAACATTTAATTAACAGGGGCGCGGGTGGCCGGGCGGTGCCGGGGTCGCTACCCCGTTGTTTTACGCGCAAATTGAACATTCTTTGTTACGGGAGCTATTTGAGTTTTGTTTGCAACTATTTGTTGATTTAATTTACTGCTGTATCATATGGTTCATTCAGAATGTGCGAGTATGTAGGGTGAATTTTATATTGGCTTTCAGTTACAAAGTTATTTTTTTTTTATATATTTGTTCCTTTCGGAACAGGCTAAGGTTCTATGACCATGCTGCCTTGTCATCAGTTATTTTTATTTTTATTTGGATGATAATGAGGATGGTGATGATGATAATGGTGAGTTGATGATGATGATGATGACGATGATGATGATGACGATGATGATGATTGCTGCTTCAGTAAAGTGGTGGAAACTTTACTAAAGGCTTCTTACGGAGATTTGAAACCAACACGAGAAATCACAATCCACTGTAATATTTCACTTTCCTACTCTTGTGCGCGTTTTCTAAGACGTTATGTCTAAAATTCCACCATATTTACACATAATAATTCGAACTCACACCAATTTCGGAAAATAAAATAACACCGCGATTTATCATTCTACGCGTTCGCGCCAAAACTTCCTTACAATGTTAATAAAATAGTCCGTACTCTTTGCTATCCTTTTAAAAAGTTAGGTTTTAGTGTTCTTATTTTAAAATTTCATACTAGCAGCTATTGTTCGTTTTTTCAAACACTGTCATAGATAAGTTCTTCTAAGTCTCAGTGGCTTGGCGGTAGTAGGTACATCCGACTGCTATACAAGAACCGCGTCTTCGATTCCCACTCAATGTAAATATTTGTAGACATGAATATGTCTATTTTTGTTGGTCTGGGTGTTACCGTGCCATACAAACATCTATGGAAATCGTTATATTAGGAGAAATGGCTGAAATGGCACACAGAAAGGACTGATGACCCGGTCAGCCAACAGCGGCGTCCCCAGTCCCCACTGACAGTAGTAAGTTCATCTTTCGATCTTTATGCAATGACACCTGTATTCTTAAAAACTTAAAAGTTACAAAGCGTTAGTGGTCTGATGGTGCCTTGTAGTCTTTCGTGATGCCATTTTTTTTGTTTAGCCGGCCTAGCAGTATACAAAGTAAGTATAGTCATTGATCGAATCAGAAATGAGGAGATCCGTAGAAGAACCAAGGTTACCGACATAGCCCAGCGGATTAGCAAGTTGAAATGGCAGTGGGCAGGGCACATAGCACGGAGGACTGATGACCGATGGGGTCGAAAAGTCCTCGAGTGGAGGCCACGTATCGGCAAGCGCAGCGTAGGACATCCACCCACAAGGTGGACAGACGACCTCATTAAGGCCGCGGGAACGCGCTGGATGCGAGCCGCATCCAACCGGTCCTATTGGAGATCTATAGGGGAGGCCTATGTCCAGCAGTGGACTTCCTATGGCTGAAATGATGAATGATAGTCATTGATTCATTATCACAAACTTTCCCATTTACAACATCACTTATCTTATTAGAACACCGTAAGTAATGAATAATGATCCAAACTAATATTATAAATGCGAATGTAACTCTGTCTGTCTGTTACGCTTTCACACCTAAACTACACAACCGATTTTGATGAAATTTGGTATAGGGGTAGATTAGGCCTTTAGAAAGTACCTAGGCTATAATTTAATCGCGATAACCAACATCCACGCAGGCGGCGTCGCGGGCAACAGCTAGTAGATAATTAATCAATCTCTCTAGAACATACATCCCCACTACAGTGTAATAACATCTCATTTCAAAACTTTCTGAACCTCCCTTTTAGTGTTGACTTCCCAAATTAAATTTATTAATAGTTTAATTCGGAGGCTGCGGAGGACGGGCGGAAATTGCGCGCGGTTGTATCTCGAGCGTGTGCGGAGTGCGGAGTGCGGACTCGTTACATTCATATTACACCTCAGGGCATATATTTTGAACCTAAAATGTGCTCAAAATGATTTAATATACCACTTAGGTTCTTCTTCTTTCATGTAAATGTTGCTCTCTATACCACGTATACCACTTAGGTGGCAGACAAGCACATAGCCCACCTGCTGGAAAGTGGTTACTGTGGCCTATGGACGTATGCAACACCAGGGGCGTCCTACTCACACTGTCGGCCCCGTAAGAATCTTCTAACACCCTTCTTGAAGAACCCCACACTGTAGTCGCTTAGAAAAACCAAGGCAGGCAGTTCATTGCAGCACAGTTTAAGCGTAGGAAGAAGTTCCTTTCATACCTGGCTTTGCGTACGTTTCCAGACGCAACGTGTGATGATGAATTTCCTGTTTGTAGCGAGAGGTGCGAATGATAGAATACTCTATTAGCACAGTACCTACACATTTCTTAGTTTTTTTTATACTACCTAGGTCGCAGACAAGCACACGGCCGTCCTGATGGTAAGAGGTTACCGTGGCCTATGGGCGAGTGCAACACCAGAGGAGTCACACTCGTGCTGTCGACCCTGTAAGAATAGAAAGATTCTGTGCCGTCAGCGCAAAAGATAAGTAGGATGGCTTTCCCACTGACAGCACAAAATCTCTCCAGTGAGCTCTGGCTACCCTACTCACCGTCGGAAACACAACACAATACCCTCCTCATGTTATGTTTAAGCCGCGGTCTTCTATAAGTCTTCGATATCTTTTGATGATAAGTAGCACGGGGTGCTACTGCGATGGACGAGCTCAAATTCACGAAGCAGATTATTACAAAACAATCCACGCCGGCAGGACCGCCTTTGTTTTAGTCCAAGGCATGTGTCCCTAGGTATACGAGCCCGGCCTAAGGGCAGAAGCGTGAAATTAGATCTCATGTTATATAGAGTATAATATAAACGATTGCTCGACTTCTAATAACATTATGTGGTGGAGATATTTATGCTGTAAGGACTTATACTATAGTGGTCGTTAATTTCAGAAACTATAACTTAAGTAAAAGCTTGAAGTTTGGCAGGTAAGTTCCTTAAAGGGTATAGACATCAGTTAGGTGTTTGCACTTTTACTGAATGCATATGAATGTATGAAACCAAATAAGTACATGTAACAATACATGGATCTGCCTTGCTGGCGTATAAATGCGGAAGTCTATCTGTCTGTCTATTTGTCTGTCTGTTACAATTTCACGCCTAAACCATTGAATCGATTTTGATGCGAATCCTTGAGAAAGGACATACGTTATGTTTGGTCCCGATAACCGACATCCACGTGGACAGAGCCCTAGTACACTGTGCTAGTAGGCACCACATAATATATAAAAAATATCATAGTTTTAATACTGATTCGGCACTTTTCGCGATTGATTTATGGAGGTTGGCTAAAGTAAGTTCTAGTTTAAAAATAACATATTATACCAAAAGTAATTATTAAAATGAAATATATAAAACCCACCTTTACTATCACCCAGATCCTCTTTATTTACCAATAAACAACCCTACCTTTCCTGTCTCAGCTCAGCAGATTACGTCCAAAACAATTCTATAAACCAAATCTAATTTCAAATCCACCATGAAAGCCCGCAGCCAATTTTTCCTCCTGCCGTCTAGAGGCTACCCACAAACGGACTTGTGTTCATCACGCCACTATGAATAATTCATACCGTAATAGCAAGGCATCTGTCTGCGATTCACTTTACATAATGCCCTTGTTTATATCAGGGAAGAAAGAAATGTCTTTTTGATATGAAGAGGCCGGAGCCGGAAGGGGGATAAAAATTATGCGTGAAATTTGGACTGAATATGGGAAGATATCTACTGTGGAAACTATACCTGTATTACCCTGTTTATCATTGGGGAAAATTATTATTTACGTGAATCACTCGATTGGCCACCAAGCCAACTATTAGGTAATCTGTGACCAAGCCCAGCTCATCTCTTCCTGTGGGTGTCGCAGAAGGGGACTAAGGGATAGGGGTGTTCTCTATCCGACAATAAACATATAGGCCATACTTGACGACAATAGGCTCGCCCCCTATTAAAAGGGACCGACAAGTTGGCGAAATGTGGGTGTCAATACTTACACCTCTGTCTGCCCCATTGTACTACTTAGTTATCTTGTCTTATGTCAGTTCAATGTTCAAGCCTATAGGCCGGTAGGGTAGGCTAGTGAGATACACGGCTGATAACCTGGTCTAGCTACAGAATCTCGACATTGCCAATGAGTTATGGAGTTCAAATGGCCGTTGCTTCACGGAAAAAAATCGAAATTCGGTCGATTCGTTTAGAGCTACAGTGAAAACGGACCCCGATTGAGTTCGAAAACGATCGGGAAAGGACGAGAAATCGCGTCCAGAATAATTTTGAACTTGAATATCTTCACAATATTGTGAGCGAAAGCCACAGATTTTTGTATTCTCTGCTAAAAACGATAAAGAACAGCAAAATTTAATCCCAGCCCACAGATAAACTAATAAAAGCATCGCTAAATAAAACCCATCTTGCAGCCCAGCACGTCTGCAGTCTGCACGTACACTCTCAGAATATTTCAATACACAGTACATTAGAACACACAGCAGTACACAATAACACACAGCAGTACATAACAGAGTAGATTTGGAGCCTCGTCGCGAGTGCATCACCACGTGACTAGACTGTCGAGGTACACTCCAAATCAATTTATATGTTAAGGCTCTTTTATAGTTTTATTGGTATGAAAGGTTTTGTCTGACAGTGCGTTTATTTTACAGTGGAATGAACTCCATACTGGTATTTTCAAGCGACTTATGGGGTTCTTCAAGAAGGGAAAAGGTTCATATGGAGTCGGCAGCACGTTTGGGACTCTCCTAGTGTTGCTCACACGTTCATAGGCTATCAGGTGGACCGTGTGCTTGCCTGCCTGCGTTTTTTTGTACTTGCATTTGTATTGTATAATAGCTACAAAGGCTACAAAGTAGTTCATGGTTAGGTAAGTAGGTACTGGTGAAGTCGGTCCGAGCGATACCAATTTCTATGATGCAAATATGTACAGTACAACTCTGCCTACGCTCCCGTGCTATACCTATTATATGCGTAGTACATTTACCTATACATTGGGGTTCTACAACGCCCCCTTTATCACATTCCGTCACAGGTACACTCACCCCTGTGTAGAGTATTGTAATTTCCGAACGCACCCCAATCCGTCGCTAATTATCTTGATAACCGACTATAATTTATAATAAACATAATTATTAGGTATCTTTGATACCTTAAACATATGGATGGATATGTATCCATCCATATCCATACTAATATTATAAATGTGAAAGTAACTGTCTGTCTGTCTGTCTGTCTATAGCTGTCTGTCTGTCTGTCTGTCTGTCTGTTACGCTTTCACGCCGGAACCACTGAACCGATTTTGATGAAATTTGGTATAGGGATAGATTAGACTTTGAGAAAAGACATAGGCTATGTTTGGTCGCGATAACCGACATCCACGCAGGCGAAGCCGCGAGCAAAAGCTAGTCTAGGATATATTAATGTTTGGTTTGATACTCTGTCTGTCTGTCAAACTGTCAAAATCATAACCTTCCTCTAGATAAAAGGCATAGAGACAGATTCTGGCTTGGAATAGAACTTAGGGTACTTTTTATTCCAGGAACGGGTTTGTACTGAGCGGAACCCACGCCTCTTGGGTATTGGCCGCGTTTACTACCACCACGTCACAGAAGCTGGCCACTGGGTTTCCATGGTGCGAGGTTACACGGAAGCGACCGCGGGCGCTTGGTATCTGCACCAACAATTACCCCATTCCACGGTGCGTAGTCTGCAAAATCACGCATATATCTGTGAAATAGCAGGCCGTGAACAGGCTGCATTAGCCGGATTCACTTGCCAAATCAAAATAAGTCAGACACTGGAACAAATCTCCCATTTGAAGTTCGCAGTTCATTGTAGCTTTAACAAAGGCTCGTTTAACATCTGAAGGATGCTGATTGAACAATATTGAGCTTGACAGTCGCCGGCACCTTTCAAAGCAATACGCATGTATCTATTTGAAAGTACTAAACAATTTAGTTAAGATACTCAACTGAACACACATTAGTATATTATGGTACAGAGGGCCGGATCGAAAGATATGGCCCTGAGCCGGCCAGGGTGCGAGGGATATGGCTACGACAATCTCACCTCCGGCAACCGACGGCCCACAGACGGCTTGCGTTTTAGTCGGTTCGAGTCCGACATAACCTCCTCTACCGGTTCCGGCGTGGGAGGTATCCGTGGGGATTTTTCGCACGATAAAAAAAGGAGGGTCAACACCTTCTATCTGAGACTATGATACCCCCAGTGCGTGGTCAGAAACCTCCACGCGGTATACCCTGGACAACGGAGACGACAGCGCCTCTCTCTGCGCCCAGAGTAAACCGCGTTGTACTCTCTAAGAAGACGCTTGTCACACCCGTTATGCTCTAGGGCCTAGAGCCGGGTCAAGAGTCTAGGCTAGGCAATATTACACTCTGGCGTCTGAAAACCCGAGCTATTGTAACAAAATAAAACACACGTGTATGTCTGTGAGTTTCTGTGTGCTTATGACGCTTATTACAGCACTTGCCTCTAGAGTATAATAAAACTAATTTTATACATACAAATGCCATAGCAACAAGTATGGCGACAATGTGATCGAACACGGAACTATCAAATAAGTACCGACAAATATAACGTGACTAATGTGACCATGTGTCCTGTATTGAACAGGACTGTCCTCCCATTTATATGAGCTCCGTTCCAGTGTCCCGGAAAAGAGCTTCAGAACGCGCGGCGTCCTAAACGTATTTATGTATATCAAAATCCGTCTACCGATCCGTAGTCACACCAAATTGCCACACTGGTGTGACTACGGTTTATTTTATTTATCCGTAGTCACACTGTGTGAACGAACATTTTTTCTTACACTTTTTTTTCTTTCTCTTTCTAGATTTGTATTTAATATGCCTGCCATGCACAATTGCACATATTTATGTGCACCAGCAGAACGTCTTTTCTTTTCTAAAGAAAAATCGGAACGTCTCTAAGGTCTGCACCTAGTTACAGGTCTCTCTCAGTATTAAGCGACATTTTTGTCCAGCTGCAATCAATCATCGAAATTCGAACCTGGCCGCATTTGAGTCTCTCACCTCGGAGTCAGGGACCGCTTTCCGGCTTTCCGCATCCCACCTCACACGATCGAATCCTCGATAAACCGCTGTCCCGTTTTGAGTGTATAAATAAGTAGTCACCACATAATATCAAAAATGCTATTTCGAATTTACTCCGAAGCTGTGGTTCCCGCACATTATTATTCCGACGAAATCTCAAGCCGTGCCTATTGTTTTCAGAATTATTTATATTTACTGCTAAACTCAAACGATTTTCTCGCTTATTCGCGTGTACAAAGAACAGTATTAATAGATTTCCAAATAAGACCGCCTTTTAGATTTATTGGTTTAAATCAGTGACGAATATTTAATGCTGAACGCGACTAGACTAGCAAGTTTTTTTCGTTCGGAAATCTCCTTGGATACCCAGACTTGAACCGACTAAAGCCGCACTCCGTCTTGGATCTTCAGATATCGGGGTGTAAGATTTCCTAAAACACCCCTCGCAGGCACCCCGGCCAATCTGGTTTCAAATTAAGGTCCGTATTTACTCAGTCGTGAGTCTAGATTTATTACTAGACCGATTTATTCTAGACCAGCTTTTGCCAGTGGCTCCGCCCGCGTGGTTCTCTTGTAACACACTCCTAAGTTCATTGTGGGGAGCACTAAGTGCAGCGGTTACAAGTGTTACAACACTTTCTGCCACTTAGTCCCTAGCGTTTTGTATACCTATACCTACTTGATTCCTAAATCCACGCCTGAAAGCACTAAAGAGATCAATATCTATATGTCTCTTATTTTAATACTTGAGCTAGATTAATAGGCTATTTGACAACATTAAAAATATACTACAAAGTTTCTCCAGTTGTATGAGCTATTATTGTTTGTTTCGGTGTTATTATTTGCTTTTTCCTTGATTATCGCGAGTTTTATGGACATACTTATTTTGTGATTAAGTTCGAAATGGATACAAGTTTTGTGCGAGTCGATGATAACAGCAACTTACCTTCAATAGAGTGACGTCACAACTCACAGGCATCGCCATGTTTAAATATCCTAGCGTTTTTCGCGCACTTTTGAAAATTTAAACTTTAGCATTGATTTTTTAACATAATGCATTGTTTTTTTACAGAAATATTAATGTGATATGTTTATACTGTAATAAGCAATCATTTAAAATGGTTTTTGAAATCTAGTCAAATAGCCTATTGTTTCATTTTTACGTCACGTCACGTCTCGTCACGTTTTTCACGTTTCACGTTTTTCACGTCAATTATGATATCACCTAGTCTGATTTTATTTTATGTGACAACATGATAGTAAATTAAAGGTAGTCTCAGGAACGAGCATCATCATTATACTTTAAAATGCGTTAACAAATACTTTATGAAAATGATTAAAACCTGAAAACTCAGGTCAGTTAAACAGTTTTACAAAAACGACGACAAAAAAAATGTTAGGCGCAAGCGTTCTTACGCCTAACACGTTTTTTGTCGTCATTTTTTTAATGACAACTTAAGTGTCGAAACTTACTTTGTTGCTCATTATGTTATTTGATATTATAATTGCCCGCCAACTCGTCATCACCTCATCATTGGCAATTGACTCGCAAGCACTCATCGTAATCGACATAATTATGACCGACATACCCCCTCCCTAGAGTTGACACATTGAAACAACACAGTAATCGACATAGAACTACGAATAATAAGTCGATTAAGAATGGAAAAACTGAATCGCTCTTTCGGGACTTGAACCCACGACCAGTTCCTGACAGGGACAGCAAATGCTATTACCACTAAGCACTGAGCTACCGACCCTCCGCTGCTGACACGCATATCTCAAGTCCTCAAAACATCGGTGTGATAATTATTTCTAAATTAACTCTTGTCCGGCGGCTCCCAATCTACCCGCTACCCGAAAAAAGGCTAAGCCCACAATCATCAAGAGATCAGTACAATTACGTCGGCGTGTGCGCATCTAAGCGATTGGCGACGCTGCGCAAGACACGATGAGTCGCCATTACTGGACCACCCGGCCAATGCTGTGAGAGATTTGTACAGACTGTAGTAAGGCTCGATTGTACTGTTATTTATGTTAGTATTATTTTAATTGGAACAGTTAGAAAGGTTTTAATTTTAGCTTCAAATATTTAGAACGGTTGCTTTAAATCGATTAAAATTGGAAAAAGTGAAACGACTCAGACGGGACTTGGAAGTCTTGGAACCCGCATGCTACCGTCGTCGCCCCAAAATGGTTGTATAGGATTTAGAACATTTAAGGCTTAAGTTTCTTTAAGGATTCAATGTACTAACCTAACCTAAACTGTGCCTCGGAGAGCACGTTATCGTCGGTCCCGATTGTCATACTAACATCTATGACAGTCGTTAAGGGTAGTTGAAGCCCTGAAAATCCAACAACTGGTCTAAATGCAACAATTCGATATCGCACATGGATTGTGGAGGTCCGATAACAATCACTTCATAGAAAAATCAAAGTTCAGTCATTTCAAGGTTGGACTGGAAAAGGCGAACTCCGTAAGGCAGCGCTGTGTGCTGTAAATCACAGTTTTTCTTGTGAAGTATTAAAATTTCGCCTTAGTGGAATGTAAATCTGGCAACGTTGGCAGGTAACAACCTTGCTGACAAACAGATAATAAATGGAAGGCATTTATAACTTTCCAAACAAAGTTTCCAAACGACTTAACTAAATAATAATGTTATACTTAATTGTTTTTGGCAAATGGCGACATAGTACAGGAAAATTAGCTTGATCAGATCAAACTATGTAGAAGTAACTAAATACTAAATAGATATCATTAATAGTTTTCAATATACTAGCAAAAATATGAAGAAGGGATAATTTACCACATTGAGTAGATAGGTACCTGCTTACCAAAATTTGATGACAAAATATACCTAAACTTTGCTGACAGTCCACTGCTGGACATAGGCCTCTCCCAATAAGCTCCATTCTTCCGCCTTCCGCATGAACAGTGTACCACTCCCAGTCATCTTTTTCCGGTCGTCAGTCAATCTGGCTAGAGAGCGTCCCATCTTCCGTCTGCCTTTCTTGCGGTTTCCACTCCTGCCCCCCTAGACAAGTGGCAATTTGACGTTTTTGACACTCGTTGACGCCTGTCATATACGTCAAAACCCATACATTTGGCATTCTATCTTCTATATATAAAAATGAATCCCTATTTCCCTTGGTCACGCCATCACGCGTGACCGGCTGGACCGATTTCGCTAATTCTTTTTCAAGAACATTCCTTAAAGTACGGGTATGGTTATTACGGAGCGAAAAATTGAAAATTGAAAATTACTGTTAGGCGGTACGAAGTTCGCGGGGTCAGCTAGTTTCATCATATTATGCCGAGCAACGAATTTCCACTTGTTTAGAGGGTCTGGTCAGAATATACCCTTCATTTTTGGGCAACTGGCGACAGGATAAAACACCTCAAACTAAAACATTGTTTTATGTTCCCCATTCCTGTAGATCATTTTTATTACCTTTTATAAATAACCGCTAGCTGGGTAGCCAAAAACTGCAAACTAAAATTCACATCTATCAAATAAACTAGCCATCCTTACTTAGTAACTGAGATATTGCTCAAACACAGCCACGGAACTCGCCAGTAATATATCAAATAGATATTTCCAACAATATTAATTCACAGCCCCTCCGGATGGCAAACAAACGCATCTCGGTAAACTATCCCGTGTGGGGCGAGCAGAGTTAAGTCTCTGAAAAATGTTCGTAATATTTTAGGAGGCCGGAGGGCAGAGGGAATTTTGGATAATGTTTAGAGACATACGAGCGTAACTGCATGGAACACATTAGTTCGGAAATTATTATTTATCTAATGATGGGAGGAAGCTCGTGAAGTGTGGAAAGTACCTAGTAGGCAGAGTTTTGGCGCGAACACGATCAAAGAAACAATAGAGGTTGTATTTTATTTTCCAAAATTAGTGTGAGTTCGAGTTTTAATGTGTAAATATGGTGGAATTTTAGACATAACGTCTTGGAAAACGCGCACAAGTGTAGGAAAGTGAAATATTACAGTGGATTGTGACTTCTCGTGTTGGTTTCAAATCTCCGTAGAAGCCTTTAGTAAAGTTTCCACCACTTTACTGAGGCAGCCATCATCATCATCATCGTCATCATCATCAACTCATCATCATCATCATCATCCATCTATCCATCCATCCACCACACCACACAACCACAACTACTTGATAATGGCTAAATGCTAAGCAAGAAGGCAATATTTTTTTTTTTTTTTTTTAAACTAGTTGGCAGCTAGCTTCCAAAGCAATTTGCTTATTGAGTATTTTTTTTTATTTCTTTTAAACTTTATGCACAGTAAGTATATTGTACAAAGGCGGACTTGGGCATTAATGGGCAAGGCATGATGCAGAGATACGTTAAGATAGGTGCAGGCAGAGGAATGAACTATTTACGTGTACATTATATATATTCGGTACGTTAGTGGCTAGTCGGCCTTACGATTGAGAGGTCCCGGGTTCACATCCTGGCTGTTACACACTGACGTAAACCCCTCTTAACGCCAGCGAAATAGCTCAGCTAGAGTGGTCAACAGAAATTACTAACTTATTTTGAATAGATAGGTACAGATTTTTTCTTTTCATTCCCTTCATCTCGTCTGAGCACATTAAAAAAATGGACGCACAATAGTTTTAATTTAGTTAATAAAATCAAAATATTTATATTGATACGAACACTGCCCCCGCTCGCAGGGCAATAATAAAAAAATAATAAAGTGTCGGCGCGAGCCGGAGGGCGGGCGACGCCGCGTGCCGCGCCATGTCGAGCAAATCCAATTTTTAATAAACTCACTCTCTTAGTGGGCGGGTAGTAGCATCGCCATATAATGGGATAAAATTTGGGACATGATTTTTCAGAATACAGCCTCCGTGGCGTAGCGGTAGTGAACGCGGCCGCTACGCAGGAGGCGCGGGTTCGATCCCCGCTCAGTGCAAATATTTGTGTGCATTAAATATGGGTATTTGCATTCTTCTGGTCGTGCCTCGGAGAGCACGTTAAGCCGTCGGTCCCGGTTGCCATAAGAACATCTATGGCAATCGTTACGGGTAGTTGGTGCCCTAAAAAGTCCAAAAAAAAAAAAAAAAACAACGGTCTAGCTGCAAAGCTTCGATATCGCCTAATGTTAACATTGGGTCGTGGAGGTCAGATGGCAATCGCTTCACGGAAAATATCGAGGTCTAGCCAAATCTGTAGCTATGACTGGTAAAAGCGGACCCCAGACTCCGAGCTGAAAGCTTCGGATGCGACTGGGAATTAACGCTAGGAGGAAGAAGAGATGATTTTTCAGAATAATTAGTTTTTTAAAACGGACTTAACTAACACTACATTATTTAAAGTGCGTAAATACTCGTATAAAAATCACAAAATAAATCACTACAGCAATGTTCCTAATTTCAATATGTTTTGATTGTATTTCCAAGTAGGTAGGTATTTCTTTATAATTATTTTAAAAATCTTAACCTAAAACCAATTTATTTTCCAGTTTTAATTAGACGCGCCATTGTTGTTGTGTTAATTAATTTGATTTCCCAAAGTACCGAAAACATTTCAGGTGATAGATTCAATAATTAATTTCAGATATTGTTTATAATTAGGAATAATGTTGGGCCTTTAAACCCCAAAAAGGTAACACAATAAAAAAGATGTTGGGTAGAAATTGCTTCAGGCTTGAGGAAAAGGTTTGGTTTATTGACAGAAAAATCACTACCTATGTGCTTGTTCAACGGAACTTGGGTAATAATGACCTCGGAAGATGGAAGACACTTGATGGAAATACCGTCACGGATATTCTGCATTGCGTGTGCGAGTTCTAAATATACTAGACTGGACTTTTGTGGTTGAGAACAATCGGAGATATTATGACGAATATCTCCGATTGTTCTCAACCATCATTATCATCATCATAATCAAATGGTCAAATGAACGTAAGATTCTAAGTCTGACCAAGACCTTGCAAACAGAAAACCTCATCAGAATCTGTTCAGTTATTTTTGCGTCCATCGCGAACAAACAAACAAATATATTTTACCCAACTACAGCAAAGCCAAAAGAGGGTTATGATTTTGACAGGCTATGTATTTCGGCGATCTGTATCAGTATCAGGCGATTATATAACTTAACCCAAGTTTTTTTACACCACTTTGTAATTATATGCCACTTTTCGTTGTAATTTTATAACTCAAGAACGGGCTCACCTATCCAAACCAAAATATTTAGGCTTTTGAAGTCCGTAAGTATGGTATTCGGACTATTCAGTATATGGTTTATATGAAGATTGCACAAAATCGGTCTGGCGGTTCTTCATTCAGGCGGTACGAAGTTCGCGGGGTCAGCTAGTAGTATACATAGGTACTTATCCTTTTGAATAAAATTTAGAAAAATAGAAAATTCATACAACTGTCCTAGATTATCAGAACTCACTGTCACCGTTCGTTCCCCCAGCCGCCGCGCCGGTAAGAGACACTGTTTTTATGACTAGTGGGTTATCCGCATCGCGCCTGCAGTCCTTTCGCCATAGACAACTATTTTTTACTTTCACCCTACAGGGCTCGGGGCAAAAACAATGACTATTCAGCCTCACAGCCCTCTGAGGTCGCGGAGTTCATTCAGAGGACGATAGTTGGTTGGGAAATTAGAAATTTGCTGAGTGAAGTGTAGTTGTAGCAGATTGTACATTTTACGTACGAATATACCTAGCATTAGGTCGTACATACATACAAATAACCACGCCTGTAAATCCCGGAAAGGGTAGGCAGAGGTGTATTAACACCCACATTTTGCCAACTGCGATTTTTTTATACCACTTAGCAGACAAGCACACCACCCACCTGTTGGAAAGTGGTTACCGTGGCCTATAGACGTATGCAACACCAGAGGCGTCACACTCGTGCTGCGGACCCTGAAGAAACCTTCTAATGCCCGTCTTGAAGAACCCCATATTGTAGTCGCTTGGGAAAACCACCGCATGCAATAAGGAGAACTGCGGTACGTAGTCTACCTACTCCAAACTTAAACCCAATAGTTTCTCAAAAACGTTTGAGCAATATTATACATAACATACTTATTATAACCTGTAGTTATGTAAGTAACCGTTAGATAAGGTATAGCAGGGAGTCCACCACGAAATGGAGCGAATAAAAATTCCGGCGGCACATTGAAATAGTAGGTAGGGTGGTGGCACCATATATCGGCCATGTCAACATTTTTTGACCTTTGATTGATTGTAATTTTTTGGTTTATAGCATTTGCTTTCATGCAATGCCTTTTTTGGGTAGAGGGATACTGAAACTCCATTACTACATTAGTAAAATTACCAATTCTTTGTTATTTTTGAAAATATAGATGTTTTTTGTCGAGTATGTCGATTTCCCTTAATATCGGCCTCTAACACCCTAATTTCTGCCGCCCGTGACCCTAATATCGTCATACCTTTTCCAACGTGAATTTAGGTCAATAAAACTAAGTAAAGTTAAAAAATATAACGTTTTATATTCCAATTCAGGTTCTAATAAATTTTTTTAACGCTTATCTATCATTAATTTGTCTTTTCTTTATATCTTAGCCTTGAAAATTACAGTAATTGCTGTTATTATAAACTAATGATCACAATGATTAAATAAATTTAAGACAAATGAAGATTTCCAAAATATAATTATAAAGAAAAAATATTATTTATAAAGTCAACAGAAAACTTGACTTTCTTTAAAGGCTTTTCAATTTAAATGCACTAAACAGTGACGGCAAGTAAAATCTTCTTTAACCACACAAATATAATTTCGCCCACAATGAACTGTACACTTTAAGTGGAACCATTTGTATACATAAGTCACATTTAATATTTTTGGCTTCATCTTCTTCAACATCACTAATTAGTTCTACTTCACAGCCACCATAAAGAATTTAAACCTTTTCTTCTTAAAAAGGTAAATCATGAGGTTAGTTACGCTGTCCGTTAATATTCTCTTCTTCTATTTTAATACTCTTCTTCTTCTAACTACTAGTTTTATTTTATTTGACTGGTTTATGTTTTATATTCTATTGTCCAGATTTCTCTTTCTCTCTGTTAGATACAGAGAGAAAGAGAAATTTTAAATTAAAATTCTAGGAAGTCTGTCTTGTAAAGTGATCCTGGAAATTTCGTATTGTCGAAATGCTACTCTTCTTCTACTTCATCCTATCATTAATTCCCAGTCGCAATCGAAGCTTACACCTTGGATTCTGGGGTCCGCTTTGCCAGTCTTAACTGCGGATATGGCTAGACCTCGATATTTTCCGCGAAACGTCTTCCATCTATCCTCCACAAGCCCAATGGTAACATCGAAGCATTGTATTACTGC
Organism: Eilema depressum; assembly: GCA_914767945.1. NCBI lineage: Eukaryota > Metazoa > Arthropoda > Insecta > Lepidoptera > Erebidae > Eilema > Eilema depressum. The sequence continues at coordinate 20,402,664 of OU612025.1, forward strand.
CTGCTTCTTTGAACGGCATTTACTCTTATCTCTTATTCTACTATGACTACGGTCATAGAACCTATAGGGGTCATAGAACCTATAGAGGTCATAGAACCTATAGGGGTCATAGAACCTATAGAGGTCATAGAACCTATAGGGGTCATAGAACCTATAGAGGTCATAGAACCTATAGGGGTCATAGAACCTATAGAGGTCATAGAACCTATAGAGGTCATAGAACCTATAGAGGTCATAGAACCTATAGGGGTCATAGAACCTGTAGGGGTCATAGAACCTATGGTAATATAACCATAGGTTTGATACCTTTCTATTTTTGTTGGGACATGGCATACCTACCTGTTGACTAAAATTAAAATATCTAAGTATTTGGTCATTTTTACCACGTCCCTGTTTATTGTAAAGTTCGAAGGTTGTAAGAAATTATAGGGGTCATAGAACCTATAGAGGTCATTGAACCTATAGAGGTCATAGAACCTATAGGTATCATAGAACCTGTAGGGGTCATAAAACCTATGGTCATATAACCATAGGTTTGAAACCTTTCTCTTTTTGTTGGGACATGGCATACCTACCTGTTGACTAAAAATAAAATATAAGTATTTGTTCATTTTTTACCACGTCCCTGTTTATTGTAAAGTTCGAAGGTTGTAAGAAAGTAAGTACCCTATACAAAATAAAGTGGCCGTTATTACGCATCGATTCTCTATATATCGGCCGTAGCTGGCAAAAAAAGTTTTTAGGCGGCCGATGTTAGGATCTAGTCATCAAACAGAGCTGTTATTTTATTTTTAACCTTATTAATGTTACTGCTAATATATAAAATAGCTAAACCTATAGTTTAGTGTTTTCATGCATTTCCCCAATATCGACCAGGTGGCCGATATTGAGATTTATCCAAAATAAAGATCCCTAATCTCGACCCCCCGATTATTTCATAAAAAGTACAAATAAATTTAAAAACACACTACCTAAACGGTACTTCGACTATTTTTCTTTATTATAAAATAATATAAAATACCATAGGCATGTTTAATTCCATTCAAATACTTATCCACGGAGTGCGTCGACTCCGGGATTTGACTCGGAAATGCCAACAAACGACACAAGTCAGTAGCTGCGCGTGCTCTATTGCCACCTGAGCGTTCAAATGTGGAGGTACCCGCACCAAAATATGGGATGTTATTCGTATGGATATAGAGTCGCTTTTTGCATAAAAACGATCATAATTTTAGGGTTATTTTCATAGTTATGATCCATTTTTTCGAAGAGGCCGATATTAGGACGTGGCCGATACTAGGAGACTTCACCCTATGTACGGTTTCGCAGTACGAGTATCTAACTATGTCGATAAATATAGTTTATAAATAGATTTAAAATGCTTCCTCTGAAAATCATCACTCATCATCAGCATCTTAGCGTTAGTCCTGATTGCATCCTAGGTTTTCACCCCTAGCAGCACATCACTACCAGCAGCCACACATCGACATTAATCTGTGCACATGAGGAATGCGCGCGTTATTTTCGCGGGAAATGCTCGCGCGTCTTTAAATCTTGACATGTAACAAATTTTAGTGGATTTTTTAAAGCGCCGCAGTACATTGCGTCCCCGAAGTAATTATGTGACGAAGTAACAAATGGCTCACCGGCATTCCATAAGGAACAGTATTTGCATATCAATTTAAAACAGTGACAAGTTTATTTGGAAAATTTGAATAAAATTAAGTAGGCCGGGAGGAGTGATGTTCAGAATTGCTGGCGTCCATTAGACAGCCATTTTTCAAAGAAATTTAGTTATGTTTTATACATCGAAATATAATGTTTTTTTTGTGGATTATTTCGCGACTTATTACATGTTAACCACGGTCGTGCATGTGTGTAATCCCTTAGCATTATATTGGGCATGGTTATGGAATATAGGCAGGGGATGGACACCAACCAAACGAAGCCGATGGTGTCTTAATTATGATAAATTCCACTCGATTGCTTTCGTCGTAACCTGAAGGTAGGTTGGTCAGAAGATCTACGCTAAGTATACCTTGGGACACGCATCTTGGACTTAAATCACGAGACAAATGAGGCCCTGGCGCGCACGGATGTTTAGTTTTAATCTATGCTTGGTGAATTTGAGGTCATCCACTGCAGTAGCACCCAGTACTTACTATCCTTGGCACATATATTGTCACCACCAGTTAAAGGGTTAAAGACGCCCAAGAAACGTGTACTGCGCTTACAGAGCACATTTTAGATCTAAAATCCTATATGTTATCGACTCATCGTTCGCTTTCATTTGGTTGGTGTGAACTAGCATTGGCACAGATTGTTGCATACGTCCATAGGCCACGGTTACCACTTTCCATCGGATGAGCCGTGTGCTTGTCTGCCACCTAAGTGGTATAAAAAAAAATAAGATTGCCTAAATAGTTGGAACTGGCAACCCAGTAAGTTTAGATAGAACCCGAAACCTCAGCATTCTTACATCTCAACTTATTCTCAACCATGACGCTACCGCCACTTATAATTTAAATACCTACCTTAATTACTAAAAACAATAAACCCCATTATACAAATAACTACGCATTTACGTAACGACCCGGAGTTCACAATGTTGCCAGAACGAAAACCCAAATTACCCCTTATTACTGTTTCACTTCTGAATTTGCATAGATTTACTTAATCTGGGCCGCTGTTCCAGCGAGTTCCATAATTGTTATTATTATCGCAGCCTCCACTGACATTTTTAATTGCCCTCTTTAATTTATGACTCCCTAGTAACGTCAAGTGTCGGGAAATCGCTTGGTATAAATTTTCTTAAGATTGCAGATAAGGTAATGGACACTTCGTGCTGATTAAGGGCCAGCAATTAAAATTTAAACGGTATTTTCCGACACGATTGTGTTATTATGTCTTGATTATCGAACAATTATTAGAGTTTAGTGGATATTTAAATAATTATAGCAATAACAGTTGTTTTAATTGTTCACCGTTATGTAGGTACACAACACTAATAGTCATCTTGCCAAATAATTATTACAAGCTTCTTTCATTGAATCATATAAAATGGGTCAAAAAATTCACAACATGTGCAGGACTATACGGTGTAGAATCAAGCGGTTCAGCAACTTCCTTCGCCGCACCATTAAGACCTGGAATTCCTTACCAAATCACGTGTTTCCCTCTTCCTACAGTCCCGGGTTCTTTAGGCGGGGCGTGAAAAAGCATCAAGTGCCACCATTGTAACATGGTAGTGTTTATAATGATGAACCTCTTTGCCGAGACTCTTCCTTTAGCCTACCATCGGGCGAGGTGAGGTCAAATTGACGTGCCCTACTTACCTATATAAAAACAAAAAACAAAGAATATTAATCAACCAACGCGCCCTACTAACTTCTTTGAGTAGAACAAGTATAGCGATAACCCAGTTGCTAACTTAGGAGTTGATTTTCAAAGCAAGCTGGTAGAAATAAACTTAACTCGATCTAGTTTGTCGTGCACCGGCACCGTGCTAGCCATTGGGAAGCCAGCAGTAATCGGGTTATAAGGTCCTCTCGCCAATGTATCTTTTCGATGGACTATAAACCACGCTGTCAAGTATTCACTCCATTCATTAAAAAAATCACGTTAATAACTGCCATAACATTCAAAAGCCCTACTACCATCCGATGCTTATCCTACAGGCAGTATTCTCGTTCTATTGCCGCTCGAGTAAAGAGATAACGACTTGGCAGCCTGCTTAATGTGTCAGTGTACTGGGCCAACGGATTATTGTAAGTTATGCTCCCACTTGGCAGAGGCTCGCTTGGATAGTGCTCCAGTGTTACGTAAGGAACTGCAGGAGTGTAATCTAGGCTGAAATAGAACATATTTACGATTAAAAAAATATGTGTAGCCAAAAGACTATTGTTCCGAATCTGGGGGCCTACCATGAGCACTTTAAACAAGTCAATAATTTAACAGCTTTCATAATACCAAATGCAAATGTAACTTTGTAATCCCTACTAATATTATAAATGTGAAAGTAACTCTGTCTGTCTGTCGGTCTGTCTGTCTGTCTGTCTGTCTGTCACGCTTTCACACCCAAACCACTGAACCGATTTTGATGAAATTTGGTATAGGGTTAGATTAGACCTTGAGAAAGGACATAGGCTATGTTCGGTCGCGATAACCGACATCCACGGAGCCGCGGGCAAAAGCTAGTCCTTTATATTTTTGTGAGATTACAGCGTTATTTATGCAGTTGGTAGTATGTCAGCCGTTCAATTATTGACCTATTTTAAGAGTTTATGGTACGGGCTCTGAACCTTTTTTTGTTTGTTTTACGTGTCGATAGATTAATTGTTAATAGGGTACCTTTTCTCGTGTGGATACCACCCCCATCGGCCTTTCGGGAAGTTTATATCGGACTCGGACCGATTAAAACCACACATCGACTCAGGTACGCTCTTCTGCGTTTCTCTTCCTGTGGCTTGTCATGACATGATTTTTACGGGAACGATTACCATCTGACCCCCTTAACTCCGAAAGAGAAGCCGCCAGCCAGTGCTTCAGCTTGCAGGTGAGTGCTAGGGCTCCGAAAATCTTGGCAGCCCTCAACAGGCAGCCTCAAGATGAAGTTATGTCAAGTTGTAATGTACCCGGTTGACGCCAATAGAATTATCCCCTTATAGCACTGCCTGTCTCAAGAACTTTCTATCACTCGCAAACTCGCCGATAAGTATAAAACTTCGACATAACCTCCTCCTCCGGCTCCGGCGGGGGAGGTATCCGCGGGGATTTTTCGCACGATAAAAAAAAAAAAAGTATAAAACTTGAAGTCTTAACTGTATAAATGAAACAAAATATTATTATTATTAAAACTTTTGTATAATTACTATTAGCTATGTATGTTACAATTATCAAGACATGCCATACAAACGTTCACTCAACACTGTCCAGTAGACACAACTAACTAGCCTAAGCAGAGGCAGTCGCGGTAACTATCCCTTATTTATATCACGATAACAATATGGCAAGGCACTCGCTCATTTTGGGGTAGAGGCACAAATTTATACTGCGGTTAAGTCACAAATATGTGTTGGTGTAAAGTCACAAATGTGTTGGGGTAAAGTCACAAAGGTGTTGGGGTAAAGTCACACATATGCGTTGGGGTAAAGGTACATATTAATGCTAGGGTAAAGGAGTAATATTAGGGTAAAGACACAAATTTATGGTGGGGTAAAGTCACAAATACTTTGGGGCAAAGGCTCAAATGTTTGGTGTGTAAAGGCACAAATATATTGGGGGTATTGGAACAAATATTTTGGGTTAATGCAAACATTTCTTGGGGTATCTAACTTAATCCTAACATGTTTAGGCAATTAACAGATCTAGTGGAATTAAGACCTCTCTCCTTTTTGGAGATCTAATAAGATTCTAAGCACACCGGACACTGCCTCATTAAAAACTAAAAACAAATGATTACATACAATAACATTTTATTATTATAACTATTATCATCTACACGAAACAGTCAGACACGATTGAGGTACGAGTTCGTAACCGACCGCAAACGACAGCAGCAAGCGACGTGTCGTCGGGAAACTTATTTCTATGAAATACTGACCGACATGCCGCTAGATACAGAAGATATTGCACATCTTTATGGAATATCTTCTGTAGCCAGCGGGTTAGAGAAAGCAATGGTGTCGCAGCGACACAATGTCTGCTGCTGCTGCCGCATGCGGTTGACTACAGACTCGTACAGCCAGCGCCAGAACGATTTTGACTGCAAAGCCTCAAAATGATCTTAATACCAAGGTATTCAGAGCAAATCAAACTTTTTATTGATTTAAATTGTATTATCGTCTGAACTAAAGGTGTGTCAGAACAATCAGTCAACAAGAAGGGGGAAAAACAAGGCATTAAAATCATTTTGAGTACTTTTTTCGTCAAAATAGATCTGATGCTGACTGTACCTTTATTAATTCAATAGTCATGAAATCAAACATTCTCCTAAATACAAATAAGATCATGATTGGAGTATAAATTTATATTAAATGGTAATAAAATAGAAGTCGAAGTATACACAAAGTCGGTAACACTATAAGTGATACCTAGAATTTTTTTATACTACTTAATTCGCAGACATGCACACGGCCCTCCTGATGGTAAGAGGTTACCGTGGCCTATGTGCGAGTGCAACACCAGGGGAGTCACACTCGTGCTGCCGAGCCTGTAAGAACAGAGATCCTGTACCGTCAGCGCAAAAGATAAGTAGGACAAAGCCTTTGGTAGAATTTTTAGAACTGTCGCTTGCTTGTTTGCTTGCTTGCTCGCTTGACAGGGCCTTCCATGGCCCTAGGTCATCGGGCAGTAAAGGATATACCATAAACCACCTCACCATTGGCAACTGTGCAAAATATTCGTAACATAAACGCATCGAAAGAACGTAGCATTGCGATTGGTCGGCTTCGCACACACATAGATTCACAGTAGGCAGGCGACCAATCACAATGCTCCGTGCTCTCGATTCTTTACGTTACGAATACGAAAATGGTGATTTCCGCACTTGAAAAAAAGAAAAGGTCGCTTATTGAAAAAGACTTTCTTAAGACAAGCTAATAGGCTATTTGACAACATTAAAAATATACTACAAATTGTGGCCATCCTATTAGAAAATAACGTTAAAAGACCTACGAGACTACAATATACTCTCAAATATGTGTATTTTATGAGAATTTCAAATATAAAAATGTTATATTTTGTTGATTTATTGTCTATGACAAAAACGCTCGTGATTGGTTAGAGCTCTGGGTGACGTCGTTGCTCCCAAAATATCTCCAGTTGTATGAGCTATTATTGTTTGTTTCGGTGTTATTATTTGCTTTTTCCTTGATTATCGCGAGTTTTATGGACATATTTTGTGAATTAAGTTCAAAATGGATACAAATTTTGTGCGAGCCGATGATAACAGCAACTTACCTACAATAGAGTGACGTCACAAATCACACGCATCGCCATGTTTAAATATCCTAGCGTTTTTCGCGCACTTTTGAAAATTTAAACTTTAGCATTGATTTTTTAACATAATGCATTGTTTTTTTACAGAAATATTAATGTGATATGTTTATACTGTAATAAGCAATCATTTGAAATGGTTTTTGAAAATTAGTCAAATAGCCTATTGTTCATTCATTTTTTGATATAAAAATACCTTCTTTGGCTTCTAAATGAGTCAACATGGTGGTTGAGGAGACATTTTATTTATCGCAGAGTGATTCAGAAAAATGTTTTATACAGTGTACAGAAGATGTAATTACTTTTGCCTTCTCTTTCATTAGAGAGAGATGATAAATGATACGTGAATGACGTCACAGAATGTATTTAATTCAACCCTGTATGACGACATAGATATATTTTTGTGATGTATATTGTAGTAAAACAAAATGTCTAACAGATTAAAAAAATTGTTCTACTGTTACCAGCTATAACATTTAACAATTATTTTTAAGTATGGCAAACATTATTATCAACAATTTCCTAAATGCTATAAACCATAGAGAGACAAGTTTATAAAATAAATTGCATGATATTACTAACTTAGCTACCCATTGTCGCGGCCCATATAATGGATCTTTCGATTTGAGGGTAGATTAACATTTTAAAAGCTCCGAAAAAAGTTCGATAGCTAGAAAACGGTGGGAGTGTAGAAAAAAGAGTACATTTTAGCCCTTTTGTAATTTTTTAATTAAACCAAGACATTTTGATTTACAGGTGTAAAATCTCGCCAAGAAAACGAGAAAGTTCAGATAAAAAACCAACTATCAAAGTGACATTGACAAAAAACAAAATGGTGGATTTTTGGTTGGCGCCAAAAATCCGCCATCTTGTATTTTTTTTTTTTCAATGTATATTTTCAAGTTGTGATACCAAGTAGAAATAATATTTTCCCATTACAATAAAGTACATGGTCACTAGAATTGGAAGTTTATAACCATTTACAGACCATAAACCAATCCTGAATAAACCGAACACAACTATCACCGAAGATATCAATTCTTCTGTTGACTCTTTCTCCTTCTACAAGACCGCTGTGGCATTTTCTCTTCAACATTCTCCTGTGACTCTTGCAAGACAGTCTTTCTTGAAGACCTCCGAGGAGTGCCAGCTTCATCAACATTACTCTTTCTCCTACTCCTAGTCAGTACAGGACTCCTATCTTCTGCATCTTGTCTCAAAAGTTTAGACTTCCTTTTCGAATTCTCTTTATTCTCCACTTTCTCCATCTCCATGGGGCATATCTCTTGTGGTTCTTCATTCCTAATATCGTTAATTACGCTGTCAGTAGTGGTTTGGTATGAGCTGTCGAGTGATTCTACACCAGATCGGTCGAAAAGTACGACTTTGATAGATTTTCTGGTTGATTTTTTATCAGTGGTAGCCGACTTGAGTATGCTGCGTCCCGGCGTTGCGTATAAATTGATTGGAGTTATCGGCGTTTGCTATAAAGATACAAATAATGTACATATATTAGTCTTCTTTTTCATCCTAGCGTGAATTCCCAGTCGCATCCGAAGCTTTCATCTCGGAGTCTGGGGTCCGCTTCACCAGTCTTGACTGCGGATTTGGCTGGACTTCGATATTTTCCGTGAAGCGACTGCCACCTGACCCCAACAACCCAATGGTGACATTAGGCGAAATCGAAGCTTTGCAGCTAGACCGTTGTTGGACTTTTTAGGGCACCAACTACCCGTAACGACTGCCATAGATGTTCTTATGGCAACCGGGACCGACGGCTTAAAGTGCTCTCCGAGGCACGACCAGAATGCAAATACCCATAATCATGCATACAAATATTTACACTGAGCGGGGATCGAACCCGCGCTTCCTGCGTAGCGACTGCTAATTGAACGACGAGATTTGTGCAAGCTTTCTTCTCTTCTAACCAAAACCATGGTATCTATGATGCGAGCTTTGAATGACACTGTGATTGAGCTCTGATAAAGAAAAAGCAATATCTTTCTTCACGGTTCCTGGCGAAAAAGGAATTCAATTCCATCTCTTTATGTGAAAGTCGCGGTTAGCAGTTTTCCCGGCTTGCCAGTGAAGTCAGCTTGGCCTAAAGATCTTACTGGATCTCTACACAGGTCTGTATTATTGTATGTAATTTAGGTGCAGCTGGTAAAAACAGCCTAATAATGGTACTTACCGGTATGGGAGCGATTCCATCATATTCCATATTCTTCCCCATGACTGACGCACGAAGCATGGCGAATGATGCAGATCTCTGTAACAGAAACGTACTTTTTAACAACGAATCCGAAGAAGATGGATAATAAAGTCACGTCGTCGTAGTTTTCAGTGGCGAGTAGTCCTTATAAACCGATTCCTGCGGGCTTGCTCTACAAAGGGAAGCCGTGGTAAAGATTGAATGAAATTTTAAAGAATTTAGTATGCTTACTATTCAAAGAAAAAGGAGTTCGAGCCCCGCCTGAGCTGTTTTCGCTTTTTTTAATCTTAATCGTGGTAAAGATGTTTAAATAATACACGAAATTAAAAATACAGAACTGATTCTAAGATGCAAAAAAATAAAGAATCAGTATCTGAATTCGGAACGCCCATTATTTCATACAAAATGTCTATGATCGTTCTATAAGATTCTTGACTGCCTCTGTGGCGTAACGGTAGTGAACGCGGCTACTACACAGGAGGCGCGGGTTCGATCCCCGCTCAGTGCCAATATTTGTATGCATGAATATAAATATTTACATTGGTGTGGGTGTTTCTATGTATAATGATTATGTAATGTATTAACAAAAAAATTTTTATCGAAGTATGCATATCCGCATTCTATATTCTATAACACAAGCTAATTAAGCTTACCATGGGTCTAGATAGCGTTGTGTAGAATGTTGAAGAATATTTATTTTATTTATTTATTTATTTAAGATGTAAGATATCTTCCACAAGCTTCCCTTTTGAAAAATTTTACCCTTCGCCACGGGAAGTTTTGTTAATTTAAACCGAAATACTGTTTATAATTTCATACCTTGGTTGCCGATTTCTTGGTCTCGTTCGACAACACAGCCTTAAGCAGACTGTTCTTGCTGCCAGGAGTGGCAGACGCCGGAGACTTGGGGACAGGAGAGCGCACTGGAGACAGAACGCTGAAGAATCCTGCCTCGAACTTCTTGTTGTCACCCCCGGCTTCGGACACGAGTACTGAAGAACTGTCTTCTTGTTGGTCCTTCTTGGCTTTCCTGGCAGCTGTGAAGTGGAAGATTATGATGTAAGTTTTGTAAAGGTAGGGTGTAGAGGGTCTTACCAACATCCTTGAGGGCCTCACGGATGTTGGTAAGTCAACAAAAGCTCTGGTCCAGGATTCCTCTCAGGGTTGGAAGGTCAGACGGCAGTAACTCAAATAAAACCAGTATAAAAAGGAGGAGTAAGTGGACCTTTTTGGGGTGGTTATGTCGGACTCAAGGTGAGATTGTCTGAGACATATCTCACTCACGTAGCTAGCTTAGTAAAGGCGGCCACCCACTTACAGTTTATCGAACGACAACCGGATGATATCGGTCTGTCAGTTCATCGCAATAGCCCACACACAGTTTCGTATACGATTTTGGACTGACGGATAATATGTGTGTGGCCGCTTGACGATTCCGGTCAGCAAAGACAATTAAAGGCCGGACAGTCTATGGCCGTCGGCATTTTATACGTAATAACATTAGACTAAAAGAATAAAATAATGTAATTATTTTAGTCTGAGGTAATAAAATTATGATGACATTGATGACATAAGGACTGCAGGCCGCCGGACAGTGGGTGGCCGCCTTAAGTCTCATGAAAGAGAGTCACTATTACAGACATGTACCATGTTACAAATCTTTCTTTCTTTACATACATACAAAACTTTCAAATTCTAACCTCAAAAATTAACAGTCAGACGTCACTAGACTTCAAAATCTCCCACGCTAAAGGTATAAATTCCGAAGCCGACCGCATACTGCAACTGCAGACGTATGCAGCAAATACAGTGTACCCATTACTTGTTAAACTCCGAGGCGGATAAATGGACCATTGAGAAGCCGCAATGCATTAAGCGTATCTGCTGCGTGCGTCGCAGTTGTCGTATGCGGTCACCTTTGGAACCATACCTTAAGGGAACCGTTTATAAAAATTACATACAATTATAGCGTCGGTAGCTTAGTGATTAAGGAGTCGGCCTTACGATCGAGAGGTCCCGGGTTCGAATCCTGGCCATTACACTACCGACGTGAACCCACTCCTAACACAAGCAAATTTAGCTTAGCTGGAGGGGTTAACGGGAATATTAGTAATTTCGGTTGCTAATATTCTTTTTTAAAGAAAAAAAAAAATTTAGGCAACTGACCTGCTATCATGTCTCGCAGTCGACTAGGGGCACTTGTGGCTTTGGTGACCTTCTTAACGTTGGCTTTGACCACCTTCTTCTTCACCTGCACCGGTTCCTCCTCCACCCAACCTCGGGAGCGGAGTGCCTCCAGATTTTTGAAACGAACGTCTACGTTTTCCACCTGAAGTTGAAAATAAAGTTTTTTGATATTACAAAAATGCCCGTTTCTCATAGTGTCCCTTTCGAAAAATGTCCCTCTCAACCAATTTAACCATTTATTACAACTACATACATTATAGTCACGCCTATAAATCCCCGAAGCGGTGTTTTATCAATCTCCCACATTTTGCCAACTATTATTTTTGGTCCCACGTAATAGAGGGCAAGCCTATTGTCGTCAAGCGGGCATTTACTCACTTTATTATATTTTTTTTAGTTTTTAATTATAATATGTGATATTTTTTGCTAGCTAAAATATTAATGAAAATAGAGTAGTAATAGTAGAGAGAGACATTTTGCGAATGTACAGTCAGAGCTCATAAGTGCACTAGCACATCAAGGCTCAAAATGGTGTGGCGTGCGGCCGCCGCGCGGGCCTGGTTTTGCGTTTACATATGTGTGTGTGTGCCATTACATACTAATACAGTAATTTACCAACCTAGTAAATTAACTGAAAGCTAAGAGCTAAGTGGCTGAAGCAAGGTACTATGATTCACAGTGATTAGAGATATTTGTGGTTCGATTCCAGCTTATAACGATTTTTATATTTATGACAAAAATATAATTTTAAGTATTATAAAGTAATTTTGCATAAAGTTGGCATTCTTTTTACGTTTTATGTTGATCTTTGCTAAAGTTTAACAAATAATAAATTCTACTTAAGAAACATATTTTATTCATCAACCTGATATTAATTTTTAAATGAAACACAAAAAGTGTTATTGCAAGATCGTAGGATTCGAACCATCAACCTTTGCATTTCCATAAACCTCATGCTAGAACCACTCGGCCATGGGGTTGCTTAAGTAATTATCGATAATATTCCTACGGAAGAACAATTTATGTGTGTGTGTAAGTTGTCTTAAAAGAAAAAGGTCACAAGTAGCGCTAGAATGTTGACGCTACAGTTACGTAGGATTGCTACTGCACTTTTGAGTTCTACTGTACGTTTTGCGAATAAGCCTGTTAGTCCACGCATTTGCGTGCATGCGTGTGCGTGCATTTGTACGTGCGTGTGTGCATATGCGTGTGTGTGTAGTACCTGCATGAACACCATGTCCCAGAAGCCGTGCAGGTCGGCGGGCGTGACGAGCGCGTGTGCGTGTGTGTGTGTGTGTGTAGTACCTGCATGAACACCATGTCCCAGAAGCCGTGCAGGTCGGCGGGCGTGACGAGCGCGTGTGTGTGTGTGTGGGTAGTACCTGCATGAACACCATGTCCCAGAAGCCGTGCAGGTCGGCGGGCGTGACGAGCGCGTGTGTGTGTGTGGGTAGTACCTGCATGAACACCATGTCCCAGAAGCCGTGCAGGTCGGCGGGCGTGACGAGCGCGTGTGTGTGTGTGTGGGTAGTACCTGCATGAACACCATGTCCCAGAAGCCGTGCAGGTCGGCGGGCGTGACGAGCGCGTGTGTGTGTGTGTGGGTAGTACCTGCATGAACACCATGTCCCAGAAGCCGTGCAGGTCGGCGGGCGTGACGAGCGCGTGTGTGTGTGTGTGGGTAGTACCTGCATGAACACCATGTCCCAGAAGCCGTGCAGGTCGGCGGGCGTGACGAGCGCGTGTGTGTGTGTGTGGGTAGTACCTGCATGAACACCATGTCCCAGAAGCCGTGCAGGTCGGCGGGCGTGACGAGCGCGTGTGTGTGTGTGTGGGTAGTACCTGCATGAACACCATGTCCCAGAAGCCGTGTAGGTCGGCGGGCGTGACGAGCGCGTGTGTGTGTGTGTGGGTAGTACCTGCATGAACACCATGTCCCAGAAGCCGTGTAGGTCGGCGGGCGTGACGAGCGCGTGTGTGTGTGTGTGTGGGTAGTACCTGCATGAACACCATGTCCCAGAAGCCGTGCAGGTCGGCGGGCGTGACGAGCGCGTGGCCGGGCTCGGGGCGCGCGCACGCCTCCACCAGCGCCGCGAACTGCTGCAGCTTCTGCGACATCAGCAGCCGCGCCAGCCCCACCGCCGACAGCACCGCCTCCTGACATACACAGGAACAAACCTGGTTACAATGTACCCACACATTGCGACCGGAAACGGTTCGCATTGTGCGGTATGAAAGGAAATTCATCCCCCGCACACTCCACTCCGCAAGATTTTTGGGGCACATGTCAACCGAACCTACAAGTCGATACAAGTGCTAACGAGCACGTGTACCGTGGAAGGAAGACGCTCTGACAAAGGCTTTCCTCTCGGATTTAAGAGGTCAAACAGTAGTTACTCAAAAACCCATATAAGCTAAAACGAGACGCAGGATAAAAGTGGGTATCCGACGCTTGCTTCCAAGTCAGACAGCAGTCACTCTGAAATTAATGTAAGCTAAGTTGAGACACAGTAAGAATGAGTATTTTGGGCTAACAAGTAAAAAAGGGGTTTGTAACCAGGTTTAACACTAACAAAAAATGAATGATAGTTTGGCAATCTTATCAAGTTTGCTTACCTGGACAGAGACAGGCAGGATATTCTGTTCGGATATCTTCTCCCAAGTGACACACATCTCGGTCATGCGCTTGACCTCGGACGCCAATTGCTTTCGGAAATAGTCCACGCTGTCCATATCACTTGCGTCTTCATCTAGCAAACCTAAAAACAAACCATTTATATTAAGATTAGCTGTTGCCCGCGGTTTCGCTCGGCATGTGTTCAACATTCTCGTTTCCCAAGGTCCAATCTATCTCTGTAGTCCTAATACTCCTAATACAAGCAAGAGTATATTAGTAACAATAGTAACAGTAACTTCGGTTACTAACATTCTTTTCGAGTGGGCTTCTGGAGCCTGAGCTCACATACGTCTGAGAACGACGTAGGATTATCACAAAGTACATTCAATCAATTAGCCTCTCCAAATGTTGGGAGGCTTTGGCCTACTGTTTCCACGCTGGCTAGATAGATTGGTAAAAGGTTTTACAACACACCTGCTCATAAAAGTGATATTATTTTACCGCAATTAAGCACGGAATGACACCTATTATAAAACTGTGACTTTTTCATTGCTATTATTCACAAAAGTGAGTTATAGATTCTTTTTTAAATTTTATAGGAAGTGTCTATAATTGTCTATGTTCTTAAAAAAGTTTTGATACAAAAAATAACGTGTTTAATAGTACGAATAAATTAATACGCCTATTGTATGGTCATTTGATGCATTTTCGTATTTAAATAAATAATTTCAACTTGTAATACTTGTGTAATAAACAAAATTTTCCCTCAAATTTAACTTTTTTTTTTCTCTAAGTACAGAAAAAAAAACAGAGTAAAAAAAAAGTTAAGTTCAAACCTCATTTTTTTTTAAATATGGTCGACCGCCATTGTTAAATGCGCGCGCATAGGAAAATGAATTAATTTGTAGTACTGTTTATTTAGTATTTGTAGTATTATTTTATTCGCAAGTGTGTTGTAAAACGTCGTATGGCACGTGTGAGCATGATGATTACCGTCCTCGGCTGTCTTAAGACCCTCGCCTGGCGGCTCGGGTCTCAATGGCGCCTCGGCGGTAATCACCAACGTTGCTCACTTGTACCATAATGTACTATTATTTCGAGTTTTCTATCTCTCACAGTGATATCGTCTGCGGATTCTTCCGTTAGTCGCCTCTTACACCCTTCGGATGTGATACTTGTATTTTTCTCTTTCACCACACGTCTGTCAGTCACTACGGTTACGTAGTTAAAACTTTAATTAGGACTAAAATTACCATAACCAATTTTACGTGATAATGGCTCTTAATATTTTCTTTAATATGTATTCAGTAATCGTGTTACGTTTGAGTTTCAGATGTAGTTTTATACAATGTGTTTATTTCGGTTATTAATCCTAACATTAGGTAAGTATGTGGTCCTTAGACTAACACCCGTATTCACAAACAATACTGTGAGGTCTCATAGTGTGCTCGAGCGCATAGGGCTGGTAAAATTAATTCATAAACATCACGGAGCAGTATCTAACGCAGTGCGTTCCCTCAACGAAGTATTACTTAAGTGTTATCAATGAATAAACAGGCTTGCCAAAACGAACGCACTGAGAATTTGTCGTTCTTTGCACAGTTTTGGTAGTACGCATAGCGAAGTATTGTTTGTGAATACGGGTGTATGACTAGGGAACAAAAGTTTCCGTTGGTCCGGAAGGGGTCCGAGACGGCGTACCCCCGATGGCCGATAGGGCTGGTATCCGAGGGGATTACAGCACGATAAAAAGGTAGCACAAGGCATCCAACTGATGCATTGCAATTGAAACGATTCTGATTACTACAGTGACCATTATCACTATGCATGACGTGAAATGTGAGGTAGTGTAGACGGTGATGAGAAAAAAATTACTAAATTCTCGCGTTCAATGATATTCAATAAGGTTAACGGGAATTACGAGGAATGTGCGAGTGGATAAAGAACCTCCTATCTCACTGAGCCAGTCAACCTGTGACCACGGCTGGTGTAACCTAGTCGAAACCGTACATAATCGCCTTAATTCCCGATAACGTCATTCTATATTTTTTATTCTACTGAGATGGCAGACAAGTAAATGCCAACCTGATGGGTAGTGGTTTCTGTGGTCTATAGACATATGCATCACCAGAGATCCTGTATCTAGTCTAGTCTAGTGTAATAACACACATATTACCGTTTACAGCACTTTCTGCTGCTCTGTCATTAGCAGAGGAGGATTCCGAATATCAAATACAATTAAAGAATTTATTCAAACATCCTCCTAAGGATAAATCACAACATAAACGAAATACTCTGTCGTCCATTTTAGAAGGACACTCAGATAAAACAAGCAGGACCAAAGAACTTGCCGAATATGTTGAGCACATTAAACAGAGAGGTCTAATGATATTGGTCAACAAAGATATACAGATCATGAAGGTAATGAAACTTAAGAACAGCATCAGCGAGATCAATAATGTGACAAAGGACTACGCCGAACAGGTACAAATGTACTATGACAAAACTGTAGGACAGGGTGAAGAAATGGTATACAGTGAAGAGATCATACTGTATGATTTGGCGGAGATGGCGTGTAGGATGCTCTACCAGAAACAAATGGCAATTGTAAATAGTACATTCACAGCACTTAACACACATATGAGCGAGTCACATAAAGCCACCTCTTGGAGTATAATCGAGACAATCAAACAAGAAAGTGCAGACTTAAAATCACAAGAGTTCGATAACATTTGCACGAAATACAGGGTGTGTAGACTATACCCTGCTTTCACAGATCATTGTGGATATTTTCTAACAGAAGTGCTACAACTGCCTAAAAAGAAGCTTACAGTATTTTACAAAGTTTTGAGTATGATCGTAAGTAACAGTGAGGAGTTTATAGCAATAGTTACGAAATTAAAGAAAGATAAGGATGCTGTGCAAGAAGTATTGAAAGAAATCTCTAAAGCACCCAACATGAAGGGAGTACTAGAGTTATTCAAAGATGTCTTTAGTCAAAAATTTAACATTATACACATGCCGAACATCACAGATATAATAAAGGCAGCATGTTTAAGGATTCTATTGGATACTGTAGACGAATTATTCGAACAAGAAGACTACAAGACTCTCCTCTTACATTTAGATACTACTATAACAAGTATGAAAAAATGGGTGAATGAGAAGATCCCATCGATTAGTATAATTCTATTGAATTTCATCAATCAAGTGTTTAAAATAGTGTATAAAGTAATAAATGCTAATCAAGATACTATGAAAAAGATTGATAAGTTGATTGAAATATTAGTAGGGGATAACACGATAGTACATGAAGATTATTACAAAACTGTACGTGACCAAAGGAACGAACTGTAAACTATAAAAGAAAAGATATTATAGTACATTATGGTACAAGTGAGCAACGTTGGTGATTACCGCCGAGGCGCCATTGAGACCCGAGCCGCCAGGCGAGGGTCTTAAGACAGCCGAGGACGGTAATCATCATGCTCACACGTGCCATACGACGTTTTACAACACACTTGCGAATAACATAACACTACAAATACTAAATAAACAATACTACAAATTAATTAGTTTTCCTATGTGCGCGCATAGACTAACAAAGGCCATATTTTAAAAAAAATGAGGTTTGAAATCAACTTTTTTTTACTGTTTTTTTTTTCTGTACTTAAAGAAAAAAAAGTTAAATTTGAGTGAAAATTTTGTTTATTAAACAAATATTACAAGTTGAAATTATTTATTTAAATACGAAAACGCATCAAAAGAACATACAATAAGCATATTAAATTTATTAGTACTATTAAACACGTTCTTTTTTGTATCGAAAGTTCGAAACTTTTTCAAGAACATAGAAACTTAACCTATTAAATTAAAAAAAAGAATCTATAACTCACTTGTGAATAATAGCAATGAAAAAGTCACAGTATGATAATAGGTGTCATTCTATGCCTATTTGTGGTGAAATAATAGCACTGTTATGAGCAGGTGTGTTGTAAAGTAACTTTTATAAATGACAGTGAAAGAAATAAAAATTGTTTTTTCCTTTCCCTCTATCATCAACAAATCGTCTACTTAGGGGCTGTCCATTAATCACGTGAGGCTCAAATGGAGGGGGGGTTCGGAAAAAATCACGAAACATCACCAGGGGGGAGGGAGGGGTATATTGAGATATCACGTGTATTTATTTTTTCTTATAACTCACGATTTTTGTCACGATTCTTAGTTTTTTAGCATTAAATTAAATAATGAATAAAAAAATACACGCTAGCCAAAATCACGTGTAGTCCAAAACCTCACCACGTATCACCATCACCATGGGGGAGGGAGGGGGGGGTTAAAAAATTGCTAAAAAAACATCACGTGATTAATGGACAGCGGTAGTGAACGCGGCCGCTACGCAGGAGGCGCGGGTTCGATCCCCGCTCAGTGCAAATATTTGTGTGCATGAAATATGAACATTTGCATTGGTCTGGGTGTTTCTATGTATAATATGTATGTATTTACAAAAAAAAAAAAATGTATCTAAATATGTTTATCCGCATTCTAGAACCCATAACACAAGCTAGTTAAGCTATGCTTACTTTGGGTCTAGATAGCGTTGTGTAGAATGTTCTACAATATTTATTTATTATATTATTATTATTTATATGTGCTAGTGCTTGAAAATAGACTAATCAGGTGTCTTGACCAGACCATGACCAAGATACGATGGGGTTGACGTTGTATAGATAAAAACCCCAAAAAAGGTGTCATGACCACTGTCTGTCCCAACAACAACTATATCACCGACAGCCCTCTACAGAGCTTGCATGAGAGAGAAAAACAGAAGCACATGTGCTGTTATACGGCAACCGCCATATACAGGGCTAAATACTTAAAAAATACAGGTATGCCTGAGAGATTACCGTGGATAGCTTGCTGGCGCTCTTCTATGATTTGGAGTGAAAAGAGTGAAATACCTCCTCTCAAAGGACTGCGCCATGACTTGGGAGTTGCAGGTAGTAGCCCAATGTATTATAGCAACTGCAGTCTTACAGCAGCTGACTTGTCTCTTGTCTATCAACAAGTCCATGATGAATGAAAAAAATTCTAAGAATTTGAATTTGAAAAAAAATTCTTACCATCATGAAGTTTCTTCTTCATTTCTTTTCTAGCATTGTCTTTGCCCCTAGATATTGTCACACACGGACTTATCTTCTTAGCCTCTTCAGAAATTTGCTCTGGAGTCATCGGTACATTCTCTATCAGTTTCGGAGACCGTAACCTCTCCTCCGAGCTTGACTCACTCTTTGGCACTGGGTTCTTTGGAGTAACGGACTTAGATTCTTTCGGCATTGATTTCCTAGGTGTTCGGTTAACAATAATAGGAGACTGTGGTGCCGGTAATGACTTTCTAGAGCTACTGCTTTTCAAAACTGGAGATAGTTTTACAGTTTGGTCTATTTCACTTGATGAACTGCTCTGTAAAGGAAGTTTTGCCACTTTACTTTTTTTCACATTAGGTCTCGTCACTCTTGTTTTGGTTGTCTCCTTCTGTATAGGCTTAGTGTCTACTGTTGGCTTCACATTCTTATGTCTGCTTAGTTTAATTTCTTTCAAAACATTCGGTACAACAGGATCAAACGTTATATTTGGTCTTTTATCCCTTCGTTTAGCAGACGTCAGCTTCGGTAAACTTGTTAAGTTTTTAATCTCAGGTGGGCGGAACGCTGCATTTTTTGGAGCAAAAGAAATGTTATTTGAGATTGTGTCTTTAATCTCTTTTGTTTTGTTCGCTGTTTTAGATGTTTGGGACCGTGTGACTCTGCCCGATGTGCTTGGCTTTGGTTTAGGAACTGGTGGGGGTGGCACAAATTTAAGTGGTGCATGAGCCACTCCAGCGACAAACGGTTTCTTCTTTAGCGCTGCTGATTCCTTCTTCTGCTTCTCTTTTTGCTCCTTCCATTTTTCTAGCTGCTGCCTCCTGTGTTCTTCTTTCGTCTGAACTACCGGAGCAGGAGCAGGGCTTTGGCATTTCGACAAATCTCTTATATTGTCAAAGTAAGAGAGACGGCTGCTTTTTCTGTATTTAAGATTGTCCTCCAACCTTTTCTTTATCTGAAAATTACATTTATCCTATTATTTTGCTGTAAGTAATCAAGTGGAGAGTAACAAGCAATTTTGGTGTACTCATGCAGTATATTTTACATCAATGTCCAGATAACAACATAGGTAGTAATCAGAATGAATGAAATGACACTATTATATTCAAATATTCGATAGGCCTAGGTGTTGACCCACATTTCGCCAACTTTAATTACAGTACAATACTATAGGAGGGGGGAAGTCAATAGTCATGGACCATGGGCTGTACTACTAAACAATAATAATACTAATTATGGGTCATTCCACATTAGATGCAAGATATATCTACATGAATACACCATGATATACCTACAGTATTAGAATTACAAGAGGTAGGCATGATGAATTGAAGATTCTAGCGAGTTAATGATAAAAACAAACCCCGCCTGCTGTGCTTCCAAATTGGGAAGGTTTGCTTTTGTGCGCTTTCTGATGATTCCTCAATATTCTTCCGAAATCAAAGCTGTCCTCTGAAAATGAAACAAGAGTTTCAAAGTATTGCTTGGCTTGGAGTCGAATATGACAAGTTTATAGTACTAAAACTTAAAGTGCTACAACCAAAGACTATAATTTACTTTAAACATGATAGCCCACTTACCCATGACACCTGAAAAGAAACTTAAAAAGATTATATTAATAATTTCACACTACAACGCAACAAGCAAGCAACAATAATTTGAAATAACGTAACTGTCATAAACAAAACAAACTGATAAAGTCATAGACTCATAGACTTTTTCATAGACAGGGAACTTATTTTTTTCTTAACCCTCTATTAGTTACCGAGGCAAAGAATCAAAGATATTTTAATAAAATTGTTATTTTTTATAATGAGGCAAATTTTTTTTTTTTTTTTTTTTTTTTTAATAATAATATAATCATTTATTTCTCTTTCACAAAGGTACGGTACAAATTGCATAAGTATAACATACAGGTTCGTAAAATTACTCGTTAGCCTTTGTGAGAGGCTGGTGTCTGTAGTAGGAAAACCTGTGTTACAGATCCCCAGGCTCCCACCTCTTGGACTACTGTTATTAAGTTACAAAAATATTCACAAATGCAAATAATTGACTATTAATAATCTTTACAGAAAATAAATTTAATTAAATAGGTAATAAATTATATTGATTTTATTATGATAAGACTATGTTAGTATATGTGTGTGTGTTTATATGCGTGCGCGTGTGTGTGTGCGGGATTGTGTGTGTGTAAGTGTGTGTGTATGAGGGTGTGAGTGTGTGTTTCGGAGTATGTATGTATAATGTTCTACCATTTTTATGACAAAGATCTATGGAAACTTTATTTATATTACCTGTGCCAGTAAGTCTTCTGTGTCATCATAACACAAGCCTTGCAACCAAGGAGTCAGTACTTTTTTCAGTTTATATTTGTTTAAGTGGTATATGGAAAGGAGACAGTTAATTTTATTGTAGAGGTATGGACCCAAATAACAATAGAATCTGTGAGCATGGGCTGTTCTATAAATAGTGTCAGGCTCAAAGACCCTATGTTTGCGGCGCTTTGATGCATTGAGGGAAGGATCATACCCTGATAAAGAATGGGCTTTGAGTACTATGCGAAGAATAAATAGTTGTCGTACTGTAAGGACCTTGAATTCTTGGTAGAGTTCCTTCGTAGGATAGAAAACGGACAGGAAGAGTGCTACTTTTAAGACCGCTCTTTGGGCACGTTCTAATTTCTTTATTATAGTAGGGGCAGCACCTCCCCATGACGTGATGCAATACGTTAACACAGATTGACAGAGGGCAAAATAAGTCATTTTTAGAACGTGTTTGTCCGAAATATGGCGTAAGTTCTTAAAAATATAAATTAATTTTCTAGTTCTTGACGTCATTAAGTCTATATGAGCTCTAAAATCCAGTCTTCTGTCAATAACAATTCCCAGGTACTTAATTTTATCTACCGACTGAAGTTCCTGGCAGGTACAGGGTGTGCGAGAAGTATCAGGGTCAACACAAGAATGTGCAATGAGAGGGGTAGGTGTCTCGGTGTGCAGTTTCCTATCTTTTAGTCGGAATGCTATGAACTTAGTCTTACCTATGTTTAAACATAGGCGATTGTCTCTGAGCCAGTTCAGTGCTTGATTCATACCTTCCTGTGCACATTTATACGCTTCCCCCCAAGAATTACCTCGAAAAACCAGAGCAGTATCGTCAGCAAATGTGATAATCCTTCCATTCATAAGATGTAGTTGGCAAAGTTGGTTTATGAAGACAAGAAACAAGGTGGGGCCAAGAATACTGCCCTGAGGCACCCCTATGTCAATGGGGAGCTCATCACTACGCACGCCATCCAGCTGAACACATTGAGAGCGGTCAGTAAGGTAGCTCGCGAAGAATTGACGTTGCACGCCCCGAACACCCAACCGCTCCAGTCTGTCCAGTAGTAGTGGGACAGAGACCGTGTCAAAAGCCTTGGCTAGGTCCAAAAATATAGCGATTACTTTTTTCCGTGCATCCATATTAGTGACCACAGTATTTGTCAGTTCGTGAACTGCGTCACTAGTTGACCTATTTCTACGGAAACCGAACTGAGACGCAGACAAAAGCTTATTCTTCTCCAAATAGTCCACAAGTCTTTTATTTACAATTTTTTCGATTACTTTAGAGAAAGCAGGTAAGATAGAGATAGGCCGATAGTTGTTGACACAGTCTCTGTCACCACTCTTATAGACAGGATGAATGAGAGCGCATTTGAATGCTTTGGGGAAGGTTCCCGACGAAAATGCCAAATTACAAATGTAAGCAAGGGGCTCAACTAGAATACCTTTGTATCTTTTAATGAAGACGTTGGAAATTCCATCTAAGCCAATCGCAGAATGATTTTTAAGATTATTTATTGTTAGCTCAATTTCATCAATATCTGTTGGTGAAAGAACAAATGATTGCGACAGAGTTACAGTATGTTGGGATAAGGTTGATGGATTCGATCCTGCGATGTTACCTACAAGACTCTTACCGATGCTGACAAAGTACCGATTCACCGAGTTAGCTGACTCTAAATGATTATTGTTAGAAATCAGCGCGGAGGCGGGAGTTTTAGTATTATTTGTATGTGTAATATTTTTAATTGCTTTCCAAAGTTCTTTTGTGCTGTGTTTAGCCTTATCAATTTGGGATCTTTCATATTCCTTTTTAGCATTTTTTAGTAGTAAGTTGCAGAAAGTACGATAACGCGAGTAAGTTAGTTTATACACTTCATTATTTGGGTGTTTTCTAGTCTTGGCAAATAATTTGTCCCTATTCCTTATACACCTCAACATGCCCTTTGTTATCCAGGGTTTGATTATTTGCTGGCGTCTTGGAGTGGGTAATATTTTGGTGCAGCTGCTTAATTTATTGTTCAGGGTGCTGATGAGAAAATCTACCGCTTCGTCAACATCAGTCATGGATAGTACCGGGTCTAGGTCGTGTTTGGTGAGACACCTATCAAGGGAATCATAATCTACTCTTCGGACTATTTTTGCAGGCTTATAACTTTTCGGAATCATATCAAGACTCATCATGATGCTATAGTGGTCGGTCAAAGTTGTACGCGCGACGAAACACCTAGCAGGAAGTTTGGTCTTAAGGATGACATGATCAAGACAGGTATCAGTATGAGTTGGGAAAGAATAGGCCGGCAACATACCATGGGCAGCCAGAAGGTTTATGTACTTTTCGGCTCTACTATCGACTGAGGTGCATGAAATATCTAAGTTGATATCCCCAGTAATAATTACATTTTTAAAAGACCCTAAGCTGTTTAGTATATTATTCAGGGATTCGAAAAAATTTGTGGTGTTTGTATAACCGGGAGCCCGATAAATGGCAAGTATAACCGTACTACTGTTCACCTTTATCATAAGGCAGTTTGCATCTATGAGTGGCGGTTCAGAGATAGTGTAAGTGTCTGTTGCTTTGTAGTAAACTACTACGCCCTCATTTTGTGTATAGTTGTTTGTTGTGGATGCATAACTATATCCATCTAACTGCGGTATGATGCGGTTATTATTGTGAAGCCAACATTCAGTCAAAATAAGTAAATCCCAGTAGATGTTGCAGCCGTGCAGTAGTGTTTGTAATTGGTCAATATTCCCATGCACACTACGGATATTTTGAACAAGAAAATTTAGGGATCTGTTTAGAGGAAAAAGTTTCGCAGCAGTAATATCTTCAATGTCACAGACAGTACTATCGGCCAGTGACATATTATCTAGATCGTAGTTAATAAGTGAATTATCGCGATCGAATGTGAGTGTAGGAGTTATATAACCTCTCATAAGATGTGTGTAGCAATACGGAGCTATAGCAATAATATGTCATGTTATGTTGTTGATGCTGGCGATGAGGTTTATGCAAACTGTGTATCCAGGCAGTCGAAACATTGTGTGTTTTATTTAGTATAAGCAAAATTAATAGTATAATGGTAGTGTAAGTAGTGTGTCTAGCATGTATAGTAGGTTTAGTGTATTTAGAATAGGATTTGTATGTGTTTGGTAAATTATAGTTAGAGTATATGTGTACTTGTGTAAGTATTGATAATAATTTAATACAATAACATAACATATCAATAGTAACACAAAAAAAGCAAATTGGGGCGAATGTTAGTCATATTTTTTGCATGCTTAGGCCCATAATATCGTCCTCACTATCAATGCGAATGGTCGGTTGTCCTTCCTTGAGTCTAATAAAAACTTTCCCAAACGAAGTCCAGCAGCTGGCCTGGTGGCGAGCTTTAGTAAACTCTCTGGCCAAGTAATAAAGATGTCTGGTTTTACTAGTTAGATTATCTGTCACATAAACCGGTACAGGGTTTCCTTTAATTTTGAGGAGACTGGTATTCATTTTCTCTTCTTTTTTCTTCTCTTTATTGAAGGAAATCACAGATTTAATAATATTTTCTTTACGTAAGACTGAATTAAATTCCACTATGATAGGTCCGGGTTCGTTTTTTGTTTTTATTCTGAGAATGTCACGAATTTCGGTATCCTTAATGGGCTGATTTAGAACTTCTCCAAGGTGCAAGACGTGGGCAATTAGATTCTGTTTTGATTCAGGTTTGGTTAAAGGGATATTTCGGATTCGATAGATGATGATTTAAGGTTTCGCTCCATCCGATCCACCCTAGTCTCCAAAGATTTTATTGTTTTTTTATAAGTTGAATTTTCTTTTGAGACTTCTTCCAATCTTTGTAAAAGGGTGTCATACATGGTAGACAAAAACTCCATTGACTTCTGGGTCTCCGTACTTTGCTGTTTAATGGCTTCCATATCCTGTTTTATTGACTGGAATTCCGCTACTTGTTTACTCTGGATTTCACAAAGAAGCTCCTTTAGTTCGGCGATAGTAACCTCTTCATGTTTACGCTTAGCTCTTCGTGGGTTAGTACTTGATCCCTTTACAGTATTAGACTGTGTTTTTTCGGAGGCAGTCTCCGATTCCTGGGTTATAGTGGATTGATTTGGAGGAATAGGTTGTGCTGATGCAGAAAGCTGCATGTCCGGGTGCGGAGTTTGGTTATTAGGCATGTTCCTTTATAAATAATAATATATCCCCTTCTGTAAAATTTTCCTTTAATTTTTGGTAATAAATATTAAATTTCTATGACTTTTTGTTAAAAAATTGTCGAACAATTTCAAAAACAAACCACAGAAAACTTGCAAAAAGAATAAGTTACTTGGATTTGATCTTGAGACACAGTTTCACAAGTCGCCGTCCCCGTGACCGCGCCACAATGACAACGAAAGGAGTAGTGAAATTAAGCTTCAGTATTGAAGGGTGGTAAGTATTGGTACTAAATACTATAATGTAGTAAGTTGCTTGCTCTTTGTTGATTATGTTGTCCTGGTACTTAACGCTGAAGATCAATAATGAAAGTAGTAGTTCTGTCTCTCTCACCCGTACACTGGAACTAAGGCGATGGGTGGGGCTCGGGGCGGGGCTCGGAGAAATAGTTGAACAAGTAGACCTCTTCACCAGTTATGCACTCCTATTATTTTATCTGATTATTTTGTATTATTTTATTTTATAATTTAAATTTTATTCAAACTGAAATGGTTCCGACCCACGTCTACTCGATACCGAGGTCCAGGGGGGAGAGGAATTAAACAAAAACACTTCTTAGGGGCCTGTGGCTAGGTCCACGTGAACTGTTTCCACCATAAAATGGCCTGGTATACCGTACAACATTAGCTATCCGTAGTAAAAACTCTAGTCATATCGACCAAGCCACTTAGATTTTTAATTGTTGTTATGTTATTCTTGCTGTTCATGGAAATATTAAAGTGTTTCCATACAATTAATTTCATACAATTTGCCTCCTTTGTGCATCAACGACGGACGATAAAACATGCCGTTATCATTCATAATATAAAAGCGGCTAGTAAGTAAAATATCAACAATAATGAAGAAATTATAGCAACATTAACAAATAAAATGCAATACTTTCATGGCAATACAGTTTTCAACTTCCGGCTGTCAGCTGATAGACTCCCTATTGCTTTCCAAACCTATTTCGATTTTCGCAAAGAAATAAAACGTCAGGCACCATTCAACATGGGCTTAAAATACGCGATCAAAAGCTAGTTTTAGCTGAAATATTGCTCTAATTGTAGCGTTATTGTTATTATAGTTTCATTTTACATGTACGTTGTGTAACTTTATTAGTAGAAAATGGATACGTTCAACATAGGATACTTCAGTTATGGCGTTTGTTGATCATTAAAAATTACGTTCGGTTCATAGTTTTTCCTTTATATTTGATGTCAGCTTATCGTTTGTGATCGTCTGTTTAGTTCGTGTTTACGTGTTTAATGAAAAAATGGTGAAGGAGAAGCCTAATTCGATTCGGATTTATGACGACGAGGGATTTAGACGTCGTGCGGCGTGTATCTGCGTTCGTTCTGATGCCGAAACAGAGGTTAGTGTGCTATTTCTATTGTTTTAGTGTTAGTGATGATGTGGAATGGCGAGGAGACATTGCAGCTTATTGTGGTGTTGCGTAGGTGCTCCTGGTGACGTCTTCGAGACGTCCTGACAACTGGATAGTGCCAGGCGGTGGTGTCGAGCCCGAGGAGGAGCCCTCAGTGACCGCAATGCGCGAGGTGCTCGAAGAAGCTGGCGTGATTGGCAAGCTGGGCAGATGTCTCGGTATTTTTGAGGTATGCTGTTATTACTACATGTATATGATCGCGAATTTACATTTGTCTGACTTTGAAAAGTTTTGTCAATAATATGTTTTTGCTCAACCAAATAAATACCACATGTAATGTTCCTAAAACCACCAGATTGCTCTTTCAATAGAGTTTCAATAAGAAAAAACACCATGTGTATGTAACATGGTGTTTTTTTTTATTAGTGAAACTGCTAGGACCTCAGCATCAATGTTCATAGCAGAAGCTAGCAGTGCAGACATATTACAGTTAGTTGAAATTACTAAATATTATAATATCAGACAACAATATGTTTAATTATCATCCTATTGTGATACTAAGGACAAAAAACCTTTGCAAATTTATGGTCTTTGTTTCTCTATTGTTAATAGAGTCTATTATTGTAGTGTTATACTATGAATGTGCCTTATAGTTTCAGCAAAATCCGCTTATCTATGCAAAATTTATAAAATTAAACTTATTATTCATGTTTGGAAATTCATTAAAAAGTAGGCAGTTTCTTTATAATATCTTGGACCTAAAATGTGCTGTATACATGCAGTATATGTTTCTTTGGTGTCCTTTGAGGATAGCACCGGGTGCTATGGTGGTGGATAAACTGAAATTCACCAAGCATAGATTATTATAAAACAATCTGTGGGTGGCAGGGCCTTGTTTGTCATGCAACTTAGGGCCAAGATATGTGTCCCAAGGTATAACTCTGTGTAGTTCTTAGTAATAGTGGGAAAACCTAAAACATTATACAGGATCCATACTGTTACTGAGAATATTATGTAGAATACATATTTGTTTGTAATATAAAACTAACTGTGATCAGTGGTTTCACCCAGAAACACATAACTCATTGGTGAAAGTGTATAATTAATATTGGTGAAATTATAATAAGTGTTATACACCAAATTATAAACTAGCCAGTATATCCATACCTATATTTTAAATGCGAAAGTAACTCTATCTGTCTTCCCACTTTCATGCCTTAAACACTGAACTAATCTTGATGAAATTTAGTACAGGGATGGACCAGGCCAGAGAGGACAGGATACCTTTTGTCGTGATGGAGTCCATCCTGTTGTCTACCCGAGTGATGTTCAGACACATGGAAGTGTCAAAGTCCTGTCCCATACATATACCCCAAAAAGGAATACTTCTGTGGAGAAATATCATCACAATGAAGGAATATGGTCTTTCTGTTTAAAAGACAAGTTCTTTGACCCCCAAAGTAACTTCCCCACTCAAGATCTTGCTGGGAAAATATCAGTCCTACCATCTCGACAGCCTCTGTGGCGTGACGGTAGAGAACCCGCTACGCAAATATTTGTATGCATGAATATGACTATTTGCATTGGTTGTGCCTCAGAGAGCACGTTAAGCCGTACGTCTTGTTTGTATACGAATATAAATGAAAGTCGTTATATATAAGGGAAATGGATGAAATGGTCCATTCAGAAGGGCTGATCACCCAACCAGTCGGCAACCAACGGCGTCCCCAATGGAAGTAGTAGTAGGACCACCTTGAAAGTTGTCGATTTTGTCAATATAAGGGAATTTGCAAACACATTGAATATTCGTATGCTGTAACAATGTTTATAAACGGGCAAGATTACACAATAAGTCATTAGGATGTGAGCCAAAGAAAATATCATGTACCTCGATGTACTTGTGTCGTACGTTACTACTCAAACTGTGGATATAGGAACAATGCAGTGTTTAAGGAAATAGCCAAGAATACGGTATGCCCTTACGGTGGTATCGTATCACGGGCTGGTATCCGCAACTTTAAGTCACGGCGCGACTTTTGCGTGACCTTATCATCTTCTTGTCATACCGGTATCATCAATTTGCTCCTAAAGTAAAAAGTGAGCATGAGAGCATGTTAGGCAGTCGGTCCCTTGCCAACTGTGGCAGTCGTTACGCGTAATTGGAGCCTTCAAAAGTCCGACTAGTCTAACAACATAACTTCGATATCCCCAATTGGTTGTGAAGGATGCTGGAAGTTACTTCACGGAAAATATCGTAGTTTAGCCGCATCACATTTAGACTGGAAAGCCGACTCCAGAGTCTGGAAAAGGCTCAGAATGATGCTGAAGGTAGGAAGTGAGCGCATAGCAACTACCTAAAAGAGAAGAAAGTGATAGCTACACGGAATGCAAAAAATCAATCACGCACGATACATCTGCAAAAAAAATCCGTAAAAATAGCTGAATCTAATTTGTGACTAAGCCAAACTAGTACTTTTAATATCTACGTATTGGAAAATTCTACGTTCACTAATTCATTTTTAGCGCTCACAACCTTGAGACAGCTTAGAAAGGATACTTAGTGCAAATACAACGGATTAAGGACCTAAGCATTAGTTGATAAAAACTCGGTACTTACTTCACGTTTTTTGTCTGAAGCCTTTCGTGGTTAAGAATCATTCTTCTTCCTCTTAGCGTTAATTCCCAGTCGCATCCGAAGCTATCAGCTCGGAGTCTGGGGTCCGCTTTTGCCAGTCTTAACTACGGATTTGGCTACACCTCGATATTTATGGTTAAGAATCATTCATTCGGTATTATCTGCTATCTATTCATTTATAAGGAGGTCATTCAACAAAGAACTAAAGTTACTGACATAGCTCGCAAAGTAAACTCTATTGAAGAACCGATGGCCGTTGGAGCAAACGAGTCTTAGAGTGAAGCCGTGAGAACATAAACGGAAGGTGGGACGGAACGCCCCCCTAGGATTGACACCTTAAATCGGATTGGAGAGGATGGGGAGCAATGGCGCACATTGAGTGGGAGATGCCTATGTATAGCAGTGAACTGTAATATGCTAATTGATTGTTTGATTGATGATACTCATATATAACTACATATTCTAACAGAAGAGTCGGAACCGCTGAGGCTACACACTTCCCTTGTCAATCAGCAAATGAGGGTGGCTTGGATCTCTGAAATCTGGGAGATGTACATAGGGTGTCTATAACTTTCATCTACATATTCGTAATTTTATCCATTCTTGTCACTCCACACAGTCCATCTTTGCCTTGATATGTCGGCTGTATGCAGCCATCATTCATCCATCGGCTCTTTCTGTTGGCTACAAATATACGCTCGCCTATTTCCCGGGGTAGGCAGATACAACAGCCCGTCATTTCAATCCTTACAAACTTCACAAGCTTCCTTCACTGTCATTGAATCTTTCATGCAAGCCCGCCATTTTTGAGTGCTGTAAATATACTTTAAAAAAATAAAAATAAGTATTAGGCTAAGAAATGCCAGGCATCACGAAACTTAAACATAAATGTCATTCTACATTTTTTCTCTTGAATTAGTTTACTTGGGTATAATAATTATATTTTATGTCCATTCCTTTGCACATTTTAATGGCTTAAAGACTGGTCGACAATATCACGTACTGGTGAACCCATACATTTGCACGTTACGTTACGGCTATCGTTAACGACACGGTGCTGACATCGTCATGCCAGCCGTAATCCGTTACATGCAGACTTGCACTTTGACTGTCTCTGCTCTTCTTCTTCTACGCTACATCTTCCTAATGTAGCTCGACTTGGAGCGAACATATCTGAAATGAACTATTTGAGCCTAAAGGCCTCGTCCAATCAGAAGTGGTACACGCATCGCAGGGAACTTAGGCCCCCGTAGACTTTGTGAAGTGTTGCTACCTTTGTGCCGGTGGGGGTGGACATATCGGACTCAGATCGACTAAAACCACACGCTGCGATGTGCCCGTTTTAGGTCAAGAATTGCCGGATTGAGGATTCTCATCCTCAATCCGCAATCTCTGCCATGCCAGAGGCATGGCATAATATCCCTCACGCCCCGGCTGATCCAAGGCCATTTCAATGGCCTCCTCGCTACCAAGACATAAATGTTGCTATCTATGCGTATGTGCAATCGTGTGTTTAAATCGTCTCGAGGAAAATCGGCCTTAACCTGTTAATGTGTACCCAGCACAACATTCCGCTATGCACAAATAATAGCGAACGCTCGCGTCTTTGGACGGGATATTACTTTATAGGATAGGGGCGCTGTTTATTTCTAATCAAACATACCGACGGAGGAATGTATAAATTATTCAGTTCCATGCAGAGCTTGCCTGTAAGAAATTTACGATATCGCCCTTTATATTGACGTAACGACAAATCGGAAAATGTCGAAGTTAATTGAAGGTCCGTGACCCTTAACCTTTTTTTCCGTGCACGTGACCGTCTTACTGATATTTTTTCTTGTTTTTATGAACTGTGCTCTCGGTAAACAAAGACCATAACCGCTGTAGGGAAAACGACATATTTTTTCCTTTTTATTATTCGATCGATTGACGTTTAACCATTTATTACGCCTATTGGTTAATGATGATGTGGACAACGCGTGCCTAGAAGCAACCTATTCACTCTAGACATGAACAATTTTATTCTACATTATAGTTATAGTTTTCCGGAAACAGATTGTTCCACTGTTTATCAGTACGTAGAATCAACCCAGTCGCCAAAATGTAATGAGTAGAATATCCAGCATGTGACGGTGGTATGTTGCCGTATACCTGGTAGTGCGATGATAGAGGATTTCGGTTACTTAAAGGGAATTAAGATAGGTAAGAACTCGGGTCACACTATCAACTATATTATGAGTACAACATAAGAGGCAATTTCACCCTCGCTGAGAAACTCGAAATAAAACCCTGTACCAACCCGTCTGGCTAGCGTGGAAACAGAAGGCCAAAGCCTCCCTACATTGGCAGAGGCATATGTCCAGCAGTGGACTACGATAAGGCTATTATTGATTTTATTGAATTTCACTCTCGGCCTGTCTATGTCATCTCTCTGTCCTTACAAGGTCGGCAGCACGAGTGTGACTCCCCTGTTTTTGCACTCGTTCATAGGCTATGGTAACCACATACCATTAGGAGGGCCGTGTGATTGTCTGCGGCCTAAGTAGTATAAAAAAGGTGACCCAAAAACGGCGTGCGATTTTAGTCAGTTCGAGTTTCATAACAACTTCCTCTGGCTCCGACGGGGAGGTATCCGAGAGGAACTCCGCATTAGCACATGGTTCGGTCGGTCGGTCTTCCGGCATTGCTGAATATCTCCACCGCCAATGTAGTTACTGAAAAGACTGTTAACACGTAACAAAGTTGCTAATAATTCTTATCTATAAATGGAACAGAAACGCTTGTCATTTCCGCAAATCGTTCCTAGAAGGTAAACAATGCGGTGCTGTGAAACTGCTGAAACTGTAAAATGACGTACGTAAATATTACAACAAACTAGAAGATATTATGGTATAACAGGATTTCCCCTTTCAAATTTTGTACCGCCGCAATAGACTGAAGTATTGAGTTCGTACAGATCATCGCTTCAGTTGGATTGCAAAATCAATCAATTATTAGCCTTTGCAGTCCACTACTGGATATAGACCAGTCTGTACCAGCCACCTTTTTCAGGAGGGGTTCAGTTCGAAGGACCATTAATATGTTTCCTTGTTGTAAAATAAAAATTGTGGGTATAAAGTATTCATAACAGTGCTATCATGAAGGGGTGGTAAAAAATATGTTTTTCTAAAGATGCTGTCGATTAGAATGATTTTGAATTGTACTTTGTACATGATAGTAAGTTGTACACGGGACACTTTACAGAGTCCGCTGTCATGTGGTGTATGACTTCTTGCAAATTCTAATAGATTTTTGCACGAAATTCATATAATATTATTTGCACGAAACAGGACTGCCTTAACCATTGTCATACGAGTGACTGGTAATCTCCTAACCCCTGTGGTGTCTCAGCGCGGGCGCGGTCCACTTTGTTACCGGTAATAACAATGAACGCTTTCGACTTCAACTTCTGAATATATTACCAACGTCATCAAATAAAATATAGACGTTGCTAACGTCACGACGGTTTAGATTGTTTATTAAATGGCAATCCTACTTATATTTATAATTTATATACTACTTAATCCTACTGATATTATAAAATGTTCATAAGCTTCCACAGTTTGTAAAAATGTTTGGATGTTTGTTACCCAATAACCATCAAACGGCTGCACTTATTTATACAGGGTCAGAAGCACGAGTGCAACTCCCTTGGTGTTGCACTCGTCCGTAGGCCGCGGTGACCGCTTTCCATCAGGTGGGACGTGTGTTTGTCTGCGACCTAAGTGGTAAAAAAAATTACTTTAATTTTAGACAAAATATTAGAGTTGAGACTCATGTGCGCCTCCGAGAACGCCATTATCCAAGTAGCAGCACACTGGGAGCACAATTTAACAGTCGTGGCGCTATTGAGACGAATGTATAAAATACTTCAAAATTGGGAAAAAGCAAGGAGATTTATAATCATGCTACACAATTAACACAACACAGACACGTGAACTGTACTCCGGTCTCACTTATCTTCGTTACAGCCATCGTAATTGCGTTTGCAATAACTGTCATAAAACTAATCGGCACACCGATTGCTGTGCTTACGTCACGCGTGTTGCTATTGTTTACTAACTATGAACTAAGCTAACTAAGACCTTTAAAACGAAACAAAAAATAAAATAAAAGAGAGTTAGGAAATATATAACTTCGGACACGTATCTTGGACCTAAATCGCAAGGTGAACGAGGCTCTGGCGCCCGCGGATTGCATTGTAATCTATGCTTGGTGAATTTTCAGTTCGTCCACCGCAGTAGCACCCCGTGCAATCCTCAAAAGACACCCAAGAACCGTGTACACTGTGTACAGCTACAGCGCGTATAAGGCACATTTTGAGCACATTTTAGGTCCAAAATACGTGTCTGGAGTTATACCACCAATCGCTACGGAAAAAGGCCCCGGTAAAAAACACAAGAGGCAATTTTTTTTTAACAAACTTCTTTACTTAGTCTAAACTGCTTGCCATAGGCAGGGCATTCATCCTCACAAATTGCGATCGGAAACGTTGCGCACTGCGCAGTATGAAAGGAACTTCATCCCACGCACGCTCAAGCTGTGGAATGAAGTCCCTGCTGTTGTTTTCCCAAGCGACTACAATATCGGCTTCTTCAAGAAGGATATAAGATACCCCCCGGGGGTATTAACGCCCCTAGTGTGTAGGTAATAGGTAAATTGGTGTGAGGCTGCTTATTATTATTCCACCCCCCCCCCCCCCCCTTATCTTATGCATCGCTATGGAAGGAACCACTCCTAAATATTTTGATGGCTACAACACTACAGTCGATGGAGCGAGCGTCATTATTTTAAGTTTAATCTATTCTTGTGTTGACACATTCGATTGTTATTTATTTCTACTCTTATCGTAACTTATTATTCATTATATGCTGATGGACATGCAACGCAATTCATTTGCACTATTTATTTTAAAAAAATATAACATTCATGCAATTTTTATAAATACCACCATTCTTCTAGCGCGTGTCTCGCTTGCATCCGATACCTTGGGGCCTAGGACTTACTTTCTGGCTTTTTCTTCTCTGCTCTGCAGCAGACAGTAAAACCATTGCCACTTATGTTATACCTCATGAGTCATGACGTGAAGCCAGTATTGGGTGTCTTTTGAGAATAGCTAGAGGTGCTACTGCGATGGACGAGCTCAAATTCACCAAGCATAGATTATTACAAAGCAACCCCGCGGGCGTCAGAGCCTCGTTTGTCTTGCGATTTAGGTCCAAGATACGTGTCCGGAGTTATACCTTTATATTACACCTTGTAACAATGCAACGGTCAGAACACAGCTTAAAGTAAATTTAAAACTAATTTAGCGCGCATTTTTAATGCTTATGTGAAATTATACTCATCTTTTCATTTCTGTCAAAAGCGATTGCAGTCCGACAATTACCCTTCGGTTTTATAATTGTTTCGGACATTACTAAATTCTTTATTTTTATTTCATAAACACGAGAGAAAATATGTAGCAAGATATAGGACAGATTCACATTAAGGTCCATCCAACCCCACCAAACGGACGGCATCGGCCCGGATTTTACAATCTTTAAACAAAATTAAATCTTATTATCACAGTTTTTGAAGTTTATATTATCAAGTCACGCACAATAGCTTGACAGCGACGTGCGGCGGCAAGACGCACGTCAAGCTGTCATGCGTGACTCGGTAATATAAACTTCAGGGGTTGGACCTTTATAAAGCAATTCTAAAACTACCCGAAAGATAAACTTGACATTTTAAAATGTTTTACCCCTTATACTCCGACACACGCGGCGGATCTGTGGTCATAGGCTAGTAACTAGTAATCAAAGTTTTTGTTTTCCTTTTTTGTCGACAAACGAAATCCTACGAGGAAATGGTTCTACTGAACTCGAAATGACTAAAAATAGTGCACGCATAACTTGATGATCCTCGGACCAAAAAGTCATAGTTTTCCTACCCCTTCGGGTATTTATAAACTCACTAATTTTCCCTCCAGGGCAGGCAGATATCAATCAATCAGCCTATTGCAGTCAACTCTCCCACTGCGTCCGGTCCTCCGCCTTCTGCAATTACTCTGTCCCATCCGGAATTTTCACTTTCCAATTTAATTTTACAGGAAACTAACAGCTGTTGTCCGCGGCTCCGTCCGCGTGGATGTCGGTTATTGTGACCAAACATAGCCTATGTCCTTTCTCAAGGTCTAATCTACTCCTATACCAAGCTTCTTCCTCTTAGCGTTATTTCCCAGTCGCATCCGAAACTTTCAGCTCGAAGTCTGGGGTCCGCTTTTACCAGTCTTAACCACGGATTTGGCTAGACCTCGATATTTTCCGTGAAGCGATTGTCATTTGACCTCCACAACCCAATGTTAACATTAGGCGATATCGAAGTTTTGCAGTTAGACCGTTGTTTTTGGATTTTTGAGGGCTCCAACTACCCGTAAAGACTGCCATAGATGTTCTCATGGCAACCGGGACCGACGGCTTAACGTGCTCTCCGAGGCACGACCAGACCAATGCAAATACTCATATTTCATTCACACAAATATTTGCACTGAGCGGGGATCGAACCCGCGCCTCCTGCGTAGCGGCCGCTACGCCACGGAGGCTGTCAATAAATCTACTCCTATACCAAATTGCATCAAAATCGGTTAAGTGGTTTAGGCGTGAAAGCCACACACAGACAGAGTTACTTTCGCAATAGGATCCACCTAGTAACGAACGCGTCTATTTCGCGCCGGTACAGTTGCAGACAAATAGATCGTACTGACGTCATTTCGCCTGATATTGACAATCCTTGTGCAAAGTATACAAGCAAACTCGGCTTGGTCTTTCTCAAATATTACCTCTCTTATCTCCTAACACATTAGGCTTTGGTTTCGTGGCTAAACGCCGTTAAAATACGTGTTTGTTGACCATTCATTAGCACGAGTTGATTGAGTGGTTATCATTTGGAACGATAATGGTTGAAATTGTAATTCCAATGGAGTATCTTTCCATCTGTATAATGAAATTTGAAAACAAACATACATAGTACTCACGCCTGTAAATCCTCGAAGTTATAACGTTGTTGTTATCGCAGACAGACAGACATACTTTATTAGTATGGATTTTGTCGCTCTGCTGGGTCTAGATCTCCCTCTTCCTCCATTCTTTTCCACTCATCTGACTATAAATGTCAGTTAACTCAGTACAGTGTTAAAGAAGACAGTAGACTAAGACCCGTATTGTAAGATCCAATGTTACCATGTTTAAAGGCAAATAAATTATTTTATTCTTTTATTCTTTAGAACGACACTCAGTCCTGAATCTCAATTTATCTTAGAACAGATTGACAGATTGCCTATACAACCTGTCCTCAGATAAATCGACATTTAGAACTGACTAAGATTCTAGAATACAGGCCTGAATCTGTCCCGATGACGACTACACTTTTCTTACTATAATCTAACGCTATCTTCTCTTTACATTACAGAACCGAGAACACAAACACCGGACAGAAGTGTACGTAATGACGGTGACGCAGGAGCTGGCTGAGTGGGAAGACTCCCGGCTAATGGGCCGCAAACGGCAGTGGTTCTCCATCGACGATGCTCTAGCGCAACTCGCGCTCCACAAACCAATCCAGCGCCATTATATACAGCAACTGCGCCGGTCCAAACTGAACAAAACCGACGACCCTGGCAGCTAAACGACACTGCCACGGCTTGCTACACATAAGACTTATTCGCGAAATGACTTGGCGATATATTCTGCTTGACAATCGTGTTTCAAACGCGG
Organism: Eilema depressum; assembly: GCA_914767945.1. Taxonomy (NCBI): domain Eukaryota; kingdom Metazoa; phylum Arthropoda; class Insecta; order Lepidoptera; family Erebidae; genus Eilema; species Eilema depressum. Next base: position 20,440,166 of record OU612025.1, read on the forward strand.
TCGTAACGCGGTGGTTTCAATTGTTTAATAGAAGATAGAACTGGCGTAAAAAGAAGTCAACTTGTAACGGCTAATAGGAATTTGAGTGGTTACGGTATGGTTGGTCAAGCCTAATAAATTTCTCTTTCTTTCTTTCCTTTAATAAGCCCCTGTGGCCGTTTACTGACTATTAGCCCATAACGGCGATTATGACTCATTCTGAAAATGCCCTATTAAAATATCCTATTCTTCAGAAAGACATTCTCAATATACCCTTTTTTTTTCAAATGTTCGTTCATGAAATTATTAATGTGTTTGTAACCAAATTCCTCTGAAAGGGCTTGACCAGTTTTTATGAAGTTGTTTATGTATATTTGGTAGTACTGGGAATAGGTCTTATGCTATTTTGATACCCCTAAGTGATATGGGTGGCCCTCTCAAGAGGTAATTTATATGCCAAACGATATTTGCTGGGTCAAAATAATAAAGAGTCAATTTTTTTTTCCTTCCAAGAATGGGTCATTCTTTCTACGAATAAGGCATTATACGAATGAGTCTTTTCAATGAGATATTATGAGAACAAGTTGAGAATAAGTCATTCCCAGAATTGGGCTTGTAGACAAAGTGACATTCTATTGGCTAAATTGTCAATGGTAAGGCAAGGATTGACATAAATCATTAATATAACTACAAAAATTTAATGAATCTTGAATCTTAGTATCTCGAAATATATTATTTCACATATTTTATTATCATAACCACCACAGTGTCAAGTAATCCACCAACATAAAATTAGAAAACGGCTCGCTTCGATTCGATCAATAGAATGTCACTTTGTCTACTGCACCTCTAGACAAGTGTCAATTCGTCGGCCGGTGTTTTGTAGAATAGATTGCTAAATGTATGGGATTTGACGTATATGACAGGCGCCAACGAATGTCAAAAACGTCAAATCCTATACATTCGTCATTCTATTTCATCATACGCCGAGCAACGAATTGCCACTTGTCTAGGGGGACAGGTCTTTTCGCCACAAGTCATTTCACGAATGAGTGCTATATGTAGTGCGCCCGACCCCGCCTAGGTTAAGCCAGCCCGGAACTGATGAGACTTGCGACCGGACGCTCGACACGTCGCGCTTAGGGCTTCACACGTCATTACGATTGCTACAACACGTATAAGCATCTCCTTTTTTCTATTTTTACGTATATTTTTATACTACGATGGAATAAATGTTAATTTTATTTTGTTAGCATTAAAACGAAAAGACATAAGCATATTTTTTATTTAAATTAAATGAAAAAAAAAATGATTTTATAGTATCCAGAAAGAATGAGTTTTAAAATAAAATTTTATATTGCTCTTCTGTTCACGTTTTTGTTTGGTGGATGGTGGTTACCCAAATATTTACTTATTACAGCGTGCTTATTTTAGAATAAGGCTGCCTTTCCACCGATCTATGCAGCTATGCTACGAGTATGTAAAAACTAAGCTGTGAAACCATGTGACCGTTTCCACTGTGCTATGCTATGTAACGTAGCGAGTGATGTACTATAAAACTCCCTACAAATATTCAAAATTCGAATCTACGCTTCAGACCCACGGTACCCCTGGTCATACCCCTGGTGGTAACGTGGGTTCATCTATAGCACGCATCTTTCTATATAAAAACATAGCTTAGCTGAACCCCTTTCCAACAGTGCTATGCAATGTGGACCAATGAATATGATTGGTGGATATCAAACGCATCTATAGCAACGTAGCACAGCACATCTCCGGTGGAAAGGCAGCCTTATACCGTTTCCTATGACGTATTCGGTAATCTAATTTGAGTAGTTCGATGCCAAGTGACGTCACCGAATTGTCGTAAAGCTCACAGTTTATTGGGAGAAAAAATAGCAACATGTAGTGATAAATAATTTATTTTCTATTTACGTTCTTGTGATGGTGGCGAGAAACACCCAGACAGATATTACGTTGTTAGGGTAAGCGCACACTTCGACGCCGAGCGCGAACTCGACTTTAGGGTCGTCGGTCACATGTAGACAGATCGACTTCACAGCTGATATTACAGATTTGGTGTTTGTGTACGCCAGGTTGAGGGGGAAACCGAATATCTGAAAATTAAAAAAAACAGCTATGACTATCAAATTACTACTTTAGTCCACTGCTGTAAGTCGACCCCTCCCAATGTTCGCCATAACGTTTTCTTCATATCACTTAGGTAGTAGACAAGTACACGACCCATCTGATGGAAAGTGGTAACCGTGGCGTATGGACGTATGCAACATCAAGGGCGTTACACAGTGGTGCCGACCCTGAAGAAACCTTTTAATGCCCTTCTTGAAGACATTTGCTAGGGTAAACAAGGCCTCGATTCTGCTTCTGCTCTTTTAATTCACGTCTAAAAATAAATGGCATTTTGGAGAGTGAATGAGAAAGTGTAATGAAACTTCATTTTAATTTTTAATCTTGCCGTACATATAGGTATGGCAGTGGTTTTGCTTTAGCAGAATCGAGACTACTTAGCTACCTTTCGCACTAGTCTACCCTAGCTTCATTTTTCCGGTCATCACTCCCAATCTGACTTGGGGGCAGCAACTATGGCTACTATAGACAATATTTTTGTTGCTGTTCAAAATAACGCATCCATCTTATTAGTCATAATAAGTCGTTCATCGCGACTGCCGTCTGTCTGTCAATTAGTTTACTTTTTGGCAGGGATGGATTCAGCTTTCTAATCCGCGAGGATTTGGCGCCCAACGTGGGGCACAAAATAACCCCCCTGGATCTGCCTGTTGGTGAATACTTCTGATTCGGATTTCAAAGGTTAAACATACTCTGATGATCATTTTGAATTCTAGACCTACGTAGCAACTGATGCATCCATCTTGTTTAGGCGTTTTTTAAATCTATAATAAGAGATTTCTGTGAGGTGCGGAAACGGGACCGGTAAGTATTCCACGCGGGCCTAGGAATGTCACATTACGAATAATCAAAATGTGAATCAGAAATTAAATAATATGATGGCGATTACCTTATACGTGACCATTAGCTGTTTCAACTTTTGACTGAACCCTGGCTTGGGTCCAGTTGGATTAAAAGACCAATACTCCCACTGCGGTAACATTTCTCGGAGCAGTGTGCTGCAGTATCTGAAGGGAAAAAGGCGGCAAATTTGAAAAATCAACATGTTGCAAATCTGACTATCCACCGAAATAACGGAGTTTTTTTTATATAACCCATGTTTCCTGCACGTTTTTTTTTTCTAAAACTAGTCAAGCGCGAGTCAGGTTTGCGCACTGAGTGTTTCGTAAAAAAAGGAAGAATCCATACTAATGTTATAAATATGATGCGAAAGTAACTCTGTCTGTTTTTTACGCTTTCACGCCTAGACCACTAAACCGATTTTAATGAAATTTGGCACAGAGATAGATTAGACCTTGGGAAAGGACATAGGCTATGTTTGGTTGCGATAACCGACATCCACGAAGGTGGAGCCGTGGGCAACAGCTAGTGCTACATCAACGGCAATATGATTTTTTAATAATTTGACCTTTTAAAAGTTTCATTTTTTCACAGGTTGCAGACTTGAGTATTTGATATTAATTTAACGTGATATCTTCACGCGTACTTATTGAGAAAAATGTCTGACAGGATAGATGGACGGAAAACGAAGTGAACCGAGAAGGGGTCCGGTTTTAGTCCAACATAACCGCCCCGCGGGTGGTAACACTGGTGGTAACCATGTGGATTTCCGCACGAAAATAAAGGTGAAGGGGTAAAGAGAGTTCAGTAAATTTACCTGTTCCATATCGTCTTCATATGCGATCTCCATTTCTGTATTTTAGCCTTGATTTTACTGTCGAGCGCAACCCTCAACTCTTCCACATTGGGTGGTGGAGAATAAAGTGCGTTATCCGTCACCACTGGCTGCTTCATCACGAATACGTTTTTGTCGAATACCTAAATAATAAATTAATAAGACTTATTACAAGCACATAATAATGGCGGTACAACACTAACAATACTAGCGCCATCGCCACCTAGCAACAGCGAGCTTGACTACTTCAATACTATAATAGTACTACCGATCCGACGATCCTGCATCGCGATAGTGAAGTTACGTAGAGGATACATAGGTTAGTGCATTTATTATTGAAGTAGGTTAGGTACTCACTGTTTGCCATTCCGAAGATCTCGAGAAATCGAATGACATGCTCTCACAATCTTGGGACACCTGTCTGTTGACCCATATCTGGAAAGTATAGAACACATTCGAGTAGCAGGCAAGCGCGGTCTGAGGGGGTCACAGGGGACATGACCACCCCCCTCCCCCCAAATCGTGCACGTCTAATTGAAAAGTCTTCCAAACAGGTACTTTCTAAGGAATTTCTGCACGTATCTAATATGTCACGTCACGATAGAGTTGCATTCGATCTTCACGTGGAACAACAATAGCAGAGGTACATTCTGAATAGACAAAGTTAACCCTGTGTATATTTGCAGAAACTAAGCGACAATTAAGTTTGGTTACTGTATGGTAAGTTAAGGAGTCGATACGGTAGCTACAAATTTTATTTATTTCTACACTTACGTTTTCATTATCAAACACGTAATCGACAGTTTTCAAAGGACACCCAACATCTCTTAACTCGTGTCGCTGGCCGTTGCTCGCGTCACACACATACCACGTATACCCATCACTCTTGTTCAAGAACCCCCTACTCCTGAACACTTGGTCATTTTCCAGCACAATCCTCCGTGTCGTGAGGTCGTACTTTATTAGCACGTAGCTACTGCGTCCCCTAGGGAGTCCCAAGCCGATGGCTACCCAACACTTGATGCCGAGGTAGATGAAGTAGCTGGCGAGAAGTATGGTGTGGTCCAGTGGAGACCCGTAAAGGACTTTTAATAACTCCTGTGGAAATTCAAGTGGATTTATAAACAAAACGTGAGTTGGAGCGCATAGGTATTTATTGAGCGGATAATGCATGAAGTAAGTCATAGAAATCTATCGGCAGTTATATATCATTACTATAATGTTATTTATTATTGCCCAAGCTCCTTGTAACAGCTTAAAACCTAAACTGGCATACTAAAGCACTACTACACAAACACATACCGGTTACCTATCTTAATCCCGAATTTTAATATTCCGAATATCATAATCCCGAAAACGTTTGGCCATTTTTTCATAATCCCGTTTTTTCAAATTCCGAAGTTTTATTTGCCATATAATCACAACTCCGAATTTCATTTGCCCAATTATTCATTTGTACGACGTTTTATAATCCAGACGAACGAGTTCCAGACACACGAAATCTAAATGCACAAAATCCAGATGACCGTAATCCATATGCATGAATGCCCAATGTGTTAACGTGTAAACGTGTTAACGATAATTTTAATAATTTCGACATTGAAATTTCTAAATTAATGTACCTTAATTTCTAAATTACTTACTGTGCCTAATAAATGAATTATATAAATTTACTGAATTTTACTATACTTGTATATAGTTTAGCTGGAATACGATTGTATGGGAACCAAATAAAACGATTATGAAAATTTGGTAAATGGTACGATGGGAAACAAAAAAAAATATTTTGAGAATCTGGTATAACTATATTTGGATTATGACAATATGGGAAACAAAAAAAAGCTATTTGAAAATTTGGTTTTAGTGCACCTGGTAATTGATTTATCTGGGAAATGAAAAACGGAATTATAGAAAGTTGTCATTCATTACATCTGTCTTTTAAAAGTTCTACCAACCGTTTTCGGGGTTTTAAGATTCGGGTAACAGAAATTCGATATTTCAATAGGTTACCACACATACCTGCTCCAAAAGTTCCCAGTTTAGGTAATGATAGTTACCAATAAAGGGATACGGTATCTATGTACGAGAGTACGGCAAAGCTTTTGGTGAAGTAGGCAAGATGTTACAAAACAAGCATTCGTGCAGTCAATACTTACAAGTCCTAATAATGAAACGACATGAGATTCCGCCAATTCATAACTTGGAATCAGGGAAACGTATCGTAAACACGCATTTATCATCTTCGACAAACTATCGCCGTGTACAGAACCAGAACCCATATACACTGACTCCCTCTCTTCTTGACTCGCTCTTTCGAGATCCACCTCCCTCCTTCTGCCACTCGAAGAGGAACTCTTTGATAATCCAGAAGACTTTGAAACTGCAGACTCGCATCTTGGAGTTTTCGGAAAACAGTCTTTATCGGGTAACGGCACTGGCTGTAAAAATTGTGTTACACATTTGTTTCTACCAGCGCTGTCTATGAAAGTTAATAATATATTCCTCATTGGAAACTCATTTGTGTATTCAGTTACGAAATTGTTCAAATGTTTGATCAAATAATCGTCTTCTATGGAACTTGGTAAGGGCTGGCTGTAGGCATGCAGTCCACCCAAATGTGATAGTCCTGTAGTAACTTCCAATGTTATGAAAGAGGTGTCCTTCTTCATCAATTGTATTATTTCTGGGATCAAGGAAGTTGACTCTTTCGCTTGAAGACTTTCGTATCCAAACAAGAGCGGCGGACTTGTGATTTTGAATGTACCCCGAATCTGGAAGAAGAAATTTCTGAATTCACGATGTAAACTCGGATTGAGCATAGTCTGCGAGATACTATTACGATAATTTTTAGTCGGTGGCATTAACGAAAGGAAAAAATTAAAATGGTAGATTGGTCAGAGTAACACCCATAATACTTACCGTACCCAAAGACAGCACACTATACAGCGGTATTTGCAATGTCCCAAGCCACTTGTTGTAGTATCGATAGTGAACAGTCTTGTTAGAACGGTCCTCTTCAGAGAAACCGTCCATGATTTGAGCTTTATACTCATCGAATATATCAACATGGATGTTTGAAAGCGGTTCTAATCTGAAAACAATAAAGAAATATTGTTATTCTTAGCTATCGTTTGTTCGCTTATTCCGTTTAAAGTAGGTACGTGAAAATTTGTACGAACTTGCTCTTAATCTTTAGAGTGTGACTCCATGTTGGATGACATCCAATTGCCGTAACAGTTTGAGCTGATGCTCCTTTGTAGTTTATTCGCACATAGGGCCTTAATGGTCGTACTTTGAAACCTAGAAATGGGATATTAAAGATAGATAAATAACTAAATGACTTCTATAGTAAACTTGCTAAAATAAAGTTCAAATTCAAAAGTGCCGGCCAAACGAGGAAAATGCAATAACCGAGGGCAATGGTCCCACAAGACCACAACTTTGGCGTCATAATAAAAAACACTAGAGAAGACAGCTTCTAACAGAGATTGCATTTTTTCATTGACTATCACTTTCAATTTTGAACCAAAATTGTATGCAACGTGCACGTGCTGACGTGCATGATGTCCTTATAGTTTGTGTAAACTTTATTTCATGCTATAACAGAACATTGTAGAGCATGGCAAGAAAAATTTCGGCAGAATTAACTCAGGTGAAGCTTGAACAGCACTTGATCTCACCTGCAATCTTATATTCGTCCTCACCACCCTCTTCCAGTATAGTAGAACTTCTATCAAGCAAATTGAATGCTCTGAGAACTGTCACACGAATCTCCTGCTCTTTACAAAGAGATTCGGACAGCAACTGTTGTTTTACTGAGTTTGACATCGTTGATAAGCTCGATACGTTTGAGTGATTGGAGAAGATGTTTCTGCAATTTTACACCACACATAAAAAGTTAAGATAGGTATACTTCCCTGAACACTGTCTAATTTAAATACAAACCTTAAACTTATGTTAGAATCCCTGACGACATCTTTATGCGTCTTCTGCAGCAGGTATTCGTTCACATTTTTCATCATATTTTTGTTCAACTTCTGTACATACTTTGATCCTATGAACCTCTGAATCTCGATTGGATCCATTTCCATTTCTCTATTATTCAAGTAGTCCATATCAAATTCTTTATCTTTAGTCTTTTGTAAACAGTTCAGCTGTTCTGTTGATATTTGACTCGCATGCAGAGGCACCAACTTTTTACCTATATTGTTAAATCCTCCGATATTCCTCATGTGCAATAATTTCAATCTTATGAGATCAGGATTATTTTGATCTATAGGAAAACAGTCATCGTCTGTAATTTCCAGTGTACTTAATTTGTGTAACGTTTCTATCATATTTTCATCATCAAGGTCTCTCTCGTAGATTTTACTTATGACATCTATCAATACATCTAAGTTAGGTTTGCTAATTCCATTTAGTAGTCTCTTTAACTGTTTCCCAATTTCAATGGAATATTTTATAGCTTCCGATTGATTTTGGTCAATCTTATCGTTCCATCCAATTTTTACACCAACTTCACAAGTAGTTAGTAACTCATCCTTAAAAATACTAGAGCTTCTCAGTCTTACTTTATTTGCAACTGCTATCTCCTTAATACTATATCCACTACCAACATTTTTAGGACTCGGTTCAATATGATTATCATTCACAAATTTTTCATTATTAAAATCGCTTGTAGTTATTGTTTTCTTAATTTCATATATCTGTACTTTTAGATCTGAGACGATCATAGAATTTTCTAGCAATACTATTTTTATACAAGTATTCTTTGGTAAAATCTGCACGGAGAAACTTTCGACAAATTCTACGCTAAACATGTCATCACTTTCGTAATGTTCAGATTCACATACAAAAACGTTGTCAACATAGATTTCAAAATGGTATGAATTTTTAGTTAAACGTAAGCCTATTTTCACAATATCCGTCAGAATGCTATCGTCTTTTATTAATTTTAATTCTAGTTGATCTTTTGAAGTAATGCTATTAGCTAGTTTTTCTGCTTCCATTGTTATAGCCTCTTCATCTATATACAATTGAGGTTTTATTAGTTTCTTAGCAGCATTCGCTTTATGTTCATGCTTATCTTTTTTATACTCCAAATAATCGTTAACGTACTCATATTCAATCGTATCAAGCTTATCTGTAAACTCGGTATTAAAAGTATGTTTCCATTTTGTTTGAAACTCTTTCTCGTCTAAAATATTTTTCGTGAGTTCCAATTTATATGGTGTAGTTATACACTCACTTCTTTCTCTTACCATTTCTACGTCTGACCAAAGTGATATTATTTTATGGCTTAACTCTTTTTTATGTTTCAACAACTCTTTTTGCTTTTCTTTTAACTGTATAAGTTTCTCTGTGTATTTACGAACGGTTTGATCAAACCTTATACTTTCTTTCTTACTTGGACTTACTGTGGCTAGATCTTTCTTAAGATTATCTTTCGTGTCTCTATTCACTGTAATATCTTTTGCTATATCTTTTAATGTTCTTTGGACTAACTCATATTGTTTATAATGTTGAATAACTTTCACGCAAAGTAACTTTTCTAAAGTAAAATCGTGGTGGTGTTTGAATGTAATATTCTGAATAGTCAGATCTAAGAATTTCGTAGGCGCATCTTCGAGTTGATCTGAGTATTTTGCAATCATATTATCATATGATGAGGGCTGTACGTACTCTACCGGAATAAAAACATCTTCTGCTATAGCATTTTCAAGAACCCTTGGAAATATTGGACTTAAATTAACAGCTTGAGAAGTTCTATTCCACCTAGAAGTTATTAATTTTACTTTGAATAATATTGTCGGCAGTTTAGGCGAAATGACACTAACTTATGTGCAGGCTGCAGGCAGTAATAAGTATGGCTTTTGATTTAATTTTCGTCGGAAAGAATGAGAGTCCAGCTAAATTGCACTTGCTTCGATTTCGTAAATCATTCTCTCTATCAAGAGCTCTCTGCTTATAAGACCAATAAAAGGCAAACGTGGCGTATACTGGGAGAGGCCTATGTCCAGCAGTGGACTGCAATAGGCTAATTGATTGATTGATGATTGATGCTCACCTACAAGCCAGAAAACCTGCCGATTAACAGACGAAGCTTTGGCGCAGACAGAAGGTAGAGGAGTCAGATTCATCGGTCATCCACCTAACAATCACTCCCATAAACGCTAAGATGATAGCCACGATAAGAGGAGAAAGCGTAGGAGAGTCAACCCAAGCCCAAGCTGCGAAATGTATGCTTTGAATGCCACCAGGATTCATGTTGGGATGATAATGTTGACGGTGAAAACTATAGTAGATCCATAAACAATAAACGATAGTTACAGTACCTACACAGCCTCTGTGGCGTGGTTCACTACAACTAGTGAACGCGACTGCTAAGTAGGAGGCGCGGGTTCGATTCCCGCTCAGTGCAAATATTTATATGCATGAATATAGCTATTTGCATTGATCTGGTCGTGCCTCGGCGAGCACGTTAAGCCGTCGTTCCCGGTTGACATACGAACATCTATGGCAGCCGTTATGCATTTCATTCTCGTCGAGGTTAGGCGAGGCGAGGTTTGATGAAGTTAGGCGAGGCGCGATCGGCAAACATCTTAGTTAGGCGAGGCGCGGCGAGGTGACGCGAGGGCTCCCACTACACTCTCGTGCTCGCGCTACCTCGCCTAACCTCGACGAGAATGAAGTGCAAGCATTAGGTAGGTATACCTAGGTAGGTAACGTGTAGTTAGAGCTCACAAACGTCCGACTAGTGTAACTGAAGAACTTCGATATCGCCATGTTGTGGAAGTCAGATACCCGTCGCTTCACGGAAAATATCGAAGTTCAACTTCAAGCGCATCACAATTAGACTTGAAAGCCGACCCCAAATGATTTGGAGAAAGGCTCAGAGAATGATGACTTGATGAGACACACACACACCAAACTAAACAAACTCATGACATGACTGCTAACTCTGATAAGTAAAAGAAAAAGAAAAGAAGAGAAAGATATTGATTAGCCTTTAAACAGTTATGCGCCTAGGTACATAGTTTAAATCTTGACTTACCCACTTTCTGCATCAGTAAAAAAGGATTTTGCCTTAATAAATATATGTTTGTTAGACCTAAAATTAGTTTGTAAATAACTGTTTTGTTGTTCTTTGGAGTTATCTATAAAGTTTATTACATTTTCAGCTATCGGTACACTAGCTGCAGCAATCTCAGAACTTATAATATCCATTAAATTACGGGACTTAACCTTCTTCGTCTTTTTCTTTTTCAAACACTTCGTTGGTTCAACTTTTACATTGTATTGAGTAAAAAAATCAAACTCATTGACCGGTCTCGTTGAAAGTTTTGATGAAAATGAAGTGTCTACATCATCCAGTGTTGTATCCTGTGTAATTTCGTGATACTCTTGTATATCATTTTCAATGGAATCTCCTGCTGTAAACGTCTTTAATTTTATATTTTCAGTCATCTTAGTTCTTTTCACAGAACATAAGTAATTATCCTTTCTTTTACACTCGTGCTCAAAATTGTTTGTTGTTGTATGTTTGTTGTGGTTTGTTGTATATTTGGTTGCCATGGCAATAACATACTTTTTAATAATTTTCACATTTTTTTTCAAAAGGGTTGAGTGAGACCTGTGAGACACAGTTTTTTTGATGTGAGGTAAGAACGAAGCATGATGGCATTTTAAGTGATAATTTTTCTCCGTTCCTCCGCAAAACTAAAAAAGAAACAGTAAAATATGAATCCTTTATCCATAAATGAAACTGAAAAGCTATGATTCAAAATTGTATTTTAAAAAAAGGAAATTCACCCTCAATGACAGTGACAGTGTATGACTTTCATGCATTCATGCTTAGAGTATATATACTCTAAGCATTCATGTCATGTCAGTCAATTGTCATAAGTCATAACAAAGGCAAAGGTGTTTCATGATTTCATTTTCATACAATTTTTTGGACTAATCATGGCTAAATTCCATTTAAAAGACAGTGATGAGTACTACTTGGCACTATCTGATCAACCAAAACGGTTTGATGCTGATAGCCCGGTTACAAATGTATTTTTTGACGACACTAATGGACAAGTAAGTGTGCTTATTTTAAGTCTTTGTCCATTACTTATTTTACATTGAAAGGGCCTAATTTCATTAGAAACTTACAGTACATTAAGTTCACTTCATATTGTGAATAAACCCTGGCCCTCAATACAAAAATTTGCCGTAGACTTTAATGACTAAAACATTCATACGAATTCTGTTTTTAGGTGTTCACGGTGAGGTCTGGGGGCGTTACAGGCGTCACTGTGACTAGTATGGACGAATCACAGTCTACATCTTTTCGGATGGAAGACCGCGGACCGATAATATCAATAAAATTCTCACCAGACTTGAAAATATTAGCCATACAAAGGAATCTAGACAACCAAAATGCTACCGTTGAGTTCGTAAACTTTAAAGACTTGGCGCCAACGAATGTAGAGTACACACACACCTGTAAATGGAAGAATGCAAAGATATTGGGTTTTGTTTGGCCTAAGATTAATGAAATAGCGTTTATTACCGACCATGGCATTGAGTTATTGCAAGTGTTGCCAGAGAAAAAACAGTTGAAGAGCTTGAAAAGTACTTCGTTCAGGTAATGTTTATTCACTCTCACACTAAAGGGATAGGGCTGTTCTCTATCTGTCGGTAATCATAGAGCCTACGATAAGGTGTCCGCTTGACACAATAGGCTTAACCCATATTATATCAAATTAAAAATCATAGTTGGCAAAATGTGGCTATTCATACACCTCTGCCTACCCTCTTTGGTAGATTGTACGTACTTGTTACTCATGATTTATGTAACTTGATTGCCATTTAGATTAGAGACAATTATGCAATATAAAGGATACATTAGAATCTTTTCTGTGTCACAATTACGGTCTTTGCTTGCTCAAGATAGGATGTATGCTCAACCACTCAATCTATGTTAAGCCTATGTTTAATGCAGATGCTGCCTTTGAATCTGGTCTAATAGTTTGCAATACTTGTTGTCTGACTAACAGCTGTATGTAGTGTTTAAATTATGCTATTTTCATTGGCTGTAATGCAAAGACTGGGTAGGCATGTCTAGCGTTTTTATACTACTGGCACAGACCAGCTGCGGTTCACCTGCTGGAATGTGATTACCATGGCCTATTGACTATGATATTGAATGAATTAAAAGTCCCTATTGTCAGCTTTGTGTGCAAAATGGTAAAGCCTTCTACATCTACTATACAACTTATGGTTCCCATGGCCTATTAGCCTTATTTCATAACTGCTTTATAATTATACCTTATATACCCAGATAAGCAGGCATGGTATGTATGTACTTAAATTTAGTACTTGCTTAACTAGCAGAAACTCACTTTATACTTGCATAGCAAACCGAAAAATTTATTATACTTCTATTAGAATTAAATACCTAGTAAAGGCTGTTCTCAATCCACCCATAAGTATTACACTACACTACACTACACACCATTATGCCACTATGATGAATCTATTACTATAATAAATCTACCACTATATTGAATCTACCACTATAATGAATCTACCACTATAATGAATCTACTGCTATAATGAATCTACCACTATAATAATCCACTACTACATATATAATGAATCAACCACTATAATGAATCTACCACTATAATGAATCTACCACTATAATGAATCTACCACTATAATGAATTTACCACTATAATGAATCTAGAATCTATCTGTATAATGAATCTACCACTATACTATATATACTACTATTGTTTGATCCACAGCTCTGCTTGGTTCGCCTGGTGCTCCCAGAACAATATTGTGTTGCTGGCTGGCAACAATGGAGTACTGCTGCAACCATTCTCGTTGAACAATTCTACCATCGCCAAACTACAGAAGCTAGAGTGTTAGTATTTATCTATATTCTTATTTTTTTTAAATCATTAAACATCAACTAAGGTTACTATTAGAATTATCGGGATATTTACCATGTTTGTCGATTATCCGATATTTCGGCGCTGTTGCAAGCACCTTGATCACGGAGTAACTGGAGTACTGGTGGTAACCAATGAAAAAGTTTTTATAAATCATAAATCATAAATCATAAATCATAAATCATTTTATTGCGATATATGGGTAGTAGGTAATTTTAGGAGTAAATATATCGATCTACCCTCTTTCAAGTTCTTTTGCTACGCGTATGAGCACTACCACTGGTTTCACTCTCACTACAAACTCGAACTCGATCCTCCTAGGTCTGCTTACTCCTTATAATGTCAATGGCTGCTGTCTAACCTTTCCATCCTGAGTGGAAACCAGGCAAGGTTGGTTTGCCCCCTTCATGAGCTTATACACCCACAACTACCTCTAATTTACTTATTCGTAATTATTCTTTAAATTGTTATATGTTTTCAGTGGATTCAACAAAGCCGGTGCTAGAACGCGATGTGTTCATATTGAAGCTGTGCGACGCCACGTGGTGTGCCATCTTCAGACATGGACACTCCGCTACAGTTGCAGCACCAGGCCCGACTGAGGTACACACACCCACTTTTTTAGAATATAAGAAGGGATGAAGGGTCTCCAACTACGGTTCCAACTGGGGAGGAAAATGGTAATGGTGTTAATACTTCTCCGTAATTGCAAATACCATAGTAGAAAATTATCAGTCAATCAATCAATTAGCCTATTGCAGTCCACTGCTGGACATAGACCTCTCCCAATATGCGCCACGTTTGTCGATCCTCCGCTTTTCGCATCCAGTGTGTCCCAGCCACCTTTCACCTTCTTCTACGTTCATAATTGCATGAAAGCAATTATGAACGTAGAAGAAGCGAAAACTGTGGTCATTGCCTACTCCACTGGGAGAAAGGCGTGAATGTATGTATGTTGGTGAATTTTATGGTTGTCATGCTTGCAGGTGTGGCTGATGCCAATCATGGGCCCCAACGGTTTCCACTTCACGCACGTGCTGAAGACAGGCCTCGTGGGCAGGTTTGCCGTCAACGTGGTCGATGACCTGGTCGTCGTACACCATCAGGTGAGGGACATTGCTTAAGCACAGTTACACACTTCGTCAAAAAGTCCGTTCATTCGGCGCATATGCACTAACTGGCCAACCAAAAAGCCAATAAAATTACTGATCAATGATAGGATCTCATTGAGCCCGTAATTAGTTTATTATGATTAAATATACCAAGCTATATGCTGTTTAACGTAGCCTGAGTACATTAGATTAGATAGGTTTAATAGAATTGACTCCAATAAAATGTAACTGTCTTGCACTATTATTGAGTAATAAAGAAATTAAATTGAAAATCGTCACCAAGTTCGCCGATCACTATTAGAATTGTGGATGACAATGAGGATTTATTCCGGTTACACAGTGACATCTAGATCCAAACTCAACAATTTTTATGGGTTTTAGAATGTGGTTAAAAATGCTAAGATATTTATTAAAAAAAAAAAATAGGTACAGAAATATTACAAAACTAAATGTAAATAATAAAACCGACCTTTAATAAACCAGAAATAATAATTCAATGTCATTGTATTAATCACGTTTCTATATTTATGCGTACTACATATAGAAACGAGTTATACTCGTCCATAAGCCACGGTAACCATTTTCCGTCAAGCGGGCCGTGTGCTTGTCTGCCACCAAAGTTGTCTAACAATATTATAAAATGGTGATTCCAGGCGAGTCAGACATCCCAGCTGTTCGACATTATGGAGCAGTCGAAGCCGGAGAACAACACCGCCATCCACATCCCCGTGGTCACGGGCGAGAGCATGCAGCCCGCGCTCGTGGGGGAAACCTTCTGTCCTATGTGTATCCTTTACAAATATTGTTATTTTCATAATTCATTAATAATTTTTTTGCAGTTTATGTTCGTCACGTAGGGGCAATAACCGAGTAGGTTATCATATCAAAAAGTTAAGTTCGTATAAATATTGGTAGATGGCTCCCGCCCTAAGACGGATTTATAGAAGTACATAAGTGGATCCACTTCGCTCGGACCTCGGTGACTTAGTGGTCAGAGCATTCGCCCTGTAAGGGAAAGATCACGGGTTCGAGACCCGCCCGAGGTCGATTCTCTTTTCTAAATCTTAATGGACTTTGATCTAACTACAGAACTTCGATATCACCAGTGAAGTGGGTTATGGAGGTCAAATGAATCGGAAACTGACGATATTGACCATTATTTTTACCCGACTACGGCGAAGCCAAAGGAGGGTTATGATTTTGACAGGCTATGTTCATTTGTTCCATCATAGCTCTTCAACTATTTATTAGAACTGAACAATTGAGGTATCGTTAGATGCGTCTTGATTTTCCGCTGGTTATAAGCTATATGACGTGACACTGACTCTAATTTACCATCTGGCGTTATTTTGCAGTAGTCGGGTTTTAGTTTAAACTTAATTTTTATTATGAAAAGGTTTTGATTGATGCTGAAAACATTTGATAACTATTCTCTTTCTATTTATTCATCAAATAAGTATTACAAAGTCAAAATTGCACCGTCTACATAATAAATAACTAATCTATTAGCCCGCACCCTGGGCCAACCTTTGCCCCGGGTACGAGGCGAAGCGATAGTCCCCAGTTTTCTCCGTCTACCCAATTCGCTCACTAAATTCTTGCCGCCGGCACTAACTACCCATCGTTTCGACCACAAAGGCTGTGGTTACATGTACGTACGCACGTACAGCTCTTTACAATATATCCTTGACTGGTGGAGCAGACTCGGACACGTGGGTGGTGTTCCAGCCCGACTACATCATAGACGCGCGGCTCGGCTGTCTGTGGCGGGTCAACCTGCTGCCCTCGGGGCTAGCGCACTCGGTGAGGTTCATCATCATCATCATCATCATCATCATTTCAGCCGTAGGAAGTCCACTGCTGGACATAGGCCTCTCTTATAGATCTCCAATAAGACCGGTTGGAAGCGGCTCGCATCCACGGTGAGATTGGTATAATATTATATGTGGTTGTGAGTATTTCAGCATATGCAAATATACAGGGTGTCCCAAAATTCAAGGATAAGCCGGCAACTGAGGGTGGCCCTACTTATGGCTGCTCTGGAAAAAATAAGAAAAAAAAAATATCTCTATTTTTTTTTTATTATTTAAACTTTTTTAAAATCCTTCGAAATTCGGTACCCCTAATGATATTTTCAACTACCAGGCCCACAATTTTGCAAATATTTTTGAACTCTTTTCTGTATTAGCAAGCTAAGAAGCATGACTATCCATCACCACCCTGAAAAATTATAGAATATTTGTAGTTATTTTACAAAAATGAGTCAAAATATTTTTTTGTCGTCAAAGGGGGTTGGGTAATGTTGGCGTCGTGTCGGAATTGAGCGGCCATCAATGAAATTGGTATAATATGAAAGTACAGTATAAAGTGATCAAAAGTTACTATGGACAAACTTCTCTAAACTATATCGGGACTTAGCTATACAGGGTGGTATTTTTCAACTTTACTTAGATAGAAGTACTCTAAATACTGAAGATAGCGAATTCCACTGAAAAGAAACATTCCCTTATTTTTAAAAAGAATCAAAACTGCATTCATAGTTTTCTGAAAATGCCACACCCGGTAGTCGAACCGACTAAAATCTTCCTATAACCTTCTATTTCATAGATTTCCTTTTACTTAATTTACCAAGTTTGTTAGAGAGATTTGAACCTTATGACTGACCCTATAGATTGATGTAATAAAAATACAGGGTGTTATTTTTTCGAATTGTAGTCGGTTCGATTATAAGGCTTGGTAAATTAAATAAAAGGAAGTCCATGAAAAAGAAGGTTTTGTAAAATATTAGTCGGTTCGACTACCGGGTGTGGCATTTTCAGAAAACTTTGCATACAGTTTAGTATGTTTTTAAAAAAGAAACAGAACTGCATTTAAGGAATGCTGAAAACTCGTTTGCCACGCCTTATAATCGAACCGACTACAATTCGAAAAAATAACACCCTGTATTTTTATTGCATCAATCGATAGGGTCAATTATAAGGATCAAATCTCTTTAACAAACTTGGTAAATTAAATAAAAGGAAATCCATGAAATAGAAGATTTAGAAAGATTTTAGTCGGTTCGACTATCGGGTGTGGCATTTTCAAAAGTCTTTGAATGTAGTTTTGTTTCTTTTAAAAAATAAGGTAAAGTTTCCTTTAAGTAAAATTCGCTATCTTTAGTATGAGGGTACTTTCCTTCAAGGTAAAGTCGAAATGTTCCATCCTGTATATCGCAGCTCCGATATTACTTACAATGAAAATAATGACATTTGTACGTGTGTTTGACACAGTACAATGAAGTGGTATCAAAATTAATTATGGCCGCTGAAAAAATTAAGAACGCCACTGTCCATACTAGATTACCCAATCCCCTTTTCATACATTTTTACTTTCGACCCACTTTATCTTATCTCGGTGAAAAAAAAAAGTATGGACACGACTATGGCATCCTTTTTCAAAAATTGGCGCAACTATCCAAGATTTCAAAATGGTATGATTTGGGTATGATGCTATAATGAAATACTAAAAAAAAATTTTTTTGTAAATAAGAATCATATTTCATACATTGCTTTTATTGAAAATCACCAGATTTACTTTGTACACAATGCATTCATCCTCAATAAAAATCATTGACGGGACTTTTGACTAAGTGGTAACCGAGTAGGTTATCACATTACGAGGTTAAGCAACACAAGCCAGGGTGGTTTTCGGATGGATGACAATTCTTAAGACATTGAGGCACCTCCGTTCCTCAGAGAGTACGTTAGGCCGTCGATCCCGGTGGCCATATGAGTATCTATGACAGTTGTTACGGGTAATTGGAGCCCTAAAAGTCCAACAACTGGACGCACTACATAACTTTGATATCGCCAATGGGTTGTGGAGGTCAGGTGGCAGTCGCTTCACGGAAAATTTCGCGGTTCTGCTGTTTCACAGTTAATCATAAAATCCGACTCTGTATTTTGTAAAGGCTCAGAGGATGATGAGTGTTGAACATCCATACTGTTAAAAAATTAAACAAACATAATGGTATAATTTAACCGCAAAATTTTCCGTGAAGCGACTGCCACCTGACCTCCATAACCCATTGGCGATATCAAAGTTATGTAGTGCGTCCAGTTGTTGGACTTTTAGGGCTCCAATTACCCGTAACAACTGTCATAGATACTCATATGGCCACCGGGATCGTAGCCTAACGTACTCTCTGAGGAACGGAGGTGCCTCAATGTCTTAAGAATTGTCATCCATCCGAAAACCACCCTGGCTTGTGTTGCTTAACCTCGTAATGTGATAACCTACTCGGTTACCACTTAGTCAAAAGTCCCGTCAATGATTTTTTATTGAGGTTGAATGCATTGTGTACAAAGTAAATCTGGTGATTTTCAATAAAAGCAATGTATGAAATATGATTGTTATTTACAAAAAAAAAATTTTTTAGTATTTCATTACAGTATCATACCCAAATCATACCATTTTGAAATCTTGGATAGTTGCGCCAATTTTTGAAAAAGGATGCCATAGTCGTGTCCATAATTTTTTTTTTCACCGAGATAAGATAAAGTGGGTCGAAAGTAAAAATGTATGAAAATTTGACGACAAAAAAATATTTTGACTCATTTTTGTAAAATAACTACAAATATTCTATAATTTTTCAGGGTGGTGATGGATAGTCATGCTTCTTAGCTTGCTAATACAGAAAAGAGTTCAAAAATATTTGCAAAATTGTGGGCCTGGTAGTTGAAAATATCATTAGGGGTACCGAATTTCGAAGGATTTTAAAAAAGTTTAAATAATAAAAAAAAAACAGAGATATTTTTTTTTCTTATTTTTTCCAGAGCAGCCATAAGTAGGGCCACCCTCAGTTGCCGGCTTATCCTTGAATTTTGGGACACCCTGTATATAGATCGATTTATATGTGATTTTCTAAATGATAAAACGGACTCAAATGTTATTCTTTAATGATCATTATGGTTTTTTTTTTTTCAATTATTACCTTGTTATGTTAGTAATTTCATTCCATGTAACAATAAAATACAAACTTATTAATTGCTAACACTTTTTTAACTTTTCTTCCTAATCTAAAAGGTTTTTTTATGTTGTAGGTTTTTAGCGCTATAATATTATAATAGTGTATTTTCGTATCCTGTGGAAAAGAATCAAATATAAAGCATGAATTCCACTTATCGCTCTTAGTTTATCATAAATTGCAAGTATATTTTACCATAAATATGAAGTTTATTTTACCATAAATTTCAAGTCTATTTTACCATAAATTTCAAAATTAGTTTACCTGCCATTTCCCACTAATTTACCACAAATTTCATCACCAGGTACCAAAGGACGAAATATCAAAGATAGTAGCAGTTCTCCTGCGACGGACCCAGGGGAGGGAGACCATCTACAGGATACTGAACCAACTTGTGACTGATGCAGGCACATACCTCGTCGAGCTGTCCAAAGTGTTTGATGAGATCAACGCAGTGTACAGGTATTTAGTAGTTAACGCTTAAACTAAACATATAGCACTATACACGGCGTAAAAAGATCTACTTCTTATAATAAGTACAACTGAAACATACACAATAGGCTATTTGACTAATTTTCAAAAACCATTTCAAATGAGTGCTTATTACAGTATAAACATATCACATTAATATTTCTGTAAAAAAACAATGCATTATGTTAAAAAATCAATGCTAAAGTTTAAATTTTCAAAAGTGCGCGAAAAACGCTAGGATATTTAAACATGGCGATGCGTGTGAGTTGTGACGTCACTCTATTGTAGGTAAGTTGTCGTTATCATCGGCTCGCACAAAATTTGTATCCATTTCGAACTTAGTCACAAAATATGTCCATAAAACTCGCGATAAAGCAAATAATAACATCGAAACAAACAATAATAGCTCATACAACTGGAGATATTTTGTAGCAATGACGTCACCCAGAGCTATGACCAATCACGAGCGTTTTTGTCATAGACAATAAATTAACAAAATATAACATTTTTATATTTGAAATTCTCATAAAATACACATATTTGAGAGTAAATTGTAGTCTCGTAGGTCTTTTAACGTTATTTTCTAATAGGATGGCCATAATTTGTAGTATATTTTTAATGTTGTCAAATAGCCTATTACATACATCCTATAATGATGGGTACTGTTATGGAGCTGAATTCCTTGCCCGAATCTGTTTCCGGATAGCTACAACTTGGATGTTTTCAAGACAAGAGAGAGAGTAGTAACCTAATTTGTTTTGTAATAAATGTGTTTTCTTTCTTTCTTTTTTCTTTCTAATCAGTTACTTCTAGGCAAGTGTGCTCTACCGTCGACCATTCACTTACCAACAGGGCCTCGATTCTGCTAAAGCAAAACCACTGTCCGCTTCGGCCGCCTACGCAACTGTGATTTTCATCCAGTTGTGATGGAAGAATTTTTCACTTTTACCATGGACACTGCAAAAATATTCCATTTAATTTTAGAGTTGAATGTGATGAGTCTAAAATCAAGTGGCTATTATTATATTTGTAGAGTGAATGACAAAGAGATATGGAACTCTTTTCATTTAATTTTGAACTGTAAGTCTATTATGTAGCAATAAGGTCTAAAATTAAATGTTATTTTTTGCAGTGGTTTTGCTTTAACAGTTTAACAAAATCGAGGGCCAGGTGAAATAGTGGTCAACCGCGCCAGTATATCAACCATAACATAAATTAAGAGAAAATATTTTTTTCGCTAAATATATAATTCCATACGATTTTGGGATCGAAACTCTGGCTGAAATCTCTAGCTAACTCTGAAATAACTATAACATGGGGTGTGGGTCGTAATTTATATTTCCTTCGTGTGGCAGGAAGTGGGCGGACCTGGAGATAGCGCGCAACACGGCGGGGCAGCCCCCGGAGCCCCCGGCGGCCCCGCGGGCGAGGGTGCTGGTGTCGCAGCCCGACATGTGTGCACATGTACTCACACACCACGCCGACGACAAGTACTTGGTACAGGTACGTGGTACTTACAAGTAGTGGGAAGCTTGTGGGGAAGGGAAGAAACCATTGAGAGAGATATCCGCGAGATGTTTTCGTGCCTCGGAAAGCATGTTTCGATACCGCAAATTGATTGTGGAGGTCAGATGGCAGCTGCTTCATGGAAAATATAGAAGTTCACCCTCATCACAGATAGTCTGGAAAGCCGATCTCAACTGAGTTGGGAAAAGGCTCAGAGAATGATGTTATGTACGAATATGTTTAATCTTCCTCCTAGCGTTAATTCCCAGTCGCATCCGAAGCTTTCAGCTCGGAGTCTGGGGTCCGCTTTACCAGTCATAGCTACAGATTTGGCTAGACCTCGATATTTTCCGTGAAGCGATTGCCATCTGACCGAGTATGTTTAATGATAGTAGAGAAAGTTCGTTAAATATGTAAAAATAGAGGCAGAAAATGGGTTGTTGTCTGGCTACCCTGGAAAAAATAAGGAAAATTAATTAATTTATACATAATACATATACTCATGACTGTAAATCCCCAAAGGGATTGGTCGAGGTCTATTATCTTATCACCCACATTTCGCTAATTATGATTTCCGGTCCCACTTATTAATGGGCTGTATTTACTGTCGAATGGAGATCAACCCAATCCCTAAAGCTGGGTCCACATTTGTAGCATTTCTGTGTATCGTATCTCCCTCGCGTGGCCTTAACGTGTATCATGATCGCTATACACGCCGTATCTGATACAGCCCGATCCACACTAAACGCGTATCTTGATACACTTCGTATCCGACATACAGCATTTACTAAGTATGGACGCGTTTATTTACGAAATACGCCAAAATGATACGATATGGACAAAATGAGCGTCCATATTTATGATACAAATACTCGATACGATACGAAGATCGTGATACGTCGAGGTGCTACAAATGTGTAAAGTATCTAAGTATGTATATCCGCATTCTAGATTCCATAACACAAGCTAATTAAGCTTACCATGGGTCTAGAAAGCGTTGTGTAGAATGTTGTGGTAAAAAAAAAAAAAAATAAAAAAAAAATAAAAAAAAAAAAAAAAAAAATTATGTGGACGGGTGATGATACGCGTATCACTGATATATACATTGTGATCATGATACGCGTCGCCGATACGGATACGGTGATCGGATCGGGCAAATGATACAAATGTGGACCCAGCTTTAGTCGCCTTCTGCGATACCCACATGATGAGGGTGGCCCTATTTATTCTACTGGGAACCAACACGGTCAAATTAAAATCTAAGATACTGTCGCAGGTAGTGACAGCGTACATCGCGTCTTTGTGCCGCCACGCCATGGTGGTCCAGCAGGCCGCGGCAGAAGTGACGGTCCGCGCGTTGGTCACCAGGGGCGCCACGGGCCGCCTCAGGGCCGCACTGCGCAGGGGGGCCCTGGGGGACGCCCGGCCGCTGGCGTGCGCGCTACTGTCGCTGGGTCACCTAGACCCCGCCGCCGCGCAACTCGCGCTTGACATGCTGTGGAGGCTGCGGGGGTACGAGGTGAGTGTACCGGGACACAGGCCGCCCTAGGGCCGCACTACGCAGGGGGGCCCTGGGGGACGCTACTGTCGCTGGGTCACCTGGACCCCGCCGCCGCGCAACTCGCGCTTGACATGCTGTGGAGGCTGCGGGGGTACGAGGTGAGTGTACCGGGACACAGGCCGCCCTAGGGCCGCACTACGCAGGGGGGCCCTGGGGGACGCTACTGTCGCTGGGTCACCTGGACCCCGCCGCCGCGCAACTCGCGCTTGACATGCTGTGGAGGCTGCGGGGGTACGAGGTGAGTGTACCGGGACACAGGCCGCCCTAGGGCCGCACTACGCAGGGGGGCCCTGGGGGACGCTACTGTCGCTGGGTCACCTGGACCCCGCCGCCGCGCAACTCGCGCTTGACATGCTGTGGAGGCTGCGGGGGTACGAGGTGAGTGTACCGGGACACAGGCCGCCCTAGGGCCGCACTACGCAGGGGGGCCCTGAGGGACGCTACTGTCGCTGGGTCACCTGGACCCCGCCGCCGCGCAACTCGCGCTTGACATGCTGTGGAGGCTGCGGGGGTACGAGGTGAGTGTACCGGGACACAGGCCGCCCTAGGGCCGCACTACGCAGGGGGGCCCTGGGGGACGCTACT
This sequence comes from Eilema depressum, assembly GCA_914767945.1. Taxonomy (NCBI): domain Eukaryota; kingdom Metazoa; phylum Arthropoda; class Insecta; order Lepidoptera; family Erebidae; genus Eilema; species Eilema depressum. Next base: position 20,464,161 of record OU612025.1, read on the forward strand.
GTCGCTGGGTCACCTGGACCCCGCCGCCGCGCAACTCGCGCTTGACATGCTGTGGAGGCTGCGGGGGTACGAGGTGAGTGTACTGGGACACAGGCCGCCCTAGGGCCGCACTACGCAGGGGGGCCCTGGGGGACGCTACTGTCGCTGGGTCACCTGGACCCCGCCGCCGCGCAACTCGCGCTTGACATGCTGTGGAGGCTGCGGGGGTACGAGGTGAGTGTACCGGGACACAGGCCGCCCTAGGGCCGCACTACGCAGGGGGGCCCTGGGGGACGCTACTGTCGCTGGGTCACCTGGACCCCGCCGCCGCGCAACTCGCGCTTGACATGCTGTGGAGGCTGCGGGGGTACGAGGTGAGTGTACCGGGACACAGGCCGCCCTAGGGCCGCACTACGCAGGGGGGCCCTGGGGGACGCTACTGTCGCTGGGTCACCTGGACCCCGCCGCCGCGCAACTCGCGCTTGACATGCTGTGGAGGCTGCGGGGGTACGAGGTGAGTGTACCGGGACACAGGCCGCCCTAGGGCCGCACTACGCAGGGGGGCCCTGGGGGACGCTACTGTCGCTGGGTCACCTGGACCCCGCCGCCGCGCAACTCGCGCTTGACATGCTGTGGAGGCTGCGGGGGTACGAGGTGAGTGTACCGGGACACAGGCCGCCCTAGGGCCGCACTACGCAGGGGGGCCCTGGGGGACGCTACTGTCGCTGGGTCACCTGGACCCCGCCGCCGCGCAACTCGCGCTTGACATGCTGTGGAGGCTGCGGGGGTACGAGGTGAGTGTACCGGGACACAGGCCGCCCTAGGGCCGCACTACGCAGGGGGGCCCTGGGGGACGCTACTGTCGCTGGGTCACCTGGACCCCGCCGCCGCGCAACTCGCGCTTGACATGCTGTGGAGGCTGCGGGGGTACGAGGTGAGTGTACCGGGACACAGGCCGCCCTAGGGCCGCACTACGCAGGGGGGCCCTGGGGGACGCTACTGTCGCTGGGTCACCTGGACCCCGCCGCCGCGCTACTCGCGCTTGACATGCTGTGGAGGCTGCGGGGGTACGAGGTGAGTGTACCGGGACACAGGCCGCCCTAGGGCCGCACTACGCAGGGGGGCCCTGGGGGACGCTACTGTCGCTGGGTCACCTGGACCCCGCCGCCGCGCAACTCGCGCTTGACATGCTGTGGAGGCTGCGGGGGTACGAGGTGAGTGTACCGGGACACAGGCCGCCCTAGGGCCGCACTACGCAGGGGGGCCCTGGGGGACGCTACTGTCGCTGGGTCACCTGGACCCCGCCGCCGCGCAACTCGCGCTTGACATGCTGTGGAGGCTGCGGGGGTACGAGGTGAGTGTACCGGGACACAGGCCGCCCTAGGGCCGCACTACGCAGGGGGGCCCTGGGGGACGCTACTGTCGCTGGGTCACCTGGACCCCGCCGCCGCGCAACTCGCGCTTGACATGCTGTGGAGGCTGCGGGGGTACGAGGTGAGTGTACCGGGACACAGGCCGCCCTAGGGCCGCACTACGCAGGGGGGCCCTGGGGGACGCTACTGTCGCTGGGTCACCTGAACCCCGCCGCCGCGCAACTCGCGCTTGACATGCTGTGGAGGCTGCGGGGGTACGAGGTGAGTGTACCGGGACACAGGCCGCCCTAGGGCCGCACTACGCAGGGGGGCCCTGGGGGACGCTACTGTCGCTGGGTCACCTGGACCCCGCCGCCGCGCAACTCGCGCTTGACATGCTGTGGAGGCTGCGGGGGTACGAGGTGAGTGTACCGGGACACAGGCCGCCCTAGGGCCGCACTACGCAGGGGGGCCCTGGGGGACGCTACTGTCGCTGGGTCACCTGGACCCCGCCGCCGCGCAACTCGCGCTTGACATGCTGTGGAGGCTGCGGGGGTACGAGGTGAGTGTACCGGGACACAGGCCGCCCTAGGGCCGCACTACGCAGGGGGGCCCTGGGGGACGCTACTGTCGCTGGGTCACCTGGACCCCGCCGCCGCGCAACTCGCGCTTGACATGCTGTGGAGGCTGCGGGGGTACGAGGTGAGTGTACCGGGACACAGGCCGCCCTAGGGCCGCACTACGCAGGGGGGCCCTGGGGGACGCTACTGTCGCTGGGTCACCTGGACCCCGCCGCCGCGCAACTCGCGCTTGACATGCTGTGGAGACTGCGGGGGTACGAGGTGAGTGTACCGGGACACAGGCCGCCCTAGGGCCGCACTACGCAGGGGGGCCCTGGGGGACGCTACTGTCGCTGGGTCACCTGGACCCCGCCGCCGCGCAACTCGCGCTTGACATGCTGTGGAGGCTGCGGGGGTACGAGGTGAGTGTACCGGGACACAGGCCGCCCTAGGGCCGCACTACGCAGGGGGCCCTGGGGGACGCTACTGTCGCTGGGTCACCTGGACCCCGCCGCCGCGCAACTCGCGCTTGACATGCTGTGGAGGCTGCGGGGGTACGAGGTGAGTGTACCGGGACACAGGCCGCCCTAGGGCCGCACTACGCAGGGGGCTCTGGGGGACGCTACTGTCGCTGGGTCACCTGGACCCCGCCGCCGCGCAACTCGCGCTTGACATGCTGTGGAGGCTGCGGGGGTACGAGGTGAGTGTACCGGGACACAGGCCGCCCTAGGGCCGCACTACGCAGGGGGGCCCTGGGGGACGCTACTGTCGCTGGGTCACCTGGACCCCGCCGCCGCGCAACTCGCGCTTGACATGCTGTGGAGGCTGCGGGGGTACGAGGTGAGTGTACCGGGACACAGGCCGCCCTAGGGCCGCACTACGCAGGGGGCCCTGGGGGACGCTACTGTCGCTGGGTCACCTGGACCCCGCCGCCGCGCAACTCGCGCTTGACATGCTGTGGAGGCTGCGGGGGTACGAGGTGAGTGTACCGGGACACAGGCCGCCCTAGGGCCGCACTACGCAGGGGGCCCTGGGGGACGCTACTGTCGCTGGGTCACCTGTTCTTTTTTGTAAACGATAAGTACGATAACCGATATACAGCGAAACGTACACCCGAAACTTTAAACTCGCGCGAAGCACGAACGAACACAGCATTTTGGAACTGAAGTAACGTGTGCTTTCCTCGGACCCTATTGCGTAATAACTGAGTTTCTTGATACTGATTACCCAAAACCTCGTGCCGCAATTTCCGATGTACTTGTCGCAGCCAACTAGCTTAATTAGCCGTTCAATTAACTGCCTAGGCTATTATCTAAACGTACCTACTACATTTAACAAACTGGCTAGGCGAATGACTTGTTTCTATAGCCATATAAAAAAAACCACGAAGGCTAAAGCGGAAGCCGGAAGCTTTGCTCATTAGCTTTCTAACCTAATCTATCCAAGTCAGATTGCGCAGCTTTCTCCATAAAGTTACTATTATTATTTTATTGTAAAAATGTTCAGACACAATGTAAAAATTGTTCATGAATAAAATATACTGAAAATACAGAAAAAACTTATCAGTAACTTTGTCTTACTTCTGGGTGGTGCCTTATCGTACGAATGGCCTAAGGGCCTAAGCAATAGTCAGTCACTTTCTTAAATGTTGTACGTTTAGCTAACACCCTAGGCGGTTAATTGAACGGCTGATTAAGCTAGTTGGCTGCGACATACATACGACCAAGGAGATTGACATACATCTTAATATGTGTGCAGGAGGTAGTAGAAGTGCTGCTAGGCTGGCAGGAGCCGGTGGCGGCGCTAGGCGCGGCGCGGGCGAGCGGCGCCGTGTCCGCGGGCGTGGGCGGGGCGGGGGCGTGCGGCGGCGCGTGGGGGGCGCTGGCGCCGCGCAAGCTGCTGGCGGCGGCGCAGGCGCACGCCGTGGCGCGCCAGCGGCCCACTGCCTTCACCGCCGTGTACCACGCGCTGCAGCAGCGCAACGAGCGGACGCGCGGCTCGCCGCACTTCCTCAAGAGTGAGTCTGCCTGGCCGTATACGAGGGACACGTATCTTGGACCTAAATCGTGAGACAAACGAGACCCTGACGCGCGCGGATATAATAATCTATGCTTGGTAGGCGCGGTCGGAGGGGTCACAGGGGACATGACCCCTCCCCCCCCCCCCCCCCGCAAAACCATGCACGTCATATTATTAAAAAGTACGAGGGGAGTGGGGATTATTGGACATTGTTATTATTGGACATTCTTCTTATTGGACATTGTTATTCTTGGACATTGGCTTTGGACATTTTTCCTTTTGGACATAAGTCGTGCAAAGGGAATTTCCGAAGTGACCCCCCCCCCCCCCCCCCCCCAAACTTCAAGCTGCGACCGCGCCTGATGCTTGGTGAACTTAAGCTCGTCCACCGCAGTAGCACCCCGTGCTATCCTCAAAAGACAACCAAGAAACGTGTGCCAGCAGCGTGTATAGAGCACGTTTTAGACCAAGATATATGTCCTGAGTTATACCTTCATTTATTTAAACTGTTTATACTGTTGATTGATGGAACTTGCTACACATATCATCATACCATTTCGATCCCCCATAGTTAACAAGGTAAAGAAGATTCACAAAAAAATTGTCCCAATTACTATCGAAAAACAATCCTTACGCTTAGAAAATAAAACACTTCTCTAATATAATCTTGTCCAGGCGATAAGATTGTTGACCCTTGTATTCTAAAAATTTGTTAGCAGAACCCTGTACAAATTTATGATCCAGTTTTCACTCGCATTCAAATATGTTATCGACAGATCGCTAGTATCTAGTAAATAAGCAGATAAAACCAGAACTGCTTGGTACCTCGCGTAGGCATTAATAATTATATGATGTTAATTTTATATAATTCACTGATAAGTTATCAAAGTTATTATTTATTAAGTTAACTTATGGTGGCATGGTCTACGAATGGTACAAACATGATAAAGTTGAAATAACATGCTTAAGATAACGTGTTGTGTATTTAGATTACTGGTTGAGACACGAAATTTGATTATAATGAATTCATACATTTACATTCTTATACATTCTAAAGTTCTAAAGGGTCGCTCGAATGTAATGCCCGGTGTGCATACGTTTATAAGCCACGGTAACCTCTTTCAACTTAAGTAGGCACAAAGAAATGTCTTATAGCACGGTAGATAACGTATATGTGTGGTATGTATGTAAGTGACACAATAATGATTGTTACAGGCGAACAATGCGACAGTTATGTGGAGTACTACAAACAGATCACCGCGGAACAATAGAAGAATTGAACTTTCTCAATAGATAAACCTCTTATAAAATATTAAATACTGGACTTCCGGAAGAACGAGATACTGTGGACAGATAAGTATACAAAAGTAATCTTTGACATGAATTCATATATTATTGAAATAAAAGAAAATAAAATTACAAAACATACACCCGATTTGTCGTAAGTCGATCAAACTCATATCAACTAAACTCAAATACTGTAGGTACACACATTGGTTGAAAATGGTCGATGATCAACAGGAAACCAATGACAGCCCAGTATTTAGTGTGTAAATGTGACGTGAATTTGACAAGTGACAAAAATATGAAGACTATTAAATCGGTTGAAATTAAAATTAAGCAACTAGGGTAAACCATACTATCTCTGGCACCCTTCCATTTCTTGCCACCTCATAGTTTGAAATAACGAACAAAAAATGTATTCTCATTTTAACTGATAAAACTATAGGGGTCAATGTTAGGGTGGTTTATCTCTATCTTATCATACTTTCACGCTTAAATATGTACCTACAAAACTAACTAGCTTTTATGACAATTTGTTAGCGCAGATTGCGTTTACATGATTTTAACGTTACGGCATTTTAAATGACGACACTTTTAAACTTAGGTACCTACCTAATTGTTATTACAACCATTGACACGAGATTTCTTTTCTAAGCATGACTGTATTTTTTTTCTTCTTTCCTCGCATTTTGATTGAATATTTATTTATTTTATTTGATGGTGATGGCGATTTTATCATCACCACCAAATCACCATCCTCACCCATATACGCAATACTTCACCCACATTCCCATACCTACATGGGTTTACATTTACATTCACCTACGTGGGAAATCTGTAAGCGGATATTATTCACCTACGTGGGAAATCTGTAAGCGAATATTATTCACCTACGTGGGAAATCTGTAAGCGGATATTATTCACCTACGTGGGAAATCTGTAAGCGGATATTAATCACCTACGTGGGAAATCTGTAAGCTGATATTAAGTTATATTGTGCCGGGTGTCGTCAGAGCACTGTAAAACTATTACTAACTAAATGTATAACTGTGATTCATATTTAATTAAAATCTTTAATTACGCATAATAATTACAATTTTAAAGACGCGTTGACACGATAAAAGTTTGCTAAAATAATGTAAATTCAATCGATTTGTGATTATGTAACATACATGAATGCCAAAGTAACTCATATGAACGTCAAAGTAACGCATATGAACGTCAAGGTAACACTTATGAACGTCAATACTGATGAGATCTCATTACGGTGGCGGTTTTTAATGAAAATGACATCTATTCATTTTCACAGTGTTTCAACGCAGTTTATAGGTAAACACTTTATTTGTTCACCATGATTTACAATGAACGTTTAGAACTTTAGTTATTTCAATCATTGGAATATGGCCTCAATTTAATGGTATTGTTTAATTCGATTCTCTCCAGCCACCAGTAGGGCAGGCTGCAATGGTGTAACAAACAGGGTGTTCATAAATTGGTGTATTACGTTTGACTTATTTGGTTTTTTTTTATTTGATTTGAATTATTGGACATTGTGTTACTTACAAAAAGAAAAGAAAATCCATTACCTGTTCATAACTTTATTACTAAAATAAATAATAATGAATTGTGTACAGCTTCAAAATATATGAATTAAAATAATCAAATTAGTTAATGTATTTTTTTATTACGTAAGAATGTGAAATTATGATGTGAATTGTAAATATTTTCTGTAAAAATGTTGATTTGTTAAGTAATTAAGTAATGCAATGTATATTTTGTTACGAATATAGACAAATGTTATTTATTACGTTGCTGTTTTCTTTCTGTTGGTGGGGCCCCTTACACCCCGAAGGGGGCCTCACTTAGATCTTCGGGGCCCTCATCTGCTGATAAGCCTCGTACTGTGGCGTAGGCTTTACACTCGGAATTGCAGAGGTCACTTCCGTAAAAGTTAAAAAACCAAATTATGGAAATAAGGAGAGGACCTGGGTCCAAAATATTGATTTTGAAAGCAACTTAATTGAGCGCTCTAATAATGAAGATCTACATTTTCGCCACTGCAAAAACTCGCTAAGATTCTAGAACCATCAAGCGCAAATTGTATCCAATTACGCTGATTTTTTTGTACAATAAGTAATTGATTACTGCCTCGTCATTCTTATTTTCATTTGTTGCTCCACGTTTAATCCACAGTGTATCTAATAGGAAGGTCTAAAAAGTAGCAAACGATAAAAACACGACCACTCGACTACGGAAAAAATAATGAGTAAAAATACTTCAGTGCTTAGTAAACTACAACTGTTAAACTCTGAAGGGCCATGCCATGAGTTCTTTCCTATCAATATAATTATTCTTCCTGCTTAAACTTCAGAGAACCTTTAATGGGAGTGAATGCCGTATAACCTCTTCTTAACGCTGAGAGAGGGAGCCGCGCCAGAACTGGTTGGAATGGGCAATATGGGCATCCATACCCATTTTTAAGGTATGGGAGGATGAAGTTACAAAGTCCAAAGGAAAAATATAATTCTTAAAAACTAGGTACCTACTCAAATATGAACATTCATCAATCTCTGCTTAAATTAAAAGTCAAGGTCGCGCAAACATAAAAAGTAGACAGTACCTAGTTCACAAGCAGTCAAGCAGATACTAATTAATTATGTAGTCAGTTGAGATAACTTTGTCTAGCTTCGTGTACATTAGCATTTTATCCACAAACTCATTCGTATAAACTGTGGACACGAGTGATGGACCTAAATCGGCAAGTTCGCGCATGGTGCACTACCGGACAAAAAAATGGCTACTCTATTTTGTGTTTTAGCGTTTCTGACATTTATGGCCCGAACTATTAAAAATCTTCATTTTAAATTACCTATTTAAATTATTTAGGTATTATGTAGAAATTGTTACGTAATAATATTTAACAGTTAATCGAGTTATTCCCCGTCAACATGATTGTAGGCGTATTATATCATGAAACGCTATAATTTAATGGTTAGAACTTAGAATATATTTAATTGTCAACAGTATAAAAAAAATTCTTATTCTGTCAATTTATTTATTCATTAACTATGCCAATAAATAGGTACTAACCTACAGAAGACCGCGGCTTAATAACCTCGTGTTGTGTTTCCGACGGTGAGTAGGGTAGCCAGAGCTCACAGGAGAGGTTTTGTGCTGTCAGTGTGAAAACCAAAGGCTTTGTCCTAGTATCTTTTCGGTTAATGGCACACAATCTCTCTGTTCTTACAGGCTCGGCAGCACGAGTGTGGCTCCCCTGGTGTTACACTCGCCTATAGGCCACGGTAACCACTTACCACCAGGAGGGCCGTGTGCTTGTCTGCGACCTAAGTAGTATAAAAAAATAGTAACCAAAATTACTAATATTCTCATTAACCCCTCACCCCTCCAGCTAAGCCAAATTGCGTGTGTTAGGAGTTCACGTCGGTAGTCCCGTAGGATTTGAACCCGTCCCGAGTTTGATTCGAACACGGGACCTCTCGCTCGTAAGGCCGGCTCCTTAACCACTAAGCTCCCGACGATAAAAGTAGTTTAATAATCACAAAGAGTATGTGCCTACGCTCGCGTTAAAAAAGCTAGTAGGTTTCCTAGGGTAAACAAAAACCGTATAAATCAAGATCAACATATAAATCGCAAAATAAAAAACTTATATGATATCTTAAAAAATTATATTGTATATAATAAACTAATTCGAAATAATTATTGTGGTGATAAATTCAAATTTATTTTTGCACGCAAGTGTATGGAGAAGGGCGCGGGAGTTTAGCGCCCGCTGATTGGTTTAAAACGTTGGCACGCAGCTCTATGATTGGTGGATGCGTCGTATTTTCTCCGCCGTCGCACCCCCGTGCTTTCCTCAAAGGGGACCTAAAAATCGTCTACTGCGCAGGGTCCAAGACATATGTCTTCAGTTATACATGTTTTTAACCGTTAATCCATATCCATACCAATATTATAAATGCGAAAGTAACTCTGCCTGTCTGTTACGCTTTCACTTCCTAAACCACTGAACCGATTTTGATGAAATTTGGCATAGGGGTACTTTAGACCTTCATGAGAAAGGACATAGGCTATGTTTGGTCGCGATAACCGACATCCACATGGTCGGAGCCGCGGGCGAGTTAGTTTAATATAGTTACTTAAGCCAGCGCCTGTGCCACGTCCGTCAACCAGCAGGTGTACCAGTTGGTAGGTTGGGATGGCTTGGTAGGGCGAGGTACACCTATGGTGGTGGTGGAAACACATATCTTCGTCTTGCCTCATTTCACTTTCCACTTTCCAGCCACTTTTTTTCCACACTGCTACTAGTGCTACTACTGAGAATTTCCGAACATTACTGTTTAGAAATTCGTAGTAGTCTGATGTGCTATCGGGTTACCCCAATCGCACTGCCCGACACGGGAATTCGAACCAGATACCTCATGCGCAGTAGCACTCGCTACCGCCGCTGTGCCACTGAAGTAGTTTAAAATACATGTCATTTTTATACGAAATTATGGAAGAAGATTGGCCCATCAGCTGGTAACTGCTATGCTTGTTTGCAACATTAGTGACAATTATTATAATACAGAATACCTACCACTGAACAGTCAATACAATATGGTTCATGGTCATTTAATCAGCAAAATTAAATGTTCAATCAATGTCAATGTACTAAATACCTGTGTACGAGCCCCTCTAAGGCCTTCAGACATCTGCTGATTGAGCTGATTCACTTCACAGGTAGGGGTTATGCGCACTTCGTCCCATTCGCACTTCGTCCTCCGTTCGCAAATGGTCCCATTCGCGGTTAGTCCCATTCGCAGTTGGTCCCATTCGCGGTTAGTCCCATTCGCGGTTGGTCCCATTCGCAGTTCGTCCCATTCGCGGTTGGTCCCATTCGCAGTTCGTCCCATGCATGTAGTTTGTAAGGCAAGAGGTAGGTTTAAGGATCGAAGTGGGTAGGATGGAATAAAATATCATTAAATAGAGGTTACATATCAAAATCCCGAAGCTACAATACCGAATTTCATATACCGACGCGTTGGTCGCGACCCACGGAAGACCGAAATTAAAAAAGCCCGAATGTTCATTTGACCGAATGTTCAGAATACCGAAAGTATAAAATACCGAAAGTACAAAATCCCGAATATTATATTTTTGGGTGGTTATAAAAAAAATAACCACGAAGGCTAAGGCGGGAGCTTCGCTCCGCTCCGCTCCCGCCTTAGCCTTCTAACCTAATCTATCCAAGTCGGATTGCGCGGGGTAGACATGGAAACATATAGGTTAAAAGGGCATGAAAATGACCTCCGACATATATTTATATTATAGTAACGTACGACGCGATATACGAAATTAGCCAAAGTAGACTAAGAAACGAAGAAGTCATTTTAAAACTATCCCCTTTGTAAAAAATAACTATAAAAATTAAACCAGGACGCCTATCATCGGTAACGTATCAAAATCTCATTTTCGGGCTTTTGAACTTCGGGATTCTGAACTTCGGGATTCTGAACTTCGGGATTTTGAACTTCGGTATATCGTACTTCGGTATTTCGTACATTCGGGATTTTGAACTTTTTTATTTTTTTGATGATATTTTATTCATCCCACCCACTTCGGTCCTTAAACCTACCTCTTCCCTTACAAAGTAAATGCATGGGACGAACTGCGAATGGGACCAACTGCGAATGGGACGAACTGCGAATGGGACCGACTGCGAATGGGACTAACCGCGAATGGGACCAACTGCGAATGGGACTAACCGCGAATGGGACCATTTGCGAACGGAGGACGAAGTGCGAATGGGACGAAGTGCGCATAACCCACAGGTAGACTCTGGTGCTGGCTTTTCTCTGAAGGGACAGATGACAGCTTTTCCCATAAAAACAAAGATGAGCCCCATCTAGCTCCAAAATACTAACTTTGGAAGCAACCAAAGGTTAATATTACAAGACATCAGAGGCAAATAATAATGCAAGTTAAAGTATCAAGAATTGTTTATATTTTATACATAAATATTATTTCACAGGTATAGCTGGTAACTGCATAAATGCACAACAAGGGTGGTTATCCTTACAAAAATAAAGTTATTTCTTATACACTAAAACAGGAGGACAGCACGAATGGACTTGCCTGTGTGCATGAGATGGAATGCCTCATTGATTTCCTTCAGCGGCAAAGTGTGGGTCACAAAATCATCCAAGGGCAGTTTCTTAGCCAGGTACTCTTCTACAAGCTTAGGTACATTGTCACGGCTTTTGTAACCTCCAAAAGCTGTTCCCTTCCATGTACGTCCAGTGACAAGCTGGAATGGGCGAGTGCTTATCTCCTGTCCTGAAGCAGCTACACCAATGATCACAGATACACCCCAGCCCTTGTGACATGCTTCAAGAGCAGCACGCATCGTTTCAACTCTACCGATGCATTCAAAGGTGTAATCTAAGCCACCATCGGTTAAGTCAATCAGCACCTGCTGGATAGGCTTGTCTGGATAATCCTTGGGATTCACAAATTCATTGACTCCAAACTTCTTAGCAATTTCAAATTTATCAGGATTGATGTCGACACCAATGATACGCTTGGCACCAGCATTCCTGCATCCTAAGGCAACAGCAAGACCAACAGCACCGAGACCAAAAATAGCACAGTTAGACCCAGCCTCAACTTTAGCAGTATTAAGAGCTGCTCCATAACCAGTAGGCACACCACAACCTAACAAACATACTTTGTCTAAAGCTGCATTTTCATTGACTTTACACAGAGAAATTTCCAGAACCACTGTGTATTCACTGAAGGTGGAGCACCCCATGAAATGATATAACTCTTGTCCCTTGCAACGGAATCTCCTGGTGCCATCAGGCATAACACCTTGGCCCTGTGTGATGCGTACCTTCTGACATAAATTGGTTTTTGGGCTCAAGCAAAACTTACATGTTTTGCATTGAGGGACATACAGAGGCACAACATGGTCGCCAGGTTTCACAGATGTAACTCCTTCACCGACGCTCTCAACAATGCCGCCCCCCTCGTGACCCAAAACAACAGGGAATACTCCCTCAGGGTCTTGTCCAGAGAGGGTATAGGCATCGGTATGGCAGACTCCAGTTGCAGTGATCTTGACGCGCACTTCGCCGGCTTTCGGAGGATCAACTTCGATTTCTTCGATCGAAAAAGGTTTGCCTGCCTCCCAGGCGACCGCCGCTTGACACTTAATAACTTTTCCGGCTGTCGACATGATAGTGCGCACTGGAAGACTGCCACAAATGAAGCTTTGAATGAAGTGTCAGATACAGTGAATAAATAAAGAAGGCACGGACACGATAACGTGCTGCCAAAGCGATGATGTAATGAATTTGAACGATAAACGATAAGCTAAACGAGCTCCAATCAGTGACCTTGAACTCTGCTCACAGAATTTATTCGGCAAGGAAGGAGGTATCCAGCCTTCAAAATAAAGTACCTATTAATAGGTTAGATGACCGGAGTTTTGAGTATATTATTCTTTATCTTAACTAAATCACTTCAGAACAATTTATTATACATTTTTACATAATTTACATTTCATGCTCAATGCTCACTCTTACAAAATAAATTACAATGATTACAATCTTAAATAAAATAAATAAACCGGCCAAGTGCGAGTCGAACTCGCCCATGAAGGGTTCCGTAGCAGCACTTGCGAAAATTGCAGTTTATGACATATTAAAAAAAACTTCTTACTGGATCTCGTTCAAACCAATTTTCGGTGGAAGTTTGCATGGCAATGTACATCATATATTTTTTTAGATTTATCATTCTCTTATTTTAGAAGTTAGAAGGGGGAGCGGGGGGGGGGACACATTTTTCCACTTTGGAAGTGTCTCTCGCGCAAACTATTCAGTTTAGAAATAAAAAAATAAGTTTAAAACTAAAACCCGACTACTTAAAAATCACGCTCTGAAAAGTATTAAACAAGAAAATATCTAGGAAAGCCGTGGTCGTATGCCGCTTTTCCTTAGAAATGCATGTATGTATCGTTTTATTATAGTAAGTGGCATACGACCACCGCCTATCCTAGATATTTTCTTGTTTAATACTTTTCAGAGCGTGATTTTTAAGTAGTCGGGTTTTAGTTTTAAACTTATTTTTTTATTTATTTTATTTTGGGGCACCCAACAACTATAATTTATGCATATTTGAAATGTGCTAATTGAGCTCTTTAATTTGATACCATACACGGCATATTTATCTCAAATTATTTTTTCAACACAGTACTTTATGGCCGCTAGAGGGCGCCACATTAGATTTAGTGACACGTCATATAGCCTATAACCATCGGACGATCAAGACGATTCTAACGATATGCTATATGTCCAGTTCTAATAAGTAGTTGAGCAGCTATGAGGGAACAAACGAACATACATACATACATACATAGCCTGTCAAAATCATAACCCTCCTTTGGCTTCGCCGTAGTCGGGTAAAAAAATGATATTAAATACCCCACCCCACACGTATGGGTTTGATGAAAAACATTTTTTTGAGTTTCAGTTCTAAGTATGGGGACCCCCAAAATTTAATGCTATTTTTCTCTTTTTGTGTGAAATTCTTAATGCGGTTCACAGAATACATCTGCTTACCAAGTTTCAACAGCATAGGCCTTATAGTTTCGGAGAAAAGTGACTGTGACATACGGACGGACAGACAGACGGATAGACATGCCGAATCCTTAAGGGTTCCGTTTTTTGTCATTTGGCTACGGAACCCTAAAAAGAACGAAAAGTAAATAAAACTTTGTTTCCATATTTTATTTTCTCATATTGCAACTTTGTACCTTATACAACTTCGTTTAGAAATCAGATTTTTTTAATATACATCTTCTCATACTTCTATACTATACTCAAAGATCTTCTCAGATAAGTCTATGGTGTCCATTACACGGTATAATTTTATAGGTTTATAGGTTTTGCCATGGTATAGGGTGGCCGCACATGTACGGTTTCCGGAGACGGTTTCCGTCCACGGTTTCCTGATTTGGAATTCCGTGTGCCGAGCGCACACATCAGGTTTTTTGCATTAGGTTTTTTTATTATTATTTCGAAGCGAGCAGTGTTGCCAGTGCCAAATTGTCAAATGTAACACAAGCTGGCTTAAAAGTTGCATTTTCGGGGGAAAAGTTACGTATTCTTGTTTTTTTATATAGTGTTTCTTGTTTTTTACAAATCCTCTCGGTTTATCTCGGGTATCCGCCCAATTTAGGAGCCGGCCTTCCGAGATGCTCCTTGAAATCTCACTGGCCATTGAGTACGAGCCCCAGCTATTTCATCTGGGACTTAATGCAGCTGAGAGCGTCTACCACTATGGGGCTGGGTCGTAAGAGAGTCAAAAGTTACGCAAAATGTAACAAAAATTACAATACAATCTGGCAACCCCGGAAGCGAGACACAATCAGTGTTGCCAATTACTGATGATCTGAATTCCCCACAAACCCAACAGAAAGGCCCCAATATTAGACATTGATAACTACATTACTTCTACGTCAATAAACGAAGTTTGTAGAACACTCAGTAACGTAGGGAAAAATCTAGCGGCTAATATTCAACCCCAATGTCATATGACCCCAGGTTCCGCCTCACATAACCCAAAACATCCACATCTCCCTCCTTGTAACTCCCTTGCACTGCTTGAAGTAGATGAAGCTGAAGTGGAGATGCTTATCCTACAACTGCGCAATGATTGTGCAGTTGGCTGGGATGAAATATCGCCCGTAATCCTGAAACAAAACCGGGACATATTGATACCACCTTTGACTCACATAATAAATAGTTGTCTGAAGCAGGGTATATTCCCAAACGCGCTGAAAAGGGCTATCGTTCACCCAATACACAAGGCTGGGGACAGAAGCTGTGTAAATAATTACAGGCCAATCTCCGTGTTAACAGCGATCTCCAAGATCTTTGAGAGGGTTCTTGGCAATCGCCTGAAGAATTTCCTAGTTAACCAAAAAATCATATCCAAAAACCAGTATGGTTTCCGCACTGGAATATCGACTGAAGACGCAGTCCAAAACTTAACGCAGGAGATTGCTGTGAACTTGGATAAAAAAACCAAATGCCTGGGTATCTTTTTGGATCTCACCAAGGCTTTCGACACAGTTTCTGTCCCCTCCCTCTTCATAAAACTAGAAAACGTGGGTGTGAGAGGAATCGCGCTCGATATATTTAAAAGCTACCTTCGCAATCGAACTCAACAGGTTAAAATTGGCGATCACCTCAGTAACGAAGAGTCGATAACCTACGGTGTCCCTCAGGGAAGCATATTAGGTCCAATTTTATTCCAAATATATGTGAACGACCTCTGTAATATGGATATTACATCTGCAAAACTATTCACATACGCCGATGATACTGCTATTATAGTCTCTGGCCCCACATGGGACAGTGTAAAGAGTAGGGCGGAAGTGGGGTTAGCAAAGATTATAAAGTGCCTAAACAAAAATCTTCTGACCCTTAACCTTCAGAAAACCGCTTATATCC
The DNA here is from genome assembly GCA_914767945.1 of Eilema depressum. Lineage (NCBI taxonomy): Eukaryota > Metazoa > Arthropoda > Insecta > Lepidoptera > Erebidae > Eilema > Eilema depressum. The sequence continues at coordinate 20,479,872 of OU612025.1, forward strand.
CATTTTCCATCCGTACCAACACTTCTCCAGATCCTACTTTTTCTCTCATAGCGCATACATGTTCCCTTTTAACGGCTCCCTGTCTGTGTACGAATCTCACAAGAAAAGAGCATGTGAAGTACCTGGGAGTGCAAATTGACTCAGGCCTGCGCTGGGATAAGCACCTGGAAACCCTAACCACTAGAGTTATGAGACTCATCCATGTCTTTAAATCTCTTAGATGCTCAGCAAACCCTGATACACTGAAAATGGTCTACACTACCTTGTGTCAATCAGTAATAAGTTACTGTATTTCGGTTTGGGGAGGGACATCAAAAACCTCGTTCCTGGGAGTGGAAAGAGCGCAGAGAGCTCTACTGAAAATTATGACCCGGAAACCATACCGATATCCGACTACTCTATTATACAGCGATTGTAAGGTCTTAACGGTCCGTCAGCTCTATGTACTCCAGACCATTCTCAGAAAACACACCAGTGTTCCCCCTTCCAACCCCAACAGACGGACAGCTTACCCAAACAGCATAAGACACAGAACCACCTTCGCGGAACAACAATACTACGTTCTGAGTACATACATTTACAAACAAGCTCACAAAAAGCTAAATATAATGGACCTAAACAATAATAACCTAAAATCCTTAGTGTCGGAGTGGCTATCGAAACTGGAATACCAACAAACAGAAGCCCTTATCAAATTTATAGCATAATAAAGTAGATAAATGCATTAACGTAAACTTAAATAAACTTAATTCTGAATTAATCTTAGATAAAGTTAACTTAATTTTAATAAACGGTGAAACACACAAATGCGCACTCACGCACACACACACACACACACACACACACACACACACACACGCACGCACACACACACACACACACACACATACACACACACACACAATCCACTCACACAGATGCAGGAAGCATGCATCCAAGTAACCATATCAGTAACCCGAACGGTCGAGCGACACAGTCAATCAATCATTCACTCACAATGTAATGTAAAGTGATAAAATTTCGTGCCTTACACTGTTCCTTATAGTACAGGTTTACCTAGTTTAAGGAACAGGGTTTAATTTTTCCAACGTTGTAAACAACTGAACTAACTTATAATAGTTTTAGCTCACCTCTGTTCAATAACTCCTTACTACCGAATATCTTGTAATATTGTATTACTGAATTATTGTTTGTTTGTTTACTGTATTTTGTTCAATAAAGAATTATTATTATTATAATTATTATTATTCTCTTGAAGTTTCCCGCTATATTCACCACTTGCGATGTTTATTGCGGCTCGTGTACATATATTGCCAATAAAGAGTTAAATAGTACCTTAATGTCGGATATTTTGCTTTAATAATTTATCAATATGTATAATACTTGCCACTTATTACTTCTGAGTTTAGGTCTAGTGTGAATGTCTAAATACCCCACATAAGCACAATCCCCACAAATTCCCTAATCGGCTTGAAAGTCCCCACTCTCTTGGGAATTGACAACGCTGGACACAATTTAAGCGCGATTCCGGATGGAAATTTCCTGACGTGTGCGGCGATTAGTACAAAATGTATGCGAGTGCTGCGTTCGGTATGACGTCATTAGGTTTTTTCCATTCTGAACCGAACGTCAGGTTTTTTCCGTTCTGCAAAAAGTAAGGACGTGTGCGGCTAGTAGAACATTTTGTATGAAAATGGAGCATTCGGTTTTTTGAATCTGACTTTTTGATCAGGAAACCGTGGACGGAAACCGTACGTTTGCGCGGAGCCTTAACCATCAATCACGTCGTGATTGACCAATAAGTAATAACATAACGTCTAAATAACCGATTGACCAATAAAATTCATGATTGACGGCATGATGCATGACGCTTGCATGAGCGTGTAATGGACCCCTATAAGTTCCTGCACTGATGAATGTCTGTCAGTGTCAGCCATAGACAAGACATAGCCATAGAGTATAAAAAAAAGTAAAAATTGTAAAAAAAACAACTAAATGTTTACATTGTGTAGTGTACATGCGGTCACATATTTTCTGCAATAAATAATGGCTAAGTTGCATAATTATTATGTATTATGCCCACTAATAGACCAGAAGAGCTTTCTTGGCGTAGCAGAAGATAAGACGGAAGAACACGTTATCGTAACTTTAGGACGAAATGTTGTCAATAAGTATCAAGTAAGCTCTATTTAAATGAATAAACTACAAATCTATTATAAAATTAATTACACGAGACTTTATTAGAACAGAAATATAACGCCCGCCTTCCGTTATAAATTTCAATCATAAGCATTTAAATTTTATAGGTTATGTTGATATGTTTTTTTTCAGCTTTCAGATCAAAAACAAGTTGGTGGTTGGACTTCGAAAGACCATATAACATCTACTGTGATCTATGACAAGGAACAAGAAAGTTATGTTGGCATATTCAATAAAAATATAATCAAAACATGGAAAGAAGACACCGATAATTTGGACAAGATAAAGAAATATAAGGCATGTTATACAGTTTTCTTAATCATACTATTGCTTATATTACCTACTTGAATTTACTTATATTAATGTATAATTTACTTTTCAGTTTCCCCTTAATATTTTAAAACTTATCCCGAGAGACCAACAGTCACCACTCATCATATTCTCTAACGGGAACTGTGCAGCTCTACCATATGCCCTTGACAACAGAAAGACATATGAAAGCAAAGCTTTAATAAAAGACACAGATACAATAGTTGATAGTGCTTGTTACACAATAAACAAAACCGACTATGTATGTTATATTGTGAAGAATAGTAAAGATGGATATGAGATTTTAAACTGTCCGTTGAGAGATGAGTTGGGCGATCTGGAGCGAACAAAACTAACGAAGGTTAAGATTGTGAGGCCTGATGATGTCTATGTTGTTGGAAAGTTTATTAGCACTGAAGGGAAGAATGCTGTTTACATATTGTGTAAGTTTAAGCCATGTATTCTGTATATTTTAAATATCTTGTCTAAGAGCACAAAACAACTAGTGTTAGGCTAGAAGAAGTGTTAGGTGGTTAACATCTGATCCTAGGTGGATAGGAGCTGTCCATTAATCACATTAGGCTTAACAGAGGGGGCTATCAGAAAAAATCACGAACTATTACCAAGGGGAAGGTCATCACATGTCATGTATTTTTTCCATGTTTTTATCACAGTGCTTAATTTTCTAGCATTAAATAAGAAATAAAAAATACACATGATTTTGATAGGGGATGGGTAGTCCACGTATCACCATTCTTTGTCACCTATTTTTTTCAAACACTTTTTGAGTTAGATTGGTCTACATTAGACCATATTATTGTATTACGAAGTTACTATAATTAATTTGTTTATATTCCAGGGAGTGATGGTAAAATGACAGCATACAACTTTAAAGACTGGAAGACTATCGGTACTGTTCCGTGGATATCAACCTTGTCCAGTGTGTCACTAGCCTGGATGGGCAAAGACCACCTCATACTGTTTGGAAGCAACACGGAACAAGACGGTGCCATTATTATAGCGTACAACATAGTACTTGGTGTTGGGTCTTGCAGATACCCTATGAAGATGTATTCAGAAGATGCGAAATTATATTGCTTCAGTGGACGCATCATTCTAGAGGCTTCCAACCATATAGGCATGCTGCCATATGTATTGCAAACGAAGAGAAACTTATCAAGTCTCCTAGGATCACATGAGATTATCCAAGACGAGTACATGGAGATAGCGAACTGGGATTCACCTACTGAACTACCATTTGTGGTTAACAATGACATTAAGGACCTCTTCAAATTGGGAGTCACTGAGAGGAGCATGTGCAGCAATGCCTTACCACCTTTACTAGAAAAAGATGACTTTAGAGCTGTGTACCAAATGATCAAACAATTCAACGACATCCCAGAATCAGTTTTAGTAGCGTTACTTAGTTATAGTATCAAATTAGTAAACCCAAACAATATTGATGTCAGTAATGCAGAAGATTTTATCCAATTATGTTCCACTGAGGATAAAACGAAAAAAGAACAAATAATACACAAGGCAAAGTTTGAATTGTTGAACTACACTCTTCAAATATCGTTCAGCGACGCACTGATCATCCCACATTTAAGAAACAACCTCAGTTTGGATGATACACTATTCTTACTAAAATACATAACACATGTTTTAATAAATTCAGAAAAAACTATGGATGTAGCTTATGAAAACAAACTACTTGATTGGTGTGTCCTACTTATGGACGCATTTTACCAGCAATATCTAATGACAAAAGATGAGAAGGTAACTTTTGTTTTACAAAACACATTGAGTACCGTTCTGAATCTTATAGATCAGTTAAATGATGTTAGCAATTTGGTGCCTGTGATAAATAAATTGCTATCTGGTAAGGCGATTGAGAATGATGAGGATTCTATGTCATATGCAATTGAATTGATGCAAATATAGTAAATTAAAAAATGTTAATGTGTTTTATTGTCAGTTTCCGTTATCATTATTGTGTCCATGGCTTCACCTCGGAGCTCAGACTGCTCAGATTTACTTTCCTACTTGCTTCTTATTATTTGGAGTACCCGGGGGTACTGGTGTCAGAGCACTAAACCCAGAAAGCAAAGCCAGATAATCCTTGTCTGCTGATCAACAGACATCAACCTCAGATATATTTACCTTAATTATTGCTTACTGGTGTTCCAGTATAGTTTCACCATTCTTTACAACAGAGTAAGTATGAATTCTTTACTGGGACCATGGGCTTACCCTCGGTAGGCAAGGGGGATGCTTATTCACCCTGCTCTGCCCTGCCTAAAATTAAGAATTTTAAATAACAAGATTCCAATTTGAATTTTCCCTCACCCCTTAAAGGAAGCTGGGTACGCCCATGACCTGGTACCTCAGTTTTTAAATATAAACTGACAGGCAAATGTCTATGATAAAATAAAACCACATTTATTCAATACTTTTTTTATTAGCAGCTCTAGCAAATTGTACTACCATTGGCTTCTCTTTCAATAAATAACCATTTGTTTCATTAAGAGCAGTTTCCGCTATCCTTACGGAAGGGAATGTCACAAACCCTTGCCCCTTCATTCTACCTTCTTGCATCACTCTTATATCAAATCCAGTCAACTCTTCATCAGTCATTTTTTCTACGTAACGTTTATATATTCTCTTAACGTCTTGTTCAGTAACAGTTTTTGCCAAATTCTTTATATACAACCTCATTGATGGCTCGCCTGGATGATATTTCTTAAACACAGGCAATATTTTCATGTCGCTGTAGGATATCCTATTGCGGAGTAATTCTTGTTTGGAAATGGACGGTTGTTCTGTAGGCTCTTCTTTTTTCTCATCAACTTCAACTGGTTGTTCTTCCTTCTGGAATTTACCAAGTTCGCCAATTATTTCTGGGTCCTCAGAGGGCTTTTGTAATGCGTCTTGGTGGACATTGACTAGAATCTTCTTCGGTTCTATGATTGGGGAGACTGTCTCAAAAGCTTCTTCTTGACTGATGACTGTTTTCTTAATTTTTGCTGGTGGCGGTGCTGGTACGAATTTTGTTGGACGATTCCTAGGTACAGGCAGCTTCCTTTTTCTTCTGACAAAGCTTTGAGGTTTTATTACTTGTTCATCTTCTGCAGAGGATATTTCAGATTCTGTCTCACTATGATGTGTCTGTGACACTTGTAGCTGCAACTCATCTACAAAGAATTTCTTGTATTCATCTTTAAAATATTTCATTGCTTCAGGATTTTCTTGAAAGGGTACTTCCAGACACATCTTATTCATTAGATGAAGAGTTTGTATATAAAATCGTTTATGAGAAAATAGTGTATGGATGATATTAACAGCAATTTTTGGAGTGATGTCAGGGTATTTGTAACTTAAATGTGCTGGTGGAGGTTGGTAAAAGTCCACTGATGGATTCCATGCATTTAAAGTTTTTAGGAACTCTCTTATTAACTTAGTAGTCTCTGAATTCTGTTCTACACCTGACTTTGTACTTGTTAGTGGTTCTTTATCAAAGGAATACTCAACTACTAACCTCCTTTTGGCTATTTCTAGCTGATGTAGTCGATTAAGTGATGATTTAGCTTTATTAATGTTGCTAAATGAGGCAAAAAGGTAATTACGCTTAGACCTTGTTTCCCAAACCTTTTCAGCACCAAAATGCTTCAAGAGTTGTTCTTTATCTTGAAATGAAAGTGAATCAGGCAAATGTCTTATCATTAAAACGTTAGACATTTTCGTCGCGTACTGAACTGACACAAGTTTTTAGCACGAACACTGAAGTCTGAACACTGCACACTGCTTCAAGCAAGTAAACTTCACTTGATTCAAATAGGAATTCGAATTAGATGCAGGATTTGTTTGTGTTGGTATTATAGTTTAATTTTATACACCGTGCGTATGTATAGCGAAACACCTTGAAACAGACGGATAAAACCAAACCAAAATAATAAACAGTTAAAAACCACAGGTAAACAGAAACATACAGAAGACGATAATGTGACGTCAGTCAGCGTCGTTGACACAAACAGCTGATTTTGACAATTAGACCATCCAGTAATTTCGTTCCGTTTTGCAAGGAATGTTAAGTAGGTTAATTTGTACTGCATAAAGTGCGTAATTTTATTGCCACAAACTGCACAAATGATTGAAGTGAAGATGCTTGATATTATTTATAATAATTTATGTACATTTTACGTAATAATAATATTTACAAGAAATTGAAATATATTCGATTCCTTTTGATATGATTTTCGAATGTTTTGTTGACATTGTTGACAAGACAAGACAACAATGCCCTATGCCTGCCTATCTGATGAAGTTTGATATGAATTCAGAATTCTAAAAAAGTTTCAATATAATTATTGTGTTAAGGTAAAGCCTTTATAAAAAGATATTTAGATGACGATATATAGAAGTTTATGAAGTGAACTTAACGAATCGCTAGCATGCAGGCTAAAGCCGAGCGAAAGGTTGCAAAAGTTGTCGTATTGGGAGATATCGGGAGAAGCCCACGTATGCAGTACCATGCGCTATCTCTTGCGAATAATGGACTAGAAGTCAAAATTATCGGTTATTTGGAGTCTGCGCCACTGCCAGAAATCTCAGAACATGCTCACATCACCATAAATAAACTTCATCCATTGAATCTTAATGGTGCGCCAAGATTGGTGAGATATGCCGCTAAAGTGATATGGCAGACGATTAGCTTATTATTTACGTTATTCATCACAGGAGGCAGTGATTTCTTGTTATGTCAAAATCCGCCAGCAATTCCTACACTGCCAGTCTGTCGGTTTTATTGTTTGTTTACCAAAACCAAGTTTATAATAGATTGGCACAATTATGCTTATTCCATTATGGCAATGTCGTACTCTGCAGATCACATATTGGTTAGGATAGCGAGGGCTATCGAGAAGTGTTTTGGACAATCTTCTGATCACAACTTATGCGTTACTTATTCTATGAAAGAAGATTTACTAACACATTGGAATTTGAAGTGAGTATCATTAGAGTGACTTCAAACTTATGTTTTAAGACGAATATGATCCATCTATAAGCAGATAAGGGACTGATAACCATTTAAATGGAGTATAGAGTAGAGTCCCACCAATACCTACCATCCAACAAAAGGAATGCAGTTATGGAATAGGCTTTAATAACTGGCTGTGAGGTCACTTAATTGTCACTCCAAGAACTTATAATATACCTTATGTACCTAGCTACTATGAACTGCTAAGGCTCTACTCTTTTGACTGATCCTGTAAACCATCAGTACTGACTGTAATCTTTATGTACGGTTCTGTTGTAACCTAAAACTAATAATGCATACATTTTCTATTCTGCCTATTGCCTATAGATGTAATAATTAATAATGGTTTCTTGTGAAAAAACTGCTATTTAAATCTCTAACCTTCACAAATTTTCAGAAAAGCAACAGTATTGTATGACAGGCCACCCAAAATCTTCCAGCCTATAACATTGGAGGAAAAGCATAAGTGGTTCATGAAGTTAAGTGCAGAGTACCCTGAGTTCGGAGGTGGTAAACCAGAGGGTGAAAAGTCAGCATTCACTGAAGTTGTAGGTAAAACTATAGTGGCCAGAGAAGGTAGACCCGGGCTGGTGTTCAGCAGTAGCAGTTGGACTCCTGATGAGGACTTTGGGATAATGATAGATGCTTTTCAGGGTTAGTGTCTTGTAGACAATACTTTTCTTTTATTTATGGTAAAATATGGGTATAATTTCAAGTAAAATTAATACCTATGTAATGTAATTGTTGTTAATATTAATTGTAGTACTATTTTGAGAAATAAAGGGAATTTAAATTGAATTGAAAATTAATTCTGTTTTTTACAGTGTATGAAACAACATACGAGACTACAAAAAATCTTCCCAAGCTTGTATGTGTGGTTACGGGCAAAGGGCCCATGAAACAACATTATCTTGAAGTAATTGAACAAAAGAAATGGAAGCACATTAAGGTGATCACACCCTGGTTAGAAGCTGCAGATTACCCTACAATGGTAGCAAGTGCAGACCTAGGGCTCTGTTTCCACACAAGCTCATCAGGCCTAGATCTGCCAATGAAGGTTGTGGACATGTTTGGAGCAGGACTTCCTGTTTGTGCCTTCGATTTTCTATGGTAAGTAAAAATATAAAATTACTCTAAAACCAGTAAGGCATTTTCTGGTTTAGGAATATGATAAAATTAATGTGTGTGTTCGCGCAGCGGAATGTTGTTGAATTTAAAGATTTTAATTATGCAGATATTTAGCACATGACGTCGTGTAAATGCTTATGGTAAAAAAAAAATTGTGCATGCAGCCATTGTGGAGAAATTCGCTAAAAACAGATTCCGCTGGGCGTACGTTGTCCTGGCGGCACTTTTTTTGAATTCATGGACTTAGAAGAAAAAAAATGTGTCCAAAAATTAGCGTGTATTTGCGTGTAATTGTGTATGTATGAATAAAATTAATGAATGCATAAACTTCGGAGAAATTCAAGTTTCCGCCACGCGAACGTTTGGCCATTAGCTAGTTTTCATATAAAGCGCTTATATAGAGAGCTGTAGATTTTTACATACGTTGTTTTGAATTTGCTTATATTTGTTTAATAAAAAGATTTAGAAAAAATCTAAGGGTTTAACAGATAAAAATATAAACGTAAAATACGCTTATTAGGTCTTAGTTCGTAAAGTATGCACTTTGGGGTCTAGATTTTTACGTTTATACAAACCTTGTAAGTGTCTGCAACATGTTGCCAAGTATCAATGATGTTCCGCTAGTAATTAAAGAGCAATAGGACAATTTACCATGTATAGACCACTGTTTACAAAGCAGTCAAATATCACGACGTTCTAAAGGAATTGTATAGTAAAATATATTCCAATAATTAGCTTACTGATTCAACTATTCACATGCAAAATTTCATCTCATTATATTCAGTAATTAAAGATAAACAATGAAAATACTGACAAAGCATCGAAACCCTACATAACCCGACCAAGTTCGGATGGCTACAAAAAAGCGGCCGTACCATATATCTAAGTAACGTTCTTAACCTTCCAGTATAGTATTCATTAATATGGTACAGTTGCGTACACAAGCGTTAGGAAAAATAAAACAATAAATTGCATTTCTTGAATGAAAAATATTTTTTTATTAATAACGCCACTATCTACGATAAAAATAAATCTTCAATTAACAAGTAGGTGGGTACTTCGGGTACGTATTTGAATACCTAAAATTATAATACCTAAAGTTAAATAACCTAAGTTCAAAATACCTAAAATCTAAATACCAAATGGTTTAAAATACCTAAACCACTAATACCTAAGTACTTAATACCTAAATTTGAAATACCTATTGGACTAATTACCTAATGTTTAAAATGCCTAAAGTTAAAACAACAAAGGTTGATATACCAAAATTTAATATACCAAATGGTCAAAATACCTAAAAATAATGCACCACACACCACACACAACAATATGTGGGTAGATCAACATAGGCCTCTCCCATAGACTTCCAGAATGACCGATCTAAAGCAGCCCGCATCCAGCGCTTTAAAAAAAGGGACACTGCTCACCCCGACTCGGATAGGTTAGGTTAGAAGGCTAAGGCGAGAGCGGAGCGGAGCGGAGCTCCCGCCTTAGCCTTCGTGGTTATTTTTTTTTATAACCACTCATACAAGGATTGTCTGCTCCAATCCTGAAGTTCCAAATCCTTGTATGTGTGGTTATAAAAAAAATAACCACGAAGGCTAATGCGGGAGCTCCGCTCCCGCCTTAGCCTTCTAACCTAACCTATCCGAGTCGGGGTGAGCAGTGTCCCTTTTTCTTTAAGCCGTACCACATATTATTTCTTAAATTGTCGGTATTTTAATTTTCGGTATTTAGAACTTTCGATCATATAAACATTCGGGATTTTAATATTCGGCCTTCCGTTCGTAGGGCTTATGAAATTCGATAATTTCAAATTAGGCATTGTAATACGTACTCACTATAATATCAATTTGTCATTTAAAGCTTTGGGTATTTTAAAAGTAAGTCAAACAACCATTAGGTATTTAGATTTTAGGTATTTTGAACTTAGGTTATTTAACTTTAGGTATTATAATTTTAGGTATTCAAATACTTAGCCATTTTAAACTTTCGGTATTTTAAATTTAGGTCAAGCCACCATTAGGTATTTAGATTTTAGGTATTTTGAACTTAGGTTATTTAACTTTAGGTATTATAATTTTAGGTATTCAAATACGTACCCGGGTACTTCTCTAATGAAATATCCGTCTACAATTTATTTCTCGCCACCTGTTACGTAGAAACCCAAAAATTGGCAAAATGTGGAAACGTAGAAACGTAGAAACGTAGAAACCCAAAAATTGGCAAATTATCTATTTTTTCTCTCTAGCTTAATATTTTTGATCAATTCATATCTACTATACTTAGACTATTTAACCAAAGGTCTAGCCTTAAGCGTACCGCTTCGAACAAAATAATTCTGCATATTTTGGTGGGGTGCACGGGAACACGCTCACATACATAAGTCACTGCCGTACCAGTAGGTACAACGCTAACATCATATACTGAGACTGACGCAAGTCTCAAGCGCTTACTTAAATAAAAGTACCTACCGCCTACGTAAATAGTACTTACTAATCTTAGTCAAATACAATTAAAAAAGTAGGTGTAGAAAAAATAAATGATCTATAAATTAAATCGAAATAACAATTGTGTTATCACCTGTACCAATTCAATACCGGTATTATACTGTAAATTTTAGAATGTTACCTAAATATATTGCACGGCCGCTTTTTTGTAGCCATCCGAACTTGGTCGGGTTATGTAGGGTTTCGATGCTTTGTCAGTATTTTCATTGTTTATCTTTAATTACTGAATATAATGAGATGAAATTTTGCATGTGAATAGTTGAATCAGTAAGCTAATTATTGGAATATATTTTACTATGCAATTCCTTTAGAACGTCGTGATATTTGACTGCTTTGTAAACAGTGGTCTATACATGGTAAATTGTCCTATTGCTCTTTAATTACTAGCGGAACATCATTGATACTTGGCAACATGTTGCAGACACTTACAAGGTTTGTATAAACGTAAAAATCTAGACCCCAAAGTGCATACTTTACGAACTAAGACCTAATAAGCGTATTTTACGTTTATATTTTTATCTGTTAAACCCTTAGATTTTTTCTAAATCTTTTTATTAAACAAATATAAGCAAATTCAAAACAACGTATGTAAAAATCTACAGCTCTCTATATAAGCGCTTTATATGAAAACTAGCTAATGGCCAAACGTTCGCGTGGCGGAAACTTGAATTTCTCCGAAGTTTATGCATTCATTAATTTTATTCATACATACACAATTACACGCAAATACACGCTAATTTTTGGACACATTTTTTTTCTTCTAAGTCCATGAATTCAAAAAAAGTGCCGCCAGGACAACGTACGCCCAGCGGAATCTGTTTTTAGCGAATTTCTCCACAATGGCTGCATGCACAAATTTTTTTTTACCATAAGCATTTACACGACGTCATGTGCTAAATATCTGCATAATTAAAATCTTTAAATTCAACAACATTCCGCTGCGCGAACACACACAAAATTAATCCATATTTATCTATGAAATATTGATGAATTATGAAGTACAGACACCTAAAATAGGTATATATAGTACCACCATATTGTAATTAATTTTTATTCAACTTGTAAGTAAATGTTTTGAGGGAATGGAACATTGCGATTGGCCGCCTAATGTGAACCTGCGTGTGTGTGAAGCCCGCCAATCGCAATGCTTCGTTCTCTCGATATGTTTACATGACGAATTTGAATATTTTACAGCCTTTACAGTTTACATTACAAGACATTTTGATCATGAGGCCCTCATTAAAATATTACATTTCTTTTACATAATATATTTTTTTTTACAGTTTAGACGAGCTTGTTGAAGATGGCATAAATGGATACACATTCAAAAATAGTGATGAATTAGCTAAGAAGATAGTAAACTGGTTTAAAGGCTTCCCCAATAATGTAAGACAGAACGCACTCGCAGACAGGATGCGAGAAGAACTAACAACCTTCCGGAAGACGAGATGGGAGGACAACTGGAATTTGAGGGTCAAGAATTATTTCACGTCATGATATTTGTTGAAGTATTATAGTTATAGGGACCAATGTTGATTTATATTTTTAATAAATTGTATTTTTACCCACTCAGAAATGGAGTTTCTCTATTATCCTGTCTATTTATGTTGTTTGCACTACTTTTGATCATCAGGTAACAACTATAGAATGCAGAAGGAAATGTCATGTTGATAAACTTTGTTTATCTATTCTATGACTTTGGGTAATTTCATGCCACTGAACAACAGTTATATTAAATACCTTAAGCCCAATACAATAACCTATAGCCAGTTTCCTATTTCAAACCCAGCTTACTGGTTAAGTTGTCTTGGGCATCTTAGGTCTTGAGAGAACCCCACACACTAATTCTACATCTTTTGATTATGATTTTGAGATAATATTTGAACTAATCCCGAAAAGCTTATAACTTTTCTATGATTATCAATGGTTGACACACTTGACACAAAATAAAACCACGTCGATTTTCAAAATAAAAGTTTATATTTTAAAATACATCACTGTAACACACACATCACTTACACTAAGAGTCTTTCAATTTCTTGTTGAATGCTCTGAATCTGAGGTTTGAGCTGTGAGCCTTCATTGATGGTGATAGAACACGAAATGATCGGCCGTGAGACTCCACAAGCTCTTCCCAATGCTTGCTTAGACCTAACAAATACATATGGTACATTTTTGTCCTCACAGAGGATAGGAATGTGCAACACTATTTCTAATGGCTCAGCGTCCGCTGCCATGATAATGAATTCGGAGAGCCCGCGATTCAATGTTTTAGTAGCCTCATTGGCGCCTTTGCGCAGCTGTTTGTAGTTAGCTGCTTGCTGCACCAGGTTGAGAATTTTAGCAGTAAGGGCAGCATCCGCTAATGGGTATGCCTTGGGGTTAACTGCTGCTTCATCGGCCTAAAACAAAATAAGTCATGTTATTATAACCTAAAAAAAACCCGGCGTGTTGTTTTTCCTAACAGATATCTTTAATCTATTGAACTAACATTCAAATTAATTTTATAATACTATGATTTTCGTTGTAATTTCTTCATAACAGTAAGCACGTGTAACTTACCATGTTGACGAGAATGACGAGGTTAGGTTAGTCCACCTCTCGGCGATTTCTCGCTTCACTGAGGAACTTATTCCTTTTCCTTAGTGGTTTCTACAGCACTACTGCAGCAATTTCGCTAATACTAAGTATTAGATCGAAAACGAGTTTTATTTGTAATTCACTGAAGAACTTGTAAAGTATCAAATAATAGCGTCGCGCGTCCTCGCCTTCCTTTTCGTGAAATTATGACAATGACAATTGGGAAGAATTGACACTTGACTTGACAGAACAGAACTAAAATGAATGAACTAATTGAATGAAATTGAATGAATTGAAGCCAAAGACGCACAGATAATATATAAAAGTTTAGTTGTGTTTGCAGGTGACGTTGCGTTTAGTTACTTGATGAAGAAACAATGGCACATTAAGTTTATGTTTGTATGAAACAAACTATCTATGGTTTGCAAGTGATTTAAATAAAAACAATTTACTTGATTTGATTTAGAATATGCATTGTTAATCATCATCATCATCGAGACGTATTTTCCTGACTGATTTTCCAAGGCGTAGGAGAACTCGGAGAAGTCGCCTCCCGGCTCTTCCTCCTCCACCTCGCAAGATCTTGGACGTCTATAGTAGAACCCATTAGCATTGCGTGCATGTCACCCTCCACAATGTAAAGTCAGGATCAGGACTACCTCTCGGCCTACTTATATCGGGTGTATCCAAAGATGAAATATATCATTTTGTATAAGATCATTGGGTGTACCTATCCCACTATTTCCATGGAAATGCAAAAAGTGGGACAAGCGTTTTGTACAAAATATATCCCATTATTTCCATTGGGGCAAAAAACCTCTAGTACCCGCTTATTCCACTTTTCCCCATTGACAATCCCCGTTGATGGGGATAATTGAACTTTTTGTTCACTATTCCCCGTTGACGCAAAAAAAAATAACCACGAACCTAACCTATCCGAGTCGGGGTACTCTGAGTCGAGGTCATTTTCAACCGGGAATATTGAAAAATTAAAATTCTTAAGAGGCAATGGAAATAGTGGGAGACTCTGTCCCAGTATTTCCATTAATGGAAATACATAATGGAAATAGTGGGATTCACCTCTTATATCATATACCTATAGGTATTTGTTATCCACGTAGCCTGGAGGTTTCCGCAAAACTTTATATGCGTGTCGGTCTATGGCCTTCGCCTAACCAGACCTGATGATCAGCTGACGCCAAGTCGGTCTATGGCCTTCGCCTAACCAGACTCGGCGATCAGCTGATTGTAGACCGAACGTGAGTAGCAGCTGATTGGGGATCAGCTGAGGGGTCACTGACCCGAGAGGTAGGTACTGATCAGCTGACCCGTAAGGTAGGGATCAGCTGAGGGGTCACTGACCCGTGAGGTAGGTACTGCCCTAGTAGTTAGCTATGCCAGCTGGCTGATGCCTCTAGACCGGCTGGGTTCAAGAAGTGAACCCTGTCCGTTGCTAGAGAGCTCTGTCTGTTTGGACCGGAAGGGGAACCGTAGCCAAAGTGAAAGCCAGAGCATGGAACTGATTATTTTATTGAGCAAAAAGGGCTACTAATATACAATAATTCGTCTTTCTATATCCATACAATTAAGCGAGCTTACAAACTATCTACACCAATCACAGTTTAGTATTCTATTTACATAAGGAATCTTAAATCTATTATATACAATACAGTTCACAAATACGCCGTGTGGGGCGCTTATCTTTCGCTATAAATATAAACTGGGTGCGCAGAGGTGCGCCAGCTATAAATATACGAAGACCGTGTTTCGCTCCGCATTTCGGCACTGCTGTTATCGTATGATAATGTTGATCTTGTAGGTAAAGTAAGTAAGTAGGTATTATGTATGTTCCTACATTACCCCCCTCTAAGAAAAACGTACGTTTGGTTTTACTAATCTTCCTGTACGAGTCGTATAGGGGTCTTGCTGATTGTTACTCACATTTGTAGATTTCTCGGAATTTGCAGTCGCCGAGTTCTTAGAATTGGATGCACTCGATGTCGTAGGTTCCTGACGTATAATTGTTGCAGGCCTCGTACACGGGAATTGCGGTACGTTGGCTGCAGGCGTCTCATCATTATGTAATATGTATGCTGGTTTCAATCTGTCTATGGATATGCATGTTTGACGATTTGGTAGTTGAATTGTGAATAACTTGCCGTTTTTACTTCGTTTGATAACTTTGTATGGGCCGTCATATGGTGGGATCAATGGTCGTCGTACTGTATCATTTCTCAGGAACACATGAGTACAAGTTTCGAGTTCTTTGTATATGAAGGGTTGCTTAGATGAGTGTGATATTTGCTTCGGTGCTAGTGACGTCATCGTTTCAGTGAGTTGGCGAACGAATTCTGCGTCATCAATGTTTGGCTTGGTAGGCACAAAGAAATCCGACGGAATTCGAATTGTAGACCCATAAGTCATTAGTGCGGGACTTACAGATGTGTCTTGACATAGTGCTGTGCGTAGTCCTAGTAGTACTGTAGGTAATTCCTCACTCCAGTTGGTACCTGCTGATCTGGCCATCAGCGACGCTTTCAAACATCTGTGTCTTCTTTCTAGGAATCCGTTTGCTTGTGGGTGGAATGGAGTTGTGCGTATACGATTAATACCTAGTCGTTGCATTAGTGTGCGAAATAATGACGATTCGAACTGTCTGCCTTGATCTGTTGTGATTCGTAGGGGACAACCGAATCGTGAGATCCATCCGTCGTATACTGCCTTCGTTACTGTTTCAGCGGTGATATCACGAGTAGGTATGGCTTCAATCCATTTCGTGCATCGATCTATCATTGTGACTATGTATCGATATTCGTTTGATATGCATAAAGGTCCGACGATGTCCAGGTGTACGTGTTCGAAACGCGATGATTCTTGAAACTCACCAAGGGGACTGCTAACGTGTCTTTGAACCTTCGAGCGTTGACAACCAATGCATGATTTTGCCCAGGTGGTTACGTCTTTATTCATAGAAGGCCAGAAGAATTTGGATGTGATAAGTTTTCTAGTTGCGCGAACGCCAGGATGACTTAGTTCGTGTTGTGCTTTGAATGCTATTTCACGAAAAGTCACTGGTAGGTATGGTCGAATGTTTGTTGTTGATACTTCACACCATATGGATATCGGTTGTTGACCTCCAGGGAGATTTACGAGAGCGAATGTGAGGTTTGATTGTTGTTTGCAGGCTTCTAATTCGGTGTCATTTTGTTGATCTGTAGCTAATTTGTTGTAGTCGATTGTATTGTTTAATATTTCGATCTCCGTGATTCGTGATAAGGCGTCAGCAGCTGTGTTGTACTCGCCTTGAATGAATTTGATACTTGTGCAGAATTGACTAATGAAATGAAGTTGTCTTTCTCTTCTTGGAGTGTCACTGTTGTTGGCTGATCTCGTGAGTGCGAAGGTTAGAGGTTTGTGATCAGTATATATTGTGAGTTCATTACCCTCTATCAGTCGTCGTAAGCTTTTCACAGCGGTATACATAGCTAGTAATTCGCGATCGTATACGCTGTACCTTCTTTGTGTGTCGCTCATGTTTTTGGAGAAGAATGCGAGTGGTTTCCATATTCCGTCGACTTTCTGTTGTAGTACCGCGCCGATGCCTGTGTCTGAAGCGTCGGTGAGTAGGCATAACGGTGCGTTAGGTATCGGATGGGTTAACGAGGTTGCATCGAGAATACTTTGTTGACATAGTTGAAATGATTTTTCGGCTTCGGGTGTCCATTGTATGGGTGATTTATCGTTCTTCTTGGCATTGTGTAGGTATTTATTAAGTAGGTGCTGATGGTTAGCTTGATGGGGTAGGCAGCTTCGATAGAAGTTGATCATACCCAGAAATCTTCTTAACTCTTGTACTGTAGTTGGTTTTGGATATTGGCGTATGGCTTGAATGCGTTCGTCTGTGGGTTTGATTCCGTCTGATGAAACTTCGTAACCGAGGAATTGGACTTTTTTCTTGCTGAATTCGCACTTATCGATGTTGAGTGTGACGCCATATTGATTTAAGCGTTCGAGCACTCTTTTTACGTTGCGTTTGTGTTCTTCTTCGTTGTCGTCTGAGTATATGAGTAGGTCGTCTATGTAGCAGTAGCATATGTCATCGAGGCCGCGTAGTACTTCGTGCATGAACCTTTGAAATGAAGCACTACTGTTTACTAAACCGAAGGTCATAACTTTGAAGGTAAAGCTTCCGAATGGGGTGGTTATAGCTGTCTTAGGGATGTCTTCTTTTTCGATAGGTATACTGTAATATGCCATTTTCATGTCGAGCTTCGAGAATAATACTTTTCCGTGCAGTTGGTAAGTGAAATCTTGTATTCTAGGTATTGGGTATCTGTCGGGAATTGTGACAGCATTTAATCTTCTGTAGTCGCCACATACACGTAAAGAACCATCTTTTTTCTTTACCACGTGCAGTGGACTGGCCCATGGACTGTTAGCGGGTTCGCATATACCCATTTCCATTAACTTTTCGAATTCTAACTTGGCAGCTTTGTACTTGTCTGGTGGTAATGGTCGTGGTCGGGAGTATATAGGTTGACCTTTGGTTTCTATTCGGTGAGTGACGCTATGTTTTGCAGTTGATTTGATTGCCATCGGACGTAATAAGTCTGGGAATTGCTTCAAGATGTCGTGATATGCGTGATTTTGGTTGATAATATAGACTGATTCTTCTGTGCTCTGTACCTTAATAGTGTTTACGGTGAGGTCTGTGACACTATCGATGAGTTTCTTTTGATGCAAGTCGACTAGTAATTTGTGTTTTACTAGGAAATCTGCGCCTAATATTGAAGTCTTCACATCGGCAACTATGAATGTCCATTTGTAACTTCTACGTAAACCTAAGTTGAGTTCTAATGTACGCTCTCCATAGGTTCGTATTTGTGTACCGTTTGCAGCAAATAATTTGTAATTGTTTTCTATAGGTTGTGAATATTTCTTGTTTCTTGCGGCTAACACTGAAATATCGGCTCCAGTGTCAATAAGGAACTTTTCTTTATTGTTTCTGTCTATTATACATAGGCGGTGGCCTTGATTAACATCGACGCCCGCCACAGTCGATGTATTGCTTAGTTTTCCTGTTGCTTTGTATTAGTGTTTGTATTTGTATTCGTATTTCTTTTAGCGCATGGTTCTTCGCATTTACGAGCATTATTACCGAACTTGAGGTGGTAATAGCATAACCAATCCGGATCGCCTGGCTGTCGACGTGTTGAACGCGAGTGTGAACGCGGCCTTATGTTGCGCCTATCGTCAAAGCGCTCGTTGCTACGTGGCTGGCGATGCGGGTTTTGCGTCGGTCGAAATTGGTTCGAACGTAATTCTGCTACTTCGAGGGATAGTTTCTCTATTTGTTTCGTAATTAAGTCGAGTTGTAGTTTTTCGACTGCAGTAGATGTAGTAGTTGTGGTAGTTTCGTTCTGAGATGGATTTGATACGGGAATCGAAGTAGTGATTGCGGCGGCTGTAGCGGGTTCGAAGTGCTCTATCATCTTGTCAGCCATAGCAGATAGGGTTTCTAGTGATGACTCTGTATTTATTGATAGTATGCCACGTATTTGAGTAGGTAAATGATTCAACCATATGACTCGGAGTGCTTCGTCGGTTAGTAGCTTCCCACTTAATTCTCTCATTTTTCGTAACAGCTGACTAGGTTTAGAATCGCCAAGTTCTAGGCCACTAAGTAGCTTTTGAAGCTGACGATGATCTGACTCTTGGTATGTCGATATGAGTCTGTCCTTCAATTTGGTGTATTTGCCATTAGCGGGTGGGTTGAGGATGATATCTGCTACTTGTTCTAGATCGTTGCAACCTAGCAGTGGCATGACTAGGTTGAATTTCTGTTCTTCACCTATTTTGCTTGCCGCGATGGCCGCTTCGAACTGAGCGAACCATAATCTAGGATTCTGACGCCAGAACGGTGGTAGGCGTGCGGGAAGAGATATCATGGCGACATCGCTGGCTGGTTTGATATCACTACCTGATGGTAGCGATGGTGGTGCTGTGCCGCCTTCTGTAGACATGATGTCTGTAGGTAGGTACACTAGGTAGGTACACTAGGTACGGCAATCAGCTGTGCGTGCAGTAGTGCGCTGTGATACCGTAGGTACGTAGGTATCAGCTGTTCGGGTCGTCGGGGGTCACCAATGTCGGTCTATGGCCTTCGCCTAACCAGACCTGATGATCAGCTGACGCCAAGTCGGTCTATGGCCTTCGCCTAACCAGACTCGGCGATCAGCTGATTGTAGACCGAACGTGAGTAGCAGCTGATTGGGGATCAGCTGAGGGGTCACTGACCCGAGAGGTAGGTACTGATCAGCTGACCCGTAAGGTAGGGATCAGCTGAGGGGTCACTGACCCGTGAGGTAGGTACTGCCCTAGTAGTTAGCTATGCCAGCTGGCTGATGCCTCTAGACCGGCTGGGTTCAAGAAGTGAACCCTGTCCGTTGCTAGAGAGCTCTGTCTGTTTGGACCGGAAGGGGAACCGTAGCCAAAGTGAAAGCCAGAGCATGGAACTGATTATTTTATTGAGCAAAAAGGGCTACTAATATACAATAATTCGTCTTTCTATATCCATACAATTAAGCGAGCTTACAAACTATCTACACCAATCACAGTTTAGTATTCTATTTACATAAGGAATCTTAAATCTATTATATACAATACAGTTCACAAATACGCCGTGTGGGGCGCTTATCTTTCGCTATAAATATAAACTGGGTGCGCAGAGGTGCGCCAGCTATAAATATACACGCATGTAGGAACATACATAATACCTACTTACTTACTTTACCTACAAGATCAACATTATCATACGATAACAGCAGTGCCGAAATGCGGAGCGAAACACGGTCTTCGTATATTTATAGCTGGCGCACCTCTGCGCACCCAGTTTATATTTATAGCGAAAGATAAGCGCCCCACACGGCGTATTTGTGAACTGTATTGTATATAATAGATTTAAGATTCCTTATGTAAATAGAATACTAAACTGTGATTGGTGTAGATAGTTTGTAAGCTCGCTTAATTGTATGGATATAGAAAGACGAATTATTGTATATTAGTAGCCCTTTTTGCTCAATAAAATAATCAGTTCCATGCTCTGGCTTTCACTTTGGCTACGGTTCCCCTTCCGGTCCAAACAGACAGAGCTCTCTAGCAACGGACAGGGTTCACTTCTTGAACCCAGCCGGTCTAGAGGCATCAGCCAGCTGGCATAGCTAACTACTAGGGCAGTACCTACCTCACGGGTCAGTGACCCCTCAGCTGATCCCTACCTTACGGGTCAGCTGATCAGTACCTACCTCTCGGGTCAGTGACCCCTCAGCTGATCCCCAATCAGCTGCTACTCACGTTCGGTCTACAATCAGCTGATCGCCGAGTCTGGTTAGGCGAAGGCCATAGACCGACTTGGCGTCAGCTGATCATCAGGTCTGGTTAGGCGAAGGCCATAGACCGACATTGGTGACCCCCGACGACCCGAACAGCTGATACCTACGTACCTACGGTATCACAGCGCACTACTGCACGCACAGCTGATTGCCGTACCTAGTGTACCTACCTAGTGTACCTACCTACAGACATCATGTCTACAGAAGGCGGCACAGCACCACCATCGCTACCATCAGGTAGTGATATCAAACCAGCCAGCGATGTCGCCATGATATCTCTTCCCGCACGCCTACCACCGTTCTGGCGTCAGAATCCTAGATTATGGTTCGCTCAGTTCGAAGCGGCCATCGCGGCAAGCAAAATAGGTGAAGAACAGAAATTCAACCTAGTCATGCCACTGCTAGGTTGCAACGATCTAGAACAAGTAGCAGATATCATCCTCAACCCACCCGCTAATGGCAAATACACCAAATTGAAGGACAGACTCATATCGACATACCAAGAGTCAGATCATCGTCAGCTTCAAAAGCTACTTAGTGGCCTAGAACTTGGCGATTCTAAACCTAGTCAGCTGTTACGAAAAATGAGAGAATTAAGTGGGAAGCTACTAACCGACGAAGCACTCCGAGTCATATGGTTGAATCATTTACCTACTCAAATACGTGGCATACTATCAATAAATACAGAGTCATCACTAGAAACCCTATCTGCTATGGCTGACAAGATGATAGAGCACTTCGAACCCGCTACAGCCGCCGCAATCACTACTTCGATTCCCGTATCAAATCCATCTCAGAACGAAACTACCACAACTACTACATCTACTGCAGTCGAAAAACTACAACTCGACTTAATTACGAAACAAATAGAGAAACTATCCCTCGAAGTAGCAGAATTACGTTCGAACCAATTTCGACCGACGCAAAACCCGCATCGCCAGCCACGTAGCAACGAGCGCTTTGACGATAGGCGCAACATAAGGGCGCGTTCACACTCGCGTTCAACACGTCGACAGCCAGGCGATCCGGATTGGTTATGCTATTACCACCTCAAGTTCGGTAATAATGCTCGTAAATGCGAAGAACCATGTGCTAAAAGAAATACGAATACAAATACAAACACTAATACGAAGCAACAGGAAAACTAAGCAATACATCGACTGTGGCGGGCGTCGATGTTAACCAAGGCCACCGCCTATGTATAATAGACAGAAACAATAAAGAAAAATTCCTTATTGACACTGGAGCCGATATTTCAGTGTTAGCCGCAAGAAACAAGAAATATTCACAACCTATAGAAGACAATTATAAATTATTTGCTGCAAACGGTACACAAATACGAACCTATGGAGAGCGTACATTAGAACTCAATTTAGGTTTACGTAGAAGTTACAAATGGACATTCATAGTTGCCGATGTGAAGACTTCAATATTAGGCGCAGATTTCCTAGTAAAACACAAATTACTAGTCGACTTGCATCAAAAGAAACTCATCGATAGTGTCACAGACCTCACCGTGAACACTATTAAGGTACAGAACACAGAAGAATCAGTCTATATTATCGACCAAAATCACGCATATCACGACATCTTGAAGCAATTCCCAGACATATTACGTCCGATGGCAATCAAGTCAACTGCAAAACATAGCGTCACTCACCGAATAGAAACTAAAGGTTCACCTATATACTCCCGACCGCGACCATTACCACCAGACAAGTACAAAGCTGCCAAATTAGAATTTGAAAAGTTAATGGAAATGGGTATATGCGAACCCGCTAACAGTCCATGGGCCAGTCCACTGCACGTGGTAAAGAAAAAAGATGGTTCTTTACGTGTATGTGGCGACTACAGAAGATTAAATGCTGTCACAATTCCCGACAGATACCCAATACCTAGAATACAAGATTTCACTTACCAACTGCACGGAAAAGTATTATTCTCGAAGCTCGACATGAAAATGGCATATTACAGTATACCTATCGAAAAAGAAGACATCCCTAAGACAGCTATAACCACCCCATTCGGAAGCTTTACCTTCAAAGTTATGACCTTCGGTTTAGTAAACAGTAGTGCTTCATTTCAAAGGTTCATGCACGAAGTACTACGCGGCCTCGATGACATATGCTACTGCTACATAGACGACCTACTCATATACTCAGACGACAACGAAGAAGAACACAAACGCAACGTAAAAAGAGTGCTCGAACGCTTAAATCAATATGGCGTCACACTCAACATCGATAAGTGCGAATTCAGCAAGAAAAAAGTCCAATTCCTCGGTTACGAAGTTTCATCAGACGGAATCAAACCCACAGACGAACGCATTCAAGCCATACGCCAATATCCAAAACCAACTACAGTACAAGAGTTAAGAAGATTTCTGGGTATGATCAACTTCTATCGAAGCTGCCTACCCCATCAAGCTAACCATCAGCACCTACTTAATAAATACCTACACAATGCCAAGAAGAACGATAAATCACCCATACAATGGACACCCGAAGCCGAAAAATCATTTCAACTATGTCAACAAAGTATTCTCGATGCAACCTCGTTAACCCATCCGATACCTAACGCACCGTTATGCCTACTCACCGACGCTTCAGACACAGGCATCGGCGCGGTACTACAACAGAAAGTCGACGGAATATGGAAACCACTCGCATTCTTCTCCAAAAACATGAGCGACACACAAAGAAGGTACAGCGTATACGATCGCGAATTACTAGCTATGTATACCGCTGTGAAAAGCTTACGACGACTGATAGAGGGTAATGAACTCACAATATATACTGATCACAAACCTCTAACCTTCGCACTCACGAGATCAGCCAACAACAGTGACACTCCAAGAAGAGAAAGACAACTTCATTTCATTATTCAATTCTGCACAAGTATCAAATTCATTCAAGGCGAGTACAACACAGCTGCTGACGCCTTATCACGAATCACGGAGATCGAAATATTAAACAATACAATCGACTACAACAAATTAGCTACAGATCAACAAAATGACACCGAATTAGAAGCCTGCAAACAACAATCAAACCTCACATTCGCTCTCGTAAATCTCCCTGGAGGTCAACAACCGATATCCATATGGTGTGAAGTATCAACAACAAACATTCGACCATACCTACCAGTGACTTTTCGTGAAATAGCATTCAAAGCACAACACAAACTAAGTCATCCTGGCGTTCGCGCAACTAGAAAACTTATCACATCCAAATTCTTCTGGCCTTCTATGAATAAAGACGTAACCACCTGGGCAAAATCATGCATTGGTTGTCAACGCTCGAAGGTTCAAAGACACGTTAGCAGTCCCCTTGGTGAGTTTCAAGAATCATCGCGTTTCGAACACGTACACCTGGACATCGTCGGACCTTTATGCATATCAAACGAATATCGATACATAGTCACAATGATAGATCGATGCACGAAATGGATTGAAGCCATACCTACTCGTGATATCACCGCTGAAACAGTAACGAAGGCAGTATACGACGGATGGATCTCACGATTCGGTTGTCCCCTACGAATCACAACAGATCAAGGCAGACAGTTCGAATCGTCATTATTTCGCACACTAATGCAACGACTAGGTATTAATCATATACGCACAACTCCATTCCACCCACAAGCAAACGGATTCCTAGAAAGAAGACACAGATGTTTGAAAGCGTCGCTAATGGCCAGATCAGCAGGTACCAACTGGAGTGAGGAATTACCTACAGTACTACTAGGACTACGCACAGCACTATGTCAAGACACATCTGTAAGTCCCGCACTAATGACTTATGGGTCTACAATTCGAATTCCGTCGGATTTCTTTGTGCCTACCAAGCCAAACATTGATGACGCAGAATTCGTTCGCCAACTCACTGAAACGATGACGTCACTAGCACCGAAGCAAATATCACACTCATCTAAGCAACCCTTCATATACAAAGAACTCGAAACTTGTACTCATGTGTTCCTGAGAAATGATACAGTACGACGACCATTGATCCCACCATATGACGGCCCATACAAAGTTATCAAACGAAGTAAAAACGGCAAGTTATTCACAATTCAACTACCAAATCGTCAAACATGCATATCCATAGACAGATTGAAACCAGCATACATATTACATAATGATGAGACGCCTGCAGCCAACGTACCGCAATCCCCGTGTACGAGGCCTGCAATAATTATACGTCAGGAACCTACGACATCGAGTGCATCCAATTCCAAGAACTCGGCGACTGCAAATTCCGAGAAATCTACAAATGTGAGTAACAATCAGCAAGACCCATATATGACTCGTACAGGAAGATTAGTAAAACCAAACGTACGTTTTTCTTAGAGGGGGGTAATGTAGGAACATACATAATACCTACTTACTTACTTTACCTACAAGATCAACATTATCATACGATAACAGCAGTGCCGAAATGCGGAGCCCCAAACACGTCCGTACGCAGTGAAGAGTCTCGTCGAGTGCGGAGCGAAACACGGTCTTCGTATATTTATAGCTGGCGCACCTCTGCGCACCCAGTTTATATTTATAGCGAAAGATAAGCGCCCCACACGGCGTATTTGTGAACTGTATTGTATATAATAGATTTAAGATTCCTTATGTAAATAGAATACTAAACTGTGATTGGTGTAGATAGTTTGTAAGCTCGCTTAATTGTATGGATATAGAAAGACGAATTATTGTATATTAGTAGCCCTTTTTGCTCAATAAAATAATCAGTTCCATGCTCTGGCTTTCACTTTGGCTACGGTTCCCCTTTCGGTCCAAACAGACAGAGCTCTCTAGCAACGGACAGGGTTCACTTCTTGAACCCAGCCGGTCTAGAGGCATCAGCCAGCTGGCATAGCTAACTACTAGGGCAGTACCTACCTCACGGGTCAGTGACCCCTCAGCTGATCCCTACCTTACGGGTCAGCTGATCAGTACCTACCTCTCGGGTCATTGACCCCTCAGCTGATCCCCAATCAGCTGCTACACTCGTTCGGTCTACCATCAGCTGATCCCGAGTCTGGTTAGGCGAAGGCCACAGACCGACTTGGTGTCAGCTGATCGCCAGGTCAGGTTAGGCGAAGGCCATAGACCGACATGCGCATTAATATGTTATCGTGTTCACTTTCACATCATATTTCACTATGAGTATCTATACTATTATATAATTGTAAAGTGGTCGTGTCTGTACATTGGAGATATTTAAAAAAAAATACTTGGGTTATGTTATGTTAACGATACTGAACACGAAAATATTTTTTTTTAATTTCCTGTCTGTTTGTCTGTTTGTCTGTTTGTCTGTTTGTCCGCGATGGACGCAAAAACTACTGAACGGATTTTGATGCGGTTTTTTTTGTTAGAAAGGGCTTGCTCAGACTTAAAATCTTACGTTTGTTTGATCGGAATCGGTTGAGTAGAACCGAAGTTGTGAACAATATTGATATTATACGGAATATGAGCGGAAATATAGATGGCGCTTTTTTATTCTTATGGATGAAATTTTATATTTTATTACATCCGAGGAAGTATGTAAATAAATAGACTTTAATTTACAATTACAGTTGTGTAAACAAATGCGATTTTAATCATGAAATTATTATTTTTTTGTCAATGAATTTATTTCCACCTGCGTAACTAGATGGCGTTAACGCGGTTTTGAACTTACTATGGTTTCGTTCCAACTGGACGTATCTAATAAGCATTTTTGTTAGATTTTTTTTTAATTTTCTAATTTGTCAGGTATGAAATAGATGTCGGTACTGTCTTAAGATCAGTTACAAAATCGTTTTCCACACAAAGACAGATTACTTAGAGCTTGGTGAAGGATATAGTGGAGTAGGTAGACAAGAGATACAACGGGGAAGCGAAGGAGTAGGGGAGAGGGTGGGGCAAGGGCAAAGGTATTGGGAGTAGAGAGTCGAGTAGATATTATGCAGGTAGAACATTTTTTTTATACCACTTAGGTGGCAGACAAGCACACGGCCCACCTGATGGAAAGTGGTTACTGTGTCCTATGAACGTATGCAACACCAGGGGCGTCACACTCGCCCTTCTTGAAGTACCCCATACTATAGTCGGGAGTCGTACTGTAGTCATGAGGTCGCAAACAAGCACGCGGCCCTGCTGATGGTAAGTGGTTACCTTGGCCTATGGGTGAGTGCAATACCAAGGGAGTCACACTTGTGCTGCCTACCCTGTAAGAACTAAGAGCAGGGATGGCGAACCTTTTTTGTGGCTATCGTATAACACGGGCGCATCTAAATACCTAGGTACTTTGTGGTGGTACTGCTGGCGTGCCCAAAAAATTGTGCCGCGTGCCACCTTTGGCACGCGTGCCATTGGTTCGCCATTCCTGGATTAGAGCGTGGTGAGGGATATAGTGGAGTAGACAAGAGATACAACGGGGAAGGGGTAGGAGTAGGGGAGAGGGTGGGGGAAGGGCAAAGGTATGGGGAGTAGAGAGTCGAGTAAATAATGCAGATAGAAGGTTTTTTTATACCACTCAGGTGGTAGACAAGCACACGGCCCACCTTATGGTGAGTGGTTACCGTGGCCTATGGGTGAGTGCAACACCAGGGGAGTCACACTCGTGCTGCCTACCCTGTAAGAACTTAGAGAATCTGTCTGACAATGCCTTTGGTTTTCCCACTGACAGCACAAAGCACAAGCTACTCTCCAGTTTGGCTACCCTACTCACCGTCGGAAACACAACACGAGGTTATTAAGCCGCGGCCTTCTGTAGGCCTTCTGAAGGCCGGAGATACTTCCCCAGTCCGACTGCTCCATTGGGACGAATATACCGAGTATATGGCGAGTACAATGTCTAATCAGCGTTTAACGCTCAACTTTCAGCACTATTTACAACACCACGCGATAAACGACATCCACGCGGGCGGAGCCGCGGGCAACAGCTAGTCTTATATACATTTGTACAACATAATGCTCACGCCTATTTCCTTCCAGTGTAGGCAGACACTGCGGTGGTTACCGAAAAGTGTAAAATACCAAAGTGGTCATATTTACAGTCATAGGGTTCCTACTATCCTACTTAACATTACACAAGGTCGGTCCCTAAATCATTCCCTGTGGCACTCCAAAATTAGGTAACGTAAATTACCTACTTATTTGAGTTGCGAGAAAAATGTTGTACTGAGCCCCGAGCCCCGAGCATTTGAGACCCGATCGGTTCGAGTAGAGTAGATAGATAAAAAAGTAAACTATCTTCTAAGGAACAAATATCAAAAGGGTGTTGAAGTTTATGTCTAGAGTCGAAGATTCTTTTTTGATAATTTTATCATCATCATCATCCTCATAGCCATTTCTCAGTTGCGGCACAGAAAAGATAATAGTACTAGCGTAGTTGCGGCTTAAGTTTGCTCTTTGGAGTCTGGCTTCCGCTTTTTATTTTTGTTTGGTATGTAGATTTTTTCCACGACATACTGCTCCCTGACCTTTAAACCTCGACAGATAAGCCTGCGTCAGAGCCTCGCCTGTTGATTAGCAGGTGGTTGGCTTGGGTCACAACCTGCATAATCCAATCCATACTAATAGTATAAACGCGGAAGTAACTCCGTCTGTCTGTCACGCCTAAATCACTGAACCGATTTTGATGAAAAATTTGGTAGGGAGATAGATTAGACCTTGGGAAAGGACATAGGCTATGTTTGGTCACGATAACCGATACCCACGCCGGCAGAGTTGCGGACAACGGCTAGTAGCTTATAATCTTATACGTTAGGGATAGTTTCAATAAAACGCCAATTCACTATAATATAGAAAAGGTATCATTCAAAATTTTCAATTTAGGATGCCACCAACTTATTATACACTATTGTTAACATACTAAGGACTTGCCTTCTTATTCACTAACCAAATATTTACAAGTATGCTTTTAGTACCAATTTTACATTTAAAAGCGGGCTATGGAGCGAGCTATGCTTGGAGTTTCTTTGAAGGATAGAATTCGCAACGAGGTTATCCGACATAGCTCGCAGAATAAGTAAGCTGAAGTCAGTGGGCTGGCCACATCTGCCGAAGGACCGATGGCCGATGGAGCAAACAAGTCCTAGAGTGAAGACCGCGCGTAGGAAAACGGAAGGTGGGACATCCCCTAGCCAGGTGGACCGACGACCTGCGAAAGGTGGCTGGGACGGACTGGATGCGGCAGGCGGAGGATCGGCAAACGTGGCGCACATTGGGGAGGCCTATGTCCAGCAGTGGACTGCAGTAGGCTAATTGATTGATTGATTACATTTAAACCAAGTTTGGTTTAAATGTAAAATTGGTACTGTAATGTAAAATGTAAATATCGCTTATTAGAAGTATCTAATAAGCGATATTTATTATTGAGCCCACTAAATAAGATATTTTAAAGTACCTAGGTACAGAAGTCCGTGGACAGCTTAAGATTTTATAATTTTTTTTATTTTAAATAAATAAATAAATATTGTAGGACATTCTACACAACGCTATCTAGACCCAAAGTAAGCACAGCTTAACTAGCTTGTGTTATGGGTTCTAGAGTGCGGATAAACATACTTAGATACATTTTTTTTTTCGTAAATACATACATATTATACATAGAAACACCCAGACCAATGCCAATATTCATATTAAGGCCGCGTTCACTACCGCTACGCAACAGAGGCAGTCACTTTAGTACTTTAGAGTCTAATTTAACAGAATCAAATACAGATGACGTTGCCTCTGTTAACAAAACTAAAAAGCACCTATTAAACACAGAAAATGAGAAAGAAATGCTTTTATTTACAGTAAATACATTGCTGGGTGCCAGTGTATTAACGTATGATTCCGAAACCGACCGCATACGATAACTACAGACGCATGCAGCAGAAATAGCGTACCCAGTACTTGTTAAACACGATACGGATAAAGGGAACCATTGAGAAGGCACAATACGCGTATCTGCTGCTAGCATCTGTAGTTGCCGCATACCTTTATTTACTTACTAGGTGGCGTGTGTCGTCACTTTATAACAATTTTAGTCTCAAATTGTCGACAGACTTCTGCAGCCCATTGTACAACAATCACAAAGTTTTAATTTGTCAGTCTTCTCAGCTGATAAGTTTTAGATTCTATTTATTTAGCAGAAAAATGCTTCATATGGGTGATCGTGTTTTCTAACAAATTTTTATTATTGAATGAAATTTTAAAGAATTTAGTATGCTAACTATTCAAATCGATTAAGATTCGATTCGATTACGATAGGCATTCCCCCTGTCAGGGAAAGACCGCGGATTCGAGTCCCGCCTAAGCTGTATGGGCTTTCTTTCTACCTTAATCGATATTTTTATTATTATGGGAAAAAGTAATGCTTATGAATATATAATTTCATTGCTTCTATATACATGTGTAACTGCTCTTAGTACCTTCATTGCTAAGGACTATTGTACTTGACAAAGACAAATTAAAATGTAGAAAAAGTCTGGTTATTTCAGATGCAAGAATAGTAAGTATCACTATTATGTGAGACTTAAGTTGAGTGAATGTTTTAAAGTTAGATAAACAAGTTCAATATTTAGACATACTTCACATAATTAACAAATTGTTGTAACAACCACTGTGATACCAAATTTTAGACTTTATTACTATAGATTTAAAGACCAAAATAAAATTTAAAAAAGAGTTTATTACATTTTTTCATTAACTGTGCAAGATGCCATTTAATTTGAGACTTTAACACCTTAACAGTAAATTCTAAAATTAAATCACATTTTTTCAGTGTCAGTGGCAGAATCGAGGTCCAGCTCAATCGAAAAGTATCCACTTAAGAAAATGGCTATTACACAAAATATCTATAGATCGCAATACTTCCCTGTGTTATTTTAAGACTCCAATATGGACATATTGGACTGTTGAAGTCCCATAATCACGGAACAACTGAATTACTGGTGGTTAACAGTCAACAAATCTAAGCAATACATAAATATACCATTGATCTAATACTAATGATAGAACATTGAACAAATGATTTTTTTAATCATTCAAGTTTTTTAGGCTCAATTCCCACTGAAAGAGTTGCGGCTAACAGCGTCTTTTTAAGGCAAAATATTACAAGGCATTTTCAATCTTATCTACAGGAGAAAAAGTTCAAAGTCATTTGAAGGCCAAGGTGTGGCAGCACATCCACCAACCTTCTCACAATTACTACTAGTAACAAATGCTCTTTCAGTGGGTGTTGACTCTTAATCTAATTGAAATAAATTGTCCCTCAATAATTGCACTTATTTACACAAAGTTCATCACTGAAGCCGCTCCTCAGGGGGCTTCACATATCTATACTAGTTGGGCTTTTTAAACACATTCACCATCTCCGGCCTGTTCTGGTTATTCTGATTATTATGGTTATTCTGTCCGGACTGACTGGAGAGGAAGGCAAGATGGCCCTTCGGACATTTATTGGCATAATGCCCTTTGGTACCGCACTTGAAGCATGTGACCTCTTCCAGTGGTTTGTGGGCTACGCGTTGCAAACGTTGGCCATGGGGCTCTTGTTCGTTGTCGTTAGCCGGTTTCACATATCCTAAGGCGCGATATCTGGCCTCTTCTTGACGTTGAGCTGCCTCTCTTTGCTGAAATAATTGAAATGCGGTATGAAGATTAGTTTTACATCATAATTACAAGGCAAAACTACTGGGATTTATACATATATTAAAAATCCATGGAAACCCTTGGGGTGTAGCCAATCTCTTTGACAAGCCATTCGAGTTCACCTGCTAATAATCGGTCGAGTCTCTGTTCAGTCTTTTTTCTAGGGTGGTGGCTCAAATGGCAGCTCAGTAAGTGCATGATTTAGATGCAATCAGGATTAGCACTCATATGAAAAGGAAGTAATCCTTATAGAATCGTAAACCTAGTTGAGCTTCATACATACACACGTACATATACCCACGCTTATAAATACCCGAAGGGGTAGGCAGAGGTGTTTTAACACCCACATTTCGCCAACTTTAACAATAAAGGGTGAGCCTATTGCCGCCAAGCAGGCACTAAGTTCCTGCCATGGGCTGTATGTTAGCTTAGTTGAGTTTCAATGCAAATTAATTAATGAAATATTACCTCAGCTGGTATTTTGCCACAACTAGAAGCTTTGTGTCCAACTTCAGAGCAGTAATGACACACCGGCAATCTCTTAGCATCCTTGGTCTGTTCTGGAGGCGCCGGCAACTCAAACCGTGGATGCATATACTTGCATGTTGAACCGTCAGGACAGAAGCCTGAGAGGTAGTTCATGCAGAGGACTCGTCGCACATGCCGGTGTCGGCAATGGGGGCCGTGGCGGCAGAAACCTCGGTCATACCTTAAGAAAACGGAATAATTGAATTTGAATGGAACAGTTTTTTTTTTAAATTTGTTTTTCATGTGAATCACAAATCTGGGTGGAGATTATCTGAATTCTTTAATGCCATAGGCAGTTAAAGAAAAATTAACAATAATGGAGGGTCTTTGTTGACTTGATTGAACATAATCTTAGCTGTTTTTAATTTTTTTTACTGGTGGTCGAAAATTGTTTTAGATGAGATGTTATACAGATTAATATTTCAGCATATTTTTGGAGGATGTAACTAATGGGTGCAGAACCTTTCAACTGAAGTACATTTACTAAAGTCTCTGTACCTATCTAATTATGTATGATCTCTGTACTGTGTGTGTGCAATAAAGAATTAAGAATTTACTATAATTGTTCAATTTGTGTAATAGCCAAGTAAGGCTTCTCCATAACTAGTGTGATGTGATGATATATATTCAGTAAAAGTAAATTGAAAAGCAAGCCTGTTGTGTTTATTAACACCTGTTTATAGAAATAAACGAAATTTTTTCATACTTATTTATTTTTCAACATCCTGTTTTATGTAATAGTATAACTGACAGGTTAGCTCAAGATGAAGTAACAGAACCAACCCATCTCCCAGTTGCTTTGAGTAATTTTGTAGAAGTTACTAACTCAGATAAACTCCTGGTGACTTTATTACTTTACTTTTACTTTACCACTGAGTATTAGAAATCTGTGGTAAGTAACGAAACCTAAAACTTAATAAAAAATAAGGTATATGGGGCAGTTTTAATAGCTTGCTGACCTTTGATGAGTTGGAGTGGAATGAGTAAAATATACAACCCCATGCAAAACTGCACCATGACCTGGAGTAGCCTAAATAGCCTGTTATACCATAATAAAGAAGTTATATGAAATTGTTAAACAGAGTCTTCTCTTGAATTGTTTCTATCCGATTGGATAGCTAACTAGTCAAAAGAACTTTATGCTGTGTTACTATGGATTGAACCTTCTCTAGGTTTACTATGAGCAATATAAAACTTGAAAATTCTATAGGTTCATATCACGTTTCTGTATACATACCAAGGACAATCTTTTATCTTGCTCTCCGGGTCTATATGCAAGAACGGACACTCTTTGTTATGACATGCATTGAATCTAGCATAGAAGTAGCATTCAGGCATCTTGGACATGTCATATTCATGAAGAAACTCGCATTGGTCGCCTTTCTTGCACAGGCCTCTGAGCCAATGCTTGCAGACAACAGTGCGGTCTCCTCTAACGTGTCGATAGGGGCATTGAGGCCCATTGCCACAGCCTCCTGGTTGACTAAAAAATTCGCAAACGGCTGCTGTTGATTCTGTAATTATAAAGTCAAGAAGGTGTTACGGTTGACACTAATAAAAACATTAATTTCCTTTGAAAATAGACTCACTGTCCATGCCCGGGAAAGGTAATGGTAAGGCTCCATATTGCTCTTCCAATGCGTAATCGATGTCAAATTTTATGTGGTCTACATTAGCGACAATGACTTCCATGTTTTCACAAATAAATAGTCGTATTTCTTGTGGAATAGTACGATTTTACAGAAATTGAATCGACTGCAAACGCAAACGATACAAATCATGCAAAATGCAGATTAAAAATGAAACAGCTGACAGCTGACAGCCTGAGCCTGACGCTTCTGAAAGTACGTTTTGTTGCAAAATTCTGTTAGAAAATAGTCTTGATTAAACTAAAAAAAAAACTGGAAGCATTCAATAATGATTACCATATTATTACATATTTGCTTAGCCTTATACTTAAATGTATACAGAATGATTAAAATTTAGTTGCTTATCACGCTAGATTAGAGTTTTGGGTACTTACTAAAACAAAACGTAAGCCAGATAATTTGCCACTGCCTGACTGCCATGCCATTCTAAGCATGCCATGCATGCCAAATATGCCAATTGCCAATCATGCCATTAGTGTCATTCTGTCATTACTGTCAAGTTCTGCTGCTCTCCCTGGCATCGCCGCGATTTCTTTTCTCCTAAAGATAAAACAAAGATCAAAATAAGAATTGAGTCTAGCTTGCCGCTGAGCGCATTTTTAATTTGGTTTTATTCTGATTAAGATGTCCGACTTAAAACATTCATTACGAAAATATGAATTCCCTATTTGCGCCAGAGAGGCACTCAGCAGAATTGGTATGATGCGTATTATGCTTATATCCACTTTCTTGAACAACCATTGAACATAATAGTTTCTCATGTGATGTATATATTTTCCAGAGCAATTATTAGTGGGTCGAGCGGCACCATCAAACAAGCAACTGGACATTGCTATGGATATAATTTCCGAATTTGTATTCTGTGAATCCGACCGTCGTGGAGGTCGTAGAGGTGGAGGATTAACGCCTCTTCAAGAGTTACAACTCATTGAAATCATGTGTGACTACTTATCGGCTTGTACGAATGAAACTACAAAGAATACAGTATTTTTGTCATTGTTCGGAGGCATGGAGAGTCAAAGAAGGCTAAAAATTTTGAGCATACTTGCTAGTATGGCTGTTTCAGCATCTAGTACGCCTGTGCCAGCCTCTAACACTCCAGCCCCTACATCTAGTACACCAGTAAGTTTGTTTTATACCACTTTGGAAAGTTAACAAGACTGCCAGTTCTATAAAACTTTTACTAACTAAATTACAATTTAGAGTAGTCTCTAAAAGTATTATCTTGGTTTGTACTACTTCCAAATATGTAGAGATGGGGCTAAATTTATCATTAGTCCTAGGGTCCAGACTAGGGCAACATCAGAGAACACTGTCTTAGTTTGGTAGAGCAAGTAATAAATAAAATGTACCATTGCAAATGGTGGTACTTACTGCTACTGTGCCTTTAAGAGACAAAAGGATAGGGCTGTATTATATTAAAGTTAGAATTAGAACTAATTGAGTTCAGATATACTTTTTATTACAAACTTTTTATTCATTTTGTATAATATTATTCGTAGTAATCTATCCAATACTTGCAGGTATTGTTAGCAGTAGGAGTCTGGCTGCAGCAAATGGGCTGCTCATCGCCCCAATCCCTTCAGTTGGTCGAGAATGTTATCAGAGACCACTTCAGCCTCAACACCTCAAATCAAGTTGCATTGAAATCTCTAGCGAATACTGCTCCACAGTTTGTTTCAAACTTCATCACAGCAGTAACTGAGTTGTACATGCACGAAATTCAAGGGACGAGGAAACTACCACCTAGAAATTTATTAGAAGTTATTACATCATGGGTTAGTATTTGATATAGAAATTAGGAAATTGTTGTGCCACAAAATCTGGAAAAAGTGCCCTTTTGGGGTGGTTGGTGAAATATGACTTTTAATGAACCTCTGCCTACCCATTTGGTGGCATGCCATCATGAGTATATATTTAGGGTTAGCATTTAAATAATATAGTTGCATATATTTTAGCTTAACAGACAAATTTTTAAGATATCTACTTTCATAACCTGAAACACTCATAATTTATTTATTTTATTTTACAATTTTAGGGAAACTTACAGCTAAAAAAGGTACAATATTATATAATTAATATGATGAAGGCCAATTATCGGTTTCCACATTTAGGTATTAAGTATAACATCTTTAAATGCTAATGCTCAAAAAACTCTCAAGGCAAATTATGTACTTTTAAAAATTAGGAAACATTAGAGTTAATGAAGATCATTCAAAGTATTGATCACACAGGGCTTTCTTCATTCTAGTAACACTAGTGCAAAATAGATCCAAGTCAACCTCCCGACATGCCACATTGAAAGAATGAGACCTACATTGAGCAGATATAACATTATCTAATATATAAAATTCTCGTGTCACAATGTGCGTAATCGAACTCCTCCGAAACGGCTTGACCGATTTTGATGAAATTTTTTGTGCTTATCCGGTATCTATGAGAATCGGCCAACATCTATTTTTCATCCCCCTAAATGTTAAGGGTGGTCCACCCCTTAATTTTATTTTTAATTTTTCAGACAAAATTTTTTGTTTTTATTTTTTTATGATACATCATACAAAAATACATGCAACCCTAAATTTTCACCCCTCTACGATCAACCCTTATTTTTTATTTGGTAATTAAAAAGTTTTATTTTCTAATATATAAAATTCTTCTGTCACGGGGTGCGTAATCGAACTCCTCCGAAACGGCTTGACCGATTTTGATGAAATTTTTTGTGCTTATCCGGTATCTATGAGAATCGGCCAACATCTATTTTTCATCCCCCTAAGTGATAAGGGTGCAGCGGGAACGGGATTTGAATACCACGCGGGCCGAAAATATGGCGGTACGAAGTTCGCCGGGGCAGCTAGTAAATGATTTACTTACTTACTTACTTCCAGCTGGGGACGCCGTTGGCCGGACGGGTGATCCGCCCCTTGGTGTGGGCCACTTCACCCATTTCCCCTGAGTCTCCTCCGTAGAGGATTTGGGGTTATCCGGCTATCACGGCGTATCGTCGAA
This sequence comes from Eilema depressum, assembly GCA_914767945.1. Lineage (NCBI taxonomy): Eukaryota > Metazoa > Arthropoda > Insecta > Lepidoptera > Erebidae > Eilema > Eilema depressum. Next base: position 20,516,831 of record OU612025.1, read on the forward strand.
CCTACCTGTTTCCTTGCAAAAACTAACGATCTGTCCCACCTTCAGATCGCCGATGTCTTCTGTTTCCAACTTGTCCGTTCCCATTATTTCCCATCTTTTTAGTGAGTACATAGGGCAGTCAGCTAGCAGGTGGAGGCTGGTCTCCTCGGCCTCCATGCACTCTGGGCATGTGGGATCAGTCTTTACTCCTATTAATGTCAGGTGCCTGTTCAGTCGGCAGTGCCCTGTGATTACTTCTATAGCAAGCCTCATGTTTCTCCTTGATAGTGATATCAATTGGCTTGTCCTTTTTTTGTCCATGCTTTTTATGAAAATCTTCGATTGTCTCATGACAGGCGAGGATTTCCATCTCTGGTTGGTCTCTGCCACGATGCTTTGACTGATGACACCTTTGGTTATTTTGTGGGCGATTGGCAGCCTGGGTTCAGGGCCCACTTGGTCTTCATCAGCTCCTTTTCTGGCCAGTTCATCAGCTGTCTCGTTTCCCGTATTGCCTTCATGGCCGGGTACCCAGGCGAGCGTTATATCTGTTGTACTAGCCAGTCTTTCCAGTGCCTTTTTACATTCCTTCACTACCGCTGAGGTGGTTTCGATCTTGCCTAGCGCCCTCAGCGCAGCTTGGCTGTCGCTGTATATGGTTACTTTCCCTGTGTTCAGGTGTTTGGTCATATCTGCGCACTCCATAATGGCAAAGATCTCTGCTTGAAAGACGCTTGCAAACTTACCTAATGATATTGACTTGTTTTTCTCTGTACCGTCTTCGCATTTAATATGCACTCCCGATCCAGAGAGCTTTGTCGATTCTTTTCTGGAGCCGTCTGTGTAGCAGATGGTGCCATCTGTATTAATTTCCCAGTCAGCTCTTTGTCCTATGTGTATTCTGTATTTCTTATCGAATGTCCTCTCTTTATTAATTAGATCGTTGTTCGAGAGGATCATTGATAGTTTGTCTTCATAGCCCTGGCTGATCTTAGCATGGCCCTTGTCGAATGTATTTGCAGTCCAGAGGCCAGTGCTTTTCAGTTTGAACCAATGTTCCACTGCTTTCTTTTTTACTTCCAGATCTAGGGGGTTTAATCCCAGTATTATTTCTAGCGCGGCAGTGGGTGTTGTTCTCATTGCACCCGTGATTAGTAGTGCCGCCAGTCTTTGGACTTTGTCTAGTTCTTGTTTGTTACTCCCTAAGTTGGCTTTATGCCACCATGCTAGGGCACCATGCAGGATCCTTGGCAATATGATTGCTTTGTAGATCCATAGTACTATGGCTGGTTTCATTCCCCAGCTTCTTCCGATAGCTCTTTTGCATTGCATCATGGCCATTTTGGCCCTTGAGCATGCATTGCTTATATGGGTCTTGAATGTCAGTTTGCTGTCCAGTGTTACGCCCAGGTATTTGACCTCCTTCACCACTTCGAGGTCCTTGCCATCCAGTCGTATTGGTTCAGCTCGTCCTAGTTTCCTTTTATTAGTGAATATTACTAGTTTGGTTTTATCAGGGTTCAGGTTTAGGCCTTTGCTCCTACACCATTCTAGTGCTTTGTTTAGCCCCCTATTCATGATGTTGCACATGACACTGAGAACTTTACCTGTTATCAGAAGCACTCCATCATCAGAATATACCTGTGTGTAAATGTGCATCCTATTTATCTTGTTTACTAGTTCGTCTATTAGTAGACACCATAGCAGGGGTGATAGACATCCTCCTTGGGGGAAGCCTCTCCTTGCAATCACCGTGCGTGTTGTGCCTGCAATTTCGGCTTGTATCAATCGCTGGTTTAGCATGGTTTTGACCCATCCTGATATGTCTTTGTTTATTCCTTCGCGATTTAGGGTTTCTGCAATCGAGGCTGAGGTAGCCTTATCGAAGGCGCCCTCAACGTCAAAGAAGCATCCTAATGCGTATTCTGTGTTGCTAATCGATCTCTGTATTCTGTTGACCAGATTGTGCAAGGCTGTCTCAATCGACTTGCCTTCCATGTATGCATGTTGGTTCTGGTGTAACGGAGATCCACTTGTTGCTACTTGTTCTCTTATTAATCTATCTAATATCTTTTCCATTGTCTTGAGTAGGAATGAGGATAGGCTTATGCATCTGAAGGCTTTGGCCTCTTGATACGACGCCTTGCCGGGCTTGGGTATGAATACCGCTCTTACCTCCCTCCATTTTTTGGGGATGTAGTTCATTCTGATGCTGCTGTTGTACAGAGCCAGAAGGTCATCTCCTATATACTTTATGGCTTTTTGTAGCATACCCGGGAAGATTTGGTCTGGTCCAGCCGCCTTGTAGGGCTGGAACGATCCAATGCTCCAGAGTAGATGCTCTTTGGTGATCAGTGTCTTCTCCCCGGTGTGATTTGGGGAGTAAATGATAAAAGTCCCCAAAAACCAATCTGATAAAAAAATACAAATTGTAAAATGATATGGTTTGCATGGGAACCTTAATGTTGAAATGATATTCAGAAGATAGAAAATGATACTAACCACTATTCATCTATTAAACAGGTATACTCAAGTCCAACCCTGTGTATGTCCGCACAACTAAACCCAGCAGCATTACCGAGTGGCTCAATACCCATGGCCGCTGTGACACCTTTGGCAGGACTTATACATTGGTGTGCACTGGCTCCACTATATATTGATGAAGGTATTCTTCTTTTGGTTCATTATATCAGATAAGTTACTATAGCTATTTTTGTTTATCTATTTAAATAAAAATGAAACCCCCCAACTTCCGAAGGACTGCATCAAATTGGATAATTATAATTTTATTGTGTTCTTTACAAGATTTGTATAAAAGAAAAAACAAAAATAACGGAATGTACAGCAGGAACGGGATCTGCATTCAATGCGGGTGGTGCCGCGGGCTAAGTAAAACAAAAATGGCGGTACGAAGTTCACCGGGTCAGTTAGTTTATATATGTTATTGTACACCAAGACAATACTGATATGACACACTGCACCACAGATTACTTCATAGCTCATTTGTAGGGCCAATCAAGAATTCTACTACAAGTAATGTGCTGTTCATACTACTAGCAAAAAAAAATTCTGTTACAGATTCGGAGATGGTAGAGGTGCCAGTACCCCCCAAGAAAATCAAATATGAAGTCCAAAAAGAAAGGTCTACATTAAAGACTGTTAACAACAAGCCTTTGACTGAGGCAGAATTATATATAAAGCTACACTTAGGAGTGCTGCATAGTTTGCGTGCAGGACGAAGGACTCACGGACCACCTACTGCTGTCAATGCTCAGCATTTGGCTGCGCTCGCTCCATTAGTACAGGCATATGCTCATAGTATCTTGGAGAGAGGAGACAAGTTGCAGACCAATGAGAAGTTGCAGGTATTTACGTTTTTATTTTATGAAATACTTCCATATGATATTGTAAAATATAATCTCAGTATATCAGTAATATTCTAATGTGGAGTTGAAAGACAAAGTAACAGATCAGTGGCGAAGGGTAAAAATTTAAAAGGGAAGCCAGTAGAAAAAAAATTACCTATTATAGAACATCCATAGCTATTTTGTAGAGTTCTGGGCGTTCCGATTTTAGACACTGAATTCCAGAATCGTCTCTTCCCTTTGCAGAGCAAGCCGACAGGAATCGGGTTATAGGGACTCCTCACTACTGATTACATCACCTTAACATTAATTCCAGTTGCATCTGAAATTGCCACCTTGGATTCCAGTCTTGCATCTTTATCACAGAAACAGATTGAGAGTTCAACTTTAAGATGTAGTAAACCAATGGTAACCTTTTAAATATCCGAGGGTTATCTTTATCAGTTTGTTTACATTCAAGAGGAACATTTTCTAACAGATTCTTGTTTTCAGGACTGCCTTGACAGGATAGGACAGGCTGTTCAAGTAGCCTTAGCTAATGGATGTGTATATGGTAATATAAATAACTTGCTAGCCGCACTAGACACATTGCCTGAGAACAGGCTGCTAAGAATCATCATCAAAACACATCAGCAAGCAATCTGACAAGGGATATAGTTAAAGAATGAGAGAATAAACATGTTTTCGAAGCCGATCGCATACGACAACGGCAGACGCATGCAGCAGATACAGTGTACCCATTACTTGTTAAACCAAGCGGTTCGGCGACTCCTTCTGCCGCACCATCTAGTCTTGGAATTCCTTACCAGTTCACATGTTTCCCTCCTCCTACAGTCCCGCGTCCTTTAAGCGGGGCGACCCTCTTTTCAGTCTTTGCCTTCAGCTTACCATCAGGCGAGGCGAAGTCAAATTGACGTGTCCTATATGAAAAAAAAGAAACAAAAAAAAAACTGATATAGATAAGGTGGACCATTGAGAAGCCGCAATGAATAACGCGCATCTGTGGCGTGCGTCGGCAGTTGTCGTATGTGGTCGGCTATGGAATCATACCTTAAGAATAAACCTAATTATAATTATTAAGAAAACAAAAAACCTGACTGCGAAGTAAAAATACAATATAAAAGTCAATGGAAATGTATTAAGTGACTTGGTGTACAACGTATTAAGTGAAGTCATATACAAGCTGTTTGAAATGTTGTCAAGAGAAATAGTTATTCTTGCATGAGAAATTAAATAGAACCTGTATGTACATTCTACAACAATCTCTTAGGCCAAGCTTAATATTCTCCATTAGAAAATAGAAAAGTAATATAAAATGATACTGTCTGAAGTTTATGCGACCCTCATTGATTGAAATAAAACTACTTTTTAATGAATTCTCAGAATAGATCAGAACAGTAAAATAAATCACTAGAATCCATTAAAATGTAGTTTAATTGCAAATAATTACACTGGAAGCACTTGACTGTAATGTAACACTACAAAGTTGAGCATTGTCAGATAGGGAGGCAAAGGGAATGTTAACAGTCTGATTCAGGCACTCCAGCGTGCTGCAACACTTTCGGCCTTTATTGTATTTTATATACACCTTCTCTTGTACATTCACAAAGTTTTAATCCGTGGGTACATCAAGTAATCTAGTACAGTCGCATACTTACCCCCAAGTCGAAACCTGAATTCAAATCCATGTGCTAAGTCGTTGGCGGAAACTGCGAAATCGAGAGAAAAAAAAACAGTCTAACATGTTAGGTTACAATTTAAGCATTACATCAGTGAGTGAGGGAACAGCATTACACTTTTATTATAATTAGTAACAAAATTCTAATCATTAATAACATAACTCATAATAATTCAAAATCTGACATGTTACCTTACAAGCAAACAATCATTAGTCAACAAGGCAGTATTTTAATGGAGGATGAATAAAAAACAAATCTGAAATGTCTAAAAGGCTTCTATTGAGCAAGCACTATTATGTAATCGATGTATGTTGTGTAAATAATGTAAATAAAATACTGTGATATACAAACTATTCCATTTTATTCAAAACGGTCTAAACCTACGACTCTGTTTTATCTGCGCTATCTTCTTTTTGTCTTCTTCAAACTTATGCCTGAGCGCTACAATGTGTTTCATTTTAGAGTCTCTGATCTGGAAAGTGTAGAAGTTTTTCAATTCTTTCCGTTTCTTATTCTTCTCTTCTTTTTGCATGATTTTATTCTCCACTTTTTCCGACCTAGCAAAGCTTTGAACTTTTCCTTTCTTTGTAACTGTGACCCAGCCTTCATCATCTTCACCTTCTAATTCCTTCTCTTTCTTTTCCTGTTTCTGGGATTCCTCATCAAATTGTTTCATGAATGTTTCAATACTTTCTTTGAGAGTTTTTGGTAATAATATACTGCTATTGTATTCATTAATCCATTTCTTAATGCCAACTTTCGCCTGATGTTTTTCGGAGTTTAAGGGACGTAATTCTGTTAATTTCAGAGCTTTATCTAGTTCCACAACCTTCTGGAATACTAAATAAGCAGCTTTAAATTTAGTCTCACATTGGTCAGGTAGAAATTTGAGAACAGGTTTAATTTCGGCAGTTGAAGGCTTCAGATAAAACTGAACAGATTGTACAGTTCCTGCATCTTTAAAAGCGTTGATCATCCCATTTTCATCGGCGTAAGGCGGCACGTTCACTATTAACAAAGTTCGGCCCCGTGGTTTATCCTTCGTATGCTCTCGAACTGAGTGTTCCTTGAAGTATATTGTGTGAGAAGCTGTCGAAGCCGCCGTTAACTTGAGCTCCAGCGCTGAAATATTCAAAACATTAGAAAGGTCACTATGAAAACTAATGCCACTAACAAATTTAAGATAGTTACCATGGAAATCATGAATTTGCTTTACAGCCTTCATATTTTATACTGTCAAAGGCATTTAATGTATGTAAATATCTGATAATAGCCGCTGTTACACTAAAACAGTAAACACCATGTAAAACCTAAACTGCCTGAACGAAATTAAGTGACTGAAGTGAGGTTATAAAAAAAAAAACATTGAGTGACTGATATGTGTCGTTCAACATCAGAATTCTTTAGGACTGAAATGAACTCGACCGAATTAATTCATTAAAATAATCATCTTGAAGTTGAATTTACAAACGTGTTATTGTCGTCAATGTATTATAATAAACGTGTAGAATAATTAATTCTCAGAAAAAAAACTATTTCAAATTATTGTGCAATATCGTCGTTCGGAAAACTTGTAAGATGCTTACGAAATGACATTACAATAACAGTGGCTGAGCCTGAGTGACAGTTTCACTATTTTGTCTATGATATACAGTGACTGTTGGCGAAGAGTGCCTGTTTTGCCCGTATTTTGTCGTAATTTTACGGCCATGTGTGGTTATATTTACGTATTTGACAAAATTTCTAGTGATGATATCGACTACTGCCAATAATAAAGTAAAAAATCCAAAGGGAACGGAGGGTGTTGACGTTCCAGACAGGGACGAAATTGGTCAAGAAAACACTGACGATAAGGTCAGAGGTTATGTTGGTACGTACGATGCTTCTTCGTCTTTCGGTGGGCCATCCAGAGATGGCCGGTTCCGATCCCGAGGTCGTGTTACTGAGTTCAGACCGTCCGGACGCGGTGGCAGAGGTCGGGGCAGTTTCCCACCTCGGCGCGATCGTGATCCCCTCGAGAATTCCTATAAATACCACGAATCGTTAAACCTGTCCTCCAACGACACCTGGTCTCAAGGGAGCAGCAGCAATAAGTTCTATGAACGACCAGAGCTAGCTGTCAATCTGCCCGAAGATCCGCGTATTTCCAAGTTGCTGCGTCGATTGTGTGCCGAAGTAGACGTGGAAAAATCACTGGTAATATGTAGCAAACTTCAAGACGCCGTTATGTTGCCGGAAAACGCGCGATATATCCGTCGTTCTTATGATATTTTAGTTGAATCACTTCTAGATGTGTTATATGATGCTCCTGGCCCGGAGACCAAGGAAGGCGCAGCTGTGGTTCTTGGTAGAATTGGCTATGTCATGGGTCACGACTTTAGAAAGCACCTAGATTGGATAGGTGCTACATATGCAGTTAATAATTCATCAATCAAGCATTTACTGACTCTCTCATTCACAGAGACATTCCAACTGGACTATCAAACATCCAATTTGTCTGACTTTGCTGAGTTAACATTAGACAGACTTCAGACCATTATAGAAGGTACAGATTCAGCAGATGTTTTCATGGCTGCTATTAATGCTATGATAATTATGTCAAATTCTTATCCTGAGCACTTTGCTAATCATTTTGTTGATACAGTAGACATACTGGTTGGTTGGCATGTTGACAATGCTCAGCCAAAAAAGATAAAGGATTTTGCTCTACAGTCATTATTCAAACTGAGTCGTCACTGGCAGTCTGTCATTGGATTTTCAGTGAATCTATTAAACCAGTTTGTTGAAGATATGGTGGCTTACTCTATTGACATGGATTCGGACAGCAATGACAAAGAAGACGATGCTACATCAAGTGAAGACTGCATGCAAAAAATTACATCATTTTTAAATGTTTTCAATACCGTTGTTAAGAGTTTGGGTAATCTTTTGAGCCCTACTGTTTCGCAGTCAGTATCATGGACTTTCCTCAGTGAAGCCTTTACAAAAATTCTTCAAGTGTTGGCTAAAACTTTGAAGGATGATGCAGATTCAGACTTAATACTGGCAGGTAATGAATGTATTTGCTTACTCTTGAAACATTTACAATCTAAGTCATCTTCTTGTACACCTGCCCTGTTTACATTGGTGTCTAAAGAAATGACACATTTCTTGCAAGGAGAAGAATTTGTAACTCTGAGTGTAATTAATTTAGTATCCACTGTTATAAAAGAGATAGCTGCAAACCTTCCCATTGAGTTTATAACACAAACAATTGGTCCTGAGTCTTTTCTGCGGCCACTGCGATATTCAGATAGCTCCATAATATTAGGAAGCGTGTGGTCAGTATACAACAACCTGTTGAACTTGAAAAACATACCACTTCTACAAGAAACCTATAAGTATGTTTTAACTGATATTCAAAATTCTTATTCAGTTATAATACCCGACATACAGATAATAAAGCCCGATTATTCAGAGGAAATGACCACAGATGATGCTGAGAAGAATGTCATATTTTATTTACAATGCTTATCGGAACTTGCCAATGCTAGCAACTCTATAATTGGAATGTGGGCATTACAGCCCAGTATATTGGAACTGCTTGCTATCAAAATGTGTCCTCATGACGAAAAACTAACAAAACAAAAGCCTGCTCTACAATATTCTGTATTGTATTTACTTTATTCTCATTGTAAAAAGAATAACCATTTTATTGCATCAAGCGATCTAGTTACTAATACACAGCAAAGAGCGAATGATATATTTGGGCTGTCAAACCTTAGTCTCGGAGATGTCTCCAGCTCCAGTCCAACCTCTGGACATTTAGCTGTGATCCTCGACACAATAAGTATGATACTGGATGAATATGTCCCAAAAGAAACCTTAACATTAATCTTGATTTGGGTGTCAGATATATTTTACCAACTGGACAAATATTTACCGATTGTAAGCATGTCAAAGTGCTTCTTAGTCTTGACAACCAATATGCTGTCACTTGCATACAGTTTTGATGAAGATATAGTTATGCTTGTAATGAAGAATACTCAACATTTACTGAAAAATAAAACACTCACTTGGAATGTTATGATATTAAAAACCATTGCTGTGCTATGTATATTACACATTGATAACCAAAATAACAAACTATCTCATGTTTGCAAAGATGTGTTATTCGAATTACCTTGGGACATTGTGCAGCTGGAGTTAGACAAACAAGTTGTCAAAGTGTTTACTACACGAAAAATGAGTCTGAACATTCTCAATGGCGATACAAAGGCGAATTCATTCAAGGAATACCTTATGCGTGGTTCTTTCGGCAATTTATCAAATCAGCATTATAAAATCATAATGAATTGTCTACTTCAGTCCACTACTGTTGATAATAAAGCTTTGATAGATACATTTTTAACATCATGGCCTTTACAAAGTCCAGATATTGACGAAAATAATCTCCTATTCTTTCGCCAATGCGCGACAAGCTTCTCGTCCATTTGCCTAGGTTGGGCACTTTCAGAAGTCGCGCAAACTACAGTGTCTCTCAAATTGAGGACCATTCTTGGCAAACCACAGGAAACTTTCATGAAGATTGAAGGAGCTTTGAAAGGAATTGCGAGGGAAATTTCGTCCCAGGAATCTAAATATGTAGGAACTGAACATCAAAAAATGGTCGATGTTATTATAGCAGAACAAATGAGGACACGCTGGCTTACAGAGTTCATGACATTTTTAGAGAAATACATTTATAACGCTGCCGAGGGCACTGCTACTGTCCTACCAGCGGTTGCTAAACCAGTTCGAACATTTTTCCATACCAATTGGCCGACATGTCGCGAGTGGCTGACCAGAGTGCGTCCTGCCGCACTGGCTGTGAGTTTATATGCAGGACATTTCGGGGCGGCTATTTATAATGCCACTCTGATATTAGATACAGCTGCAAGAAGTAATACTAATATTGACGTCGAAGCTCTCACAATGAGTGTAGCTCGAGCACTGATAAAAATCGAAGAGCCTGAAGTTTTGCATGGTCTGTATGTATGGACAAAACAAACTTTTGATAAAAAGTTACTTTGGTTAAAAGGAGCTGCTGAACAAGCGAATTCTAGACACGAAATAGCTATTGAGTTCTATAAAAAAATAAATAACTTGAAAAGTCACGATGACGGCAAAGACGGCGAAACTACATCTCAAATAGACGCGAGATGCGCACGGTTTATTGACGAACAGGTCATGGAGAGTTACAAGCATATACAGAATTGGGAAGACATGCACGAATGGAAAGAAAATGACCAGCAGGCGCATAATTCACCATGGTCCCCATTCTCATCTTTGAGGTTTTTCGAGGAAGGTACTGATATGCCGCCAGAATTATGTAATTGGGACATCCTCGACGTGGAATCTAATGAAATACCAAAGAATATGTGTTCCTACCAGGGCTTATTGAACAAAATAGAATCAACTTTAGTGTGTACGGCAGTTACTATGCACAACAATGAATATAATGAGAAAAACGATGAATTATTGCAAAAGTGCGATTATTTGCTTAAATGTTCAGCTGAAGAATTTTCGAGGACCAATGCCGTTCACTTCATGAAAGAAGTTGCCGTGCTACAGCTTGCAAATAACGGATTGAGAAATATTATCAAAAGTGGCAAACTGATTTCCAATCCATTTAAACCGTCCGCAGTAAAAGACCATAAGTTTGGCACTGAATTCAAGAACTTAAGCCGTATTTTATGGTGGAATCAGTACTTCACTAAGCTGAACATGACAGAAGAAAACGTGTTCTTTGCTGAATGTTTACGATTAGATGTAATAAAGAGTGCAAGAAAGAACGCCAATGTGCTCATGGCAAAAAGGGAATTAGTTAAACACTTTAAACAAAATTCTTCTTTCCAAATGAATTTTGGTAATGTCACTGATTTAGAAGAATTAAGTGAAGTACTACTATTATCTACGAACACATACGATCTTGAAATCTGGACGCTTAATAACGCCACAGCTCTAGGAGAGCTTTGTAAGCTAACTTACGCGAAAGAAGAAACTAAAAAACGTGCTGTAAATCTATGTGCTAGTATTTGCTTTGGATTTTCTCAAAGGTTGGCAATGGGTGAGCAAACCTATGAACTTCGTGAAAAAGGCACAAGGTTACTACTAACCCTCTCGAAATGGGTACAAAATGAAAGTGAGAATATCTTAGAAGTGGACTCGCCTTTACTGAAATTGATATCAGCTCTCCCAGAAATTGGATTGGTGGATAACAATATATCGGAAAATGTCATACCAGTATCAGATTCAGCTGTAGGAAAACTGCTGCAATTTGGTGTCAACCAGTGCCCGGGATTGGCTAAAGCCTGGGCAAGTTTTGCAGCATGGTGTTTCCGCTGGGGTCGAAAAATGGTCGAATTTAGTTCGAAGACTCGCGAACAATTAACAGAAAATGATAAACTACAAATTGAAAGTGTCATGATTGGATGTTCACCGCAAGACTTTGAAGCTGTTTGCGAAATATTGTCTAAAACAAAAGCTACTTGTGATGATGAAGACATTGATTGGAACGAAATTAATACATCTGAAATGATAGAGAGTCAATTACGCACCGTACCATCTTTGAGCAACGCATTCCCTGAACATCTTGCCTTATTAGTGGACATCTGGCGCCAAGCACAAAAACGAGTATTCTCTTATTTTGAGCTATCCGCTGACGCTTACTTCAAGTTTTTGCAACTAATATGTTCTTCAGATTATATTAATCACAGTGGAGAAAACGCTGTAGTAAACGCGACTTTGCGCCTTCTTCGTTTAATCGTGAAGCATGCTATGGAACTACAAACGGTCTTAGAGTCAGGGCTTGCAAATACCCCCACACAACCTTGGAAAGTTATTATTCCTCAATTGTTTTCACGCCTCAATCACCCGGAAACATACGTAAGGAAATGTGTGTCGGATCTATTGTGTAGGCTAGCAGAAGATACCCCACATCTTATTACATTCCCGGCCGTCGTAGGAGCAGTAGAGAATGAGCAGAAAGATTTAATGGAACTGAACGTAGGAAGATCTTACTTGTCTAGCGAAGGAGCAGAGGGAAGCCAAGAAAATATTGATATAGACGACGCTGCTAGCGATAAAGTAATCAATAATGAACTGAATTCTTGTTTCTTAGACATGGTTGAAACATTAGAAAATCAAGCTCCAACAGCTATTTTACAGGTGAAACTTTTAGTTAAAGAACTACAGCGAATAAATTTACTTTGGGATGAATTGTGTCTCGGCACCCTAGTCCAACATCATTCCGAATTCACAAAACGCCTCTCACAGTTGGAGACAGAAGTGGCTAAAGTGAAGAATAATCCCCACTTATCGGCTGAAGATAAGGAAAAGTTGATCAAGGAGAAACACCGCATAATATTTGAGCCAATAGTGTTTGTGTTAGAACAGCTCCATCAGGTAACGTCGTCGAAGCCAGAGACCCCTCACGAGATCTCTTTCCAGACTAAATTTCAGTCTACTATTCTAGACGTAATAGACAAGTTGAAAAACCCAATTAACCCTGACAAGCCGCAAGAATCGTGGACACCTTTAAAACAGCTGCAAATAAAACTTCAGCAGAAAGTCAGTAGAAGAACATCATATATTTTGAAAATGTGTGATATCAGTCCTATTTTAGCACAGTTACAGAATACTGTGATAACTATGCCAGGAGTACATACAAATCAAAGAGCTGTCAGGATAACAATAAGAGCAGTAGAAAATAACGTGGCGATTTTGCCTACAAAAACTAGACCGAAAAAGTTGATCTTTTACGGCTCTGACGGCAAAGCATACACCTACTTATTTAAAGGTTTAGAAGATCTCCATCTGGATGAGCGTATAATGCAGTTGTTATCAATAACAAATACGATGATGGCCCGTGACTCAGAAAATAACGACAACCAGACCTATAGAGCTCGGCATTACTCAGTTATTCCGCTTGGCCCTCGCTCAGGTTTGATAAGTTGGGTGGACAACGTTACACCTTTGTTCGCATTATACAAACGTTGGCAGAACCGCGAAGCTGCCTTACTTTCCTCCAAGACAAATAAGCCCGTGAACGTGCTTCGTCCTTCAGAACTGTTCTATAACAAGCTGAACCCTCTATTGAAAGATGCGGGTATATCGACAGAGAATAGAAAGGAATGGCCAGTGTCAATCTTGAAGCAAGTCTTGCAAGAGTTGTCAACGGAGACCCCTAGAGACTTGCTGTGGCGGGAACTGTGGTGCAGCAGTGTGAGTCCGGAGCAGTGGTGGCAGATGACGCGCCGTTACAGTTATTCGGTAGCGGTTATGAGTATGATAGGCTATATTATCGGGCTAGGCGATAGACATTTGGACAATGTTCTCGTGGATTTAACATCTGGTGAAGTGGTGCATATAGACTATAACGTGTGTTTCGAAAAGGGTAAAACGCTGCGTGTGCCCGAGACAGTGCCGTTCCGACTGACGCCGAACTTGGTGACGGCGCTTGGTGTAACTGGTGTTGAGGTGAGTTTTTTTTAAAATTTCGATTAGATACTGTTGTATTAGGAACTAAGGCAGTTTAATCCAGCTAAAATATATGATTGACTGCACATTTGAGTTAGATAGCATAGCTGCACCATCACAGGGAGCAATAGGTACACATATTTCTTTTACTATATTTTACGGTCAGATGAGCTTGATGTATACAATCGGGCATTTTAAAAGATGGAACAGTTTGAAATATTCTGTAAAGGCTATTAGACTATGAAACATGCTACCCATATTGTTTGTATCTACCTCGTATTGGTTGTTCATGGAAAAGGCAGTCTGAGGACTCCTGTCTGACAGCGAGACAGGCAGAGTCTAGACCGATGACTCTGTCTGTTTATCTGACTGACAGACAGCCAGCAGAGTGAGTCCTCTAACTAATGTATCTATTGTATTTTATCTTATTATATTACGTTGTATCTGGTTACAATTAGGTTGAAGCAGTCATAATTGATATTGACTGCATGTAGGTCAAAACTGATAGGTGATTTATTGTACCAGCGTCACGCGTTACAAACCAACAAAATGATTTTATTTCAGTTATTCTAAAACAAATACATATATCACGCCTGTAAATCTTCGAAGAAGTAAGCAAATGTATTTTTTTTCAAACTCTTTTTCGATCCCTTAGGTTAGGCCGGCTTTTTTACAGGCTGTAAGTTTACTGCTTAAAAATAATTACATTAAGCGGAAACTGAACGCGCCGTCTCTGCTTGAAATGAAATATAAAGCCCGACCAGTAAAATAAAAAACCTCGCCATATTGCGGTAAACTATTGGAACTAATTTCTTCATATGGTAACAATTTATACAATGTCATTATGGTGATTATGGTCATCTGTCAGTGTGGTGTCAATTGTGCGTGTTGTTGAGTTTGAGAGCGCTACAAAACTACAAAACTATAGTAATATGCCGAAAACTATTAAAAGCCAGTTAAGAAAAGTAATTTATAATATAACAGAGTATTTGTCGGATAAAAAGTAGGAAGGATTGGACTCTGTTCCTCTAAATAACATCACGGACCTTGTTGTCAATATGACGGGTAGGACATCATAGAGTACGTGCCACTGAAATTGGCCTAATCTACTGATTTTACTGTGACTAATTATTATTCACATTTTTAGGTATATCCCGATCTTCTGTAATAAAAATACGAAGAGAAGGTCAAACGTCAAATGTATTTTCTACGCCTAAGAAAAATAAGCCTAACGCAAAAAAGAAAATCATGCTCGATTATTTTGATCTCTGTGCTGTTAGGCATAAAATACAAGAATTTTATGCAGTCCGAAAAACAATATCGCGTGGTCCCTGTTCTATACATGGTGTAACTGTATGTCTAACTTGTATTTACCATTCCAAGCAGTAAACTATTATACGGATACTACTGTGTTGTGATTTGTGCCCAGTCCTTGTAACCAGTATAACACGCCGCGTCTATTTTTCTATTTTAACCAGAAAACTTAACAGAGAAAAACTTAACTTTTTAACAGAGAAAAAAAAAATACATTTTAGTGAAAGTTTTGTATATTAAACACGTACTACAAGTTCTTTCTTTTTCTTTTCTTTCTATATTAATTCGTTTGTAATATTGGACACGATTTTTTTTGTATCGAAACTTAAGAACAAAGCAACTTAATGAAATTAAAAAAAAGAAGTCTATAACTCACTTTTGTGAATAATAGCAATGAAAAACATGACAGCCTCCGTGGCGTAGCGGTAGTGAACGCGGCCGCTACGCAGGAGGCGCGGGTTCGATCCCCGCTCAGTGCAAATATTTGTGTGCATTAAATATGGGTATTTGCATTGGTCTGGTCGTGCCTCGGAGAGCACGTTAAGCCGTCGGTCCCGGTTGCCATAAGGACATCTATGGCAGTCGTTACGGGTAGTTGGTGCCCTAAAAAGTCCAAAAACAACGGTCTAGCTGCAAAGTTTCGATATCGCCTAATGTTAACATTGGGTCGTGGAGGTCAGGTGGCAATCGCTTCACGGAAAATATCGAGGTCTAGCCAAATCTGTAGCTATGACTGGTAAAAGCGGACCCCAGACTCCAAGCTGAAAGCTTCGGATGCGACTGGGAATAACGCTAGGAGGAAGAAGAAGCAATGAAAAAGTCACAGTTTTATATTAGGTGTCATTCCGTGCTTAATTGCGGGGAAATAAAAGCCTGTTCATAAGCAAGTGTGTTGAAAAATATTGGCATTTTACATGTGTATCACTATACTTGGTGTTGTCATAATCATAGATGTTTTTGGCGCCCCCAGTACGGGTTTTTTATTTTATTGGTCGGACTTTACCACAGGTGGTACTGGTACGGTCGGCCTCGATAGGTTTATTTTGTACAATAACCGATGAAGTCGACCGTCACATTCAGTCGGTCGAACGCATCTTTTGAGCTATCATACTAAGTAGCCTTGCCGATCTAGCAGAAGCTTAATTTTCCAAATAAAAAGATGTTCAAAATTCATACATAACATAAATTCAGCCCTGATTTGTCAAAATCAATGGAATGTCAAAAACCACAGAGGTAAAGTTATATCAATGTCAAAAACGGTATTTTTGTAGTACAGTTGTTAAGAAAAAAACCTTGCAATCGTGATCGTTTTTAAAGGTGCGTATACACGCTGGCCGAGCGATGGCCAACGCCAACGTGTGGACAGTCTATTTGCCTTGCTTGGTTATCGCTCGTCGTCGATCGCCTAGTTGGCCGAGTGAAGCCAAGCG
The DNA here is from genome assembly GCA_914767945.1 of Eilema depressum. NCBI lineage: Eukaryota > Metazoa > Arthropoda > Insecta > Lepidoptera > Erebidae > Eilema > Eilema depressum. The sequence goes on from OU612025.1 coordinate 20,533,097, forward strand.
CCAACGTGTGTTAGACCTCATTTGTGGTAAGTTGTCTTCGCTCGCCGTCGCTCGTGATCACTCGCCTTATTTCGGATTGTTGTCGGTTCATGCACAAATCAAAGGAGCTCGTCTGCGCCCCGCCAACGTGTGGGCGGCTCTTCGGCCACTCGTCTACATTGGCCGCCTGCACTTGGCGTTCGCTGCACTTGGCGTTCGCTGCACTTGTCCAACGTGTGGACAGTAAGCATTTGCTTCGCAGCTATTTGCCGACGCTCGCGTTGGCCTACGCTCGGCCAGCATGTATACGGCCCATAACAATAAATCGTAGCAAAATTAATGAATAAATTTTCATTACGAGGAAGCCCTCTTTTCATTGAAATCGTGATCGTTCTTGACATTTGAGAGATTGAGGTAGAACGAGACTTTTAACATTTTTTGTTAAGAAAATTGACCTTCTGGTCTACAGGCACCTAGGCATCAGCCTTATTGCACAGCTTTCACAATGACCCACTGCGTCCACTTCCCTACGTCTATAAATGTATACGACAATCATGGTCTGATTCGTATTAACAAAACAATTCGTAAAACACAACGGCATGACTGACGCTTGAAATAAATTTCTTATCAGCCAAACAAACTAGTGTAACAAAACTAATAAAAAATAAATAAAAAAACAACTATAATGCAACAAAGCACATTTAAAAATTCATATTTGAAAATGGGACCCTACCACCGTCGCGTCGTTTTGATTTTTTTTTCAATAATCGTTATAGCTAGTGACACTCGGCATGATGTAAGGATTCAATACCCCGTACTTCCAAATCTGTTCAGGTATTTAAAAGTAAAATTTTAATAATGAAACCCAGGGTTTGTCAATTCAGAGTATGTCCTGAGCGAACATTACCTGCTCCCATTTCTTGCTGCTTAAATAACATCATAGAATTCAATGACGAATAATGCAGTAAATTATGTAATTACTGCGCACTGTAAAAATCAGGATTTGGCAAGCAATTAAGCACTCTATTTATAGACTTATATAATTCTATTTCGCTTAGATTAATTATTAGCGAAGTTATTTATAAGTCTGATGCGAACTGCATTTTTTAAAACATCATAATACACACCGATCACCGGTATATATTCCGCGAGGTCACCCCGACAACCTGCGCACTCTTTTTTGTAGTTAAGTTATCATTATCAAACGACGGTCATAGCCGGTTGCATCCAAAGCGTTTTACTTTGGCGCACGGAGTCAGCTTTTATTGATTGCTTTTACTATTTTAGCCAATGAAAATACGGAAGTGAAGCTATCGTCTGATCTTCTAACTCAAGAAGGGTGCATGCACCAGCGCCTCCTCAAACACTTAGTTCATGATCTGCTGTATCCACAAGTGACGTCGAAAAAGGAGTAAAAATGCTCCCGTCAGTTGTAGAAACATCGCTTCGACTTGTTAATTGGATTATTTTTATTCACGATACGGTACATGCTAAGTATTTGATAACATGACCGATAAAAGATATCAGCGTATTCTTAAATTTTTCTTTCGTTTTATCGACTGTTAGTGTTTATGTACTAGGGTAAACACACATTATGCTATCTAGGTATTGAAATGTCCATTTTACAAGTTCCCATCATTGGGAATCCTATGATCACCAACGCCTTTGCAAGTTTTAGCACTCTGTTAGCACACAGATTCACCTTCAATCACCTTCATGTCACCATGGTGAGTTTTCTCATGAACTCTTCCTATTAATGCCACACTCCCCCTTTCTGTCTAGAATAATACGTGAATGGCTAATGGTGTGTGTGAGAGGGTGTTCCCCCATACGGTGCGAGCAATTTCATTGAGAACTGAACGCTTTACCACCTCTTTTAAGTATATACCACACCTTAAGATTTGAACTTCTTGTATTTCCTTACTAATACACCGTACACGTGTTTCCGTCATCTTACCTTTCTTTTACTCGAAATGCGAAAAAGTAAACTAATTAAACTGGAGACCACCTTTCAAGAATTCTTGGCATATAAATGGCAACTATCATTCCTTAGACAATCAGGCGATGCTGGCGATGTCACATTACGCTCTATATAAAAGGAAAAGAAAAAGACTGTACGTTCTTCAAAATTTCTCTTCTCATATTTGAAATGTATATAAGTTTAGCACTCGATTTTGATTTTAATACATTATTATTAAAGCGAAAGTATGAAAGCAGATACTTTCGCACGAAAAAAGGTGCTGACGCTTACGTTTGCATTTTATCTAACTCGTCTACACTACAACTGCCTTTTGTAGCAAATTTATCTACTGTTTAACGAATTCAAATTAGGATAAACATATAAACTATCGCAAATGATTAGCTTTATTCACAGCGTAACTATTTCTTCATTAAGGGCATTAGAAGGTTTTTACATGGTCGGCAGTGTGACACCCCTGGTGTTGCACACGTTCATAGGCTGCAGTAACTGCGGCCGTATGCCTTTCTGCTAGCTAAAGGGGTATAAAAAATCATCTCAGCTTTTATACCACAAGGGCGGCAAACATACCCCCCGTGACATAAAACCAGGATTTCCAGGCATTTATTGGCTTCTATGAAGTGTTAGTTTATTGACATGACATGACAATCAGGAAGCTACAGTCACAGGTTCTCTTCGCTATCAACAGCTGTGATCCTTGCTAAAATAACAAGTTGTAAATTTTGTCAATGTTCGCACAGATTCCAATCTTATGAATATCTGCTACTTAACCGTCGAAATGTGGAAGTGATATTTGTATATGTCGAATAAATTACGTTGAAACACATTGTATGGCTTGTGATTGGTGGCCGTGTATTTTGTAACTATGCTAATCATATTTGTGTAATGCATACATAATTAATTCAAATAATTTTATACAATTTCGAAATTGTTTAGATAGAGTTGTTTGATTATAGCGCCATCTGTGTTACTGTTTGAAAAGTACGTACATTTGTTGGTAGTCACAGTCATTTTTTGAAGTTACTTTAGTCACATCATAGATGGCGCGGTTCACGAAATGTTATTTTTACACTTTTTCGCAAAAAGGATATTTGCAAGAGAAACTCGACTGGACATATTAATGTTATATATTTTAATATTACATAGAACATCTTTATTTAATTATATCATTTAAACATCTTTATTTGACAGAGAACCTCTTATTAAAACATCGTTATGGCGGGGAACTCATTATAATCTCTCAATAAAAATTCAACAATAAAGCTTTTAAAAACTTGAGCGTAGATTCGAACAGGTACCTAAATGCAAAGGGGGTACCTACAGTCACTAACAACATTAAATACTAAAAGCGTTTCACGTTTCCCACAAAACGTCTAAAATCGTTCATGGTTACACTACACTACGTCTCCGCGTACAGCCCCTGGGGGCTTGTGGACGGGGGTCGGTCCGTCGGGCGCATACGACGGGTTGGTGTCGCCGCACTCGGCGTCCATATACCCAGCGTTCTCTATGATGCGGCAGCGGGCAGTATCCGTCTCTCTCTCTGTATACAGCAGCCGAGCTGGTCGTCCACCGAGGCTCGACAATGCACTGGGGGCGCTGGAGCGCGTTAATGAACCTTCACGCAGCGCCACAGACCCACGTTTCCTCTCTGGAGCGGGTGATCCCCGATATTCTGACGTATCGGGTCTTTTACACCGGAGCAGCTTCGCGAATGCTGCTCGGAATCCGGCGTTCTTCCACGCGTAGATTAGAGGGTTTATTCCGGAGTTGGACATCGCGAGGGATGATGTGAGTCGGTATGCGACGTGGTTGTGAAGCGGCATGATTGGCAGCGTCTGCGCACATGCCACTACGACGAACGGCATCCAGCATATTGAAAACGATCCTAATACTAGTAGTACCACCTGAAATTGAAACAAAATCTGTGTTAGAATGCGTTTTAGTTAAATGTAGGAATGGTAGCCATATTTTTTATTATAAAAATGCATTTAATATGAATGCAGGTTATAATTTCTTTTAGGTTATAGAGATAGAAGCAAAATTTAGAAAACTTAAATAATAAATACGCAAGGTTTCTTTTGCCAGAATCACATCACACACATTTCACCAGCCGTTCCCGGGCAGTCTTTCGTAACTTCGAGCTCCTACTGATATTATCTAACAAAAAAACTCAGAACGGGCAAGATATTTAAATTTTCGTATTATTTAAATATAGGAGACTGTGCCTGTATGTATAAAAGACCATGTACCTGTATACTTTTCCAATCATTGGCCCCTGTCGGGCAGCAGGTGTTAGCCCTCATGCGCCTGGCGTGGCAGGTCGCTTCCCGCCATATCCGCCAGTAAAGGATGAACATCACCATCCAGATCAGAGAGAACATGGGTGCCAGGATGCTAGTCGTGTACGACGTCGGCACCACCTGAAAATAGAAAAATTATCTTTTTAAGAGGGTGTAAGGTTTCATTTGATATTATCTCTATTGAATACAATGGAGGACATGATATACTGTCAGAAGATATTCATAACGAATACGCTATGAAGGCTTGCAACATCACAGGTATCATTCCCTACTTGCTACCTACAAAGGGGAAGGAAATAATCATGTCCCGTCTACAATCTACATAACAATAATTCAGGATCTTACCAAGTTCATCTCGCATGCGACTCCTTCGTGCCAGTCGTTCCAGAATATAGGTATGCAGCTGATGCAGACAGCAACCGTCCAAGTGGTGCTCATCAGGAGCCGCGTCACCAGCTTCGTCATGTACCGACTGTAGTGCAGCGGATGCACTATCGCTATATACCTGCCAACAACACATTGCGTAAACACATGGAGGCAAAAGTCTACTGGGCGATTCAGGATCAGTAATTCCAAAGTAGTGGTTGCCATTAGTGTATATTAAAAAAAATCTTCCAAAAATGTGGATTTAAAAAGACCATTTAGATATTTTTAGCAAAATTTGCTATTTACCAACAAAGGTTTATATTAAAGAATCTATTTACTTACTGAGGGAGTTCAATTTAGTTGATAAGGTTTATCCATAGCTGTTACTATGATGGGGACTTACCAATTCAATGTGCGTGATGGGTTCACCTTCTCAAATACTATTACGTCATTATTCCATTAGATTTAATGAAAGGTTTAATAAATTTCACTTACCTATCCACTGCGATCGCTATGATGTTGTAGATAGACGCCAGACATGCTAGTATTATAAGAATAAATCTCATCAAACAACTCCATTTGATCGTCCCAAAATCATCATTTAAGTAGAAGACTAGATGATAAGGCAGCGTCAGCCCCACCATTAGGTCGGATATTGCCAGGTTCAGCACAAACTGGTTGGAAACCAGCGAAGACAACCGCCTGCTCAAAGTTACCGCCAGAATCGTAAGTGTGTTACCACTGACGATTAAAAGCATAAGTGATCCGTCCACGATGCTCCAAGCCCAGTAGTTGTATAAATTCTCACTCTCCCCTTCTTCCGTTGCGTTCCACCCCCCGCTTTCATTCTGGAAGTCCACGTCCATAACATTGCTGGGGGTGGTCGCCAGCGCCCCCCACTCCGAGTAGTTCGACGTCGTGTCGAAGCTCACACGCACATAGTCTTAACTGTTATCGTCACTTATCACACACGATACACATAAGAAATTGACAGAGGTGTCTTTCGTTATGCGCTTCTCGCACATTTTCTTAGCACTAACTTAGTTGGCAGGTAGCCGACACCTGAAACAAGGTGACAATGATTAGTTTAATTTGTGGTTCGCTGCATGCAAGAGCGCAGAAACGTTCACGTTCCTTTGGACTGCATAGCGATGAGTAAGGATTAATTAATGCGATCGCTGTACGTCCTGCTATGTATGCAGGGGCGCACTGTCTCCGCAAATTACGCGGTAGGACTCGCTCAACTTCGCTTTACTTCACACGCCGCTCTAAATGAAATTATAAACTTTTCCAGAGGGTCGTCGGAGCAAGTCAGAAGTTTGCACTGGCGGTGTCGCCCATAAATTATTTATTCACAATATGAGATGAACTCGTCTGTCTGCTCTAGTCGATTGCCTTATAAATAAATTGTTTCACAGTAGGCCAAGGTTGGTTCTCACTTTTATAATGGTTTCGTTATATCACAAATTGTTGATGATTTAAAGTAGCTTTCTCCGAATTCACGTTATTTATTCACCTACAGACAGGTCCTTTAAGATATTAACGAAATAAAAGCTTCGCGCCCGAATTGATCGTGTACCGAATTTTACGCGTAGCTTTGTGATTTATGGCTCTTAAATGTCGTACGTGGAATGGGATCTTATTAAATGCTTTGTTTTTTTTACGTGACTAAATCACTGAAAAAGCAACCTTGCCTTGTTTCACAATTCTTTTCTGTTAACCCTTCCCCAATTAGGGCCCAATTCGAAAGGGTTGATAAGTAGTTAATATCATCCTACGCGAACGTTACTTATCACATCTATAAAAACTCATTTTCGTTTGCCTACGAACTAATGTTAATGGCTCGATATAAACATGAATTGCCAGGATTACGAGGATATAAAAGGGAACCGAAAAGGCCGGCGTAATGTTTATCTGAGTAGCAGCTATTTCCTATTTCATTGCACTAACAAAATCCTTAGTATTAATTCAGTAGCCTTATTATTTTAGGTTGAAATATTTAGGTGGTCTGAAGGCGACAAAGTCAATAATATTGGAGTCGCCGAACTAACTCAGCGACTGAAGAATTTGAATTTCAAATAGCCATAGTTCAAAGCCTTTGAAGACTACATTAATTATAATTTATCAACACCATTTTGCAGACCCTTTTGTCGTTAATCTGTCTTCGACGATTAAATTAAACAAGATAAATCTTAGGCATAGTATCTACTAAGTGACAGTAAGTACCTAATACATATATCAGTTATAAATAGGTGTAGTCCAGTTAGAACTCCTAGCCATAGTAACGATGACAAACAAAGTTTAGTGTGCTGTCAGCATTCGTATTCATCTTTTATAATATACATCGTCCATAATTTTATAATAGGTCTATTTATTCCGATTTAGTTTGAGTTGAATTGGTGCTTGAGTCCATTGGGCACCAATTTAGATTGGAAGAAGAAATGAATAAGGGGTAATATTCACAAATTTTGCGAAACGCAGAAATGCCAATTGAATTTTGCACAGACTCCTTATTACTGATTTGTGAATTCCCTTTACGCCATGTATGCCTAATACGCAGTTCACCTACCTCGCGTTATGACTAAATGTCATTTTCAATAGCTTTTAGCCTAAGTATATGTTTGCCTAGGTCGCCATTTGCTTACTTCGGATGAGGACTACTTCGCTTTATGCCTTAATCTTACATGGTCTTTATCGCGTTATGCCTAACCTTTACGCTATGTAGGCCTAATACGCAGTTCACCTACCTCGCGTTATGAATAGTCAAAGGAATAAGTAGGCATAACGCTAGTTAGACCTACTTCGATATAGGTTACAACAGAGGAAGGCAAAAAGATTCAGACCTACTGCATTACAGTTCAACAGCGAGGACATAGAGAGAGAAACAAGTTTGTGGTTGCTATAGGACATAGGTACCCATCAAAAACAATACTTGTAAAAAATGCCAAGCCTCGCCGCCCTCGGTTCTTCTACCGCAAAAAGTTGTGAGATCCATGTAATACCAAGTCGGTTAATTTATTCAGTCCCTACTTCAGAGACCTTCTGTCCTAAGTTATTACGTAATAAGCTTTCATGTTTTAAATGTAATAAATTGACTTGGCAATCGCACTAAACAATCTTATTTAATGTAATTATTGTGATGTGCTATACATTGTGTTTTCATGCGATGGCCAAGTCAATTTATTATATTCAAAACATAAAAGCTTATAACGTAATAACTTAGGACAGAAGGTCTCTGAAGTAGGGACTGAATAAATTAACCGACTTGGTATTACATGGATCTCACAACTTTTTGCGGTAGAAGAACCAAGGGCGGCTTTGCATTTTTTTACAAGTATTGTTTTTGATGGGATTTCAGTTCTTTTTGTAGATTACCTTTCCGGTTTCTCTGTGTCGGACAGTCCCAGTCCCGGTCCCGGTTCCGGTTCCAGTCCCGGTTCCAGTCCCAGTCCCAGCCCCAGTCCCAGTCGCAATCGCACTCCCACTCCCATTCCCACTTCTTCACTTTTCGTCATCATCAAGTTTATTCAGTTAGTATTTTAGTCGTGAAAGCGTAATACTAATAAATAACAGACGCTCAGATAGTTACTTTCGCATTTATTATAATACTTCGTTAGACTGATATTACTATGGATGGATTCATGTACACTGAAACGTTCACTGCAAATGTAACTTTGTAATCCCATATATTTATATGAGATTACAAAGTTATTGATGCAGTTGGTGAAATTGCTGAAATTGAAGAATATTTTAATTTTCCCTTGAGTTGTACACTAAACACTACTTATCTTCTAAATTTGAGGCTTCTACGTCTACTAGAAGTGCCTTAGAGTTTTGATGATCGGTCAGTCAGTGAGTGACAAAATTTCCAAAATTTGCAAACTTTGACTAGTTATAATTCCTAAACTACTGGTTCAAATTGAATGAAATTTGAAATATAAAGTGTTTTTACAGTGCCTACTTCGTAACCGAAGATTCAGGCTTCTAGGTTTATCCACAACGAAGTTCTAGGGGGTCGAAAATGGCCTGAAGTGCTTCGAGAAAATAGTGTTACGGCCGTGCCGCTCTTTTTTGCTCGACTTGGCGGGGGCACTGCCGTGCCCCCAGATACGTCCCTAATTTATTAAGGTTTCTGGCAAGTGTGTCGTGACGTATGTCTTGCTTGGTCTGGATGTCCTTGGCTCTTGGTCTAAAAGGAAGGTGATGAAAAGAGTAAAACATTAGTTCTTTAAAAAATATGTTAATATTGAAAACTAAACTTGAACGAACCACCGGTAGTAGTATACTTATACCTACTCTTACTAGGACAACAAATAATAAAAAAACTAAATAATTAAAATTACATTTAGTCATAACGCGAGGTAGGTGAACTGCGTATGCGTATTAGGCATAGGTACATAGCGTTTTACCAACCCGGTCGAATTTTGCGTGTGAAACGTGCCCAGAAGACTGGCAGCATGGTCAAATAGCAATACTTTAATCTTTGTGCAAGCTAATAACCGGTTAACCAAATCCAAGTGTTGAGCTAAAAGACTAAATCTCAGTTGGTCTGGTTATTATTTGGCCTTTACAGCTGTTGGTCTATATCGAAGTAAGTCTAACTAGCGTTATGCCTACTTATTCTTTTGACTAGTCATAACGCGAGGTAGGTGAACTGCGTATTAGGCATACATGGCGTAAAGGGTGAATTCGACAGCCTTAATACGGCAATTCATTGTCAAACGATAATTTTTGGATCGAAATTGGAAATATGAATGAGATTAGATATAGCGCTAATGGACGCTTTATTACAAAATAAGATCAGCAAGACCCCACCGTGAGCATTTTGTTCGGATGAAACGACGAATTCACAGAATAATTGCACTGTACTTAAATCAAATGGAAAATTTTGATGAATTAAACGTCAAACGTTCTACAATTTCATTGCATTGCTTTTGTTGACAATAACGAATCAATCAATCAATCAATTAGCCTACTGCAGTCCACTGCTGGACATAGGCCTCCCCCAATGTGCGCCACGTTTGCCGATCCTCCGCCTTCCGCATCCAGTCCGTCCCAGCCACCTTTCGCAGGTCGTCGGTCCAATATGCAATACCAATTTGTAATTCGATGATTTTGTGATGGTAAAGTGTTCAGATTTGTTCATGAATAATTTTCGCCAACAAACGTGCCGGCGTATTCTATAACAAGCATTAGATAGCATTAAATTATTTATGGATATCTCCGAAGATACGCTAATGCTTTTAGCGCCAATATTCATCAACAATGTATCAATTTAACACTACATGTACCGTGTACAATAATGATATACATAATTAAGTCTAATCTCACTAATGTTACCATTAATGTAAGCTTTCGAGTGGTTTATTTTGGGTGTGAGTCGCAATATAATGCATTCATTAAACCTCAATGGAAATGCTGAAAACTGAATAACAAATTGACTTAAAAAGGCACACGATAAATACATGGATGCAGCCTTAAAATTACTATTCAAAAGTCCTGCAAATATAGTTGCTTGAACGAACAACAATGGAACAATGCAATAGAAATAAATATCGTTGGGAGAAGGTGAGCCATACAAATGACGAGACTGCTTGTAGTATTCAGTTCACAGGCGCACAGGGCTACTAGAATGCCCTTTAGCAATGACTACTGCATTAGTATGCTTCCGAGACATCTGCGGCACTAATGTTGTTCGACGGTTGTTCCTAAGTTCACTTTAATATGAAGCAGCTAGAGTTGAGGATCTATTTTATAAATATTTGAGGAATATTATGAAGTAGTTATTATCAGGAACCACATAAGACAATTTTAGTACTGTCTATTGAGCCGAAAAGTCTTAGTTTACAGCGAATGTATATAGATGTTTTTCTTCGAGGAAAAGTAGCACAATGTATAATTACTTATATCACTTTCAATATGCAGCAGTTGTTTGCTCGAGGTGAAAAAAAAGACTTCATTGTAAACAAAAAGCCTTTTAATGTTGGTAAACAACAAATAATGCCGGCATCGAGGCCAAGTAATTATACTAGTCAATCAGAAATGTACAGCAGCTTGTGTTCGAGTAATTGAATATCGGAAAATAAATCTAGTGACATTGGAAAAAAAAAACGATAATTGAGAAAATACTGTGGGGCATTTTAGTGCTATCGATTTATTCTTTAGTATCTTTACGATCGTCCTTTACGTAAGGTGGCGTGATCGAATCGCGTGATTCTCCTACCAAGTATTTAGGAGCAGTCATGGCGACTATTTTAATGGCTAAATTGTTCATTACATTTCAATTTATTATATAGTCTCGGTGATTGCATGTATAAATATGTAGTTAAATATCATGATTTTATTTTCCAGACGAGTGATTTGTTTTTAAAAGCATTCACGTTTAGGTATTTCTTTGCATCATAATTCAACGCTCACTCTATTTTATGTGCTTACTGCTACAATACGTCAAAGTTGGCGCCGAAATGATTATATACAGCATTACGTATCCATAATTGTATTTACACATCTGTCTATGTTGTAGTAAGGGAATCCAGATAAAGATGAACGAGGAAAAACCCAGTTTCATTTACTAAAGGCCAAAAATGAAGACAAATGGTAAGGCGGTTATTGCCTACAATTCAATCAAGATATTCTTTATTCATTACGACGGCTCTAGTGTAATAAGTTTGGGTAACCAGTATATATGATAACATTGTAACATAGTAGATATTAATATAGTAAGTTACACTACTGGGGCTATTGATAGGTCGTTACGTAAAATTCATAATCGCCAATTAATATAGGATGTATAGTTACATGAACGAACAATTTTATTGTATTCTTGAAGTGAAAACGCAAGACGTAATGAAAAGGCAACTAAACTTCGCTCGCAAAGATTCAAATAGCTGGAAGAAATGGAAGCTCGTTCATTCAATTCTCAAATAACTCTCAATTTACACCAACAAGCTCTAGTCATCTAGCGCCTTAAAACTTTCTCGAATAATCTCTCTGAATTACATAGAATGTTTAATAGGATGGTTTCCCTCGAAAGCAAGGGCTCATTACTTCGTTAGCAGTTCTGAAATAACGTTGCAAACTTGGCTAATGGCAAAGGGATTCACTCAAAGTGAACATATACAAATAAGGAAAAACATCTATCCAATTTCCAAAGCTTCCGCCGCATTATGTCAAATGTATGGTAGAAGTGAATGGAATAAACTTGAAATCATAATAAAAAAGGCAGACCACTGCGGCCTCGATAAAAATATAGGACGTTGGCCCCAGAATTTGTGAAGTAACTGTATCGTCATGGGTGCAGTTCTGTAAAGTGCTCGATGTAGTTATTGAGAGGGGAGGAAACTGTCGCAGTTGTGCCGGCGACGTTTTATCGACGCCAGTCACGATTACAACTGACTAAATTTCCGTCGCACACGAAAATGTGAAGGGAAAGTATCCTCACATATAACATATAAACATAAACTCACGCCTATATCCCCGAAGGGGTAGGCAGAGGTGCTAGCACCCACATTTCGCCGTTTATGTTTAGGTCCCAATGTAATAGGTGGCGAGCCTATTGCCATTAACCGGGCACTTATAAACCTGCGATAAATACACACATAACTTCGAAAAGCATCGAAAAGTCATTGGTGTGTCGAACCTCGTCTCAGCAGTCCATTACCCATACCACTAGGCTACCGCTCTCCTCACATATGGCCTACCCTAACGCCGGATGTAAACGGGTTAGCAGCGAGGTAAGGTCACGTATGATAATTCTGTGCTTTAAAACTACACACTACAAAGATTATGATATTATTGACTTGGTTGTTGCTAGGAATTGCGAAAGTTCCTTGTGTTTGTATCGGATCTTACACATTGAGTGCAAATATAGTAAAATGTGTACATCGATGTCAGGATAACGTTTTAAGGACGGAATGCCGTCATCGATGTATGCACACAGCTTGCTACATCAGATAGAAGGTTAGTGTTACAACATGCACACAAATACACAGATTATTTTACGTATACATAACAAAATAGTCTGTTAAATACTAAAATGGCGCTTTTTATTGAACAGATTATTTGCATTAGTCATACATAAATCACTGTGCTTTACACAGACATTATCATTATCACATATCACAAATTACTTTGAAATATTAAATGAATCATTTAGATGCCGACAAATTGCTATGCAGTTTGGTAACTGATGACTATTGTTAACTTGTGTTCATTATGAATTAAAATAAATAAAAATACAAAATTAAAATGAAAAAGATTTTTTGATGAGATTGAACATTGTTCTATCATTTATATTTATATAAAAGTTTGCGAAAATGATTTACTCTGTAAATAGCAATGGAAACGGTCACTGTGTCGTATTTCTTTTAGCGAGTTACATTTTAACGACATCGTTATCTCTAACGATAACTGGGCGGGCGGGTTTATGGTTTCCCATGTATTTGATGGACTTGTTTGGAGTAATGCGGCTATCGGTCATGTCAAACATGGGCAGGTGAACTGCGGTAGGAGTGAGGTCAAAAGGTGGATGATCCAAACATCGCTTCACCCTTAGCCAAATTGTTTTGGTGGTGTATTATTACGCCTATTATTTTCAAGAAATGAAGCTCATTTTCTATATTGTTGTAAACTGATTTATTTTCTGTAATTTGAGTTTTTTCTGTTAAAGTTACGGAATTTAATAAGTTACATTTATTTTTGATTGTATTTAGGCTGAGTCATAACGTTTCAATTTGTTGTGGTTATCGTATAACGAAATACTTTTTTCAGAAAATTGAAAAAGTTTCGAAACCGAAAGTATTCTTGTCTAAAAGGCATTCTGCAATTGTCAGGCTCTTATCTGTTAGATTCTTTATGTGGTCGTTAGTACATCGAACCGTTACCAAGCGTTAGGGGGCTCTGATGACGATTCAATATAGTTAACTCACCGAATGAGTAAACAAGTAAGACGTTTCTAGCAAAACTACGTTAATAGTTATTAAAGAAAATATATTGGAAATAACACGTCCACATAGATACTAATGTGCTAGTGTTCCTACTTATTGCCCTTGTAGCAATTGAAGGATAAACGAGGTTTACATCAACTTATAACCTGATTGAGCTGCGGTGTAAGAGAGCTTTAAAGTAATTCGAATCGTCGGCGTCCAATGAGTTTCAATCTCAATTGCCGCAGTCGGTCCTCTGATCTGTGACAACCACAGCTCACACGTCTGGTGGGAAACGGCTATACGTAATTGATTTGATGTTAGCCGCTAATTTTAGATCATTTGCCGGTTTTAAACAGTTGTATGTTATTAATTTTGATAGTTTTACCAAATATGGATGGAATACAGGAAAACACGGCGTTTTTGGGTAACGAATTTGCAAGGCGAGCTTCTTTATTTTTTAAGGAAAATTTATAGCTTTTATTTATAAATCAGGGCAATTCCAATATAAGCGGAAGTTTAATTTTTTGTCTCTGTTCATGGTGATGATTATGTTCAGTATCCTTATTTTAACGCCATTGGTATTGGCCAAAGGTATTGTATCAATATAATCACTCTAGGCTTGTTTATTTATAATTGTTTTTGCAGTAAAGTTAAGATAATTTTGTAACTTGAAGTTCTAAGTAGTAAGCATATAATTATTGATGTTAAAGAATCAGACATTCTCCTCCAGTCTCAAATGTAATCAAACTTTCTTTTATTTCCAAGTCCGTACATAGAGCAATTAAATTGGCAGAATTCTTCACTGGTTACGAAATTACGTGAACGCCCCTTGGAGGTAGATTGTTTATTTGTACAAATATATAGTATGCTTCGTTAATGCCGGAACAAATTGACAAAAAGATCAAACATTGAGTCCTGTTTCATATTTCTTTGATGCTATATATATTCTGTCGTAAGGTGATAGTGGAAACTAATCACGACAGGTATTGCGTCGGGAGACGTTATTGGAAAATAAAAATAGATTGACTAAGCATTAAGGTTGAAACTGAAAAATAAATCGGCTGTAGATGTTCGATTTTTATATACGTCTAGGGGTAAATAGACTCGCATAGTATTCTGTTGTCCTAGCTAGTACTAAAGGAAAGCTATTAATGACGACGAGACTAGGATATTGAAAATTTTCTAATAAAACAATCCCTTTAAATCTATACACCACTTGTCAATCGAACCCGGGACCTCGTTGCACAGTATTTGAGCCCACTACCATAACATTATTAAGCCAGTCCAATAATAATGACATAGCTTTTATAATAATGACACAGAATGTCATTGCGGTGTCACCTTTTTTCCCATTACAAATCGTCTAAAAGATTTTATGTTCTTGACAACAATAGTTGTGGCTGACTATTGTACTCTTTGAAAACCTGCCTCCATTTTTATTATAGTGATAATAGCTACATTGTGTACTTTAAGAGCGTGGTGGTTAATGTGTACATTAAAGATCGTAAGAACCTTATAGCATTATAAGAACTCTTTATTGAAATTCAATTCAATTTATTTTCAGGATCGAACCATTTAGTTGCCTGATAAAGTAAAATATCTATGGATACTAGGGATAATCGTAAAGCTGCGAAAGAGGTAGAGTTAGCACTTAGTACAGAACTCTGTTATTATTTTTGTAGTTGTATGGGGTAGTGATTTTAGTGAAAAGGTTTCATCTTCTTCTAAAGATCTAGAAGACGGTCCAAAATTCCTAGCCAGACCATATTTTCGCACACTATTCTTACGAACATAAATATGCAAACGTATTTCGTAGCTCAAAGTGGGGGCAGTGATATTTTATTCAACAGTTTCATTGTTTCTAAGTCTTTGTGGAGAGTTCTGTTTCACCCCGTGAACCGTGTTTCACCGAGTGCCATTAAATATTTTGTAATGGCAGCGTGTGTTAACTACACGCTACAGTAATTACGCCTTGAACTCATGTGAATGCCCTTGACTGTGTGTTTGGTGTGACAACAAGCCATATGTTTCTGATATACCCAGTAATTATATTATCTTTACCCATCGATTTTATCCATCAATTCTAGAATTCTATACCTAACGTGCTTTTATCGTCATGTTTTCGAACAATGGAAGTCGTATAAATTGATTTATTGCACGTCGTTTGCAGTAAATCAACTATACTTTCTCTATGATTACAAGGCAATTACGTCTTACATTGTTAGTATTGTTACAGCTTTATTTATCTAAGGTACATTTATTAGGTGGGTTTGCGCTATTTTGACGACCAAAAGTACATCGTCATAATTGATAAGGTCCTCTGGTACTACTAAATAGTAAACATCGCATCAAAAATCGGATCAATCTTGAATATCTAATCAATATTTGTTTTGTTTCCATTCAGTCTTCGCAAACAACTGTGTGTTTACCATTTTTATTAAACGTCTACGTTTATCTAATTCCGTTTTTATTATTCTATTATAATAACGTTTACTTTTATTGTTTATCAAGGGGCAACATGTTCTGTGTGTAACGACACAACCCGCTCGCGCTGTCCAAATTGCTCGAGATGGTCCACTGCGTTTAATTGCTATGACATAAACTTTTATTTTATCACGGTACAGTAATTTTTTTTTACAAATTGTATTATGTTTATATTGTCTTTATCATCCTGACCAATATTACAATTGCGAAAGTGATTTTTATCTACTCAATCATGCGAAAACGGTTGGATACATTTGACTGGAACATTGCACAGAGGTGAGATTATGGAGGCTACTTTTTTAATAACCCCTGTGTGGCGTAACGTGACAGTAGAATATTCGTTTGCACGTGTATCCGAATAGAATAAAAATCATTTCATTTCATTTGCGGTTCGGCTCCCGCTTAGTGCAAATATATTTATGCGTTAATATGTCTCACATATTCTGGACACATCTTCACATTGGTCATTCAAAAAAAGTAACTTTGTTTATCCGCATTTTCGTACCACAAACTATCAATCAAAGAATCAAAGAATCAATTTCGTTTATTCAATTTAGGCACATATAGAGCACATATGAACGTCAAAATATTACAATTGTGTCAAGAAGTATGTGAACAAAAAATAAAATATTAAAAAAATAAAGTAAACCAATTTGAAAATGATTCTTTCGCTGGTTCGGTAGTTGGTTCTACTGAGAAGATACCAGCAAGAAACTCAGAGAACTCAATTATCCTTTTTATTTATTTATTTATTTTTTAATACGGTTTTTATACAATTTACAATGTGCGGGCAAGAAAGTGATTAGGTTGACCATGCATTTTTATCATTAAGATATTCTTCTACTTTATAATAAGCTTTTTCCATTAGACTTTTTTTCACGTTTATTTTAAAAATATTAAGTGGCATGTCAACCAAATCCTGAGGAATTTTATTGAATATTTTTATACTGTTGCCTACAAATGAATTACCAACCTTATGAAGCCTGAGTATTGGCACTGCTAGTTTATCTTTATTTCTCGTATTATAATCATGTGTGTCCGAGTTCTTTTTTAAAAGATTTAAGTTCTTCCGTATGTATAAAATATTATCGTAAATATATTGACAAGCAACCGTTAATATATTAATTTCTTTAAATGTTTCTCTCAGCGAGTCACGGGGTCTGAGGCCGTAGATTGCTCGTATCGCGCGTTTCTGTAATATGAAAACAGTCTCAATATCGGCAGCTGAGCCCCACAGCAACAGACCATATGACATAACGCTATGAAAGTAGCTAAAATAAACTAATCGTGCCGTTTCCTCATCAGTTAGTGACCTTATCTTTCTAACCGCATAGGCAGCTGAGCTAAGTTTTCCTGCCAAGGCTGTGATATGAGAACCCCATTGCAGTTTACTATCTAGAGTTATTCCCAGAAAAACTGTGGTATTAACTACTTGAATTGAATTATTGTTCATTACAATATGAGTATCTATCTGTCTTACATTGGGCATAGTAAACTTTACACATTTTGTTTTTTTTGCATTGAGTAACAAGTTGTTACTTGTGAACCAATGCAATATTTCGGAAAGGGTATTATTCACATCGTCAAGTACTACTTTTTGTCTATCAGTTTTAAAAATTAATGATGTGTCATCTGCAAATAATACTATTTCACAAAGATTTTTAGTGAAGTAAGGAAGATCATTTACATATATCAAGAATAAAAGGGGTCCTAATATCGAGCCCTGGGGTACTCCCATGACTAAAGGGGCGCCAGAAGAGTCGGTGCCATTAATGTTGACTTTTTGTACTCTGCCATTGAGGTAAGACTTTATTAAGCTAAGTGAGCCACTAGAAACACCATAATAACCTAATTTCAATAACAAAGTCTCATGATCAACACAATCAAAAGCTTTTGATAAATCACAAAAAATACCAATGGCATCCTGCTTCTTTTCCCATGCATCAAATATATGTTTGACGAGTGCAACTCCTGCATCCGTCGTGTTTCTGCCTTTAGTGAACCCGAACTGTTTCTCATGAAGTAATTTATTAAATGTAAAATGTGAAAGCAGTTGATTAAAAATTATTTTTTCAAAAATTTTACTAAGGGCTGGGAGTATAGAGATGGGTCGAAAATTGGATGGATCACTTTTTTCCCCTGCTTTGAATAACGGAATGATTTTACTGTACTTCATAAGAGTAGGAAACTGGTTTTCATCTATACATTTATTGAATATGTATGCAAGATAAGGCGCAATAGCGGGCATTATTGGTTTTATTATATTGGTTGAAATGCCCCAAAGATCCTCAGTCTTTTTTATATTCAGTTGCTTAAAAGTTTTAAAAATGGTTTCAGAGTCAATATACTGAAAATTAAAGTTAACACTACATTTATCAACACTAGATTTAAGAAGAGAAGCAGCCGCATTTTTTGAAGAATTTAATTTACTTGTAGTTGTAGTTGCAACATTTGTGAAAAAAGATTCGAATGCATTAGCCACTGCAGCATCAGTGTTAATGTGCTCACCATCCACTTCCAACTCGAAGGATCGATCACGTGACCTTGTCTTACAGGTTTCTTTGTTTATAATGTTCCATGTTGCCTTTATTTTATTATCAGATTTTTCTATTTTAGCCCGAATATAATTAGATTTGGCTATTGAACAGACTCTCTTGAACAGCTTTGAATACCTTTTAATTTGTTCAATTATTTGTGGCTCATTTGTAGATGCCTTTATCTCGTATAATTCATACAGTTTCTTTCTACTTTTATGGATTCCAGGTGTAGCCCAATCACTAAATTTAATTTTGAGTTGATTTACGTTTATTGTTTTTTTTGTGAAAATGTTATTAAATTCGTAGTTTATTACTCCGAACAAATCTCTGTAAAGATCATTCGGGCTTTCATCGCGGTTCAACTCCAGAAGAGGTATTTTATTGTTAATGTTTTCTTTAAATTTTTCTAATCTGTATGTTGTGATTGGTCTACACACAATATTTTTAGGCAATGGAACATGTTGGTGCTCAAATCTAGCTAACTGACCTGTATGATCTGACTTTATAAAATTTATTATAGATTTATCTTTTACATCAATGTCAGAAAAAAAAATTATCCAAGCAGGTGGCTGTTGTGGGTGTGATGCGAGTTGGTTCACAGAAAATATTTTGTAAATTAAAAGATTTAAAAAGATTAAGGAACCTTACCGCTTTCTGTGAGTTTTCTAAAATATCAATATTAAAATCGCCACATACAACTACCGTCTTCTTACATTTATATATCTTTTTTAAGGTTTCTTCCATAATAGACTCAAACAGGTTGTAATCTCCAGAAGGAGGTCTATAGACGCTAATAATAATAAATTGCTCAAGCTCCGCACATGATAGTTCAATATTTCGCTCACTAGAGAGTGCTACTATATCTTTTCTGTCTTTAGATTTTAATTTGTTATTAATTAAGATGAGTGACCCACCTCTCGTAGCGGAATCTCTAGTAAACGAACTAATTATTTTATAATTATCAATACTAATTAATAGTTCATGTTTTTTTAACCAGTGTTCAGTAACACAGAGTACATGAATATGATTTTCATTCAAAAATAATTCTAGTTGCAGCTCTTTGCCAGAAATACCCTGAATATTTTGATGAATAATATTCATGAGAGCAGGCTTTTCCTTAGTCCCTAAAATTAATTTGCTAGAGATTTCCTCTATTGTCCTAGAATTAAATTTAAATGATTGTCACTGTTATTTGGAACATATTCCAAGGTCGCAACACAAACATTGTCATTATTATGCTCAAAAAAAGCAGTTTGTTTAGCCAAGTTCTTGGCTGATTGTTTAATACAAAAAGATAGCGAAGATGCTATCTGTCTTTTAAAAAATCTATTTAAATAGAATTTGTCTTTAGTCAATAGTATTTTATTTTCTACATACAAATTTATATCAATTAAATGGAATTTACTAGAATTATGAAATATTAATGTATGTATTGTCTGATTAAGTTTGTATATAATATTATTCTCTGCCTGTGACAAGCTACGGCTATATGGGAGTGTGAATAAAATTATATTTTTTACATCTAACGAGCTAAGCAATTCAAAACAGTTCATAATTGCATTTCTGTCCGCATTTCCCCTGTCTCCCACTAAAATTACAATTGTATTGTTGCTGTTTAAGCTATAATTTTTAATTTTTTTAACAATGTTACAATAAGTTAAACCCGGCATACAATAATTAGTAACATTTTGTCCTAAGTATGAACTTAGTAAATGGCCCATTGATTTCCCCAATTCATCACAAAACATCATTACTTCAGAACTTCCATTATTATGTTCGGTGAAGGAACTACTGGGTTTATCATTTACCTTAAGTGAAGGGCTTATATGTGAAGTCAGTGAGGACTTACAGACTGGGTGAAGACTGAGTGAATTGTCTTTAGATGTTAATGCAGAATTTGGTCTCATCAGATCCCTCATGGCCAGAATGTATTCCTGATACTCACTTTTAACATTACAATACTTGTTGGTCATTATGTCTAGTGATTTTTGTAAGTTTTTAATTTCTGTTTCTAGCTTTAATACATTATTATTATGTTCAGAGATGTTTTTTTCAACTAATAATGAGTACCTTAGATATTGTGGTGTAGGTGGTTGCAGAATATTTATTTTATTTATCCCATAGGGGATGGTCGCAGAAATAGGATCAGTATTCCAAGCAGAAGGAACCGAATGCAACAACTAATTCCAATGCCTTGAAACAAAACCATCTGCTATGATAAATGACAGCTACGTAATATGCATTAGCTACACAATTTCAACAGCGTCAATTTATTTTCAAGTGCCTATTTATTTTCGGAGCTGAAACAGTTCTAATAGCCTCCATATTTTCTGCGATGAGTGATGTGAGGATGAAGCATCTTTTTTAATAATAAGGTCGGGGTAGAATTAAATGGGCTGGTGAAGGCGGTAATGTCTCGCCTAGCCTCGGACGCTTAATTGAATATTGAATGTACTCAAGAAATAGATATTCTATTTATATTTGTCTATATCAAGGTGTGATTTTTTTCAATGAACAAACTATTGGTATACTATATATATTTGGGTGACATTTTAACTTAACTAGGATAAAGATGAAGAATTCAATACATATTAAGAAAAAAAATGTGTGTGTATAATCTTCGATGTCCGTTGTTAGAAAAATGCCCAAAATGAGCTAGGTTAGTTTGAAAAGACTAAGAATTTCATACTTCTTTTATTTACTGTGCTTATACTTGTATGTCTTTACGAATTTGCCTGTAAATGTGCAATGGTCTTATCTTTTATAAGTGTAACTTTGAGACCCTAATGAATTTGATTGTTCGTTATTCACTTCTAGTGCAACCATCGTTTATTTCTCGGTTTGAACTACAGTTAATACGTTTTGAATAATTAATTACACTACCTATACACGCTTTTTTATTAGAAAGCTGTAGTTTCATGTCCATATTTGGGTTCAAGCGTTTCCATGGTAACGTTCGACGAAACTCACACTATAACCTAACGTAAATAAATGATTTATTATCATTGGCTACATCGGTAGCGCAGTGGTAACGAATATAACTGCTGTATCAGATACTACAGTTTAGATACCCGAATCGGGCATTTTCGTGAAATCGACTTCGCATATAGGTACAGATACAGGAAAAAGTTCTTGGTCGAGGAAAATAAGCTTATGTATATGTTACGGCTAATACCCGAAGTGCGGCTGCACCTAGTTTTAGCCGGTTAGAACTAGGTGTTGCCACTTACTCTTGGTTAAACCTGGTACGAGCCGATTGTTTTGCGGCTGCACCTAGTTTTAGCCGGTCAGAACTAGGTGTAGCCACTTTAGAAATTTACATTAAATTAGAAATTTCAATGTCGAAATTAATTATCGTTAACACCCCGACTCAGTGCAATCCACCCAGATGTAGGTTTTTAAACCACCCAGATGTAGGAGCCCCGCGAAGCGGGGCTCCGTCGAGCTTATTTATTTTAGATTACCCGAAAACAATCGGCTCGTACTAGGTTTAACCAAGAGTAAGTGGCTACACCTAGTTCTAACCGTCTAAAACTAGGTGCAGCCGCACTTCGGGTATTAGCCGTAACATATAAATAATATCGTCACCATTAATTAACCTGTTGCACAGACCTGTCTACTGCTAAACACTCCTAAATTGCGCCATAACGCTCGATCCAACAATATAGCTGACGAAATGTGTGCGTAATACACTTCTGCCTACCCCTTCTCGGTTATCAGGCGTATGCGTAAAACAAATTTAACACCAAAAATATTTTGACAAAAAGTACGTACACAGGTAGACAGTGTTATCATTATGTTGTTATCAATATTAATCTATTATCAACGTTATTATCTATTCAATAGCATTTCTTTAGCTAGCTTTTATCATCAGCTATAACGAGTGAGCGTGTAGCGCTTCCACATAACAAGTTGTTATTCATAACTTTTGGGCCTGATAAGCCTTGAATGGTGTGCTACGATAATGGCTGTAATCCCACCCACACTCCCATTACTGCGACTCCTGTGCACCAGGATTAGCCGCAGTGACCTGTGGAAACATCGAGTAATGACGACATGCCTCGAGGAAAATTAAACTGTCTCGAAACCCGCATCGAATTTAATCAGAAGTTTAGACACGCGACCTAATTTGTCGAGTTATTGGAAAAGTAAAAATGTGTCATACGTAATATACTCCGTCATATCAACTCTTATTTTTTCGTCTTCTCATTCCTAAGTGCTTGGTTGCGTATCACGAATGATCTACTTTTACATGAAATGGAAAAATATAGACGAACCGTGGTTTTGTAAAACATCTATCTACCTGTCTCTACGGATATGCAGGCAGTTCCTTCATAATATATAGTGGAATAATTGACTCTGAATCCAATCATATCGCACCCAATTCAGTGCCATTAGTAGTAGCAGTTAACCTTCTCTGTAATGGGTTTTCGCACACGTTCTGATATTGGCTGTTTCCCTTATCAAGTTGACAGTTTCTCCTTTATTTCTTTTAGTTTAGAACACAATTAGTATTCTAGAGAGCGTACTGGTCGTCTGTCTTGCGTTTGGTTTGACCTGTAGTTTATTGTAGTTGGTCTGTTAAAATATTCCTGAATTATTCTTAACGTGGACTGTACCTAACTACCTACTGTATTCTAAAATCAATAGAACTAATTGACCTCTACATACCAAACTTTATAAGTTACTTTTTTACTTTACTTTAACTGCTTTTCTTGGCACGTGAGATTATAACTGATACTCTCCGAAAGTAAAATCGCTAACATTTTAGGTGTTACGGGATTCCCTAAATTGTTCTTGAGCATAACTTACGCTGTGAAAAAATGAGTTTATTGCCCCAGGGCGTCGACTTGTGGTAATAAACGGCCAAACTTTGCACCGGCCAGAAATTGGACCTGATCAATGTTTATTGCCCCTGAAACCTCTGTTGGTCGATAGATTTTCCTGATGGTTATAGAACGCTGTAACAATATATGTTTACGGCAACTGTATTTAAATCGTTTGCGGTCAATGCTCTGTGGTTAGGACTGCGCGGCTCCAATGTACTGCGAATTATGCGAAGTCATTTTACAGAAAGCTACCGTCCCTAGGGCAATATTGATATAGCCTACCCGACGTAATGGAATAGATAATTTGAGCTTCTTATCGACTCTTGAGCCCTCCTTGACATTTTTGGCAATTTTGCTTCTGCGTCATGTGTTTATTTCCGTCTTTTTATGTTAGGTCTTATTTTGAGATGTTTACTGCTAGAATATTTTGACAATATCGGATGGTTTGCTTTCGACACGAATTTCGGTATTTAAATTTAGTTTTTATGTAATATAAAACGAAATGAGAACCTTTTTTTCTGTTGCGGAATGGGTACTTAACCTTCGTAATAATTTTATTTTCCATTAAAGCAAGCGGTATCAACATCAGGGGTGCTCGTAAACTGTGCGTAACTGATAATAAGTCTTAAATTTTGGGAAATCTACAGCTTAACGGCTCCATCAAATCCTAACCCTTTCGGATTCTTTGGATTACGCGCACTGATCCTGAGTTATCACTTCCACTTTCCTTGAGCGTTGATTCGATTCCTTATCTCGAACTTGTTTATCCTCGGATGTCTATTCAGGATAAATTGCTCTACATTTTTTCACGATCTTCAATTTCTTTAACGCTATCTACACACTATCAAAGAGTAGGTACTGCTATAACTCCTACATCTGCCACTGCCCATGAAAAACTGCCCGCTTGATGGCAATAGGTTCGCCTCCAATTACGTGTTACCGAAATTCATCATTGGGCAAATGTGGGTGTTAATACACCTCAGCCTACTCCTTTGGGGATTTACAGGCGTGAATATACATATGTATGTATTACACAAACAATAGATCTATTAAACAGGTTGATAAACGATGGATAACCTTAATGCAATTTTCATTTAGAACTCAACAAAGATAAACAACGAAGGACGGTACATGATTGCATTAATCCCATTAGTTCGTGCATCGAATGTCTGGCTTTAATGCACGGCCGTAATAACGTCGAACCTCACTTATAACAATAACGTGTGGTAGCAAGGCTGTAGCGACCTATTTACCGAAATAAAACTTCCCTACCCTATTAAAGCGAGCTTCTCTCAACTATTTTGAGGAAACAAAGGCTTTTAAATGAGCCGAGAGAAGTTGTAGATAAGGAGAAAATTCCCGCGACAAAATACAACCACGTATTAATTTAGAACACTGGAATAGAACTCCCAACTCAGCAGATAACGTCGATTTCGAGTAAAGATTGTTACTTGCAGATAACAATTTCAATATTCCCTAAAATTGAATCCCAAAAAGATAAAATTCCGTACAAATCGGGCAGTTACATAAGTGGGGGCGGGGAATCCGTCGAACCTTACGTAAGCCTGTCTAGAACTTTTACGGTAAATAAAAATATAACACAATAAACTATTTCATGATTTCGGGTGTGAAGTGCATACAAACACCACGAGTGCGGTGTAGCCGCCTGTATTGAAGTCTGACACTGCATTTACATATGAAACACGAGAAAACCAGTTACAGCGCTAAAACGTCTTACTGTACTTCAAACTTCAAATATGAATTATAAATTATCTTTATTATTAAAATCCGAGGATTAAACTGTCATCCCTAAAAAATACGTTTATATTGCATTTAAGAAGCAATTTCAATGAAGTCGCCCGATCCGTATTTGCTTTCAATGATACCGCAAATATGCAAATGAAATCTCGTCGGGAATGGGATGGACGCTGTTCGAACGTTCAGCAAATACTTATCTGGCACCGGACGATGGCGGCCAGAACTCGGGAGTGCCGGTTACCGTCAATATTTACCTCGACGACGACGCTGTCATTGCTGCGAACGGACTAGCAAAGTGGCCCGTTATGTCGAATCATCACCACGCTACATAAAAGAACAACACTGGCACACGGGTTGTTTGAACACTATATGCAACTTTTACGTGGGGTGGGTTCTATCAGAGGATGTGGGAGTGATCGTGGACGTACGAACGCGTCGACGGTCGGCACGCAACTAACGGTCGCGAGCCGCCACCGGCTTCCAAACACAAAATTCGAGGTCTTTGTAGGCATTAGTGGGCAAACACCAGTGGCAAAGGTCATGGTTTTTTTCTGTGCTACGGTTATCTATTTGATGCGGATTAGTATGTAACATACGCGGCTGGGAGGCTGTGTCTGGACTTTCAGTTTTGTTTCAGCGCGCTCTTGCATAAGGATAGAGAAATGCGACGGACTTTTTGTTGATTCGCGAAACGTTTCCGCGATCAATGTTGTGATGTTCGAAGTTTGTAGTGGTTTCTTCAACCTGTCAGAAGTTATGCGGAAGTAAAAAACCTGTTGGATGTACTTTTGTGTTACTAAATAAATGGTAACATTTTTATTGTAAGGCAATTTACGAATTGAGAGCCACAAAATTGGGAAAGAAGTAATTATTTCTGTAAACATTAATTAAAGATTGTAATAAAAAGTTTATGTTCAATTATTCATTAGCAGGTTTGCTTTCTACTATATAAATAGTAATTACATTTTGGGGCACTTTACCAACTTTTTAAACCTTGATCTCGCCTACGTTCTAATTAATTTTGGTTCTTACTTTAAGGGTTAGAGGCTTAACGCTTTCGTTGCGGGTTAAAAGCCATGCATCTTGGAGCAGCGTGTAAGAAGCTTACACAAATTATATAAGTTGCTGCTCAGACCTTGGATTAATCCCAAGCGACCTTGTATTGCAATGAAGGACACGCGAAGCGTGATTCTATTCTTAGGCATTGATAGCTTAGTACGCTGACTGTACATGCAATAAGAATATATTTAGAATATTGTCTGGTCTCATACCTCTTAGGTCAAATTGTTGTTCACCTTAAATTACGTCAAATATTGCAGTTACCTGTCTTCTTCATACATTTATCTTTGGGGCGGAGTGCCTGACAGGTATTTCAAATGTCTTTATTCGGTACTAAGAAAAGCATTCAGGATTGTCGTCGATTTCAGACTTACGACTGATTGTTTGACTCACCATGCTAATCGCATTGCTACTTATGTTGAACAATTTCATAGCAAACTGTGGGGTAGTTTGTCTTGATTTTATATTCCGTGGACGAGCCATAGGTATGCAAATGGTAATAGCAAATGGTATGAAATAATTAACTATATTTACGACCTAATTACAAGACCTACTTATATGGACTACGTTGTAAATGAGAAACGTGTTTCAGCAACTATAAATTTCTATTTACTAGGTGTTCATTACTTGCCGTGGAATTGTAGTTGGAAGTCTTATAACAGAATCATAACGAAACAAGCAAAAAAGAGTAATATCTACATATTACGTAAAACAAATAATAATAATACAAAACAAAGTTGAGAAAAGAAAGCATGAAAATGAACAAAGAAAAACAAAGACGTGTTGAATTTCTAGATCGTTCTTGATGTTAGGTAATTTTCGGTGTTTAGAAAGACGGTAGATACTTCTACTCGCGGTAGGTAGCCTAATCCTAGCTAGCATTATATAACACGTTTTCAAAAATCGTGATTTCAATTCGATTAGAAGGAAAATATCTTCCGAATCACTCGTAATTTTGTTATTAGTTTTCAAATTTTAATTTTATATATTTTCGTAAGTTTCAAAATAATAAGTATAAAAACCCGTAATTTAACTGAACCAGGCCTCAGTAGTAGTGTAGGTTCCTCAGTAGAGTACGCGTCTTTGATTCTTGAATTTACATTACAAAGGTTTCCTTTATGACGACTTTTCCCCATTTCAGATAACATTTTTTTAAAGAATCGAGGTACCGTACTAACTGCAGTACAGTGCCTCAATGCTTTAAAAATTCATTCACACGTCGCGTTGTATTCAGCATTTTTACATTTCCCTCAGTTTCGAGCACTTTTCAGTGCTCACGGCCAAAGCTAGGCGGTCGTTCCGGCGCGGTGGCGATGCTGTAATAACGCTAGCACTATGTAGGTAGTTTCGTTTATGTTTGCACGTTTACTGCTAAATAAGTGCTTATTACTTTTGTTATAAAGTCCGTCTGGTAAAGTGTAAATCTATTTTCTTGGATCGCTGGTAGTTCACCCACCTATTATCATCTTTACGTTAGTCCAGGACGCATTTCACCTTCACCTTTCAGTCCGGGGTACCCTTAACATATGATGTGGCTTGATTTCTTCGACTATATGCTACCAATATGCTGCCGTCTGACCCAGCCGGTCAGTTCAACCAAAGTTTTGGTTAGTGACCAACCACTGACAGAGTTGTTCAGGTCGTCCATATTAGGCCTCCGTCTTGACCTAACAATTATTGGATCTGACTTTTAACGTGTCCTCCGAAGCACGAACGCGCCAATGAAATAACACTAAGCGTTCACCCATCCAAATGCCAACCACGGGATTGCCGGTAAATATTCCAGTACAGAATTACCTGCATTTTTACTACTACGATCGATATTAAGTCGAATATTGAGCATGACTTAACCACATTTGAATATCTTAGAAGGGTTACGGTAGAAAATTTTCCGACAGAATATTTATACGCTTGATCAATCACTGTTACGGAATTTGAGCTTGGCCACAGATTTAGAGTGAACTAGATACCACAAGTCGTGCCAGCGTGTCGACAAAATGGTCTAGTGCACAAGTTTTCAGGGCTTTTCTGCGCTCTTTTGTCAACGTTCAACCTTGCCGGTCGATATTCTACCTAAATATGGCAATTGTGCCGACTGACGCTTTGCGATTGAAACGATTCTATTCAAATTGCTGGCGTCATAGCCATAGCTGATCGGCAAAAATGACTCGCTTGGTTTTCATACGATGTAATACACATGTGGTCTCTAGCCCACAAACATTTGTGAGTTTGGTCTTTTAAGATGCAATAGTGATATCAAGTCTACTCAAGTCTGAGTTTGAACATTCAAAATCCAACATAACATAACATAAACTCACGCCTTTATCCCCGAAGGGGTAGGCAGAGGTGCTAGCACCCACATTTCGCCGTTTATGTTTAGGTCCCAATGTAATAGGTGGCGAGCCTATTGCCATTAACCGGGCACTTATAAACCTGCGATAAATACACACATAACTTCGAAAAGCATCGAGAAGTCATTGGTGTGTGCCATGGTAAAACCTGGGATCGAATCCGAGACCTCGTCTCAGCAGTCCATTACCCATACCACTAGGCACCTATAATACGATTCGTGGGAGCAGGTATGTGTAATTTGGCGATCTCCGTTTTCTACCCTCGTTTTTCTACCCACGAGTATTATTTTCGGTTTCAACCCTGAGGTTTAGAATTGCAAGTTGCAACGTAGCACTGAAACAGTTTCGGAACTGTTCGAAATTTTCCGTAGTAAGATAACATTTTCTAAACTATAACATACTTTTCTTCGCAGCTGATCTGACATTAACTGTAATATCTCTCTCTCTTCCCGGCTGAGTGACTGTATGCATGTAAAATAACGTTAGGAAAGTTTTCAATATGTAATATACGTTTGTAAATCACAATCATATAAGCTTCGGATTTATACTGTGGTCATTCTGTGGTCGACATGCAGATAGAGCACTCTCGACTGAGCAGCTGAATACCGAGTACCTACTGCACTGTGGATGTTCTAAATGCGTTGCGTTGCGGAATGCGGCTGTTTGTGGTCATAGTGTACATGAACCAATATCTCGATTCTCTCTTTAGTTTTGTTTAGTTATCAACAGTGATTTTTTTAATTTCAGTTGTTTTCATTATAAAAGTGTACAAAATCTTGCGAGGAAGCCACCAAAATCGTGTTTATCTTCGTAGTTATAACATGGTAAAGATTTTCCACGGGATATTGCAAAAAATACATAAAAAAATTATATTCCACCGAATTGAGAACCCCATCCTTTTTTAACTTTTGTAAGAATGGGACAACCGAAACTAATTTTTGTCGTGAGAAATAAGGAAATGTATATCTACAGAAATAAACTTTTCAGTGTCGAGACGATTGTTTCGCAAAAGAGATCTCCAGCGGCGCAATATTATACAAATGAGGTGCTTGTGCCTCATGTTTTTGTGTTGTTTGATAATATTGTGTTTCCGTTTGTAATATTCAGTATTTACATTTGCATATTAAGAGTTGGAAAAAAGAAACCAGTGCATTGCTTACTGGTGAAGAACCGAGTGCGGCGTTTTTAGACAATATTTTATATTTTCGAACTTAATATATATTTTCCTTTTGATTTTACATAATGAATAATACATTGAGAAGTATTCATTTTGATATTGACGAGCATAACCCATAGAAAATATGAAAAAATAAATAAAATAATAGGGTTTGTCAGCAAAATAATAAGTATGCCGCAAAAATATAGCGGGACTATATTTTTACGGCGAGCGAGTCGATTATTCGTTTAATTAGTCGATATTTCTTCGTGCATTGTCACAAAAGTGACCTAACACGTATAGACTGTGTTGGTGGGCGCAGTGTCATATTCTGCGGACAATAGTCGATATATTTGGTGGCAGATATATCATATTAGGGGGCATATTTACCATTTTGAGTACCAACATTTGATGACAAAAAATAATTTCCAGAAAAATATTTAGGTGCTGTTAATACACCTGTTACCTACTCAACATACATATAATCACGCCTTTATCCCCGGATGACCAGAGGTGAATTAACACCCACATTTCACCAATCATTGTATTCGTTCCCACGTAAAAGGGGGTGAGCTATGCATCAGAGGCTGAGTCTGGGCTGTATATATCTGTCTTACACCTTTCTTAATTATACATTATGCCATATCAGCGATAAGGTAGGCACCCTATCATCAATATAGCATAACGTAAAGTAAAATATATGCTATTTTAGTTTTATAAACACTTAACCAATCATTGTATATTCTGAGTACTACAACGGTGAAAGTTTGCCGTGGCAGTTATTTCGGGACGCGATATAAAACGCGTGTGGTTTCGACGATCGTAAAACGAATATCGGTTATCGATATCGACGATCGTTTTATTTTTATCTCCCAAGTATTTATGTCAGTTCCAATGTCTTCGACGGTATACGTGAATAAGTTGAGTTCAAGTTACGGTTACAATTGCTTTTGTATCTTGTTTAGATCAAGCTTTTGTTTTCAGAAAAAAATATGTTTAATGAACTTCAAAACTCAATTGCTGTTGAAATGACCGATACGATATAAGTAACCGCGGTAGCCTAGTGGTATGGGTAATGGACTGCTGAGACGAGGTCTCGGGTTCGATCCCAGGTTTTACCATGGCACACACCAATGACTTTTCGATGCTTTTCGAAGTTATGTGTGTATTTATCGCAGGTATTTAAGTGCCCGGTTAATGGCAATAGGCTCGCCACCTATTACATTGGGACCTGTGGGAAATGTGGGTGCTAGCCTATACCCTTTTGCTATACCACCTGCTAACAAACTTATACTCATACATACCTACATAGGGGTAGCCTATGTAGGTATGTATGAGGATAAGTTTGTTAGCAGGTGGGACCTATTTGGAAATCATAAACTGATAGAAAATTAAAGGTCCCGCCTGCTATCAAACTTATTTCGGTATTTGCAGTAGTTAGGTTTTTTTTTTTTTTTTTTTTTTTACTAGGAAGGCATTTATTCTGGTTAATCCTACTATAGTACAATTTAAATAGAGGTTAATATTGTACATATTTAAGTAGTTAGGTTAATTTTTTAATTTTTAATTACTTATTTTTTGTCCTCTTCTTCTTCATCCTAGTGTTATCCCAGTCGCATCCAAAGCTTCACCTCGGAGTCTGGGGTCCGCTTTACCAGTCTAACTGCAGATTTGGCTGAACTTCGATATTTTCCGTGAAGCGACTGCCTTCTGACCTCCACAATCCAATGGCGTAAAGTTCCCAGTTCTTATTTATTTATTCTTATTGTACACTTACATGGCATTTATACATTAAATTTATTTATTTGAGATTTTATGTACAAAGGCGAGCTCAAATCAAGAATGAGTTTTCTTTAAAGAGGAGTTGCAATCCAATGAGAGACAAAGTCTTGTGTACATTAATAATGTGATAGGAGGTATACATAACAATACAGTTATACAAAATAAGCTTTAAAACATGTATTTATCTTTTACGTTTATTTGTTTCCTCTCAGTTTTTTTATTTGTATCTCCTGAATATTAACGTAAGTTTTATGTAGAAAATATACGAGTAGGATATGCCGTAAATAAGTTACGTTACAATGGTTTTTATGCCTTGTTTAGATTAAGTTTTTGTTTTCACGTAACGTTATTAAAACTTTTGTGACGGGTTTTGTGGAAGTACATTATTCTCTCTATCTATTATACAAAATTAGTTTTAGTACTTGCGTGTTTTGACCCCATATTGGTATAACTTCGGACACGTATCTTGAACCATAGCAAGAAAAATGAGGCTCTGGCGCCCTCGGATTGCTTTCAAATAATCTATGCTTGGTGAATTTGAGTGCATCCACCGCAGTAGCACCCCGTGCTATCCTCAAAAGACACCCAATAAATGTGTACTGCGCGTATAGGACACATTTGAGCACATTTTAGGTCCAAGATACGTGTCCGGAGTTATACTCAGACTTTTTTAAACTGCTACAAAGCCGTGTTGGTTCCCGGTGGAGTAGACTTCGGCCACCCATCAGTAAGTACTTCGATGATTTATAATCATCTGCATCATCGGACTACTGAGCCGAAAAAGTCTCAGTAGTTCGTTCATCGGACTATTTAATCAGACTACTGATACTAGGCCATCTCTTCTCTTCTACGGCACCCAGGTGGTGCCGTAGAAGGTTACTAAGAATAGGGCTTTTCTCCAAGTGTCTGCTTGACGACTCGCCCCGTGTTTAGTTACCTTCTATCATATCCCACACTATATTTACACATTTACAGTTGATTAACATTTATCTAAACTATTGACAGCCTCCGTGGCGTAGCGGTAGTGAACGCGGCCGCTACGCAGGAGGTGCGGGTTCGATCCCCGCTCAGTGCAAATATTTGTGTGAATGAAATATGAGTATTTGCATTGGTCTGGTCGTGCCTCGGAGAGCACGTTAAGCCGTCGGTCCCGGTTGCCATAAGAACATCTATGGCAGTCGTTACGGGTAGATGGAGCCCTAGAAAATCCAAAAACTGACGGTCAACTGCATAGCTTCGATATCGCCCAATGTTAACATTGGGTTGTGGAGGTCAGATGACAATCGCTTCACGGAAAATATCGAGGTCTAGCCAAATCCGTAGTTAAGACTGGTAAAGCGGACCCCAGACTCCGAGCTGAAAGCTTCGGATGCGACTGGGAATTAACGCTAAGAGGAAGAAGAACATTTATCTAAACTATAATAATCCCTACTAATATTATAAATGTGAAAGTAACTCTGTCTGTCTGTCTGTCTCGCTTTCACCCCCAAACCACTGAACCGATTTTGATGAAATTTGGTATAGGGGTAGATTAGACCTCGAGAAAGGACATAGGCTATGTTTGGTCGCGATAACCGACATCCACGCGGGCGGAGCCGCGGGCAAAAGCTAGTAATATTATAAAAAGGAAAGATTTGTATTTTTGTATGTAACGAATGAACTTAAAAACTTTTGGACCGATTTCAAAAATTCCTTCGCCATTCGCCATTAGAAAGCTACATTATCAGGTATCATCACGACGTTATTATAGCCGCGTTATTCTGTAGGGCGTACTTCCACAGTCGGACTGCTCAATTGGGACGAAAATACCGTCGTATCCTACCTCCTCCTGCGTTGCTTGATATCTGCAATCTGCAATAGAATCAGTAAGAAAAGAGGATTATATCGTAGAGTATTTAGTTATTTACTAGCTTTTGCCTGCGGCTCCGCCCGCGTGGATGTCGGTTATCGCGACCAAACATAGCCTATGTCCTTTCTCAAGGTCTAACCTACCTCTATACCAAATTTCATCAAAATCGGTTCAGCGGTTTAGTCGTAAAAGTGAGACAGACAGACAGACAGACAGACAGAGTTACTTTCGCATTTATAATATTAGTAGGGATAGGGATTTATTGGTTTACAAACAATATAAGTTAACAGTGTAACACCAAATCGCTTATAATGTTATACTAATTACTAACTAGCTAACAGCTAACTTAATCTACTAGGTACATGCCAATAATAAAGTCTTAACAATTGACATTCTGATGCACGTCTCACGAGGGTGCATCCAGGTACGTTAAGACGTTTCTTGTTATTTGATGTATATTGTCGGAGAACACATCGACATCAGGGTTCGACCGCAGTAGACCATTTAATAACTCCATCGCCCTAGCGGTGGGGCTAGTGGCTGCCTGAGGCAATGATCCCCCAGGGTATCAAATACGGGGTATCCAACCGGAATAACTCGGCACTCGCCATGCCGGTGGCGTTACGAAAAGGCGATGCTGTCGACGCCCGGTGGCACGCATATAATTATTTGTAGTAGTGTAGTAGAAAGGTTCAAAGCAAATAAAGCGTGTTTAAAAGTCTAAAAGTTCACTTCCACATAACAAGTAAGAGTATTCCCTCTCTTGTAAGTGTATTTTAACATTAAGTATATGCAAAATCTTTTGTAACGGAACACAGAGGCTAAATTATGCGTAACTTTGAAGTTACGCTGTATTATTCTTAAACTTTCACCTTACATGACAATATTGTGTTAGGTACAGTAGGTACAGTGGCGTTCTACAGGCGTTTGGCAATTTGGAACGAAGGCTATTGCGGTTATAAGATGTCAAAGTAGAGAATTAATTACTAAAGGTGTTTTTGAACAGGCCAATTACTTATAGCCGCCTAGTTGCCGATTATATCGTTTAAAACTGTGTAATAATTACGGAAATCTTGCGTGTATCGCTTGGTAATATTGCCTACTAGCTGTTGCCAGCGGCTCTGCCCGCGTGGAATTCTGATTCCGTTCATCGCTGATATATAGCCTATGTGTTATTGTGATGTATAAGCTATATTATTGTAAAGTTTCATTAAAATCCATTCAGTAGTTTTTACGTGAAAGAGTAACAAGCATCCGCACCTTTCCATACATCTTCACATACTTACAAACTTTCAAGTTTTTAATATCAGTAGGATATTCATAGTAACAATATGACCTATCCCGGCCGAGTAGAATTTGGACCACCCCATCTCTTCTCATGCGGTTTTACACCAGACAGATATACATGATGACATGATGCCAGACTCAGTCTCAGATTCATGGCTAAAGTCAACAATAGTGCACCGGAATACGGTGATAGGCTCACCCCCTATTAAGTGGGACCTAATACAATGATTATTGAAATGTGGGTGTTAATTCACCTCTGCCTAACCCTCTAGGGATAAAGGCGTGATTATATGTACTAAGCATCAACATTTCATTCACATATGAGTTGTTTTGTTGTTAAAACTTGATGTTTTCACGAACAAACTAGGTTACTATACTAGTTACCTAATATATAGGCCACTTTCTTTCGAAATCCTTTGTTTTAGCATATAAAATGTGCGAATAACATCGGTGTCCACAGCTGATACAGTATCATTTTAGTAGGTTACATTCAGTAATCAGATATAATATCATTAATCTGTGGAAAATCACAACTCGATCGAATCCCCGAGCTTACAAACGGTTATGGCAAATTGACTATGCGCTAATTAATCGACATTCACTTAGCGATCGTTCAAAGTTGATACTTTGGACGTTGATTGGTTTGTTGACTTTTACGAGAACGATTACCGTCTAACCTTCCAACCCCAACAGGAAAGCCTGCGTCTGCCTGCACTGGCTAGCAGGTCAGGTTGAATGGGGCTGAAAGTGTTCTTCAGCCTTGTGCACTATAGACTACTGGCCCGTGTACAAACATGATGGGTCATTTGAACCACCAGGTGACCTATATAGAACGATATAAGAACATAAAAGAATAAGATTCAGCACTATGCCGTCACTTGTAAGCTGTCCAACTGAGTGCAGGTGAGTACAGGTACAAAGTACAGGTAGAGTGAGTACATTTTGGTCATATATTTTTGTACGGCATTCTTACCATCGATAGATCCATGAAAAATAACAAGCAAATGCGTAGTGCTGTACAAAAAATGGTGAGCCACAAAGTCGGAATTTTTATTTTATTTTCCGACATTACCAGGGTAAATTTGGTCATTTGATTTTGTACGGCATCAGTTTCATAATATTTCAATACTGCTTCTAATCCATTATTCCGCAACGCCGTACAAAAATCATGCGACATGGTGAAGTAATCGTGGGTTACAACCCCCTCTTCTTCACCTGCACTCAGTTGGACAGCTTACAAGTGACGGCATAGTGCTGAATCTTATTATTTTATGCTCTTATATCGTTCTATAAAGGTCACCTGGTGGTTCAAATGACCCATCATTTTTGTACACGGGCCAGTAGTCTACTATAGGCTAGTTCAAATACTTTCTATTCTGTACTGTCTTACGCGAAGATCACTCATAGAAATAAAGCCACTTTTTAAGGGATTTTATCGCGATTTTTTTGTTGTTATTTACTTTTAAGGTGAACGCAGACCTAGCCACACCGCACTCACCACAGTCAGCGCTTTTGTATTGGACCGCTTCGGGTACTGCGGCGACTGCGGCGCAGCTTGGTGTGAGAGGTTGCATAGAACTTCTTATAAAGGGGCTTGAAATTATCTTCAGTTCCTAACGGACCCCGTGAGGGGACAGATATCGGGGTCCGTTAGGAGAGTGGGGTCCGTAGGGAATTCTTTTTCCCAACGGACCCCACGTACTTGGCAAGGGAGTCCATTGGACATGAAATTATCTTCAGTTCTCATCGGACCCCGTGAGGGGACAGATATCCGGGGACCGTTGGGAATAATTCAGAATTCGAAATCGAAACCTTTAAGGGGGTGATCCATTGCTCGTCGAACCGCTTTGGTGATCCATCAGCGTACCAAACAATCTACTCTCATCGTTAACGAAGTCATGGCGTGTTCCCAGACGGAGTTACTTCATTAATTGGGTATACTGTTACATCAGGAGAAACAGTAAATTATTAAAATAAAAACAATAAATTCGCACCGCGGACTTAGAATTTCAAGCATGCACCACGAGCCAGCGAGCAAAACCGTCGGTTTTTAAGTCCGCGGGTGCTCCATTAGCGGTTTAGACCTTTGGCTCGCGAAATCGTTGGGGTAGGTTTTGCTCGCCAATGGATCACCCCCCTTTAGTCCGACGATTCGGCCACCTTTCAGCAGTCATGGTCGCGGGGTAAGAAATAAATCGCGATAGAATCCGTTAAAAACTGGTTTTATTTCAATACTTTCTATTCATTAGAGTAGCAATACTAAATGTAAAATAAATAAGCAATAAAGCTGTTAATTCGGCCAGCGTTAGCAAATAATCCTTTTTATGTACAAAAATAAGCCAGCTAAACAGCAATGTTGGAAAAATAAAGACGGAAAATTAAAATATAAAAATATGAGTCGTAAAATTGTACGTCCTAAATAAACAGCCACAAAGAAAGGGGAGAGCGAGACAAAGCGACGTTCTGACATCAACTGTACCTCTTTGATGATGAGCTGATGCCTTTGTTGTGCCTCATTATAAATTAAGTTTTATCAAAATGTAAGGAAAACAGTGCATTTGGTACTTGTTTCTATGGAAACAAAGCCCAGAGCCCATTGACCCTTTCTAAATTGACTTATAGAAATTAAAGGAATTAAAGTCTTATGTTTGGCGGCAATTCTTTGCCAGTCCGATGGATATTCCTCTAATATTGTATATGTAAAAGTTTGTGAAAATGTTTGGATATATAGCGGCTGAAAGAATCTAGCTGAAATCAATAGTAAAGGAATATATTTTAGTCTAGAATAAGATATAAGTTTTTTTTTTATTGTTTTTTTTTATTTTTTTATTTTTTTTTTATTAAGAATATTAGCAAACGAAATTACTAATATTCCCGTTAACCCCTCCAACTAAGCTAAATTGCTTGTGCTAGGAGTGGGTTCACGTCAGTAGTGTAATGGCCAGGATTCGAACCCGGGACCTCTCGATCGTAAGGTCGACTCCTTAACCACTAAGCTACCGAGCTTAGCACTAAGACTTCTAATGCCATGGTTTGCTGGAACGGGGTCAGAATTCCACGCGGGTGAAGCTACTGGCAACTGCTAGTGATTCAGCATTTTGGAACTATTTCAAGGGGGTTTTTGCCATGAGATGAAGGCACGACAAATGTACTCGTAGGATTGGTTATAGGGGGCCAGCTAACCGCCGACCAGTTGATTCCAGAGACCGTGTTGCTACTAGAAATATCGTTACAAGAAAATAAAAACTCTTTTTGCTCGGTACATGAATAAACTCGGGACTTTCGCAATAGGTTGTGTATTATGTTTCTTATCTTGCAGTGTAAGCGAAATGTTGTTTTGCGATTTAGCAAAAACACCTCTATCAGTTAATTAATTTCAGGCTTGGCAAATTGAGATTGCTATCGCGTTATCTTTGAATAACCCCTTGATTATGGGTTCTGCGAGTGCTGCAAGGTCTCCCCCGGTTCCAAGGCCCGCGTGGCCCTGAAGCAACAATATCAATAAGCTTTCATTATTTCCGTAGGAGATAAAATAATGAATGAGGAAGCTCTCATTTTTATGACTACCGTTTTAATACCGTTTTATTACCTTCGCCTGTAATTAATTGGGGGTGGGGCTCCTTCAATGTCATCGTGGCTGCAAATTGATTGATGATTCAGACGGCAGTCGCTCGCGTAAAAGCTAGGTAAACTAAATTATAAAAGGGTAAGAGAGCGTCCCCCGGATTTCAAGGTGCAAGCTCGAATGACGATGACCTGCGTTTTACTAAATAAGTGCCTAACAAATGTCAGTCGAATTTCCAACTGTTGTATCCGTTTGTGTGGTATTCGGATGAGTTCATCCATTTAGGGTATCAGGGTAGTGAAAATCTTAAATAACTACTTTTAAAAACCTACAATGGTTGACGTTCCTACTTGACCCTCCTCTTATAAATCTGTTTTGTCAACCTATTTCATCCATGTAAACATCTCATCATCCTGTTCACTACAGGGTATTGGAAAGTCCTTATAGGGTCGCTAGCACGCGTATGATGCCCCTGGTGTTGCACACATCCATAGGCCATGGTAACCACTTCCAATTAGGGGCTGTCCCTTAATCACGTGATGTTTTTTTTAGCAATTTTCTACCCCTCTCCCCCATGGTGATACGTGGTGAGCATTTAGACACCCCCCCCCTCCCCCTAGCCAAAATCACGTGTATTTTTTTATTTATTATTTAATGCTAGAAAACTAAGAATCGTGACAAAAATCTCGAGTTATAAGAAAAAATAAATACACGTGATATCTCAATATACCCCTCCCTCCCCCCTGGTGATATTTCGTGATTTTCCGAAACCCTCCCCTCCCCCTGTTGAGCCTCACGTGATTAATGGACAGCCCCTTACGTGGACCCTATGCTTGTCTGCCACCCAAGTGGTATAAAAAAAACATTTGAAATAAGGTGAACAAGTGAAGGACGTAGGTTACGATTGATTGGTTCTCTCTCTCTGTCTCTCCTGACTAAAGTCGTGTATCAAAAAGAATTATGTACATTTTAAATGTTGCGTTATTGGTACCATGCACGCGATCCGTGGTACATTTTCGATACTATTGTAATTGCCTAAATTATAAATATCCTTGAAAAAACATAGTTTTGCTTTAGAATTTGTTTGTGTACTAAGTTGTATGTTGTACCTACACAATTGTATGTGTAAGCCATTAAAAAGTAATACCTACAGTAGATATTATATCATAAAAATGGTTGCGAGGAAATCACTTGTCCTGTGGGTCTACCATGACCTGTGTCTTCAGTTTAGTCTTATGTGTGTATGCATATTTCTGGCTTAGGAATAGAAACTACTAGAAATACTTTTATTTCGATATGCAACATTCGCATACATTTTCGACATAATCAAAAATATTGAACCTTATAACAGATGGAAACTTCTTCAAAAACAAAGTCGATTATTAAATTAAATCGAACAGGTTACTCATTGGGACATAACTACATGGAACGTCAAAAGTTAACTTATTCCTTGGACGCAGTATAGCCTATTCCTCGTGTTTCTCCGTCAATCTTCTTCACTTCACTACATATTATGAAACAAAGTCGCTGTCGCTGTCTGTCCGTCCCTATATATGCTTAAATCTTCAAAACTACGCAACGGATCTCAAAGCGGTTTATTAGATAGAGTGATTCAAGAGGAAGGTTTATATGTATAATACATGCATAATATTATACAATGATGTTAACGGTAATTAACGCGATCATGGTATAGGTAAATACATACCTTTGATTTTGCCTTAATAAAAAAAAAAAATGCATAATATTGTAGAGAAACACTGATAAATTAAGAGATATGCAGCGGGAACGGGATCAGAATATATGGCGGTACAAAGTTCGCCGGGTCAGCTAGTCTATAATATGAAAATTAATCGTTAAATGTGTTGCTAAGCGCAAATCTCAAGAACAGCTGAACCCATTTCGCTAATTCTTTTTTTTCGAGATTTTTTTTTTCTGAAAAGGTCTAAAAGCAACACTTTTCTATACTCCCATACAAACGATTCGTAATAAAGTTAATTTGAACATTAATACCATACAATAAACTTCAAGTGTAGAGGTTCCGGGGAGGCAAAACAATTGAGTGACGTTAGTATCGTATGAATATTGACATGTTATATTGTCAAATTAGGCGGTACGAAGTTCGCGGGGTCAGCTAGTTGTTTATAAAACAAAGGCTTTATAATCCACGCGTGTACTACATAAAAAGGTTACAGTATTTTCTTACGACTGAAAACATATCTTATTCACGAGTCACGACCTAACTAAACGTATAACTAGCCGTACTTTTATCCTCGCTAAATAAACTAGTACAAGTTTAAGCTTATCATCTACGATCCCCAAGGAACCACTGAATTAGTTCAGCTATATTTAGCTGAGAATTCGTCCCTTGTCGTGTGACGAACCCGCATCCGCAGGGAGCGCGTCTCCGAACACTGTTTGCACTTTTAAACGTAAAAGATCTGTAATAGTGGAGTATTAGATGTGTATCTTTGCTGAAACTGAAACGTTTGTGAAATTTCTGAATCTTAAACGTACATTTCATGATATTTCAGTTGGTTTATAGTAGACAAAGGACTTATTCGCAAAACGCCTTACCCCTAAAAAGAGGACCTATTCGTACAATCACTATCACTACATATTATAAAACAAAGTCGCTGTCGCTGTCTGTCCGTCCCTATGTACCTATGCTTAAATCTTCAAAACTACGCAACGGATTTTGAAGCCGTTTTTTTTAATAGATAGAGTGATTCAAGAGGAAGGTTTATATGTATAATACATGCATAATATTGTAGAGAAACACTGATAAATCGGGATCAGAATACCACGCGGGCGGAAAATATGGCGGTACGAAGTTCGCCGGGTCAGCTAGTGACTTATAAAGATTAAAGTATGTTCATACTTTTCTATCACTTTGCATACGATTCCAGTTTTTGATATAGCAGGTAATACTTTGACTGATCTTTGGTTTACCCGTACACGGCTCCACCCGCGTGGAATTCTGATCCCGTTCATCGCTGATAGTAGCGTGTTGATATACAGCCTATGTTGGTAGGTACCTGATAATGTAGCATTCTAATGGCGAAAGAATTTTTGAAATCGGTCCAGTATTTTTCGAGTTTATTCATTACATACAAATATACAAATCTTTCCTCTTTATAATATTTCTTTAACCTACAGTCGCCCTCAGAAGTTTCTGAATACAAACAAATTAAAAAACGATCTTTACATTAACATAATACACTGACAATTTAGTGTTTGTATGCTCTTTATGAATTCGTAGATTAAAAAACATAAAAAATCTCTAAAATGGAGCTAAGGTGATGGTATTCCTAAGTGTTAAGCCACTACTGCTACTGATGATGGTGCATAAAAATGATCAGTTAGTGTAAGATGTATAAATAACATAACATAAACTCACGCCTTTATCCCCGAAGGGGTAGGCAGAGGTGCTAGCACCCACATTTCGCCGTTTATATTTAGGTCACAATGTAATAGGTGGCGAGCCTATTGCCATTAACCGGGCACTTATAAACCTGCGATAAATACACACATAACTTCTAAAGCATCGAAAACTCATTGGTGTGTGCCATGGTAAAACCTGTATGTATAAATAAATAAATAAATAAATCATAATGATGGTGCATAAAAATGATTAAAATGTATCAACAATGATATCCAAAATGAACGGAACGAATATTAAATACAATATTCGTTCCCTAATTGGTAAATTAATGTACGAAAAAAATTCAATTTGACAAATCAATTAGGGCGTTTATAATAATTGATTCATTTGTCATTTATAATGAACAGAATATACTCGTATAACTTTTTAAGCTAACATTGAATGATTCATTGTTCATTTTGGATCCGATATAGATAATGGAGATTGATTGAATATTCGCGATTTTTGACAGTTTCAATAATATAACATTTTTATAATAGACTAATCGTGACAGGGGATTTAAAATCAGCGATTATTTATCTTAATAAACCTCTTATTATTGAGGGTGACTTAGCTGTTTAATTTGATCTATTCCGATCCAGTACCATTTTTCTAATACCACTTGGTATTTCTTTTTTATCGCATTTATATTCTACTAGCTGACCCGGCGAACTTCGTACCGCCATATTTTCCGCCCGCGTAGTATTATCTCTAAATTTATCAGCGTTAAACCTTCCTCTTGAATCACTCTATCTATTAATAAAACCGCTTCAAAATCCGTTGCGTAGTTTTGAAGATTTAAGCATACATAGGGACGGACAGACAGCGACAGCGACTTTGTTTTACGAGTATAATATGTAGTGATTCCAAACGAATACCATTTTTGAAATAATTCAATAAATAATAATAATCTATTCCGAAAGAATACCAAAGTACTTTCAGCAGAAAAGATAGGCTCGTAGATATTGTAGTCACTTGGTAAAAAGATATATAATAATAAAATAATATACCGGTTGCTGACAACAGCTTCTATTATGGCTGCTTACGCATCTTTTATTTGTCAATAAACATCCTTTACACAGAAGTTAGGAAATTATTTCAACCGACAAATTCTTAGCGGCCGTTCTCATCTCGCCCGCCCTCCATTAATCTACATTAGGGGTTCCCAAAGTTTTAAGGTAACGGAACACCAACAAAATGCCTTTCATTTTATGGAACCCCACATCAAATGTTTTTTTTTTTTTTTTTTTTATTAGGATACGTCAATTTGACTTCACCTCGCCTGATGGTAAGCCAACGGCAAAGTCTCAGAAAAGAAGGTCTCGGAAAAGAGGGAGGAAAAATATAATATTATTTTTAAGAAATATGTCATTTTAAAAAATTTTAACGTTAATTGGCGGTAAAAACACTGGCGGTTGTCTTTTTATAATAAATGGATTTTGTACCCATTCAATATCACTATCATTTTTATCATAAAGATTTCAGAAGATTTTCCAAATGTTCAGTTATAACTTTTTCTTGTTTGATGTGGTAATTCCAACGCGTTTTCTTGTAGAAAATTAAATACAAGCGGAAAAAACTCAGTGTTGTCCTTTCCCACACAGGCAATCCAGAAATTTAGTTTTTTTCTAAAAGCTAAATTTCTGGATTGCGATAAATATGGTGAACGATTTGCCCTGTAAAAGTGTAGTTATAATATTGACCTTTCCAAAAATTTCGGCCAGATAAGCTAATTTTATGAGCCATTGTACAAAACACTAAAAATATTAGGGGTCTCAGACTTCACTTGCCTCATTGCGAAAACTTTCAGCTCATCACGAAGTTCGAATATCCTGGCCAGAACTTTACCTCTTGAAAGCCATCGGATTTCGGTATGCAAGAGGAGTGATTGGTATTGACTACCCATTTCTTCGCACACCTTTTTGAACAATCTTCACTGAAGAGGACGACTTTTAACGTAATTGACGATCTTAACAGCTTCATCAAGAACTTGAAGAATAATTTTTTGTAGGTACTTACATAATAATAATATTTCAAGTTTTATATAGTTAATCCCACTTTCATAGGGATTCAACAGTAAAAAATTTCACTCACGGTAACGCGGTTCAATATGACGTGTCGTGGTCTGTGTCGTACTAGTCGTACGAATTATAAGAGACACTTAAAGATGACGACTGTGAAACGGGGTGCGGGTGAGGGTCAGGGATGAAACCACCCGCTGCGCGCCAAAGCACAACATCATGCATTGGTTCTGACACATGTGCTGCACAGATGCCCTGCTGTACCATAGTCCGGGTTGAATTCTTGCTAACTGTCTACTTACTTACATAACAATAATGAGTTCTTTTCATCACATTAGGTATTTGACGGAATTTTGAAATAATCTTAGCGGAACCCTGATGAGTATTCTACGGAACCCTTAGGTTCCGCGGAACCCACTTTGGGAATCCCTGATCTACATCGTTCATTATTCAACGGATAGGTATATATTAGGGCACGGAGCTCTCTGGGCCCTAACTCCGCTTGACCAACCGTACCATAACGAACCCACTGGTCTCAAAATGCCTACGCGTCTCCTCCGCCCGAGGCTCCCACTCGCTCGCTGATCTGTTATTTGTTTTAGAACCATTATCTGGGAGTATGGTAGTGTCAAGATGAGATAGTGGATGTGCAGGTTCCCAATAACCTATCTATTTATTTTACACTTTTTGTACACCATTTAAAAATACAAAATTAAAAACACAATATAATCACTATGGAAATAGTACAAGGGCGGCCTTATCGCTTCAAGCGATTTCTGCCAGGCAACCTTTCTGCTACTGCCAGTTTTGACATTAGAAAGGATAACAACGTCATCAATCCCTATAGTAACGCAATTAATAGTAGCAAAATAACAATAGGATTTGACAAAGGAACCTTTACCTTTACCTGTAGGTATGTTATTGGAAACGGCCGTAAAACGAACGTCGTCTGTGGGTTGTAGGTTGCCGGAGGACCGACTCAGCCCCAATGAGCTAGCCCTTTTCGGGGTATTGCCTATTGGAGCGGACCAACGCATTTGTGTTAGCCGATACATTTAAGTTGGTTTAATTTTACGCCAGTTCTACAGTTCATGTTGACCAATTTAAATTCACCGTCTACCCACGTTACGACTACGTTTAATACCGATTGTCAAGTAGAATAAAGCCCCTAGAGACGTAGGGGTCGTTAGGGCCAGGTAATGTCGCTACCAATAAATTTATTATTGATAGGCTCTTTGGTTTATTGGGCACTCAAGCTATAGTACTGTT
This sequence comes from Eilema depressum, assembly GCA_914767945.1. Lineage (NCBI taxonomy): Eukaryota > Metazoa > Arthropoda > Insecta > Lepidoptera > Erebidae > Eilema > Eilema depressum. Next base: position 20,578,018 of record OU612025.1, read on the forward strand.
AGTGCAATGAATACCAAGTACATACTGTGTATGTAATAAGATGCTTCAGGCTAATGTTGGTTAAGACCTTTGTGTTTTGGATAGATGATCGGTCAAGTTGTGGTGGAGGGTTGCGGGTTGCGGGATGTGATATATTTGTAATGTGATTAGTTAATTCATTGATTGTCTAGTGTACATCTTTTTGATTAAAATTACTAATTCATGATTCGAAACCGACCGCATACGATAATAACCGACGCACGCAGCAGATGCTCGTAATTCATTGCGGCTTCTCAATGGTCCCCTTTATCCGTACTGGAGTTTGACAGGTAATGGTTACGCTGTATGTGCTGCAAGCGTCCGCAGTTGTCGTATGCGGTCGGCTTCGGAATTATACCTTCAGAGTAATATGGACAAATAAATCACTAAGATATAAGTAAAAAGAATGTAGATTCTACCTCTCCTATCTCTCTCTGCAAAGGGAGGTCGTGATTGATTATGCTCGACATAATGCATTATCGAAAACTGCATGTATTTGAATGAAGAACATCCATACAAAATTGCTGTCGGCGTTCTATAAGATGTAAGTTTTTTTTCCACCGGCTTCCCGTTTGAGAATTTTAACCCTTCGCCACTGTTTCCCAGAATAGATTTTTATTCACCGCCATGAAAATCAACACCTAATTTTTGAACAACCTACCCCTGATGTCACTTCTAGAATACTACTACACCACCAGTCACGTTGGTAGGGTTTCGGTTAGCGTCTCCAACTAACGTAAATTGCCTATGTTTATCAACGTCGTTGCTGTGTGATATTGGAACCTGCAGCCTCGTAATTGCAAGTTTGACATTTTAACCTAGGGCTGCCGTCATCTAAATTGTAGACTCCGGACAGCAATTTGCAAAAACTCGGATATTTTGGGTGAAATTGTGCTTTTTTCGGACACGCTTCGGATTCCGAGGCCCTAAATAAGCATAGGTTGTGTTGCGGGTTCAAAAATGCGGATAAACATATTTAGATGTATATTTTTTCATAAAAGAGTCACACATATTCATACAAAATTAATACACTGAATGGTTATAGAACTTGTGACCAATCACATAACGTCGAACGTTACACTCATATGCCGTAAGGGTCGCTCAAATGGGTGTTTCATCATTTTTAACTCAAAAATATTTTTTTCGGGTTCAACCCAGACGTTATTCTGTTTTCTACTCACGATGATAAATGTAATTCTTTTTTCCGTATTCTTTCCAAAATATTGTTATTTCAGAATTCCGTATTCGTATAAGAGCTTATTTATTGCCAAAGATGAACCTACCACGAACGTGTTTTCTTTACAGCATTGTGCACTATATACCTTCAAGGTCACCTCCATAAAACGTGCGGAATCTTTCCGAACGACATGACACTTGGTTTTTATTATTATATACGTATACTCAATGCTCACACGAGTATAACCTTGGAGAGATGTGCACAGGTGAACTTTATAACCACATTTCACTAAATATACTTTTGGATCCACGTTAGAGAGAGCTCGCCTATTGTCGTCAACAGGACTCGACTCCGTATACCTAAAATATTGTAACCGAAAACAGTTCGAAATGTCAAGCTGTTTAGCATAACTCAGGCATCCAATATAGACAGCAATATATTTTTAAGTAGCTGTTGCTCACACCTCCGTTAAGGTGGATTTCTGATCTATACCTTTACTATATTTCATCCAGATACGTTCAGCGTCATTGAAAAACAGATAGTCACATTTATAACATCAGTAGGTTTAGGACTACCAATCGAACCCACGCATTCTAACGAGAATGTCTTATTAACCAGTTATCTTCTCTAGTTCCTGGATATCCAGCAAACCAGTGGCGAAGGGTGAAATTTTTCAGTCAGTGGAAAAAATCTTACCTTTTAAAGCATGTATGGGATTCTGGGCATTATGATACACCACGGCTTCCCTTTACAGAGCAACTCGGCAGAATCGGTTTTAAGGACCCCTCGCTACTGCTACAAACAGCTTCTGCTGTCAGTTGGCTCTTCATGAGTCTTGGCAGCATTACCACATCGCACACTGGTGTTTCTTGCAACTTTATTTACAGTTACTTTTTTGTACGTTATTATGTTATGTCAATTTCCTCTAATATAACGACATATTTGACCATCTGCGGCGTTTGGCAACAGCAGCTGGACCAGCGCCAGCGGTGCTAATGTCAAGACCACACCTTATCTGATACAATTCATCCATTACAATCCATGGTTGGACTTGAATGTTTGAAAGAATGTAGGAAGGAGAACATATCTAAACATTATCTACTGGTCATACACATGACCTCTTCTTTTTTAACTTCACCGCAGTCGGCAATTATATTTTACGGAGGTAGGACACGACAGTACTTCCGTCCCAATTGAGCAGTCCGACTGGGGAATACCTTCGCCCTACAGAATGCCGCACCCATTATAACCTCGTGTTGGGTTCCTGGCGGTGAGTGCAGTAGCCAGAGCTCACTGGAGAGTTATTCTAATGCTTAAAGTGTATTAAATGTACTTATAATATACTTAATTCCCCTAGGTGCATCAATCCGAGTGCTTTAAGTATACTGCAGGGAGGTTTTGTATTGTCAGTGGAAGACCAAAGGCTTGTGCTGCTTTGTCTTTTGCACTGACGGCACAGAAACTCTCTGTTCTTACAGGATCGGCAACTCCTCTCCTCCTTCTCCTCGGTGACTCCTCTGATGTTACACACGTCCTTAGGCCACGATAACCACTTTTCATCAGTAGGGTGAGCACGAACAACTATCGTATTCGTATCGTGAACGTAACGAGAGCACAGAGAATTGCGATTGGCCGCCTGCCTGAAGCCTGCCAATCGCAATGCTCCGTGCTATCGTTACGTTCACGATACGAATACGATAGTTGTTCGTGCTCACCCTACAGGTACCTAAGTGGTACAAAAAATGTGCCTTGAAAATTTAGAATTGGATAGTCGATTAGTATTTCTTTCATGATAGATTTTGTTACAAGTGTTGTCACGTGCGATATAAAATTCACAGTAAATACATTTGTAAGCTGTCTTGAATGTTTACGAAGGCTTTACTTGTCCTGGATAACATGTAGACTGAAAACGAAATTTGGCATATAAAGGAAGGATGTTGAAAAGGTGGAGAGACGACACTTATCCGTTTTTCATTTTTATCGAATTTACGTACGATATATTCAAGACATTCTCTGTAAATCTGTGAGGTAGGAATTCCTTCCTACGTAGGTAGGGATCGTGAATTGACAACTACATTTCGTCAGCTAGAATCTTTAGCAAGAACGTTTGAAGGATTTCATGATGTGTTTGATTAAGTCCCTGGACTAAATTTACAACTGGATCCGATAGCACTATAATTGGGTTTCAGGTTCCAGGGATTACATCATCATCATGTCGGATACTCCTCTGCTTACCTATACAGGGATTTATAGGCGTGAATATATGTATAGATACCGGAGATTTTCTTCCGCGTACATACAAATAAACAAACATTATTCGTGTTATAACATTAGTCTGGAATTGAAACTGGTACACAACAAAGTGTTAAGACATAAATCCTTTTAGAGCCATGTAGCAAATCTCGACGCCAGTTCCACTCGCGTCGGGCCAAGTATAGGTCAAGAGCAGGCTCATGTCGAGCGCTAGAAGGGCCGGCTACGATGGATATAAAGTATCAAACTATTTTGAGACTTCCTCCCGTTCAACCCGAAGGCTTGTAACTAATGCATCATGATTACGGAATTTTAAATGGAGTTCCTCGGGTGTGCCTCGCATCTATTGTTTATGAGCCATATGAAACTTGGCCACACTACTTCTCGATTAATAAGGGTTAAGGACACCTTCTTTGAATCATACATAACTCTTTACCGGCTCGCATTATTTCAAAGAATTTTTGGCACCAACTCAATGTCACCCTATACAATGAAAAAAATGTCTGGTCGCTCCGAAAGTTTTATTATTTAAAGTAGAATTTATTTAAATTTCGATTAAAATAATCTTTGAGAAACTACAGGCGTAAAAGTTTGTTAAACAAAAAACAAAAGACTTCTGATAACTTAATTGTCTTCGGTGTTTACAGACTAAGAGCTAATTTATTGTTTTTTATAGTTAAAAAAACACGTTTTTAAATAAAAAAGTAGTAGTATTATTCGTTAAAATAAACTAAGTATAATTTTATACTTGATCATGTTTTAAGGTAATTTATTCTTCTTCGGAATCTTTTTTCTAATTGTTCATAATGCTATAAATTAAGTCAGAGGGATTTAATTGTGTTAGCTTTATACGGCTACCTGTGGCCACGGCCGGAAAAATTCGTTTAAAACGTCGGGAAATCAAAGGTTACCTCGGGCCTTTTAATTTGGTGGGTACCTTTAGATAATAATGCGAAAAACCCAGCTTTCTATACCTATTTTTAATTAAGTTTCAGTTCAATTTAGCAAAAATGTTTGCGTAGACTGAAGTTAGAAATAAATTGGTGGCAGCGTTTGTGGTGCTCGGTTAGTGTATTGCATCATTTATTTGAATTGGGGGGAGTGCTGAGAAACCTTCGGATCGATGCTACCATGTGCAGAGCACGGTAGCATAAGTTTTGAATAGAAACAGTAAATAACGGCCCTCGATTTCGTACTAAAGCTACATCAAGGGTCCACTTATTTTAGAGAGAGTATGACACTAGAAAAGTGAAAGTTTTAATGTGATATGAGCACCAAAAAGAGCTCCTGCGGCTTCCTTTTATTGCCTAAAATGCGAGTGAGATACATTGTGTCCAGTAAGATAAAAATACCCAAGAACATACCTGACAAAGAAGCCTAATGCTGCTTCCTAGAATTTCCTAACAAAATAATCCAAAAACTATCATCCAGGCACTTTTTCATGACCTGTATGCTTACTGTCAGATGGAGAACACTTAATATCCCTTAGTCGACTTGTACAACACCCACGGGAAGAGGTGGGATATTCCACTTCACCGGGAACCGTGTGAAAATACCGCATGCGTATGTATTTACCTCATAATAATATGTATTTTTCTATCTCATTTCAGGTAAGTGATGGCAGTTGAACAGCATTATATATCATTCACAAGGTACTGTTGTGTTATAAAATTCTACACGATATAAAAGCTCGAACGGAACATCTCATTTTCACGCGCGTGGATAGTGACGTATTTATACCTCGGGAAACCTATCTTGAACCTAAATCGTGAGATAAACGAGGCTCTGTTGCCCGCGGATTGTTTTGTAATCTAGCTTGGTGAATATGAGCTCGTCCACCGTAGTAGCACCCCGTGCTATCTTCAAAAGATATCCAAAAACGTGTACTGCGCGTAGAAATTGAGTACATTTTAGGTCCAAGATATTTGTTCCGAGCAATACTTGTGTCACAGACTTAACTAACTGCCATAAAACAGCACGTGTCGGAATCGTGGAGTCACAAATAAACCAACCCATAAACGGGACATGTGTTACGGACCTATTATATCTTGCTGGAAGCTCAAACCGCACACAGTCATCGAAAAAGATCGTCGCATCTCGAAAATAAGGTTCAAGTTTGTTTGGCGAGATGAGGGTATTTGTGAAATTCGTAAGACACTGACCTTGCGACGTCCCATGGTGTTGCTCGGCCTTGGCACGGTGCCAGCTCGCCAATGTCAATGGCATGTGCCAAATGCCATGTTCACTTTCGGTGTTTTATCGTCCCGGGTAGCTACCCCTGGAAGTTCCTTGTTTTCTGTTGACCCTGAGTTCCTGTAAATTGAAATGTGTTCTTGGGAATGCTAGGTTCATTTTCAGTTTATTGTTGGTACATAACATTGTATTACAAAGTAGATAAATGCTATTCTAAAAACTTGTACATTTTTTGATTGGCCGTACTTTCGTTGCATAGTCCTAAAAAAGTGATTTATGTGAAAATCAGAGCCGAAATCAGAGTGAGTGGGTCTGCGAGAAATAATTTTCCCTCGTGGTTCCACCAGTGAGACAAATTAGTGGATTAATAAGTAGTGGGTCCACGAGAAATAACTCTCCCTCGTGGTCCCACTAGTGGAACAAATTCGTGGGTCCACGAGAAAACAGCCCTTTGTTTATTTTATTCGTTCAAAAATAATAATAATAAGGGGAATCTGGGATCGCAGGTCGCGGTCCCGAAATACCCTCGACCCATATTCACCCAGGAAAGTAGTGCCAAAATGACATCACTGTATTTTTACCTTTTTTCTGCTGAAACTGAACATCGTAGAATAGAATGAAGAATGTATGGGATTGACACGTATTTTGATGTTTTATGATATACGTTGATGACGTATGTAATTGTCAATCTCATAGATTCATCATTCTATTATACAATAAGCTAGTCAACAAAATTGCCACGCGACAATGGTATAAGTATTTCAGTCGGTCGGAGCCGCCAGCAACAGTTAGTACTAAACGTATTCTAAACGCTTCCTTCTTGCAAAGACGTGTTCACACGGGGCAAGTGGCGAGTAATTTTCATCGCTTTACCGTCGCGTCGGTAGGTGGCACGGGTGCACGTGATGTGAAATATTCAGAAATTCAGACAGCCTGCATTATTTACTTGTTCAGCACTTTCCTTCAGGAGCACCAATATTCGACTTTTATTCACAAATTGGATATCAAAATCGGAGTTTTAAATTCTTGAGCGGTGTTACAATGCAAATCATTATTTGCTGTAGTAATCTGTCTGCGATTACAATCTTCTTTATGTTCATATTTAATTAATTTATTCAAAAAGGGCACGTTCATAGCTCTCGGCACCTGGCTTTTATGAAAAGTTTTATGAAAGTACCAGTACTAATAGATAAAATGGTCAGCTGAATTCTGTATTTATTTTAGTGAAATTATGGATTAGTTCAATGTAATAATGTGCAGAGTTAGCAATAATATCTGGTTAGATACTTGGAATTCGGGAGAAAAGAGAAAGTTATTAAAAAAATCTAACAACCATTTTATCCCTATTCACCCTTTGATCCCTATTCACCCCATTTTACAGAGGAAGCTTGTGAGTGCATAAGGACAGAAGCAGATGACTGTTGTTTCTACCTAGCGTGAAAGTGAGTTTCACTCAAGAGTGAAAAAGTCGTGAGTTTATGCATTGAATTGATTCTAATGTTTTAATACTCTAAGCAAAATCTTTCGAACTTGTTGCTTGTTTGAAAGACATGTATTTCGCTAGACAGACCTTCTCCAATGTATGTAAGGACAAATGCAAATATTGGGTTGTTGTGTCAGCCTACCCTTGACAGAGAAAGGCCTGTAGTGTGTACGGACATTGTGTATCAAATACTGTCGTGTCACTACGTGTGTGTACATAATAGTAGGTAACCGTGGCCGATTTTCATAACAAAATATTTAATATACAGACTAAACCATAATTTTATTACACTACAGATATAATGTTTATCGCATGTATGGAAAACATATTTGTGATTATGACTCATGGTGCTATAGCGAAAGGCGCAAATTGCTGCTTTAATGTGTTGAAAAGCGCTATAACTAAAAACGTGGGTAGTTGCGGGTGAAACGGGGACGACAAGATAATATATTTCTATCTACATTAAAAGAAGGTTCACGATTCGTTGTTAAGTATAGCCCTCTAGACAAGTAGTGGCAATTCGCTGGCAATATTGTAGAATAAAATGATGAATGCATGGGATTTGACGTATATGACAGTCGTCAGCGAATGTCATAAACGTCAAAATACGTGTCGTACGTCATTCATTTTATTCTAATCTACAATACGCCGGCCAATGAATTGACACTTGTCTAGGGGTTCAGATAACGAAATGGATTGGATGTATGGCAACCAAACTAAACTCTTTGGAGCCTTAAGGCATGATGCTGAAGCCGACAACTGCTGACGCATGCAGCAGATGCGTGTAATTCATTTCGGTTTCTGAATGGTCCCCTTTATCCATATTGGAGTTTAACAAGTAATGGGTTGCATGCGTCTGTCGTCGTATGCGCTCGGCTTCGGAATCATACCTTTAGTCAACCTCACCTGTATTCCAGTGCACCTGCTGATAAGGAGACGAGATTTTGGGTTACTTCTTTGGGTTGGCGGGTCGTTGCCATAAAAGTCCTATAAGTCCGATCAACAGAAGAAGAAGTAAGGCCTCAGATGCAATGTGGATTTCTGGAACACCTGAAATGCTGATGGTGACTATAAGGAGGAGGGTCTCTCCAATAGTGGGAGGCAAGGGGGGAGGGGAGGGGCAGCTACCTTTAATACTTTATTATGAATCGTGCATGTTTTGTCACGGGCGGCTTTCATATAAGAATTTTATTACTCAGCCATATCTTTATGCTAGGATCGGAAAATAGTCATAAAGACGCGATATCAACTGTTTATGTAGCCGCGCGGCATTTGTGTGCGCCTGCAATAAAAATGTAATGGGTTCGAATCTGTTTATTGCGTTTTTGGGATGAGTTACTTGTGCCCTGTTTCTGGGAGTCGCGATGAACTTATGGGGTGTGGTTTATGAATATTTGTGTGATGATATAGGAGCTATAAATAAACAATGCTCGCGTATGAATTTGAGGAAGTTTTGGACTGTTATATTTTTATGGGAATACTTTGATCATAATTTGAACTTGGAAGTCGGCCATGGCAGTGACGTAACTATGAGCGGGTTAAAGAGATGTTATCATTTTATGTGTTAGCATCGATAGCCTAAGAAGTCTTTCGATCGAAAGATCCCGGATTTGAATCCTGGTCATTACACTACGGACGTGAACCCACTGTAAACACAGACAAATTAGCTTAACGAAGGGTTAGTGTAGTTTAGACACAGTGTAGTTTAGACACACTTTTTGAGCTCCATACATTTTGGGAAATTTAGTCACACTTAATAAATTTGAATAAATTTTGGTGTTTTTTCGTCACACTCTCTTATCACAAAAATAATAGTACAGACCTCAAAATAAATCGGGTTTAAGTAGTTCTGGTTACTAATATCATAAAATTTAACACCCGAATTGAGTCTCCTCTTTTTTAGAATATAATATACATCCTACTAATATAATAAATGTGAAAGTTTGTGAAAATGGATGTGTGGATGTGTGGATGTTTGTTACTCTTTCACGCATAAACGGCTGGACCGATTTGGTTGAAATTTGGTATGTATATAGGTTATACCCTGGATTAACATATAGGCTACATATCAGCGATGAACGGGATCAGAATTCCACGCGGGCGGAGCCACGGGCAACAGCTAGTATTACATAAACTTACGCCTATATCCCCGAAGGGGTAGGCAGAGGTGCTAGCACCCACATTTTTAGAATTCGGTTGAAATTAGACATGGTTATCACTCGCATTCGTATAGTCAGGAATGGAAGTAGCTTTACACTTAAATAATATTTTGTACGTCTTAAATTACTAAAAAAGTGAGTTTTCGTGTATGTTTGGACAGCAAACGTGCGTATACGTGAATGATTGGTCCACACTGACCTATTTGTACTTGCTCAAGTTGCGTGCTCCGGTCGTTGCGAATACGTTCTATGTTTTATTGCTTTGTTATTCAGTAAGAACATTTATGGTATTTATCTTATGGTAAACTAACACTGTAGCCCGTGGCTCCGCCCACGTGGTGGTCGGTTATTGCAGCTAAACATAGACTATATGTTCATTCCCAAGCTCTAATCTATATTCTAAATCTGTACCAAATTTCATAGTATCTTTTATGTTATCTTCAAAAATGACGAACTTTCGTACACAATTTCATCCCCTATTTGACCCCCAACAGAAAGCGATAAAAGATAGTCTATGTCCATTCCTAAGCCTTAGTCCGTCTCTGTTTGATTTCAGTTCAGTTGTCGTGAAAGCCTAATAGTCAGACAGACAGTTACTATGGCTTTTATAAACATTAGTATGGATTTTATGTAGAGAAAGAAAGAAAGAAACCATTTATTCATATACCTACGAGATACGAATACACAGAATAATAGCAAAAAGCAAATGACAGTATGTAGATCTCCATAGCTTTAGCGGAAATGACCTGAGGTAAGCAGAAGTATCTATTTCCAATAGTCTAGTTATTTAGTCCGAAGGTGTCTTTTCTGGAGTCCCAAGGGGCAAAGTAAAACTTTACCTACACATTTAGGTTCGTGAATTCCGTAGCTTTTTCAAGGTTTAGATAGCAATGTAACTAAATTACTAAATATAGCGTAATCGATTCTACTGTTGACATTGAACGGTGTCAAGTTTCGCATGTATTGTATTGTCGGTGGTAATGTAATGTATGCTAACTATTATATAAGCGGAGTCCATTATGTAAATAGGTTTCCCGAACTTGCTTCTACATAATTGAGCAGCGTTTTCTTTGTTGTGGAAAGGGGAATTCTATAATCGGGCGTTTAGGAGCAGTTCTCCACGAGATACGTGTATATTTTTATTTGTACTGTGATCAGTTTAGAGTAATATTTATTTAAAGATATGTTTGCATGAAAGGAAAGACGTAATAAACTCATGGAGTGTGTAAGGAAAGGAAAAAAATTGCGAGCGGTTTGTAATCTACCCTGGTTGATGAATGTATGTGTGTAGTAAGTATTTATTTACCTTAAATAGAAATATTTCCGGTTTCGGTAGTGTGATTAGTAACACATTAAATAAAGCTTTGAATTTCATTAAAAAAGTCATTGAAATTACTGATTATTTTTAGAAAATTACTCTCACGTCACATAGCAAGATACAAGGTGATCATCCAATAAGAAGATTGGACCAATCAAGAATTTCAATCAGTGTAATCTGTGTACCAACGATCTCATAACGGTTTGGAGGTTATCGGCCATTGCACATACGTCACAGTCAAGATAAGTAATAATCACACATAAAATAATAAACAATTTTAGAATTACTGTCAGTCAGTCAGATAGACAATAACAGGTTGACAGAAGAGAAGTGCTACCAACATAGCCGCACTAATCAATTACGTTTCGTTTTACGTTCCATTTTGCTAATGTCAACATTGATCAACATAAACAAAGGAGATAGTGTCCTCGATGAAGCTTGTTTTGACAAGATGGAAATCGAAATGAAACAGTAAACAAAATAATCATAGATTGACGAAAAATAACAAGTGTTGATAAGTGAATTGAAATTAGAAATAAATATTTGAAGAAGGAAAATATAAAATATGAAAGAAGAAATGGACTGAGCGCAAATTATATTCGCCATTTCAGTTCATATTTCCTCCTTTTAGATCATAGGAGGTAATATCTGTTTTCTGGGATTTAAATATAAATAAACAAGTAAAAATAAGACCGATACTAGTTTCATAAATTAATGGCTAATATTATAAGTAAACTAAAAAGGACAAATTAGAAGATATAATTAAGTCGCCACATGATTATCCCCTTTCCCCTTAAAAAAGTCGAACCGAAATCGACAGCAATTTGAAATACAAAGCCAGGTGTTAGATCTAGACTAGGCATATGCATTTGATCTCATGTAAGCTGTAGGTCCGTATCACTGTATGCTTCTGAATCTCAAAACTGAGTATGTACGAGTATAGGAAAATGCCATTAACCGTCGCTCGGAACAAATAACTACATTGAACTAACTTAAATAAAATATTTGTCAAGTTGATCGGCACTCGAGGGAAATTAGACCGCCACCCTCTTTCTAAAAATAATATTCTGTCAAAGAACTTTGAGAAAAGTTTGAAAACTGTTGTACATACAACGTAAGATTTTCATAGAAAAACATCTCGCGTTAACATAATATGCATTAGAAAATATACAGTTTAAAATTATTGTATTTGAAGAGTAGGGCACCTACCGACGCCTGACTGTTTAAAAGGATATGATAAGTACTTGCTAAGACTGTATAAAACACTGCTTAAGGCTTTCCTATCCTCTTGGGCAGGGGTGACAAACGTTTATGCATCAACGTGCCATCAGTCTAAAAAAAAGTAAAATGAAATTCTAGATGTGCCACCAAAGGGGTGGGTGCTACGTGTGGATTTTGCACACGTAAAAGAGGGTACAAACATGACAAACTCGTAACAGGGGATATACGAGTACTCAAAGTATAATTTTAAAAGTACCTAGGTAAGTTCTGATGTCTCCCCAGCCTAGGGGGAGACAAGACTGCTACGTTTTCACATCTAAATTATTTTGAACTAGAACTGTACAAAGATTGATTAGGCATAATCCACCTTTATATAAAACTAGCTGACCCCGCGAACTTCGTACCGCCTAACAGTCAACTCTTTATTTATTTTTTTATTTTTCTCTCCGTAAGAACCATCCTCGTACTTCAAGGAATATTCTAAAAAAAGAATTAGCGAAATCGGTTCAGCCGTTCTCGAGATTTGCGTCAGCAACACATTTAGGGATTCATTTTATATTATAGATTTTTTTTTTATAAACTGTCTGTCTGTTCGTTCATTTTGTAACAGCTAAGGTATGGCAAAGGCGCATAAAAAACATCATATTCCTGGATAATAATACCTACTTCGTGGTGGCGCGTGGCGTGCTCAAAAATTATGCTGCGTGCCATTGCGTCGCCATCCCTGCCCTAGGGACTCCAATTTGCCTAAACTGTATTCCAAACAAAAAAACAACTCCTATAACTTCTAATGACATAAACACCACTGGCTATATTCATCACCGAAACTCAATACCCAAACAATCTTGTTTACGATGTACAATTTAATTCACTCAAAATAAATTAAATAAGAAGCCGTTTAATTTTCCCATCATAAAACAGGATGCTGGTGCTTTTTGCACAATACCGTCTGTGCGGAAGTGAGAGGGCCGCCCGGCGTAATCACTCGTTTACGGGCCTCTTTGTCAAAATACCTTTTGGGTGTTTGGACCTTGTCTTTTGATCTCCGTATTTATTGTGTTCTGGTTAATAAATTGTTAAGTGTACTATAGACAGTAAGGTGACCGTGAAATGGACGAATTACACCCGTATTCACAAACAATACTTCGCTATGCGTACTACCAAAACTGTGCAAAGAACGACAAATTCTCAGTGTGTTCGTTTTGGCAAGCCTTTTTATTCATGGATAACACTTAAGTAATACTTCGTTGACGGAACGCACTGCGTTAGATACTGCTCCGTGATGTTTGTGAATTAATTTTACCAGCCCTATGCGCTCGAGCACACTATGAGATCTCACAGTGTTTGTGAATACGGGTGCTAGTGTAGTATTGTGGTAAGTGGTAGGATTGGAAGGGCTATCCCTACCAGTCCTACCACTTACCACAATACCTAAAAGTTTATACTTCTCATGGTATTTGTATTCTTTTTGGACACTAAAAACAAAACACTGAAGAGTCTGAGCGTTCATTACATATATGAGGACGTCTGTGTCCATCAGTGGACTGTAATCGGCTGATCAATTAATAGATGAGTGTGATCTACGATGCTTGTGTCTAGTTGTGTCTACTTTTTGAAATCCTATGGTGTAGGTCGTCGAGTATTCTTTATTGCCTGATTCTCCTGTATTTTCCCGATCCATTCGCCTCTGTAAAAGGTAAAGTGTAAGTGACCTGATTTTAGTAAATAAATTACCAAAATACACTTACGCAATCCTACAAACATACAACATACGTTATGAAGTTACCAAACCCACATATAACGTGAATCTTCGACGACATATCCGTAGTCACACTGTGACTATGGATAATTTTTATTACTCCTTACTCACACTAGTGTGACTAGGTTGCTCTGTATTCACATTAGTTTCACAAATATTTTATACTAGCAGATGTATACTGGTCTAAACCATATTAGCGCTGCATCGGGCTCTCAATCCATCCGATCATAAAGCAGGTACATAAACAGTCGCATCGCCGACGGAGTTAGATTTAACGTGATTTCCAGAGCACTTAGCTTGTACGAGTATAAACAGCACTTGACCGGAATAACGTTGTTCCGATGCGCAGACCGTGAATGCGAAGCTATCTTGATGCGATTTGGATGGCATGATCAGTCGCATCTACTTTAGCGGGAATATTAAACTACCCTATTCTAGGTGATTTGTGGAATACAGTCAACGACAAAAGTTGATAAAGAAACAGGTTACCAGTATCGGCTAGCTACGCCGACAAGTTTCCATAGCAACAAAAATATTGATAGTTTGTCGTTTCTGTTCTAACACCACATACTCGTACCTATGGTAAAAACAGTCGCAACGCATTCGCGCTTTTTTTTTTATATAGGACACGTCAATTTGACTTCGCCTCGCCTGATGGTAAGCTGAAGGCAAAGTCTCTGAAAAGAGGGTCACCATTACAGACACGTATCATGTTACAATGGTGGCACTCAGCTTGACGGCCTCATCAGATGCTTTTTCACGCCCCGCTTAAAGGACCCGGGACTGTAGGAAGAGGGAAACACGTTAGCTGGTAAGGAATTCTAAGACTTGATAGTGCGGCAGAAGAAGGAGTCTACGAACCGCTTGGTTCTTGATGGAATATTCTGGACCGTGTGCGGGTGGTATCTAAGCCCTGCACGTGTTGTCCTATATAGGAAAGGAGAGGGTGGGATTATAAGTTTAAGAACACATGGGCGCGAATACTTGTGATAACAAATTGACATGATGGCATCCGATAGCCTGTTTCTTTGTAAAAGCACCCTAACAAAGGAGACTGTGTTTATATAGCTAGGTACATTAAAAACTAATTGAAGTGTAACTAATATTGTAAGCTTCAGAAGTCTTATCTCAAGTCTCAAGTTTCAGTTTTGGTAGTTTTATAAATTTTTGGAACGGAATGTTAGAATCTATTAAACTTTTTTTTGTTCACTGAATATTTTAGTTCTTACGACAAACATACATAATATAGAGATCCGATTCTCAGCACTCCATGGATTCACCGTGCGGTCGCCGGGGCCATAGCGTGATACAGAGAGGAACACCGTGACCGTTGCCTGTAAATCCCCGAAGGGGGACAACATTTAACCCCACATTTCGACATCGACTAAGATTTTCGATCCCACGTAATAGGGGGTAAGCCTATTGCCGTTAAGCAGGCACTTTGTCGGGCACTTTATTGTAGGCTGTATGTTTACTGTCAGATGGACAACAGCCCTATCCCTTAGTCGAATTATCTTTGCGTCCTACAAATGTTGGTCTGTGCAATGAAAATCAAATTCATAAATATGTGTATCTATTGGAAGTATAATACTTGCACAATAAATTCACATTCCCAAATGTATAGATCCTTAGCAAACAACGACAACATAGACGTGTTTTATCCGGGCTCACCCGGGATTTTGTGCCTGGATCGCCGGTGGACGCATAGTTTTCAACTGTTTACCCTTTATTGGGTAAATCCAAATAAATAGTTTCGTACGTCCCGTGCCATTTTGTACATTTTGTTTTCAAACTTATGAGTTATGCATCTATATATATTTTGAAAAGATTTTAGTTATATTACGACTCGATTAAGATTGAGTAAGAAGCAGAGCTTTAGTCGGGGCCTGGTAGCTTAGTGGTCAGAGCATTCCCGCTATAAGGGACTGCTCGCTGGTTCGAGTCCCGCCTGGGCGATTCTCTTTTTCCATTCTTAATCGATTTTGAATAGTTAGCATAGCAATTGCTTTAAAATTTCATTTAATTATATTGCGGCGTATATATTTCCACGGACTAGCTATCCCAGAGAGTAATACATGACGCCCGTAGCACATCTCCGCTGTTTCGCGGCGGACAGCGGAACTGCTAGTTGAGTTTCGCTGTGTTCAAGTGTAGCTGGAGCAGCGAAACATGAGCGGAACTTGACACTTGTTATCTAATATGGAGCGCGTACCCGAATCTAACTGGTCCGTGTAGAACGCATGCGCCAACTACCTGACTTCTGATTGCTCCGTTCAACATGATAACGTCTTTTTCGCATGCGCGAACTTGATACCGTGCGTCAAGAACTTTCAAAATCAACAGGGCCGAAATTGGGTAATTGGCTGTCTAGTTAAATTATTAGTTACTTTATGGTGAGTGATAGGGAAAGGAGATGTTCACTTTTTGTATGGACAATAGGGACACTAATTTGCACAAATATAATATATATAAATTAGTTTTATATTTGGTACCATTATACGTTAACATTACATTTAGATAAATATTATATTAATACAATTAAGTTATAAATAATAATATGTATACAAATATAATAAAGAGAAAAGAAGATGTAGCGACGGATGTGGCCCTGTAGAGAGGTTCCCTCCATCTGGCAGAAACTTGATACTCCGAAATTCATTAGGCATAACACATTTGACATTATTGGTGGACTGGTCGCCGAGTGCAGACCGAGGGTTCAGATTCAGCCACCTGTCACCGCTTCACCCCGCTGGTGAAGTGGTGTGACATTCATATCCTTCCTTTTCGGAGTACAATGGGGACACCGTGCTTTTCACACCTGAGGGCTCTTAAATTATGGCCTAGAATCAGTCGGGGAGTGCGTAATAGGAGGCGTGCGGTTTTGAGTAGGTGCGATGGCCGACCGGAGTGGTATTTGAAGGGACTACCGAAAAAAAGTAGGAGCGTGATCAGAATTCGACGTGTGTGGAGCCGTGGGCAGCAGCTATGTATAATACTAGCAGTTGCCCGCGGCTCCGCCCGCGTGGAATTCGGATTCCGTTTCCACTTTTTTTTCGTGCTAAAGTTCCCTTGGATATGGTCAGGAGTGATTGTCGAACTGAACTGAACTCTGACCCACTAAAAACGCATGCCGTCGCGGGTCTTTATTTGCTAGCCTATGTTACTCCCATTATTGAAATCAGTCAACAACAAACAAAAAAAAACAAGAAAAGGACTTTCCTCTTTAGAATATTAGTGTACCTAGATGTAGGTAATACCATCCTGTACAAAAAACTGTAGACGGCGAAAAAATAATCAAAGTAAAACTTTTTTACTGATCTTGATTCATTTGGAATTTAAAAGACCCCTAATGCGGCCCTGCAATTTACGTGTTACGTAAAATTGTCACGTGACAACACTGACAAAATAGCGGACGAAGCGCGGAGGTGTGAACGGCATAAGGCGAAACTGCGCGGCGAAAGAGATAGAAGATAGGTAAATCTATGCATTAGAACATGCCGTTTCGCTAGAGTTTCGCTCCTCGTACAACTGACAGAACATGGCGAAACTACCGCGGTTCCGCTATACGCGGTTTCGCGGCGGAGATGTGCTACAGGCGTCAAATATTTATTGCTTCATTTCAATGTAAAGGTCATTTGTAAATTTGTTAGTGTTTAGCCACTTCTGAGGGTGCCTGTACTTTGTAGTCATTACTAATCATGGTTCATTACCAATCACGTGTTTCCCTCCTCCTACATTCCTGGGTCCTTTAAGCGGGGCGTGAAAAAGCATCTGATGAGGCCGTCAAGCTGAGTGCCACTATTGTAACATGGTACGTGTCTGTAATGGTGACCCTCTTTTCAGAGACTTTGCCTTCAGCTCACCATCAGGCGAGGCGAAGTTAAATTGACGTGTCCTATATATATATAAAAAAAAGCTTATAATAGTCGGTTTTTCTTTTCAAAAATTGGTTAAGTTTCTTCTTATTCTAACAAATAGCTGCGTGGTTCCCGGCAGAGTAGAATTTGGGCTACCCTATCTCTTCTCATGCGGTGTCGTACAAGGCGACTGGCTGTTTAACATCAGACAGATATAATAGACAGTCCAGAGTCCAGACTCGGCCTCAGATGCATGGCTCGAGTGAACAATAGTGCCCGGAATACGACAATAGACTCACCC
Source organism: Eilema depressum (assembly GCA_914767945.1). Taxonomy (NCBI): domain Eukaryota; kingdom Metazoa; phylum Arthropoda; class Insecta; order Lepidoptera; family Erebidae; genus Eilema; species Eilema depressum. The sequence goes on from OU612025.1 coordinate 20,595,757, forward strand.
CCTATTACGTGGTACCGAATACAATGTTTGGTGAAATGTGGATGATAATTACCCTCTGCCTAACCTTCTGGGGATGAAGCCGTGATTATATGTATGTAATTCTAACAACATAGTTCTTTCAGATAAAGTTAGAACACCTAACTTCATTACAGTTGTCACATTTATCATCTCGCGAGCACATTTGGAAGTTGCCAGTTCTTAAATTCGATAGGGAAATTTATGACAAGCGCCATCTAAGACTTGGATGCTCTCAGTAACGGACTGGTGACTTTCAAATGGATGATATGTTATTTTTAATTCCTTATTAGACTATTTAAAAGTATGTGCGTAGTACAAGAGTAATAGCGATGAATATATGAAGGGTAGGTTAATATGACCTTACTCCACTTAATAGTTAGCTGTAAGTGAAGTCAAAGAATGAAGGCTTCTAATATGCCATCAATGTTCAATGCTTATTTTTGAAAGAAAGAAAGTAAATTGATTTTGATATTGTCGCAATTCCATGTACTCTTTCACACAATTTTCCTTCTTTGTACTAAAATTTTCTGAAGCTGTAATGGGCGGGCAAAGTACGGCCCACGAATGCTTTTAATCTGGCCCGCCGACAGTCTTTCGACATGAATAGTATATGGCCCGCTATAAGATCTCCTCTCCTCTACCTCGCACTGGTCGACAGCGCGTATCTTCAAGGTATAATCCATCGCTGTGTATTTTTTCTATATTTCTGGCCCACCTCTGAAATTTCTTAAAATTTCTGGCCTCCCATTAAAAAAGTTTGCCTACCACTATTCTAAAAGACACACCAATGACTTTTCGATGCTTTTCGAAGTTATGTGTGCATTTATCGCAGGTTTATAAGTGCCCGGTAATGGCAATAGGCTCGCCACCTATTACATTGGGACCTAAACATAAACGGCGAAATGTGGGTGCTAGCACCTCTGCCTACCTTATGTATGCTATTCTAAAAGAAAAAAAAACTGCCAATTAATAAACCTTTATAGACAGCGAATGCACAAATCGCAAAGAAACAAAACTAACATAACAGTTAGGTGGAAATCTATAAACGCTTTGTATAACATTTCTACCCAAGCCTCGTCAACAGATGCCGATTCCACAACAGGTAAATGTTCGACCCACTAGCTTTCACTAAGCGGACTTTTTGTTCCCTTATCCTCTTGTGTACAGCTTTTATACGAAGCCTCTGAACCGGGAATGTATGTTTTCATTATTCGTAGTGATTACTTAAGCCTGGAAGGTAACAATAGCACGAATAGAATTTTTATTTCCCGACACAAGGCCGTGGTACGGTTGTACCTTTGAAATTGTAATTGTTGGAATCGATAGGGTTGTTACATTATGTATGTGTTCAGTGAGTATTTGTTTGGCGAGTATAATGGACGGTTTTTCAAATACTAGACTAAAGGTATAATTTTGTAGCCGACCGCAGCGGCGCACGCATGCAGTAAATACAGCGTACCGTGAAGTATATTTGAATATGATAATGTTCATTGTTTCAATTCATTGCGGCTTCCCAATCGTGCTGTTTACCGCTATCGAAGTTAAGCAAGTAATGTATGTGAAAAAAAAAAGTAATGCATATGAGAGGATTACGGGACTGATACTTTTTTATTTCTATGGACCATATGCGCGTTCAGATGACGTGTCGTCTCTTCACATACATTACTTGTCAGTCTTCGATGTGGATAAACTGCACCATTGAGAAGCCACAATGAGTCAAAACAATAAACCATTTAAAACATTGAAGACATATCACGGTACGCTGCATCACCTGCTGCGGTCTGCAGTCGACTACGAAATTGTACCTTAAAATTTAATAAAAGCAATGTTTATTCGTATTTTAATCCCTGCCTTACCGTTCAACTGATTGCGATGAAACTTCATCAGGTTGGCAGATGCCCGAAGGTGACCTATAGGTATAACAATGATTGGATCCGAAAATTATTGGGCTGGCGCTGCTGCAATCAGGTTACGTATATGATTTTTTCACGAGATTTACTAGTGCGAAGCATGAGACTTTGGTACTGAGCAGATGGAATAGTTTTCGTTGAGACCATTTGAGCTTTTTAAATATCTACATAGCGCTCTGCGCTCTCAGTATGATGATGGATATCTAATGAGCAGCAATAAAATATGGCAATAAAAACTTGATACTATCATTGAACTATTCATGTAAGCCGCTGGATCCGACTGATCTCTCTCTTTAATCAAATATTCCAGTTTTTTAGCGTATGTTCTTCCAAATTGACTAAAGCATCTCATCATAATATCTCAGTATAGTGAGAAAATAAATTCATTTTTATTAACTGACTACAAACAAGGAGTAGGTAAACTTCAATCACGGGTGAGGGGAGATGAGGATGGGGCACCATACACCTTGAAGGGGGCCCCTATATACCCACCATAAACATGTCTAATCTGTCGATAAAAATATAATATTGATTTTTCACTTATTGAGCCAAATCGCTGATAAACAATATACGTCATAAACATACATAATTTTATTCGTCTTATAATGTTACTATGGAAGTAATAAATCGCTCTTTATGTCTATATAAAGTAAGTTCAAGGTTGTAATCTCCGGGAGAATAAATAATATTACTTCCTTGCAGAAGCTTCGGTCTTGACAAATGAAAGACGACTTTAAGCGCTATGTAATAAAGTGCAAATTTCTATACAAGGCAATGTATATTAAAAAGGTATGTGCCATGTTTCTTCAGGTTATCAAACAGTTTCTTTTAGTACGTAAATTGTTCTAAAAAAGTGATTTGCCCTAGTGATGGATGTCAGACAGAATGTCACAGTGGTTCACTCGGGGTACGAAGTCAAAGTCAAAGTCTTTATTTCTCAAAATAGTGCAACATTGTTACAGCTTTTTGACGTCAAAAACTCCTTAAAACTAAGTTTACCACCGCTTCCTAAGCGCTAATGGAGAAGAAACGGCGCAACAAACTCCACTGCGGCATTTTAAGGACGTCAGTTTACAAAAAAAATAAAAGTAAAAGGGTCTCTTAAGACTAAATATGAACGTATGTACATTTGTCTCGCGTCAAGTAGGTATATAAAAAATAAAAATATAACCTTATATAAAATAAAAATAAGACAACTTCAAGAGGGGCCTGCACCATGCTCAAGCCATACATTTTTGTCTTTAATATAATCGTCTGTCCTATAGTATGCTTTTTTGCATAGGGTGGTCTTTACATGATTTTTAAATTGGTTTTCAGGCATACCAAGGACCGATTCAGGCAACTTATTATAAAATCGTATACCTTCCCCTTTAAAAGAATCACTAACTTTGCTAAGCCGATAGCATGGAAGGAGCAGTTTATTTTTATTGCGCAGATTTCTGTCTGTAATGTCACTTACTTTTGTAAATTTAGTAATATTTTTCCTGACATATAGTATGTTTTCAAATATATATTGGGAAGCTACAGTTAAAATATTAATGTCCTTAAATCGTTCCCTAAGAGAATCTCTCTTGCCTAAACAATAAATGGCACGTACTGCCCTTTTTTGTAATATAAAGATAGTCTCTAAATCTACCGCATTTCCCCAAAGTAGTATTCCATAGGACATCAAGCTATGAAAATAACTAAAGTACACCAGCCTAGCGGTAGCTACGTCTGTCAACTGCCTTATCCGTCTGACAGCATAAGCAGCAGAGCTGAGTTTATTGGCCAAAATAGTGATATGGTCACCCCATTGTAACTTCGAATCTATGGTAATTCCTAGGAAAGTAGTGCTTCTTACAAATTCCAATCTTTGTCCCTCCAGCACGACATCAACGTGAGCTTGCCTTACATTAGGCAGTGTGAACCTAATGCATTTGGTCTTTTCTGCATTCAACAGTAGATTGTTTACAGAAAACCAATTTGAAATAGAGTTTAAAATATTATTAACAATAGTCACATCTGTATTACGCCGATCCACTTTGAATATTAGCGATGTATCATCTGCAAACAATACTATGCCCGCTTGTGTCTCGATCATATATGGTAGGTCATTAACGTAAACCAAAAAAAGAAAAGGTCCCAGGATTGATCCTTGGGGTACGCCTATTTTGACGTTTGATCCGTTTGACTTTACGTTATTCACATCAACAGTCTGAAGCCTATCTGTCAAGTAAGATTCTAATAGTTTTGTGGATTTCTTGTCAAAACCGTAGCGACGTAACTTGAGCAAAAGTGTCTGATGGTCAACACAATCAAATGCCTTAGAAAGATCGCAGAATACCCCAATAGCATCCCGCGATCCCTCCCAAGCGTCGTAAATTAGGTCAACTAGGCTAACTCCCGCATCGGTGGTAGATTTCCCGCCAGTAAAGCCATATTGTTGGCTGTGGAAAAGATTATTGGTCTTGAAGTGTTGTTGCATCTGACTGAGCATCACTCTCTCAAACACCTTACTCAGAGTTGGCAAAATAGAGATGGGACGGTAGTTCCCAAGTTCTGACTTAGATCCCTTCTTAAATAATGGTATTATTTTACTATGTTTCATTAAGTTGGGAAACGTGCCTTCATCTATACATTCATTAAATATAAGTGCCAAATCAGGTGCAATGATATTAATTACATGACTAATTAAACTAACTGATATGCCCCAGTAATCTATGGACTTTTTCATTTTCAGATTTTTAAATGCTTTTAAGATGTCATTGGGATCAATATGTTTGAAGCTAAATTTATAAGAACTAATATTACTGTCGAGAAGGGCCACAGCACTGTGAGCGTTAGAATTAATAGAGGAAGTGAGTTTAATCGGAATATTGGTAAAATAATCTTCAAAAGCATTGACAATATCTTTTGAAGAGGTAATATCCTTGTTTTCTAATTTAATTTTAGTAACACTATCCCTCATTCTACATTTACCAGACTCTTTGTGAATAACTTTCCAAGTTTCCTTCATTTTGTTAGGGGCCTCAGTTATTTTTCTTTTAATGTGAATGGCCTTTGCTTGTCTACATACTTTTTTGAACACCTTGGAGTAATTTTTAACATGTTCAATGAAACTACTGTCAAATCTGTACTGTTTTTGGGCGTATAAATCGAATAGCGTTCGTCTGCTTTTATAAATGCCTACAGTAGCCCATTCACAGAATTTAGATTTCGCACTATGCTTTGCACATTTTTGTTTGAATATGTGCGAAAAAGCATCAGTTAATGTACTGAATAAACTATTGTAATGAATCTCAGGATTATTACCTAAGTAAGCTATAGAATTGAGTTTATTCTCTAACAAGTCCTTAAATTCTTTGATCTTATTAGAAGTTATGGGTCTACACATTATTTTCTCTTTAGGTTTACTATTATTACCCTTACAAAAGGAGACTATTTGACCACAGTGATCTGAGGGCAGCTTGCTTATTACAGACTTGTTTATGTACACGCTATCACTAAAAAAATTATCCAGACAACTGGCAGTGGTAGCAGTGATTCTAGTTGGTTCACAGAAAATATTTTCAAGATTATAGCTCTTGAATATGTTTAGAAATTGAGTACTTTTCCTACACTGTTCTAAGATGTTTATATTAAAGTCACCGCACACAATTAGACTCTTCCTTTTATTTGATGCTATCCCAAGGACTTGGTCCATGACCCCTACAAAAGTTCCAAAATCACTACTGGGTGGACTATATACGCATACTACTATACAACTATCAAGCTCGGCACAGGCCACCTCAGCACATCGCTCAACAGAAAGTCTAACAATGTCACTCCGCTCTTTGCTCTTTGCTGCGCTTTAAGTTATGATGCCTAAGCCGTCGGTCGTCATCGTCGCCGAACTTAAAGCGTACCCCGAGTGAACCACTGCGACGTTCTGACATCCATCACTAGAGCAGACGCATGCAGCAGATATAGCTCACCCATTACTTGTTAAACTCCGTTACGGATAGAGGGGACTATTAAGAAGCCGCAATGAATTACGCGCATCTGCTGCGTGCGTCGGCAGTTGTTGTATGCTGTCGACTAAGGAATCACACCTTTATCCACCTGGTATTGCTCATCTTGGGTCTTACAGGAACGACGTTTGACCCCATAACCCTAACCCTGAAAGAACCCTGTGACAGTGAGTGTGAGTGAGCTTGTAAGCTGTGAGTGTGTACGAATGTTAATAAGCTACCTATTTATAGTCATAACTATTATGTCAAGAATAACGACAATTTGGCAATTAATGCGATAACCTTACCGCCATATGATCACAAAATAACATAAATAACCGATAAAATACGTACAATTTATTGATTCCTTTAGGCACGTGGGAGATTGACCTTGACCCATAGGGGCTGCAGGTTATAAACCCATTCGCTCACCCGTGTACCCGTTTAGGACCCATATAACCCGCAGTAAAGATAACAAGTTTCTTTCAAAACAACCTCTCAGATGTTTTCTTACTTTAGTTTCATAGCAAACAGTACAGTTGGTAAAAAAGATAAGTTTTTTTCTTCTGATGGAAAGTGGTTACCATTGCCTATAGAAGTGTGCAACACCAGGTGAGTCACATTCGTGCTGCCGACCCTGTAAGAACAGAGAGATTCTGTGTCGTCAGCGAAGAGGACAAGCCTTTAGAGACTTCCCATTGACAGTACAAAACCTCTCCAGTGAGCTCTGGCTACCCTACTCACCGCTGGGAACACAACACGAGGTTATTATACCCGCGGTATTCTGTAGACCGGAGGTGTTATCCACACCGTCTTAAATCTAGTTTGGGTTCACATAAGCCCTGTGTAGTACGTCCTATTGCCTCTTGAAACTCGTACTTATTTAGTTATTTCGTTCAGTAAAACACTGTACCCATTGTTAACAATGGGCACGTCGCCTAACAGTCGTGTCACACACAATTGTGTTCAGTTAATACGATTTAAACATGACTTGTGCTGTGCGAGCTAACTTCGTATAGTTAGGGTCAGTTTACATCTGGTGGAAAAGTACTAGTGAATTTTCGAAAATGTTCTTGACCGCCATTCACACTTTTCGCAAATATCTTACGACAACTCAAATGGTCTAGCGTCTGCTTGATTAGTCCTGTGCATGCTCGTTCAATCTCATGCATGGTCAAATGTATTTCGGCTCCGCCGGGTGCGCTTGTGCGAACATACTCGCACAGTGCCGCGCATGTTACGCGGTGTCCTGCGTGAGCGACGAATACGACGCGACGCGACGCTGCGAACGCGACGAACGCGATCAAATCAACGGCCTACCCTATTTGCGACCTATGTGACACTGCGACGAGACGCGACGTATTGTTTTGAGCGCGACCAGACACGACACTGCGAACTCGAGCAAAATTGTACTGTACTTCTCCATGATTCGCGAAGTTATGACCAAAATCACGTAGGACATTTGTCGCGTGTAGCATCGCGTCGCATTACGTCGCATCGTGATGCGTCGCGTCGCGTCGTATGCGTCGCTCACGCAGGACACCGCGTTAGAGTAGTCGCGCGTGTGCTGACACAGGCATGAAGAGGATGTTCGAACACGCGTTACTATCTATTGAATAAGATTTGAATGTTGCAAATTATTTCCAGCTTGGTCTAAATGGAATAAGGGCGATATTTCGAGCAATAAATGATCTATTTATGTCATTAACACTTAAAAAGTGCTAGATCAATTTCTGTCTGGTCTGAATAGACCATAAGAATACAGTAGCGATGCGTCCTCGCCGCGATAATGCACTTATACCGCTCATGGTAACAAGGACTCGCTGGGTGCGAGGAATAAAGTGTTCGCTGTGTGTGTATAACATTTTATTTGTACATCATGATTTCCAATGTGTATCATCATTTTCAGCCTGTGAAATGACTGAGCTGCAATTCGCTTTCAATCTAACTACGACCGCATTTTCAAGTTTTCCGTGAAGTGTCTGAAGTTATCTGAGCTTCACATCCCACTGGTTATATCGAAACTCCGTAGCTAAATCAGCCTGTCAGACTTTTTAGGGCTCAAAATGCTCGTGAAAAATGCCGCAAATGTTCGTATGGCAATCTAATGTCCGCTCTACATGTTGGCGAACTCAGTAGCGAACGCGTTTGCCAACACATGCTGGCGAATGTGTAGAGTGGGGGTTTATGCCATTTTTGAGGTATGGCAGGACGTTGCGTCTGGAGGGTGTGTTCTACTAAGATTGACCTGGCTAGTATTGCTTAACCTTGCAATGTGTTTACCACTCGGTTACCACTTAGCCACGAGCTCCTCAACTATATTTTCTACCTTGATCACGTTAATACCTGCAAACATAGTCATATTTCACGAGAAGTTGAAATTTATTAACCAACTTCTTACTATTATAGCCGTTATTACGCTATGATTCGAGTTTTAGATCTATCTGACATTTGAGCATGTTTAACGAATTTTGGGTTCAAAAATAAGTGAAATCCATATACCTAACTATTATTACAAATGTGGAAGTAACTCTGTCTGTCTGTTGCACTTTCACGCCTAAACCAGTGAACCGAATGTTAATGACATTTGGTACAGGTATAGGCTAGAGCTTGGGAAAGGATGTTTGTCACGATAACCGACATCTACTCAGGCGGAGCCGCGGACATGGGTAGGCAAATATAGTGGTACTTACATCAAGATTGAAAAAAAAAAAAAAAAAAAAAAAAAAAACTTTGCGGGGGCTCTTACAGGAGTATTTAATTTTAACCCCCAACCGATAAAACAGTTCTTAAAAGTATATAATATATTATTACTTCATGTAGTGGTAACACTTAAGTACATCAAGACAAGATACAATGACCTGCCTGATTTGCAAGGCTCTTCTGAGAAGCGAAACTTCGTAGGACGAATGCGGAACAAACAGTTTATTGTTATGTAAATATATATTGTTTTTCTTTCACTTCCAGTTGGCAAGTATATGAAAAGTTAGCAGCGAAGTTCTATACTAATAACGAAATCAACAAACAAAGCTTGCTCGAGTTTATAAAATTGACCGAAACGCTTGAAGGGTAGATTGATATTTCCAACTACCCACCAAAATTTTTGGGTTCAAACCAACCTCGCAAACACCTGCTGATTGACGGACAATACACTGATGAAGCGTTACCTCTCAGGGTTTGAAGATCCGACAGCAGTCGTTTCTGTAAAGCCAAGATAAACTATTCCTGGAAAGGAGGAGTAGACGAGTGTTGTCTGGGCTCCAAAGTGTTGGGACTAGTGTTTGGATATAGAGACTATTATTGTTCTTATTTAAGTCTCCGTGATTGCTCGTATTTTGGATTTGGTTTTTTTAGAACGTTCTCGATCTAGTCGATATACGTATAGGTACAGATTTTTTAAAGATTGAGGGTTCTATCTGGTAGGGTAACTATAAGTTGCAGCTCCGTTGCCTAGTCTCAATTGTTTCCTCGCAACTTTTTTTGTCCCTTCTATCTAATAATGAAATCCAGCTGAGCACTAGAATTTAATTACTTGTTAGAAACGAGTGTATTCACCCCAACTACTCACTCTAATGTATTCTTCACTTAGCGTAATATTGTCTCAACATTAAACACGATATTCGTAGCAGTAATTGTAGAACTCGTCTCGTAGCGGGCTCTACGAACTTCGTAGCACGTCTACGAGATTCTTCGTCCGTTTATATCATTTTGTTGTTTATTCACATTCGGAGCGTGTTTCTGTTTGTTTGTTTGTTACTATTGTATAATTATATAACTGGTACGATGCGGTATGATTACATGTAATATACAGTCATCGAGGGAGTGATTACTTGTAACAAATATCTACGAAAAAACGAACCCTACGCTTATAAAACGTGTTTTCCTCGGATTACATTTATGTTGACTAATTAAAAAATGTAATATTTATAGATTTTGTCTGCCTCTGTGGCGTAGCCGCGTGGGAGCCATCTACCGATATTCGTACAAATTGTTCACTTTTTCCATTCCAAATCAACTTGAATAGTTAGTATTTTTTTATACCACTTAGGTGGCAGACAAGCACACGGTTCACCTGATGGGAAGTGGTTACCGTGGCCTATGGACGTATATCTTCATACGCATTCACTTCAGACGCATACTAATCGCTTTAAAATTTCATTACATGGAATCATTATTATGAAGAACAGGATTTAGTTTGTGCTTTGATTGGTGAAATGTGGGTGTTAATTCACCTCTGTCAAACCTTCCGGGGATAAAGGCGTGATTGTATGTATGTATGTATGTATGTTAAGAGCATAATAATGTCTATGTACACTCAAACACATTAAACTCCCCCCCCTCCCCTCTCTTCCCCCGGCGGTTGTTTACCAACCACACCGGAGACGCGTACAAAATCGATATGCTCACTGTCCATATTTTGTAAACAAATATTTACTTATTCATGTGGAGCTGCCCGCCTGTGCATAATTCCGTGAGTACAAGTGCTATAGAGGGATGTCTTCGGATATGAAGGGTGCGGTCTCAGTGCTGGCGGCCCGCCAAGAGCTGAGAGCCTGCGCTCACAGGTGAACTTGGCTAATGAATGAGATTGTATTTTTGTATTCGATTTTTCATGTAGTAGAATATAGTGATGTTCAGGCTGTCGGGATTGTAAATAGCAATATATTCTGGAAGATTCGATTTTAAGTTATTAAGGTTGTTGTGATTGTTTGGTAATGTACAAAGCTGATGCTGTTATTTCCCTTTATGGGATCTAATGATAGGTTATCACGGCCGGTAAATGACCACCCTTTTAGTTTTACCTAATGTTGACTTCAAGTAGCAGATAGATGAGACAACTGAATTTTATAATTTTCAAACACAACCACGTTATTTGGAAGAGACTGTTTGCAATAAGCAAACAGTCTCTTCCAAATAACGTGAAATGAAATTAACATTACATTAACTAGGAAGGCTGGGACGGACTGGATGCGGAAAGCGGAGGATCGGCAAACGTGGCGTATATTGGGAGAGGCCTATGTCCAGCAGTGGACTGCAATAGGTTAATTGATTGATTGATAACTAGGAAGGTGTAGTGTGTGTAGTTGTTTGATTACCAGAATAATATAGCTAACAAGGAGGTAGTTTCACACACAGTACAGTACAGCTTCACAGTACGTAGGACCTCTACTTTCCACTAATACATACTTCCGCTCGCACTGAGACTGTACCCATTTGAATGAATTTGAATATAATGAATATAGATCAAACTCTAGTAATCTGCACAGACCAATATGAGTGACGCAATGTAACTGTTTGTACTGATAACAGCCTGCTATGTAAGGAGGTTTGTACACGAAATACAAATTCACGTGAAAGTGCCCTTGTAGTGTCGCCAACTTCTCACATAATAATGACCAATCATGACACACACAGTGAATTTGATTGGTTAGTGAGCAGCCAATCGCTCTGTGAATTATGTTGAACACCTAGTATTATGGCACACAAGTTACAACTGTAGAGCAGTTCTTTTTGATTTCATATTCTACTAACTGTTGCTCTGTTCATGCAGGATGTGCCATGCCCTCCATGCGGGTCAGCCCTGTTCCCGCACCAGTCTTTTACCAGTTTTCAGCCAGATGTTTGAACGCGTTTGAGTATAGGTTGATTTAGACCAAAATAACAGCTAGAGCTAGAACAAGAGCATTTTAAGAGCATCTTTCTAATATTTTAGTGTAAATGAAACCTTATTTTTAGTGTAAATTAACCTTAACCGCCGCGTGGTTCCCGGCAGAGTAGAATTTGGGCCACCCATCTCCTCCCTTGTGGTAGTGGTGTCCCATGGGATAGGGCTGTTTAACGTCAGACAGATATATGCAGCCACGACTCAGCCTATACATAGGTCGAGCCAACAATAGTGCCCGGAAAACGGGAGGGATCTAATACAATGATTGGTGAAATATGGGTGTTGATTCGCCTCTGCCTAACCCTCTAGGGATGGAGGCGTGATTGTATGTATGTATGTATGTAACCTTAACAAACATGCATTAAAAGGTTTCTTCAGGGTCGGCAGCACGAGTGTGACGCCTCTGGTGTTGCACGCGTCCATAGGCCACGGTAACCACTTTCCATCAGGTGGGCCGTGTGTTTGTTTGCCACCTAAGTGGTATAAAAAAAAATCTGCTCAGACTTTCACAGCTATAAAATTAGTAGGTAGACTAGTAGTGGGATGGATTTGGCCACAATAACCACACCTAGAATCCAAATAATTTAGTTCCCCTAGAATTAAATTTCTCTAGAGACCATATTAACGAATAAAGAGACGGTCTGGACGTGCGGTTTTTAATATGTGAGGAAGGGTCTGAAGTCGGCGATAGACTCGAATAGCGGTATTATGCAACCCATATTAATCTAGGTCGGTGCAGCTCTACTGTAGGTCAGAAACTAAATATACTAACTTGGGTACTGAAATAAATCAGGTAAAGTTTGTGTCTGATCTAATATTATTTCATTTGGATTGTTTTGTTAATTGGTTTTACTCGAAATAGTTCATACTGTTTTCAATACCATGTTTTTGATAGTGCGGAAATCCTCTTAGATACCCCCTGCCGTTATGTCCGTGGTTATATCGACCTCGAACTGACTAAAACTGCTCGCCATTTTCGGTCTTCAGTCAGATGCTGGGGCGTAAAATTACCTAAAACATTTTCTACGCACCCTGGCTGACTGAGGCCCATCTTTTCGAGATGGCCTCCTCGAGTATTGGAACCATGGTGTCCCCATCTTACCCCCGGGCTGTTTCGAACACATACGAGCACCTACATAAATAATCATGCTTTTAACCCTGGTTTTGAATACATACAACATACTTATCCGAGGGAGACCCGCACTTTAAAAACTAAAATGGGGCATCAAGACTGTAACGTTCATGCCCTTTTTTTCTCTCAGCGGTTTTTTACTTATATACTAAGCTGCATCGTTCTAAATTACAGTCGCTATTACAGCTAAACAAAACAAAGCGGTGCGCTCCATATAATTAAATAAATCGTAAAACACAATTACCCGTTGGAGTGAGACCGATTGTTTCCAGTACAATCGTTGTCCTTACCGCTGTTTGTGCGGCTTGGGTACTGCAGCTGACGTTCTGCATCGCGCTATTGAAATAAATACTCGAGATAAATTAACGTCAAAGAGTTAATACGTTTTATTAAATCATCTGTCTACCCTGGTGTTAATTAAGATAAGATAAGATATTCTTTATTGTACACCATAAAAGTATTATAAGATAAAAATTTAACCATATTTACATATAATGCACAATGGGCGGCCTTATCGCTAAAAGCGATTTCTTCCAGGCAACCTTTAATTAATTATTTGGGGTCAGCGCAATAATATTCTATAATGTCATCTTCTAAAAATCCATTCTGCTATTATAAACGCGAAAGTAATTCTGTTTATCTATCTGTCTGTCTGTTACGCTTTTACGCTTAAACCACTTAACCAATTTTGATGAAGACACAGAGATACATGAGACCTTGGGAAAGGACATAGGCTATGTTTGGTCGCGATAACCGACATCCATGCGGGTGGAAGCGCGGGCAACAGCTTGTACATAATATTTTTTTTAAAATCTAGGACTTGAGTTCGCGATACTATTTCTGGTGGGAATGCTCTGTCTACTGAGCTGTAGGTTCATCATGAAGATAGCACTAGCCTGTGACTTCGCTCTAATAGTGTGTGACCTTCTAAAAGTTGTATTTCTATCCCAAACGAATAGTACATACATAGCTCTGGATAAAAGGTACCCTATTATTTCTGTGACCCTCACAACGTATCTGATGAAGGTTCATTATAATCATTTGGTTAGTTAGGCGTGAAACCGTAACAAACAAACACCGTACTATATTTATGTTACTGTGTGAGAGTATGTTTTAATATATATTTTTCTTTTCAGGTAAGTCATAGCAGTGGATGGCGCATTTCTTTTACAAGGTTTTTAAGATTACAAATATAACAAAAATCCCTCCTATTATATTTTATTTGGTTCCTAGACAGACTTCAAAAAGATTCTAAATTCTATATACTTTTGAAGTGAAACTTGAAATAGTTAGACGTTGAACATTTTTGCAATTGATGACATTTTTATTTTGCGATGAAAAAAGAAACTTGAACTAGTGATACTGTTACCGTTACCGACACCTCTGTATATAAATGTCTACATAATGACCCCGTTTACACGACTCTCAATTTCATGAGTCAAATGAAATACCTACCTTACGATTCCACTATACGAAGTCCATATTACCTTTTTTTTTTTTTTTTTTTTATCGTGCGAAAAATCCCCACGGATACCTCCCCCGCCGGGGTCGGAGGAGGAGGTTATGTCGGACTCGAACCGACTAAAACGCACGCCTTCTGTGGGCCGTCAGTTGCCGGAGGTGAGATTGGCATAGCCAGGCGACCCAGGGCCATATCTCTCGATATGGCCCTCTTCCGGTGTGGGGACCACGGAGTCCCCAACTCGCCCCCGGGTATGGGGGGGCACGCAATGCGTGCCACCGCCGTGGCCTGCTTCTGCTAGGGTGACAGGCGACCCCACCCGTCACCCCCAGGCCCGCGCTCATGGGGGGCGGAGGTCATTCTGCGACCTCCGACGCCCGAGTTGCCGCCGCTCGTCGCGGGCCGCGCGGTCTGCGATTCTCCTTCGCTCCTCGCGGGCCGCAAGGGCTGCGATTCTCCTTCGCTCGCTCTCCGCCGCCCACTTCACGAGCATCACTTGCTCGCAGAAGGAGGCGCCGGCGGCCCACGCATCCGCGCAGCGAACCATCGCTGCGAGCAAGGTGGCGAGTGTGAGAGCTCTCACTCCCAGGGTCGCCACCAGCTCCCGTCTCGGCGTCTCCCACGCCGGACACTCAGTGAGCGTGTGCAGCGCCGAGTCCTCGCTCGCGTCGCAGTGATGGCACTCGGACGTTGGCTCTTTCTTCGCGGTCCGATGCAGATACCGTCCGAAGCATCCATGATCGGTGATGATCTGCGTCAGCCAGAACGAGAGGCCGCCGTGTGGCCTCTCTAGCCACTCCCCCATGATGGGTCTTACCGCCGCTACTCCGGCGCGCCCTGCGCGTGGTTGCCCAAGTTGTAGCTCCCACTCCGCCACCATGTTCCTGTGGAGCCGGGATCTCACGGCCCGAATTTCTTCAGGCTCAGGATCGTGTCCCCGCTCCCGCGCCGCCTTTCGGAAGCGGTATAGCGCCGAAAGGGATCTCGCTTCCAGGATCCACGGTAGCGATCCGGCGAGGAGACTCGCTGCTTCAAAGGATATCGTGCGGTACCCCCTGATGGCCCTGATGGCCACAACCCGCTGCGGTCTACGCAGCAGGTCCACGTGGCTGGCTCGCAGGTTGTCGGCCCATACGGGGCTCCCATATAAAGCCATGGACCGCACGACACCCGCGTAGAGTCTCCTGCAGGAGTCCTCCGGGCCCCTCAAATTGGGCAGCAGACGCTTCAGAGCGTTAGCTGTTAGCACCAATTTGGGGACCAGACTTCGGAAATGCTCCCCGAAGTCCCACCGACCGTCGAGTACGAGCCCCAGATATTTCATCTGAGGCTTGATGTCGATGAGAGTGTCTCCCACTGTGATGCTGGATCCCGCTGGTGGTCCGCGCCGAGGTCCATGAAAGAACATTGCCTTGGTTTTCTGCGGATCCACCTCGAGACCCAGCCGCCGGATCCTTTCCACAACTTGGGCAACCGCGGTCGTGGCCTTCCGGGTCGCTTCGCGGTGTGTAGCCCCGCTTGCCGTCACTAGCGTGTCGTCCGCATAACACGTCACGGCAGCACTATCCACGAGCTCACTGCGAAGCACCCAGTCGTATCCGATGTTCCACAGGAGCGGCCCCAGGACCGATCCCTGCGGAACACCGCACGACATCTCTCTCCGACCGACACCGATCGCACATGGGTAGATGACGGCTCTCTCCGTCAGGTAAGCCCCGACTATGCGGCGGAGGTAGAGAGGCACATCGTGGTACACGAGCGCCTCCATAATACAACTCCAGGGCAAGGTGTTAAACGCGTTGGAGATGTCCAGAGCCACCGCCAACATCACCTCGCCCCGAGCGACTGCGTCCTCCGCCAGAGTCCTCACGCGCATGATTGCATCCACGGTGGAGCGCCCTCGGCGGAAGCCATATCCCCCCCCCGCTCGGTGTCACGGAACAGACGTGTTTACAAACGGCTCGTAATCATTAATTTGCAATAGTTGGAAAAGTTTAACTTCAGTGGAAAAAAAACTACATCAGAGTGTAAACAAACAAAATACAGAAGTAGCGGTGTAACTACGGTGTCAAAGCACGCACAAACAACAAAGTTACAATCGAAAAACTGTTTATGAAATTCGTTGTGAAAGTGAATAAGTGACAGAATTAAAAGTTCAATACCCTCAAATAAACTATTTCACCAAGATCTCCGATACTTTGCTACTAAGCTTCATACTTAGCATTGGGTTGATATTTTCAAGACAAAGCTTAATGTCACGATAGCTTCGGCGGTAAAGTACGTGGTAGCAGTCGATAACACAGAGTGGCTCAAGTTCGATTCTGACTGGTCACGGTGCTCTTTTTGTGTTTATAATATTTTCTGCCTATTAATAGGAAGCACTGGGTTCCAATTATTCACACAATTCCAAACATAAATAAACACAATTCCACACAGTTCCATTAATAAACACTACATCTCAAAATGAAATGCAATGGTTGTTTAAAGAATACAAAGGAGAACTGTATAAAATGTTCAACCGATGCATGTGCAAAAAGTTTCTGTTCTCAATGTATTAAATTGCCTACGTTGTCAACTGAGAAAATAAAAGTATGGAAATGTCCGGACTGCTGTGCTATGCAGAAGAAAGGAGGGGACAACAGTTTAACACCTGTACGTTCCACGGATACAAACGTCACTACGAGGAAAAAGACCGACACTTGCACAGAAGTTAACATCAACTCCGAGGTCAAGGAACTGATCGAAGAAGTACGTCACCTAACGCGGGAAATATCTTCACTAAAAAAACAACTTGAAGACGCCACAGAGTCGTTAGTACGCTGTCATACTAAACTGGCAGAATTGGGTTCAACCGTGGATGCTAATGATAAACGAATAAAGCACCTGGAAAAGCGTGAAGAGGACATGAAGCTGCTCGAATCGAAGGTCTCGGAACTGAAGCAAGAACTGAACGGACAAGCGCAACAACACCTGCGCAATGAACTCGAATTAGCCGGAGTACCTGAACACACAAATGAAAATCTACACCATATTGCACTCTTGGCGGCGCGGAAGATTGGTGTTGAGTTAAGCGACTGCGATATTGATTGGGTTGCCAGAGTGGGTCCCCGTATCAAGTCTGCATTATCTGCTGAGCAAAACGTCAAGTTTTCAAGACCAGTGGTAGTGCGCCTTCTACGACGGAGCAAACGAGATCAGATATTGAACGCTTCGAAGTCCAGAAGGAATGTGACAACTGCTGATTTGGAAATTCCTGGTTCCTCACAAAAAATCTACTATAATGAGCGTCTAACCAAGGAAAATCGACTGCTTTTTCGTGACGCAAGAACAAAATCAAAAGAAAATAACTACTCCTTCTGCTGGTGTACACAGGGGAATATTTATGTTAAGCAACGCGAGGGCAAGCCTGCCCTGCCAGTACGCACACAAGACGATCTTCAGCGTATTTTCAATACACCCATCTGAACTTTTTTATAAGACCTCATTTCATGCACACATTTATAAGCTCTTTGTATACAATATTATCTTTTTATATCTAATATTATGTAATAGCAATGTCAACACTAATACCACACTACACACCATTATCTATATATCTGATTATTTGATTACTTTATTTTTTTATTATATATATTACTGTAATTTTATATTTAAGCACATAATAAGTCACAATACCTATTTTATACAAAAAACTTACAGTACCATAACAAATAAATATATTTTATATTATATGTTGAGCGGTGGTAATCATCATAGTCACATTCAATCAATCAATCAATCAATTAGCCTATTGCACATTGTTCTATGCCTAACCTTCCTGAGACCTTACTTATTACGCAAATATGACTGATAAACATATTGAAGAGTTAGACTCTTTAAGTATAAACTGTCTTACAGTTCCAATGCCTGAACAATGCGCATCAGTAATAACAAAGAATTACAATTTTAAAATATTAACATTCAACATTAGGAGCATCACAAAAAACTATGACCAATTTATCGTATTTCTTAATAGAATGAACATTTCCTTTGACATATTAATATTAACAGAATGTTGGCTCGATGACTGTACTATAATACCACAAATGCCATCATACACTAGTTTTAATACGAATGGCATTATTAACCAAAACACAGGAGTAGTGGTTTACGTCCACGATTCGCTGAGTGCAAATGTCACAGAGCCAGATATTGGCGATGCTAGCGTATTGCAGGTAGAACTTAACAATATGATTACTCTCCTCGCTATATATCGGCCACCCTCAGGTCACCGCAAAAGGTTCCTGCGTTCTTTGAATTGCCTTCTGGAGGAAATGTCATCCAAATCAACGGTACAAATCCTTACTGGTGACATAAACATAAATTTACTTTCACCGAAATGTGAAGAGGATCTAGTGGAATATCTGTCCTTAACTGCAGAACACGGCCTTTTTCCTGCAATTTCAGAACCAACTAGGATGGACGCATGTCATGATCACATATTTGTAAACGCTGTCAGAAATGTGGTTGGTGTAGTTTGTAAATCGAGTATAACAGACCATGACATGGTGTTGCTTGGCCTAACTGTAAATAGAACTGTTAAACGTTGCCTAGACCGAACTATCACTAAACGTGATACAGAGGCTATAAAAAACGAACTTGGGACGGTTGACTGGCTCCAATCGTTAAGCAGTTCAGGGGTGAACCAGAGAGTAAATAGTTTTTGTGGCCAGCTAGCCGATATTGTTGGCAAGCACACACATACAACACGGATATGCCACTCAAAATATAACATCAAACCCTGGATCACACCTGGACTTATTCGATGCATGCAACATAGGGATCGATTACATCTCAAGACCAGAAAAGCACCGAACGACTGCCTCTTGCGCATAACTTACAACAGATATAGGAACTTCTGTAATGACTTGTTGCGTAAGCTAAGAACAGAGTATAATAACAATGAACTTTCGAACAGCCTAAGAAATCCTAAAAAGATGTGGAAGACAATAAAAAACGTATGTAACATATCAGCAAGTAAAAAAGAGCCTAAGGAACTTCTAACTTTATCTAACGGCACAGACACTGCACAATCATTGAACATATGTAGTACTTATTTTTCAACAGTGGGACAAAACCTAGCCAATGAAATATTGAATCAGCTTCAACTGAGCCAGAAAGCATTAGCAGCAAAGATCAGTAGCAGTCTTATAACAAACTCATTCTTTCTGCAACCCACTGACGAAAGCGAAGTTGAATCACTAATACTATCATTGCAGAATGATAAAGCACCGGGTATTGATGAACTGACTAACAGCTTGTTAAAAGAAATAAAAAATGTAATTGTACCACCCTTAACTGACATATTCAACTTAAGCTTACAGTCTGGTGTATTTCCAGATGCCTGGAAGATAGCGTCGATTACGCCAATTTACAAGCACGGCCCAAAGGATTCGCCGGAAAGCTACCGACCGATCTCGTTGCTGACAGCGTTTTCCAAACTACTCGAGAAACTGGTTAATGACAGACTGGTTAAATATATTGAATCTCACAATCTTGTCTCTGATAGGCAGTTCGGGTTTAGAAGAGGCAAATCGACTGATGACGCTGTAACCATGTTAACATCAACAGTTTCTTCTCATCTTGACAAAAGACGATTCGCCATAGGTGCATTCTTGGACCTAGCTAAGGCGTTTGATACCGTTTCAGTACCGATCCTTTTAGCGAAACTGGAAAAGAAATTTGGCATACGTGGTATAGCATTGAAATGGTTTGAGAGCTATTTGTCAGGAAGGAAGCAGTGTGTTAAAGTGGGTAACTCTAAAAGTGAGCTACATACAATAGACTTTGGCGTCCCACAGGGTAGCGTGCTTGGCCCAACGCTCTTTATAATGTATATGGATGATATTCACGATGCGATCAACGCCAACATAATATGCTATGCCGATGACACTGTTGTCATATTTGATGGTGCAAGTTGGGTTGAAGCGTTTTCGAAAGCCGAGTCGGGCTTGGGGCAAGTGTCAGCATGGTTACATTATAATTTACTGACACTGAACGGCAGTAAAACTAAATATGTATGCTTTCATAAAACAGCTACATCGGCCCCTTGTAAAACCCTAGGCATCAAATTACACAACTGCCAAGATATGAAGGGTTGCAACTGTGGATTTATCCAAAGGACAGCTAGCATTAAATACCTTGGCGTAATCATTGACGAAAACTTGGACTTTAAAGAACACATCGTGGTTTTATCAAACCGAGTCCGAAAAACCGCAAACATAATGAAACTGCTCCGTTCTTCAGCTCCAACAGACGTCCTGAAATCCGTTTATTTTGCCCTGACTCAGTCGCTTGTGACGTATTGTATACGAAGCTGGGGTTCTGCTCAAAAGACCTTCCTTATGCAACTGGAAAGAGCCCAACGCGCAGTACTGAAAGCCATGTACCAGAAGCCCGCTAGGTATCCCACAACACAGCTCTACAAGGACAGTGGAGTGCCTACCGTACGCCAACTGTTTATACTGAGAACGTTTCTTAAAGCCCATCGAACAGTTATAAACAGTGAAAATTATGAATATCTACTTAAGCTTCGGGTGTATAGAGTAACGGTACCTAAAGTTAATTCGACATTTGCAGAACGGTTTGGCCCACGCATAGAGTATCACATATACAATAAGGTAGCTAAGTCTTGTGACATCAAAAACTGCTCACTAAAAGAGGCGAAAATGGTGGTTACAGAGTGGCTGACTTCATTGACATACGAGGCTACAGAAACTATTCTACTGCACTAAGTTGAATGCCTATTAGTGGGTAATGTCCGAAGTTTGTAGGGTGCATTATTATTATTTGCCCATTACTCATTTATTTATACATGCAATATATTTATACATTACATACAATATAGGTATACATATACATTTATATATTTATATATATATTTATACACATACATTACATATCCTATCTCTTCTTCTTCTAACTTTTGTAAGTGTGATGATACTAAACTTGATGACCGAGCACTGAAACTGTACAAGGCAAACGTCACGGTACCCACAGGACAGGCTTGCCTAGTGTGGGGCCAACGGGAAACTTTTAAAAATGTCAAATTGTTTTTGGGAATAAACTATTTTTATTTTTATTTTTATTTTTATATTGAGCATCCGCCAGATCCGGCCCTTCTCTAGAGAGGTGCTCGACGAGGCGCTTCGCTATAACTCTTTCAAAGAGCTTGCCCACCTCATCGAGCAACACTATGGGCCGGTAGCCGGACGGTGAGTCCACCGGGCGCCCCTCCTTCCGAATGAGGACCAGTTTCCCCGTCTTCCACGTCTTTGGAAACTGGCCCCGCTCCAAACATGCGCTGAGGAACCCTCTGAATCGAGGCTCGAGAGCGTCTTCCCCTAGAGCTAGGACCCACGCCCGGCCTGGAATGCCGTCGGGTCCCGGGGCGGTGTTCTTCTTGGCGCTAAGCCTTCGCACCGCCAGCTCTAGTTCTACCCAAGTGACTTCGGGCACGTCGTCGTCAACCACGCTGGGTGCCAAAGTCGACCGAGGTGGCGGAGTCATGCGCGGTGGAACATGTTCCGCCCGCGACGGGAACAAAGATTCGACCACTCCTCCGAGCAGAGCCGGCTGAAGAGTCTGGGTCAGCGGCGGGGCTCGGGGGCGCAGCTTTCCTCTTACCATAAGATAAGGCCGCCCCCATGGGTCCCTCTCCAGCGTCTCCATCAGCTCTTGAAAAGCCGCGGCTTTGGCCCGCTTAATCTCCGCTCGGAGGGCATTTCTGGCCTCTCTGTATCCCTCATGAAGCTCCGCCAATCGGGGCTCCGTATCTGCGGGTCGGCTACGCCTCCTACGGAATCTGGTCCACTGGCGGTGCGCGATCACGCAGGCTTGTCGCAGCCTCGCGATCTCCGCAGACCACCAGTAGACCTGACGCCTCGGACGATAGGGCGGAGCCCTAGGCATACCGGCATCGCAGACGCGTGTCATGGCCTCCCGAAACCACGCCGCCTCATCGTCGATATCAACAGGCCTGTCCGGCGCAATGGCCCAGGCCTGTACGATGGCAGCCTCCAGGAGGTCCTCCCGATTCAGTCGCTTAAGCACCCAGCGCGGCTCGCGTGGGGCCGGTACGACCGGCGCATCGCCCGCGGGGCGAGAGACATCAAACCGAACATATCGGTGATCCGACAGTGTCTCCACCCCGACAACGACTCGCCAGTGCCGCACACGGTGTGACAGCGAAGCGCCCGCGAACGTAAGGTCCACGATCGAGCTGCGCCCCGCGGCCACGAACGTGGCTTCGGCCCCGCGATTCTGGAGAACTAGACCGAGTGTAGCGGCCCAGCGCTCCAGTGCCCTGCCCCGCGGGTTCGTGCGCTGGGAACCCCAGGTCTCTGACCATGCGTTAAAGTCCCCGAGCACAAGAACCGGGTGAGGGTAACAGGCATTGACGACTTCGGCCAGCCGATCCAGCGATTGCTGGTATTGGCTTATATATCGGTGTCGACTCGGCGTGAGGTAGACGGCCACGACCGCTATCTCCCCCACAAGTGCCGCCACGCAGCCATGCCCCCTTGCAATGATGGCAAGGGGGGGGCCACCTGCGGCGGCGTTATGCACCAGTGCCGCCGACCCATCCAGGTCGATCACCCAGGCAGGCCCGGGAGGCCGGTGAGTGTATGGATCGGCGACAGCGGCGACATTTATGGACCACTGTGCCATGCTCTGGAGCAGAAGTGCCTGAGCATCGACACCGTGGCCTACGTTCGCCTGCAGGATGCGGAGCTGGGGATCCATTATGGAACCATCTCCGCATCCCGCCGCGAACTTGAAGCGGAACGCCTACCTCGCGGCTTCGGCTCCCCTCCGGTGCAGGCCTTGCTGCCAACCCTATGGTCGGCCGGCTTGCCCTCCGCCGCACACCTGAAACAGTGCAGCGGAGCTTCGCAACTACCGGCCATATGACCGGGTTGGCCACAACGGAAGCAACGGTCTCCGACCGTTATCTCCGCCGTGCACTGCACTACCACGTGGCCGACCGACAGGCACCTGAAGCACCTAGCCGGTCGAGCCTGCAGGAGCCGTACCTGCACCCTTATAACGCCTCTTACCGCGAGGTACCGCTGGTCGGCAGCCTTTTGGGCTGCTGCGATAGGACAGCCGACAACTGCTGCCCCCTGTCCACGGCGGCCGAAGCGAATTGCTCCGACCTTCACTGTGTCCAGGGGACAGCCCCCGGTCTCCGCCACGGCGAGTCTTATATCCTCAACCGTGATGGAGTCGTCCAGGCCCGAGATGCGCAGTTCTGCGCACTTGTTGGGCCTAGACACCCGGACGTCGGCTGCGTCCAGCGTCTCCCTTATCTTCGCCGCTATGGCGTCGGCCTGGGGACCGCTGGAAGCGCCGTGGACCTCGATCAGTCGAGCACCCGTCCGCGTGTGTTTCACCGTGACGGGTACCGTCATGTTGAGGGCCTTCATATCAATAAGGCCCGTTGCCTGGGTCACGATTTGGGGGTACTGCACACCCCTCTCCAACGCTTCTGCCGTCATCGTGAGGACGACGGCCGTTGAACGAGGGACGCGCAGCCTCCTCGGCGCTCCTTTCGCAGCAGCCTCAGCCTTCTTGGCCTTTTTGGCTGCCTTCCTTTTGGCGTTTCGCTTCTTTTTCTTCTCTCCAGCAACTTCCCAGCCACCCTTCGGTGAGGAGCTGCTGGAGGCAGCCGGAGTCGATCCCTGGGCTTGGCCTGGGGTCTTGGCTGAGGCCGGGGCGGGGACCAGAGAAAGTCCATATTACCTTGATCTTTGAGCACATACATGATTACTGAAGGCAAATGAGGGTAGAAATATTAATAGATCGTTAACATGAGCCTGCACGGGTTGGCTAGTGGCCAGCCCTCTAGCCGTAGGTGAGTTAATTAACCAGACACCCAGGGAGATCGGTCTGGGATTGAAAGCTGCCAACCGTTGCGTAAATTGCCTATTAAGGTCTGTCTCGTGAAGGCATGATGTTCGCTATACACTACATATGGGTACGACTGTGCAGTGGTGGACTGTAATTTGGTTAATATAGTCTGTTTATTGCTGAAGGAGTTGTGGTATAATATACGTCTGTTTGCTATATTGGGGTAGGTAGAGGCTAAACTTTTTCATTTGCTACGTTCCTGATATATTCTTTTTGACATTTTACGACTAAATTATTATTGCTGTATTGCATCATCATAGCCCCTATCTGATGCGAAGTGGTTACCTATGGAATGTGTATATCCTAACTCATAAATAAACCTAATATCTGCTTGCTTGATTCAGCATTTTTTTTTGTTTATAAATAAATAATAAACATTGTTGGATGTGCTCAAGCTGTTTTAATTTAGAGAGAAAACTTCAACGCATTTGATTTTTCCAGACGAATTAGAATTCCAATGCGTTGGATGCTCTCTGGAATCTGAAATCTCTCCGGAACGCTAAAACGTTGAAGTTTTTTTATATTCCTGCTGAAAAAGAATGAAGTATTAGCCATTAGGTCACGTGAAGCGCCGACCAATTTTATTATTTTTTCACCCTAAACACATATAATCTTAACTTGGGTGCGAGACTTCATCAAATTATGGCGTTAACCTGTACTAACTCGTATTGTAATATGTTCACTAGATTGTAAATATTGGAATATATGAATTTTGAATTTGAATTTTACTAACGTTGTCTACTGTGTTTACTAACTTGTGGTCGGTTTGAGTCGACATAACTACCCCCGCTTGCTCGTGTAAGGGGCATTCGAGGGAATGTCCAATGTCCTTATGCGCCGGAGCATCTACCGTGCTCTTCGAGGCACGAAAACACCCACACCAATGCAAATCGACGTATTCATGCATACAAATAATTGAACTGAGCGGAATGCAATATGCCTATGCATAGTTGTGACGTCATCAACACTACATCAGCATATTATTATGTTAGCTAATATCTGCGGCTATCTCGGTAGCCTGGAACAGACGACGCGTGTCCGGTGCCCAATTACAGCCATCCGACTGATTTGCTGGCGCACTAATTGTGTCCGAGGGAACATTCCTTCTGTTCAACATTATTATTGGTTTATGACGTAACTATCGTTCGCTTGCGACTCACTTGATTGAGTTCTTATTTTTATATGCTTCGGTTGCGTGTCTCTGAGGGGTAGGCAGAGTTGCAGCTCATTTTAATGAACTAAATGTGAAATATATACGTGTTTCCCTCTTCCTACAGTCCCGGGTCCTTTAAGCGTGACGTGAAAAAGTATCTGATGAGGCCGTCAAGCTGAGTGCCACCATTGTAACATGGTACGTGTCTGTAATGGTGACCCTTTTCCCCCGAGACTTTGCCTTCAGCTTACCATTAGGCGAGGCGAAGTCAAATTAACGTGTTGTATATAAAAAAAAGGATAGAAAGTATATGATTGACGGTGATACGGATTATAGTCTGTAATAACGTATAGGTTCCTTTTTATCCCTGGAATAGGTTCGCATAGGTTGCGGTAAAGGTATTATAGGACCGAATGCGAGCGAAGTCGCAGGCAATAGCTAGTCGAAACATATTTTATTTATTGCGTGCCTGATCCCATCGCCTTTGCCTTAAATTTTGTACCCATTAGTTTCAATAGCTATGATTAATATTTTATTACTGAAACTTTCCTACTATGTTCAATAAAAAAGTTCTAGCGTATTCCATCAAATAATAGTGTACGATATTAACAGAATGTTTGGTACGATAATATCAGGTCGTTGAGCTGTTTAAGCCGGAGAATTACCCTTTGTACATCATAGTGATTTGGGAAAATGGCGCAGGTCTTACTTCCTAAACCACTTTAAAACAAATAATTTGATTTGATGTGTGGTGTGGCGGCTGAGTAATCGACTGCTTAGTCAAAGATTGCAGGATCAATTCCTGCATTTCCTGCTCAGTGTAAATATTTCTATCCGAATTATATGAAGATGAGAAAAACAGTCTCTCTACAGGTCATCAGATCGTCAGTTTGTGATTTTAACATGCTCTTTTACTATCTTGCTGCTGCAAGTGTCAATGCGCAGGAGACAGCTCTATATCGCGAGCGGTATACCACCACCAATGACCTGCGTCCAAAATCACGTTATACTCGTCATTCATTGCTTGATTTATCAAGACGAATTTATATCAGTGTGGTCCACTAAGGGAGACCACACACCCAAGCAGATACCTACAATTGCGCAGCGAATGCTTCTTGGCATTGGCATTTTTTCGTCAATTTGTTGTGCGCGCAGCAAATGCTACTTTGGTGTGTAGCCTCCCTAAACATTTGTTGCTGTTATTATAACTTCACAGAGGTGTATGGGGGCTCACCTAGATCTTGAGCCCCAAGCCAACCTCACCTGCAAGCTGGTGCACCTGCTGAACAACGGACGAGGCTCTGGCGCTGGCTTTCCCCTCGGGGTTGGGGGGTCGGACGGCAGTCGCCCCCGGAAAAGCCAAAATTGCCAAATTTAAAATAAATGGCTCGTAAAGAAAAAAGGAATCGCAATGAGGGTAGGGCGCCGCCGCAAAACGGCGCGCATGAGGGTCGCCCGCCTCGTGTCGCAAGTGGGCAAGGGCTACCGTGCCTGAGCCGGGCACGGCTAAAGATGTTAGGCCAACTTTGTGATTCCCGGAAACTCCGCTTCGCAACGTGGAACATCGGCACGTTGACCGGTCGCACGAGGGAGTTGGCTGACGTACTCTGCAGGCGGAGAGTGGCCGTGGCGTTCCTGCAGGAGACTCGGTGGGGTGGCGATAGCACCATGCACATTGGGGACGGCTACCAGCTGATGTACACAGGTGCACCTGACGGGCAGGCCGGGGTGGGCGTGGTGCTCTCCCGGGCGTTGCAGGATGACATCTTGGAGGTGAAGAGCTATAGCGCCCGACTTATGGTTGTGAGGGTGCTTATCGATGGGATTATAACCCACCTGATAAGTGCTTACGCTCCACAGGCTGGGCGTGGCGAAGCCGAAAAGATCTTGTTCTGGGACCAACTCGGGGGAGTGCTTCGTGACGTCCCGCTGTCGCAGGAGATTGTCTTGGGCGGTGACCTGAACGGTCACGTGGGTGACGGATGTGAGGAGTTTGGGCGTGTCCACGGCGGTTTTGGATACGGTAGTCGCAACCCAGAGGGTGAGCACATCCTTAGAACGTGTGCGACTGCCGACCTGGCCATCGTGAACACGTACTTCAAAAAGAAATCCGAACATCTTGTCACCTACAAGAGCGGGGGGCGCTTAACCCAGGTTGATTTCCTGCTCACTAGGAGGCACAGCATCAGCAGGGTGGCCAACTGCAAGGTTATACCCGGGGAGAGTCTCACTAGCCAACACCGTCTCCTTGTCATGGACCTCCGCGTGAAACCCAAAGACAAACGTGCCGAGCGTGCCCAACGCAAAATCAGGTGGTGGCTGCTTGATGAAGCTAAGTCCCAAAGTTTCGTCTCAGCCATCGGTGACAAGTGCGCCGATGCTGTAGACGAACCAGTACAGGTTTCTTGGGACAGGATTCGGGCAGCTATTCTTGAGGCGGGGAGGGTGGTGCTCGGCATGTCTAAGGGTGGACGCAAGTGTGACAAGGACACCTGGTGGTGGAACGACACAGTCCAGAGAGAGATCAGGGTGAAGAAAGCCCTCTTTAAAAAGTGGCAAGCGTCCAAATCTTCCGACGACCGCGATGCGTACAAAGATGCAAAACGCGCCACCAGGAGAGCCGTAGCCAGGGCCAAACGAGACCACTTGCAACCTCTATATACCAAGTTGGAATCGTCTGAGGGGCAAAAGCTCATATATAAGTTGGCGCGTTCCAGGGCCAAAGCGGCGCAGGGTCTATCCAAGTGCCGCTGCATTAAAGACCCTGGGGGCAATTTGTTGTACGAGAAAGTCGCGGTGAAGGAGAGATGGCGCTCATACTTCCACGAGCTGCTGAATAAGCAGCATAAAGAGGTGCAGCCACCAGACCTCCCTCCGAATCAAGGACTAGTGCCACCGATAACGCCTGTGGAAGTCCAGACTGCCATTCGCCGCATGAAGAACCGGAAAGCTGTCGGACCCGACGAAGTCCCCATCGAGGCTTGGAAGGCAATGGGCGCCCGTGGTGTGGGCATTCTAGCAAATCTTTATAACCGCGTACTCCTCACCGGCGAGATCCCGAGCCAGTGGAGGCTGAGCATCATCACGCCAGTCTTCAAAGGCAAGGGATCGGTGCAGGAGTGTGGTAGTTACCGCGGTATAAAGATAATGTCCCACACCATGAAGCTCTATGAGCGGATAATCGACTCCCGGATCCGACAGGAAAGTACACTCTCGGAGTGCCAGTACGGGTTCCGTCCCGGGCACGGGACCATGGACCCAGTGTTCGCCCTAAGGGTTGTGGCGGGGAAATACAGGGCGAAGAACACGCCCCTGCACTGCCTATTCTTAGACATGCAGAAGGCCTTCGACTGTGTTCCTCGCGAGGTGATCTGGTGGGCACTGCGGGCCAAGGGTGTCCCAGAGACTTACATTGACACCATCCGAGACATGTACTACGATTCCGGTTCCGTGGTTCGGACTGCTGTTGGCGACTCGAAAGCCTTCCCCATCACCGTCGGGGTACACCAAGGATCCGTCCTTAGTCCTTACCTGTTCAGCGTGGTATTAGATGTTTTGTCGGACAGCATTAGAAACTCACATGAGCAGCCTCCGTGGTTGCTCATGTATGCTGATGATATTGCGCTCATGGACGCGGACAGGAGCAGATTGGTGCGACGCGTGAAAGGATGGAAAGAAGCGCTTGAGAACGGCGGTCTGAAGCTAAATGTAGCGAAGACAGAATACTTAGCGTTAAACTCCACAGATCCCACACCCGTCCGCATAGGCGATGATTTGGTCGAGCGCACGGACCAGGTTAAGTACCTGGGATCTGTACTTCATGTGACCGGTGAGATCGACCACGACGTCAAGGCACGCATTGCTGCCGCGTGGGCCAAGTGGCGAGAAATGACTGGCGTGACCTGTGATCCTAAAATGCCAGTCAGGTTGAAGGGGCAGGTCTATAAGACGATCATTAGGCCTGTTCTCTTGTATGGTTGTGAGGCGTGGCCGCTGCTCGAGCGACACAAGCAAGAGCTGCGTGTCACGGAGATGAAAATGTTGCGGTGGATGTGCGGCGTTACGCGTAAAGATCGCGTACGGAACTCTCGCATCCGCGGCAGCCTCCATGTCCGTGACATCGCGGATAAAATGCAAGAGAGCCGCCTTCGCTGGTGCGGCCACGTCTTGCGGCAACCGCCAGGCTACGTGGGGAACAAATGCCTGGCAATGGTACCCCCGCCGGGTCCAGGTAAAAGGGGTAGGCCAAAGAAGTCCTGGCTTGACGTCGTGGAGGGTGATATGCGTGCAAATGGTCTCACTACCATGGACGCCCAAGATCGTGCGAAGTGGAGGAGGAAGAGCCGGAAGGCGGACCCTGAGCTTCGAGGTCATCTTGGCCACGGATGCAATCAGGAGAATACGTCTATATGCAGATGATGATTATAACTTCACAGACACCTCTACTATAAATATTTTTCAAGCCATGAAGTGGCGTGGGAAGGCCGCCACTATCAGACACGTGGCGATCGATGCGCGTTATCTGGGGCTTACTCAGCTAATCTATTTGTGGACTTTCTCGACTCACTTTGCTTCGTAAGTAGCAGGACGTTGCTACATGAGCTTCTGTTAGCAAAAACGCACTCGATGAACGCTTGTAATACGCTTAAGGACAGGCTACGCGAAACAGCGCTCGAACCCGAAGGAAATCATGACAGAAAACGTATGATATTAGCGATGAACTGGAGTCGGCTTGAAAGTCAAAGAGTTCTTGAAGGGGCCGAAATAACTTATTTGATGATAAATTTAGTAATTAATCCAAAAAAAGACTCCAAAGTTATTGAAAAACGCGTAAAACTGTGTCATTTGCCTGGCACAGTTTTCGTGTGAAGTTATAATTTTCTTAAGAAATAAATATGTATATAAGTAGATAAAGAGCTATACTTGCCGCTGAACACATTTTATTAATTGTAAATAACTGTTATGATGTCGCATATCAATAAAAATAACTATGTGTGCAAATTTCCCATACAATTTTGCAGCGATCTGTGTAGATTCCTTCGCACGTCAGTCGCCCACGGGCTTTCGGAGAGAGAGCACGTCTCTTTGATGCGTGATGACAGTTCACACATACACAATAGGCATACCAACAAAAATGTGAAGTCAAAAGTGGCGACACTGTCTTCTCAGTGTTGTCAAATTTATTTAGATGTTCAATAAAATAGTATGCATTTGACAGTGACAAACGTAGTTCCGATTTTGGCCGTTTCACGAATTCGTTGGTACATTTATAACATAGTGGTTCGATTTAGTGTCTAACCACAAACGCCTAAAATGTCAAACTAAAAAGTTGGGGATATACTAATCCAAAATATTTTTTTAGAGACAATATTTTTGGGTCCTGTTGTAAGGAAATTATCTTCTTCCTCCTAGCGTTAATTCTCAGTCGCATCCGAAGCTTTTTCAGCTCGGAGTCTGGGGTCCGCTTTACCAGTTTTAGCTACGGATTTGGCTAGACCTCGATATTTTCTGTGAAGCGATTGCCATCTGACCTCCACATCCCAATGGTAACATTAGGCGATATTGAAGCTTTGCAGCTAGACTGTTGTTTTTTTGGATTTTTTAGGGCGCCAAAGCGCCAACTACCCGTAACGACTGCACTAGATGTTCTTATGGCAACCGGGACCGACGGCTTAACGTGCTCTCCGAGGCACGACCAGACCAATGCAAATACCCATATTTCATGAACACAAATATTTGCACTGAGCGGGGATCGAACCCGCGCCTCCTGCGCAGCGGCCACGTTCACTACCGCTACGCCACGGAGGCTGTCAGTTGTTGTAAGGAAATTATATTAGACAATAAGTTCGTAGTCATACATGTATATGTATTTTATAAACATAAGTTCCTAAAATACATGTATCATGAAGTAGCTGTTTCTGTACATTTTAGAAATTAATAAAGAAAACTTAAGTAAGTACTTGGGTTATATTGTGCGTGTTCGTCGTAAGTTCGTGGTCTATATATTATGTTACACATACCGGCTCAATATGATTTCTCAAAAAGGTTGCTCAAAAAGGTTGGACCAAACAGTTTGGTATATACCTAGCTAAAATACGTTTTGTGGATACTTTCTTTTTATTCTTGTTATATCTTTTTTTTTTCTTTTTTCACGACTACTAACGGGCCATGGCTGCTTTAGGCAACGCTTACACCAGCTAAGCTTGCGAGTCTGCAGCATGCCCATGTAGGGAATTCGACCAGGAAAGCCGTGATTACGCACTCTGGGACTGTAAGTTGTACTACACTGACAAGGAAGTAGGTCCTGCCCCCCTAGACAAGTGGCAATTCGTTGCTCTGCGTATGATGGAATAGGTATGATGGAAGGAGAATGACAAATGTATAGGATTTGACGTTTTTGACTTTCGTTGACGCCTGTCATATACGTCAAATCCCATACATTTGGCATTCTATTCCATCATACGCCGAGCAACGAATTTCTAATTGTCTAGAGGGGCTGGACGCAATACATGCGATCGAGCGGAATGTAGAGGGCCCGCTATGGCATAGTGACTTGGTAAATTGTAGGGATGCCTTTTTACCCGACTGCGTCAGCGAGGGTAATGTATTTATGTATGTAGTTTTCTTTGTTTGCCAATCATAAACCGAAAGAAATGTAATGGGTACCGTACCGCCTGCTATTAAGCTTGTTTCGATCTTTTGGACAGCAGTCAGGTTTTTTATTTTTTAATAATCAATTTTATTTTAACCTTTTTAGTTAAGATATGACATCTATATACTTTTGTAATCTCCTTTTTCTCTTCATTTTGATACCCTACTCGATAAATTTGAATTAAAATGTTTTCTGTCAACACATAATATATTTTACAACACACCTGCTCATAAAAGTGCTATTATTTTACCGCAATTAGGCAAGTAAGTTATAGACATACAAGTGAGTTATAAATTCTTTTTAAAATTTTATAGGAAGTGTCTATGTTCTTAAAAGAGTTTTGATACAAAAAAGAACGTGTTTAATAGTACGAATAAATTAATACGCCTATTGTATGGTCATTTGATGCATTATCGTATTTAAATAAATAATTTCTACTTGTAATACTTGTATATTAAACAAAATTTTCACTCAAACTTAACTTTTTTTTTTCTCTAAGTATAGAAAAAAAAAACAGAGTAAAAAAAGTAACATTCAAGCCTCATTTTCTTTTTAAATATGGCCAACCACCATTGTTAAATGCGCGCGCATAGGAAAACGAATTAATTTGTAGTATTGTTTATTTAGTATTTGTAGTATTATTTTATTCGCAAGTGTGTTGTAAAAGTCGTATGGCGTTTACCGTTCTCGGCACTCTTAAGACCCTCGCCTACAGCTCGGGTCTCAATAGCGCCTCGGCGGTAATCACCAACTTTGCTCACTTGTACCATAATGTACTATTAGCATCAAAAATCTACCGTATAGTTTTGATGGAATTTTATGTAGGTACCCTATAACACTCGGGAGATGAATACCTTTCATTTGAGACCCCATTCATTGAAATCCGTCTAGGGATTAGGCCTGTAAAGGGGAACAAAGAAAACTACATACATACATATATACGCGCGAAACACATTACCCTCGCTGGCGCAGTCGGGTAAAAACTAATACCCGACTACTGAAAAATTACGCTAATATTAAACAAGAAAATATCTAAGTAGTAGTAGTCTTTAGGGATACTTCGAGCCCTAAAAAGTCCAACAACTGGTTTAGTTGCAATGCTTCTATATCGCCCAATATCGCTATTGGGTTGTGGAGGTCAGATGACAGTCGCTTTGCGAAAGTTTTGGATTACGTTAATTAAGAAGGAGAAGAACACAACCCTAAAAGAAAAACAGGTTTTTACGGGACTTTGTTTCCGTTCTTGTCACAGAATTCAACAAAAAAAAAACTTACTCCTATACCTATTTAATTTTGTCTTCTGAAATAAATCTGTTCTTTAAATCAGTTTAATTTTCGTTTTTTTAAGCCTGGTTTTATTTTTTTAATATACCTACTATGAATTGTAAAATATTGTAAGATAATACATAAGATATAAAATATAAGTTGTATGTTTTAATTGACCCCAACATACCCTATATCTCAACTTTGATTGAAAAACTCTTGGCTTTATCAGTTGGAGTAAAGTCTATAACCTAAAGCCTAAATCTGCCTTTTATTATTACATATAATAATTGAAACATTAGCTTTCTTTGATTGACATTAGAAACTTTGACTGACTCCTACCTGAGCACATGTTGCTGAATTAGTGGAACATAACAGTGGAACGAACAGTCCGAAATCGAAGTAAAGACGTCTGATAGGAATGTTTGTTTGTTTGTTGAACGACTCTATAGTTCGGGAACATTACGCAACAAGTGCGATGTTTCCAGTTCAAAGAAAACAAAGTCTCGCGTTGATAATTGTCGTTGTTGGGCAACATTATGCAACAGTTTTGCACAATATCGCCATAAAATGTGATGTCTCGGAGTGGCTTAAAAATACCTTCAAGGCAATAGCTGTTTATGGCAATGTTTTGCTCATGATAAAAGAGTATAAAAGTAAGGTAGGACAATTTAGTTCTTTAAGAAACTATTTATTTTTTTTATAATAAATATAAATAAATATTGTAGGACATTCTACACAACGCTATCTAGACCCAAAGTAAGCATAGCTTAACTAGCTTGTGTTATGGGTTCTAGAATGCGGATAAACATACTTAGATACATTTTTTTTTTGTAAATACATACATATTATACATGGAAACACTCAGACCAATGCAAATATTCATATTTCATGCACACAAATATTTGCACTGAGCGGGGATCGAACCCGCGCCTCCTGCGTAGCGGCCGCGTTCACTACCGCTACGCCACAGAGGCAGTCGTATTATTATTTAGAGTATGAGATATTCATCATCTCTCTACTATGATAATTATAGTCTTTCTACGCGGTGGGCATTTTTATTTTACGAATATTTTTAATATTTATATCAATATTTAGGTGTAGGTATGTTACCAACCTTATTTTGTTCAATATCTCAAATTTTTGTAAAAAATTCAAACAACGTCATGTCATGATGCCAAAACAAAAGACATGCCAATGACGTCATGCACGAAATGAAAGGGATGAATATACAAGCAAGAAAAGGAAAAGAAATATAATTTGACAGACGAAATTCGTCTCAATAAATCGTATTACTGAAAATGCACTCTAATCATAAGTAATAAAATAGCTTTTTCAGTATTCGTAAGACAATTTTCTACATTATGTTGACTTGCAAAAAGCATCTTGCAGCCCACTGTGCACCTCGGCGATGTGTGCGTGCACGTTTGCGTCTTATTTTGACAGATTTTGAGTCGTGCGCTCGGCGTAGCCGGCCCTTAAGTGTCATGGTTTTATTGGTTATGGCCAGTGTTGTTCAGAAATGAAGATGAAAACGTCACTGGGATACTTTTTTAAACACATTTTGGCGGAAAACCCCCCTTTTAATGTTTTTAAATTTAGGATCTTCACCAAGTATTTTTTTTTATACTACCCAGGTGGCAGACAAGCACACGGCCCACCTGATGGAAAGTGGTTACCGTGGCCTATGGACGCGTGTCACACCAGGTGCGTCACACTCGTGCTGCCGACCCTGAAGAAACCTTCTTCTAAATGCGATTTTTAGCCTCATATCACTCATTACGTATAATCGACACAACTGTTTAGTAGTTCCGAGATAAAAATAGTGTAGTGAGTAGGGTAGACAGAGCTCCTTGGACAGTTTTTGTGGTGTCAGAGAGAAGACCAAAGGCTAGTCCTGCTTTGTCTTTTGCACTGACGGCATAGAAACTCTCTGTCACAGGGTCACCAACACGAGTCTGATTCCCCTGTTGTTGAACACGACCTTGGGCCACGATAACTACATTCTATCAGGTAGACCGTGTGCTTGTCTGCCACCTTAGTGGTATAAAAAAATGTCATACATATCTACAGGTAAAACATATTACTCTTCTTTTTTCGCTTCATCTTAGTCGGGTAAGAGGAAAACGAGTGAAGTTAAGTATCCAACGCTCTCAGGAACCTTAAAGTCGATCCATCATCTTAATGTTCCGCTACAAACACACAACATTCTTCAATATGTTGAGAATTCTCCGACCCACTGATGTGTTTATTATCTTAAGCGGAAAATTTATAAGTGATCACTTAGTGAACTTTGTGATCAGTGATCTTGAAATAATTTGTATGTTAATTTTTCCTCTATTAAAGATGATTCTTTTATAGTTTATTCTCTTTATCTTTGAACATGAGAAGTCTCAAACATCTCATGCCCCTATAAGGTTGATTAAACAAAGCGTGTTGATTGTAACAAGTTCTTCAACATTTATCTTTTTCTTTGTTTCAATCTGAAACTTTTGTAGGCGTTTTATTTGAAAGCAGCAAATGTGGGAGTCTTGACAGAGCTTAAAATCTTCTAACAATTTAGAGTGAACACACAGTGTAACCCTTTATGAGACAGATAATAATGAATTGAAACTGCATTTAAATTGAAATGAAAGCCATCAGGCATCAGGAGCTTTTGATCAAATATTTTATCAATAATTCTGGATGGTTTTAAATAAAGAGCGATCTAGATGACATGACGATAGAATATTAAAAAATAAAGATATAAATGGCACGTACTTCTCAAATTGATAAAGTACGTTTAAAATGAAAAGTAATATAGATAACATTTGTTACTGGAATTGAAAAGTTTTCAATAAAGAAAGGTGTAGATGATATCTATTTGTCGAATCCAGAATGAAATTTTTAGATAAAAACCCAATATTACAGACAAAACTACTGATCGATTCAAAATACTTTTGACTAAATGGGCAGTTGTTTTGTCTGAAAATATTCGGTTTAATTCGCCATACTTGACTCTGGTTTGGATCCAAAAACACTGTCTCGATGCTGTTATTCGTGATTCGAACCTCGAGTGGAGTACTTTTGGAACCTACTGTCAACCACTCGAGCATCGGTCATTCGAAACAGAGTGAGTCAATCAATTGACTCACTTTGTTTCGCTTAGAATCTATTGAAATTTCTTCGTATTGGGTTACTTGTCTATCTGGGTGTAAATATGTAAATACATAAAATTTATATTTTATTATGTAACCGAAAGTAATCGCGAGAATCTTAACATATCTAAAAATAAATTCACTCCAAAATCTACATCATAATTTTTATTCGTTAAAAGTTAAATTGGACGAAGTTTCCACCACTGATATGGTTTCAAACTCGCAAACTTGTGGCCGAACCAGTGATAGCGTAAAACGGTATCTGAGTTCAAAGGGTTTCAGTTCCAAAGTTAGTACTGAGACAAATAGGCCGACAAGTTTGCACAGCTCTCCGTTACGAATAGACTTAGAGCCTGAGGACGCCAGACCTGCGTCATTTTATAAAAGCTGAAGGTTTGTCAGCGCAGGCTCCCAACACAGCTAAGATGGCCAATTATGAAGTTTAGCAAAGATGTGGCGATACCACATGTACCCAGTGCCATCTAGCGACAGCAAGCCGAACTACTACGTTACTACGAATTCTACATCGCGAAAGTGACTTTGGCAGATGTGATCTTACTAATTAAAAAAAAAAAGTATGTAAATTTTATTTTTCTTTCTTCTGGAGTAACTATGAGCAGGTTCTCCCTCTGCTGCCTGCTTGTCCTTAAATTTTGGTACACGCTGTATGAAAGGCTAATTGATTGTATGAAAATTAGCTTAAAAATAAAACATATAATTTCTTGAAAATTAAAGGTTTCTAGCAAGGGGTTACCACGATATTAAATTGTCTGGCTGTGAATGACGTGATTTCTAATAATATGTTGAAGGTTGAATACCTAAAAATCACACTAAATTTTTTTTCACAACTTTAGTACCATATATCTGCCAAAGCCACTATGATCCAATCTTCATAATTGGCTATCGTTCTTACCTGTGTTAGGAGCATGCGCTGACAAACTTTCAGATTTTATAAAATGACGAAAGTCTGGCGTTCACGGGCTCTTAGACCAAAATACTTTGTTGTGTCGAAACGTGCCGACTGCGCCCGAAACATCGCGAGCGATCCAACGCGACTGCTCATTGTAATCTCCCTTTGTTCCGGTCATTGAGAGGGTTCTCATTGTGGAAAATTAGTCAACATTCCTACTGGTTCGGACACAATTGCCCAATTACATTTTTTGCGCTTGAATTTATTTTTGATGAATTGTTTTTTTTTTCTCCAAGTTTGAAGGAACAGATATGGCTTCTGCATGAAATTGGTCTTTTGTGTTTGGGGTAAATTTATTTTTTATAATTGCGACGTTAGCAATTTATTTTTAAACTAGCTGTTGCCTGCGGCTACGCCCGCTTGGATGTCGGTTATCGTAACCAAACATAGCCTATGTCCTTTCCCAAGGTCTAACCTATCTCGATACCAAATTTCATCAAAATAGGTTCAGTGGTTGGAGCGTGAACAGATGGACACCGGACAGACAGATAGACAGAGTTACTTTCGCATTTATGATATTAGTATGGAAGTTGGTGATTATATTTTTATGTAGTTCCTCTTAATATGAACGAGCCAATAATTACGTCATCTATCTATCTATACCGGCTATTGGTAAAGCTGAAGAGTTTGTTTGTTTGCATACTTAGTGGTTAACGAGTCAACTTTATGATCGGAGAGGTCCCTATGTCGAATCTTGGCTAATGTAACAAGTACTACATTATACAGGAATAATGTATTTCGGTTACTACAAGTATTCTTTTTAAAAAAGAAATGGCGACATAATATATGTTTATAATAACACAAAACATAACGAAAGCTAATCCTATCTATGTATGTTAATGTAATATGTATTTGTATGGCAGCTCCTCAAGTATTGACAGAGCAGACCAATGAGGTGTCAACCGTACCGTGTGATGATATGTGTCACAAGTTGACATCTCATTAAATCCCCCAAGATATACATTTTTTTTATAACTTATATTGAGTTTGATTTCGGTCAGACTTCCTTACAATACGTCAGGGTAGAGAACGGAAAGAACTTTTGCAGGTGGTAGAAAACGGAAAAATTATTATCCTTTGGTTGAGAACGGAATTTAAAAAATAAAAAAAAACGGTCTAGTTATAGTCTATGCACTTTAGAAAAAATTCACAATAAAGAAAAAAATATGTAACATTTCAATTTGGAACCTTCGTTTTATAAATATTCATTGTGTTTACAATTTTCGCGCCAATCTTTGTGAAATAATCGTGTTATTAAAATCGCTTGGAGTGGGATGATAAAGAGGACAGGATCGCTTTGATAGCATTACACAAAGTTGGCATGAAGCTAAATTAAATTTTAAAAACTCCACCCGCTTGTTATTAGTCGAATGTTTGTGTGCTATTAATAGGTAAAACGAATCCCCTCTTTAATTCAATTTTTTGGTATGGCAAGCTATGCCGAAGTTCTCAACCAATTTTACCAATAACAGACGTGCGAAAATCCCTTCTTTGTGAGAACAATTGATACTTGCACGTATAAAACTGTCTGATAAATGTTTCTCAAAATTGTACAGGTCTGAAAAAATAATATTTTGAAATAAAAACCTGTCTATAATTTAAAGCTTTAATGTTGAAATATACATAATAGCACGCAACAGTTTCGGCATAGCGACATTCGACCAATGAAATCTTTGAAATAAGCATTGGTGACCAGGATAGCACATGACCAAAACGTCACAGTCAATCAGAATAAGGCTGCTTTTCCATCGGAGATGTGCTATGTAGCTATGCCACGAAGATGTAAAAGCTAACGCGGTGTCCTGCGTGAGCGACGAATACGACGCGACGCGACGCTGCGAACGCGACGAACGCGATCAAATCAACGGCCTACCCTACTTGCGTCCTATGTGACACTCTGCGACGAGACGCGACGCAACGCGTACTTGTTTTGAGCGCGACCAGACGCGACACTGCGAACTCGAGCAATATTGTACTGTACTTCTTCATGATTCGCGAAGTTATGACCAAAATCACGTAGGACATTTGTCGCGTGTAGCATCGCGTCGCATTACGTCGCATCGTATTGCGTCGCGTCGCGTCGTATTCGTCGCTCACGCAGGACACCGCGTAAGCTACGAAACTATGTGATCGTTTCCACTGTGCTATGCTATGTACTATGTAGCGTAGCGAGTAATATGTGCTATGAAACTTCCTACAAATATTCAAAATTCGAATCTATTTTTACAGATAGATCTAGTTTTTTAAAATAAGTTCTCTGCAGAGTGTTTCTCATTCCATCATAACAATACATATTACACAAAATCTGGTCAGAGTTAACATAATCACTGTATTTATTCTGTTATAAAATTGTGTACCTATGTAACATTTTGCAGTAATAAATATTTTTCATTTTCAATTTTTCATTTTCATTCTCCATTCATAGCACGCATCTTTCTATATAGAAACATAGCTTAGCTGAACCCCTTTCCACCAGTGCTATGTGGACCAATGAATATGATTGGTGGATATCAAACGCATCTCAGGTAGATATGCAGCGTTATTGTAATGAAATCCGAAAAATAAAATTCCGAATATATAGAAAACCTCATCCTTTTTTGATGTTGTCGGTCCAAATATTTCGTATTTGAGTGCTCATAAACTTGATCAGCGAAACGTTTAAACATTCACAAAGAAAACGTTTGAATATAGATGGCTCTGTCCAATTTAATATTGAGTTGGAAATGCGAATCCTTTGGGGGCTGCTCCGGCGCGATGCAAATAAACTATTGTAATTGCACCTGAAAATGTAAATGTATGACGAATAATAATGCCTCTTGGCGCTGCAGGGGTATTGGAATGACTCTTGATATACGAATACCATTACTTTTTATAAGGTATGATTCCGAAGCCGACTGCATACGACAACTGCCGACGCATGCAGTAGATACAGCGTACCCATTACTTGTTTAACTCTGACACGGATAAAGCTGACCATTGAGAAGCTTCAATGAACTACGCGCATCTCCTGCGTGCGTCGGCAGTTGTCGTATGCGGTTGTCTATGGAATAATATCTTAACTATCGTTTATACATACACTAGCTGACCCGGCGAACTTCGTACCGCCATATTTTCCGCCCGCGTGGTATTATCTCTAAATTTATCAGTGTTTCTCTACAATATTATGCATGTATTATACATATAAACCTTCCTCTTAAATCAGTCTATCTATTAAAAAAACCGCTTCAGAATCCGTTGCGTAGTTTTGAAGATTTAAGCATGCATAGGGACGGACAGACAGCGACAGCGACAGCGACAGATATACTCACGCCTGTAAATCCCCGAAGGGGTAGGCAGAAGTGTATTAATACCCACATTTCGCCAACTATGATTTTTGTTCCCACGTACCTAATAGGGGGCGAGCCTATCGCCGTCCAGCGGGCACTTAGTCATGGGCTGTATGTTTACTGTCGGATGGAGAACAGCATCACTTAGTCGCTTTCTACGACACCCACAGGAAGAGATGGGGTGACCATAGTCTACTCTACCGGGAACCAACCAGACGCGGTAAGCTTGAAGTTTTGGGGGGGGGGAGGGGGGGTCACTTCGGAAATTCCTTAAGAAATTTAACCCCCCCCTCCCCTCGTACTGGGACTTTTCAATATGAGTGCATGGTTTGGGGGGGGGGGACATGTCCTCTGAGACCCCCCCCCCCCGGACCGCGCCTGGAACCAACACGACTATCATACATACAGTCTCTTTCCTAAGGAAGTAGGCAGAGCGCATGTGTTTGCTGTGTACTGGCAGGTAGCGCATGTATCCTCTCGCGTCGATTCTGGCATAGTACGTCTTTCGCTTCTTGTACCTTCTTAATGGTTTTCAAACATGGCACTTTACTGGGTACTCTTGACATGGACTTCTCTTAAAATATACTATAAAAATGATAAGCGTTTGTTTACTATGGTACCATTAGACAGTACCTTTGATGGTACCAGTGGCAAAAGGTGAAAATTTTCAAAAGGAAGCAAGTGAAAATAATCTTACCTCTTTATAGAACTATCATAGGTATAACTAGCCTTCCGCCCGCGGCTCCGCCAGCGTGCATCTCGGTTAACGCGACCTTTGTTCATATCTCCGGTTCTACTCAACCGATTGCGATCAAACAAACGTAAGATTTTAAGTCTGACCAAGCCCTTTCTAACAATAAAAATATTTTCGTGTTCAGTATCGTTAACATAACATAACCCAAGTATTTTTTTAAATATCTCCAATGTACCGACACGACCACTTTACAATTATAAAATAGTATAGATTAATTTAATCATGTCTACCACGACTTCCCTATGCAGAGTAAGCCGGCAGGAATCGGTTTATAGGGACCCCCTCGCCACTGAATGGTACTATGGTAGTTTTTTATTTGCCGAGGTACCATTACGTCGATGGCACAAGGAATCAAGTATATTGTTCATATCATGGTGACCAGTTTCTATCTCTGTATCTAAAGTTGATGATCGGATGTGTGTCGACTAATTTTAGCTGCACAGGGTATGATGTAATTCACAAATTCGAAATATACGTCTACTTCGTCACGCCCACGCGTTTAAAATTAAACGCATGACACATGACTGATGATAAGGCATTGATAACGCATTGTTTTTGCGCGTCACTAATTATGTTATTACGTCACTTCGCGTCTGATTGTACGCTAGGATTGAAGTTAAGCAAATATTGCACTATTTATAGAACCTATTACTGATGGCACTTGGTGAAACTAACACATTTTTTAATAGATCGAATGAACATTCGATCTATTAAAAAATGTTTTTCTTTACAGTACAGTAACCGGCACATAGAAATTTTTGAAAATGCCATGAGGTGAAACCGGTTTAGTAAATGAAATATTCGTGGTTTGAGAACGGAAACACTGCAAGCGGTTTAATTCTGTAACTTTTTTAATCACCGTCTGTCTTTTTACCACCATCTGTGGTATTGATATTGAAGTGTTTTTTTTCCTGTTTTAAAATTAATGGTATGAAGCCGGCTTTTGACTATGGGATGTAATATATATTACATCTTGAGATATATATTACATCCCGCGATTGCTGTTTACACTGTAAGATATATATTTGGGATAGTTCAGTAGCTTTACCATGAGTTGACACCAAAATTTGACAACTTCGTTACCCTATCGAACTGCGTACGCGAATCTGATTGGTTTGTGTAGAATGCATGCGCGAATTCCCTGACTTCTGATTGCTCAGTTTAAAATGACAACGTCATTTCGCATGCGCGATCAAACGTCGCCATTCAAACGGGCGAGACAGGGGGAGGCGTGGTGTCCGGGGACGTGAGGTAAAATATACACCTTCAAATATCGCTCGAAAAAATATTTATAGTTTGGGATGTAATATATATTATAGCGTAGTGTAAACGGTCTCGTACAAAATGTATGACGAGCGATATGTCAAGATGTAATATATATTACATTACATCCCATAGTCAAAAGCCACCTAAGGCGACTGCATACGACAAGTGTAGAGCGTACCGCGAAATAAACTTAAATATGTTAATTTTGTTTATTAGTTTGATTCATTGCGGCTTCTCAATGGTCCGTATCGAAAAACAAGTAATGTGTAATGGCG
This sequence comes from Eilema depressum, assembly GCA_914767945.1. Taxonomy (NCBI): domain Eukaryota; kingdom Metazoa; phylum Arthropoda; class Insecta; order Lepidoptera; family Erebidae; genus Eilema; species Eilema depressum. The sequence continues at coordinate 20,638,662 of OU612025.1, forward strand.
TTCTTACATATAGATTTTAGATTAGATATCACTTGGCTCGCCATTATTCGTGGGACTAAGAGCAACTTGTAATAATATGACCGTTAAGTAGGTATATCTTTGTAGATGCCTTAGGCCATCTTATTCAAAGTTCATTACGCTAGACGGGCCTGTGTGTACAAAGAAAAAATCTTTGTGCTTAAAACAAATATTAAAAGTATGTACAGACACGAGTCAATATTGAAGTACTTTCTCTACAAAAGTTTGAACAGCTCAGGTGAGAAACTTAAACTTATCCCTTCAATGTGTGCTTGTGAACTGTACAGAAAGACTAGACAATAATCCAAATAGGTATATTTATTCTGTCTTAGTAGCTACACTAGCTATCCACAGCTTGGCAGTACTTTTCGCAGATTTTTTTACTGAAGTGGGTAGTATCTTTATTCAGGTTTGAAGCTATTGGCGTGCGGTTTTATTCGGCTCGAATCCGGGGGTATTAGTGGGAATTTTGCGCTATATAATAAAATATTAGAAGCTAATTCTAGGCTACATTTTAACAAAGTTAGCGGTCTAGAGGTGAAATTAGCAGATGGAAATATGGGGGTCACTCCCGTGAAGGTAAAATTAAAAACAAATTAGCAAGTCGAAGTGCGGACCCTGAGCTCCAAAGTGCAAGCTCGGGATGCAATCGGGATTGGCACTCGACTGAAAAGAGATTCTTGTAGATATACCTCAATATGAACCAGAAAATGGCGATATTATTTTAATACATGAAATAATATTACGCTCAAGTTCAAATATAGAGCTATCTTTTTATAAATTCAAATAACTGGGATTATTACTAAGAAGCACGACGCTTTTATCCCAAATGAATTACATAATCTTAATAATACAGCCGAAATCTGGGCAAAATGAAATCACAAATGGTATCTTCCTAAAGTTCAATGTCAAGTCTGTTCATTAGATCATGTTATATTACACCACAGACTAAATAAGAGTATAAGGTACAAAAGGAACAATATACATATCAATCAACAAGAAACTCATTGCAGTCTAGATGAAAGGACACCTGCTAAACAAAAGACGAGGCTCTACCGGACGTTTTGCTTTCGGGATTGGGAGGTAATACGGCAATCGCTCCCGGAAAAGCCGGCACAACAATGAGCAGATCCAAAGCTCAACAAACAATAAGGCAGAGGGTTTTTACCTTTAGATACACTTTCCTTTTTGATACACTTTTAAAAAATCCCCGCTTTTGTTCCCTTTAGATACACTATCGTCTAGAACAAGGGTGCCCAACCCTAGGCACGCGGGCCACATAGTGGCCCGCGGACGAATTTCGGGTGGCACGCGCAAGCCACTGCGAGAGGAGCAAAAAAAAAGCTTGTACAAAAGCAATTGCATTAGTCGCAGTCGCAAATGCTATGCTATTTTTTCTTTTCACTCAAATCTATCGAGTATTCATCAAAATGATATTATCTCTTCATATCATAACTAAAAAGTTTAAAATAATTTTATTTTATTTTATTTTTATGATGTCGATTGTATTGATAGTTTGGTATTATAATAAACTTAATATTGTACTAGTGCACTTTGTTATTATACTAATTTTTGTAGTTACATTCCATATTATTGAGTTATAATTTATACGCGTAAAAATGTAGAGGGAAAAAAGGAAAATAGGAGCTGTCACTGGCGTGGAACGGATCCGGCGGCTGGGTCTGAGGTGACTCTGTACAAAACTGAGGCCATGTTCTCTCATAGGCCTCGGCGTGCACCACCGGAGGGATCCAACCTCACAGTGGGAGACACTCTCATCGCCATCAGGCCCCAGATGACATATCTGGGGCTCGTGTTCGACGGCCCAGATATCGGGGAGCGTCTCCGAAGTCTGGCTCCCAAATTAAGATGCACGGCTAACGCTCTGGCGTGGCTGCTGTTCAACATGAGGGAGCCAGAGCAGAGCAGGAGGCAGATGCTGCGGGAATCGTACGTTCCATTGCCCTATACGGGTGTCCCGTGTGAGCGGATGCCCTGAAGTCTAGGCACGTGCACCTACCGCGTGCACAGCAAGAGACGATGGCCATCAAGGCCATCAGGGGTTATGATCCTAGGTGTCATGGCCCTGAAGTCTAGGCACGATATCCTATGACGCGGCGAGTTTTCTTACCGGATCTCGGAGAGCGAGGCTATGGACAAACATGGCGAGTCACCGGCAATTAATCTTGACATCGCCAAAGCTTTTATAGAGTCTGCCACAAATCGCTTCTTTCCAAGCTACCAGCCTTTGGTTTGCCTCTCAGACAGTGCGACTGGGTGGTTAGCTTCCTGCAGGAGCGCCAACTTCGTAGTTCTTGCAGGTAAATGCTGGCGTGCCGCAGTGGTCTGTCTTATCACCCATTTTCTCTCTTCTACATATCAATGATATTCTGACCACCCGGCAGCATTCATTGCTATGCAGACGATAGCATCTTACACGGGAGTTATCATGGGCATACTGCGGCCGAGCAGTCTGATATATAGTCTGAGCGCGGGAAAAAAAGCAGCTTCTTGTCACTGAGCTCGCCCGGATCCTTAATCATATTTCCCAATAGGGCTCTGAGAACCTGGTCGAGTTCAATGCCAACAAGACACAGGCATGTGCATTTACAGCAAAGGTATCTTTTTTCCTTCCCTCTGTGGCGTGGGCACTGCCACTGCGGGACAATCTCAGTATTCTCGGTATGGATGCTCGCTGCCTACTGAACAACAAAAATTATATTGAGAGTATCATCAAAACAGCCTCGCCTTGGAGTCCTGAACAAAGTGAGATGTTTTAACACGCCGGAGCAGCGGTGTCTTCTGTCTCCTGCGTGGAATATGGCTCGCATCTCTGGGATGGCTTCGCAAAGTACTTACTTGATACACTCGACAGGTTCCAGTGTCGTGCGGTCTGCATTATTGGGAATCCTGAGATCACGAACACCCTCGAGCCTCTGCAGATGCGTAGAGTTGTGCATACTTGGCAGTATTTTAATTTTACCGTCTCTGCTATGGTGAATGTTCTAATGAGCTTTTCCAATTAATCTCACCCTATCCTTTCCTACACAGAACAACGCGTGCAGGACATAAATGTCACCCGCATACGGTGCAAAATATTCGGTGACTCCTTCCTCTGCCGAACCATTAACTCCTGGAATTCCTTACCAGTTTCCCTCTTCCTACAGTCCCGGATCCTTTGAGCGGGGCGAAAAAGCATCTAATGAGGCCGACAAGCTGAGTGCCACCATTGTAACACGATACTTACGTGTCTATAATGGTGACCCTCTTTTCCGAGACTGTATCCAGCTTACCAGCAGGCGAGGTGAAGTCCGTTATAAAAAAAGTTCTTTCGGTGCCATATCGTTACCGAAAAAAGGCGCGGGAACGGGGACACGAACCCGAGCCGTGAAGGGCACACCGTAGTAGCGGCGATAAGACCCATCATGGGGGAAAGCTAGAGAGGCCGCCATGTAGCCTCTCTAGCCACTCCTCCATCCTGCAGGTTATCACCGGGCACGGATGCTTCGGGGTTTTTCTGCGTCGGATCCGGTAAGAGCCAACCACCGAATGCCATCGTTATAACGCGGGAGACGCCGTCACCGTAGGAGTGAGAGTTCTCTCGCTTGCTATCTTGCTCACGGCAATAGTACGCTGCGCAAGCGCGTGGGCTGCCGCCCCTCCTTTTGTGAGCAAGTAATATTCCAAAAGGAGACGGCGGGGTAGGAACGGAGGGGATTCGCAGCCCGCACAGCCCGTGACGAGCGTAGGGGACGCGGGCGTCGGAGGTGCAGAACAGGCCTCTGTCCCTCATGAGCATGGGCCTGAGGGTGGTGACGGGTGGAGCCGCCTGCACCTCCCCATTCCCAGGGGCTAGATGGGGTTTGGGGATGCGATGGTCCCAATACCCGAAGAGAGCCGGCTCGAGGGAGATGGGCAAGAGATCAGCCAATTTCATTTTCCGAAACCTGGGGGGGGGGGGGGGGGGGTTGTGGATGTAGTAAAAAGATGTACTGGCCCGCCAAAAATGTCCAAATCGTAAGTTTGGCCCGACAGCTAAAAAGGTTGGGCACCCTTGGTCTAGAACATGCGAACACAGAGTATCAGGTTGCATTTGGAGTCTTAAGCAGTCGACACTACAAAATGGAAATAAATTGATAGCAACTCTCGCAAAGTTAAACTAGGTTTCGATCCTTGTCCTATACCGAATTATCGGAGTAAAAAGTATCGTAAGCCCTTGCTTTCGATATTTTTTATCCCGATTAATTTCGCAAACAAAAAAAAACCTTGACATTTTCAAACTTAAATCCGGATAAAAACGGGACTTGGTATATTCTTGTTTACCATATAGCCACAGCTTGTCTAATATATCTTGTCCTATAAAAATAGTATTTTACGTAACAAATTTGCTATACCAAAAATGACTAGACATTCTTCGATGTAATATCCATAAGAAAATACGATACAATATAAGGTAACTATGATAAGACACACACAAGGCCAGGCTGTACCTACATCGAATCAATATTGCAATTCGTGTCTAACAATAGCCCGCGAAGATGCAGAATTCGGTTCACGTCGAACCTACATACCTACAGTCTGTATAACTGTGTAACATTGACCCAGTTAGCAGCATCTGGCGAGATGGGACCAGATATGTGCGGCTTGAGAGGAGATATTATGATGGATCTGTGCAGCCGCAAGATAGCTCGCTCTGTTACTGACAACGAATATGCTTGCTGGATTGAATTATTGTGCGAATTCCAGATTTGGTTGAGAATTTCTTGTGGTATGCTGTATAATCGTACTAATATTATAAATGTGATTGAGGAAAATGGATGGATGTTTGTGACTCTGTCACGCAGAAACGGATAACTGATCAGCCCTAGACAAGTGTCAATTCGTTGCTCGGCGTATGATCGAATAGAATGACAAATGTATAGGATTTGACGTTTTTGACATTCGTTGACGCCTGTCGTATACGTCAAATCCCATACGGACTTTTTGCCCGTTTGTGACAGGTTATAAACGTGTAAGAGAGTTTCCTTACGAAATTTAGTGATTTCAGTGTTGAAAATACTCCTTGAGCAGTGTTGATCTATTGGAAATACTAACAACTAACTATTTATTGTGTTTGTGTGCGTCTTACTGTGTAAGTACCTAATTTAATGTGATGGAGATGGATACCGCTCCGGTCCCACCGGATCCACCGGACCCTCCAGAGTCATCCACCTCCTCCCAACTCACGACTAAACGTCGATATCCCCCGGATGAATCCTCATCAAACCACTCCCAAAAAAAGAAAATCACGGACCCTGCTCTGGCTTCCGCATCAGTGCAACACATTTACCGACATCCTTTGTTGGTTGTTGGAATAAATGAATACCGCAAAGAGGACAAAGGTCCATTTATAGTTACGGTATCTAAGACGGAAAGTGATTCTTCTTCTGGTACGTACCTGAATCCCATGAAATTCGGTCAATTCCTAGTTAAAAATAATATATTAGGTATTTGTAGAGATGGAATAAAAAAGATAGGCAGAAACAAGATCTCAATAGAATTTAAGTCTGCATTAGGTGCCAACAGATTTATTAACAGTCCAATTTTAGTTCAAAATGGTTATACAGCTGCAATTCCTGCCTACAACATTTCCAGGATGGGTATTGTGCGACGGGTTCCATTGGATCTCTCAATGGACGAATTTGTTGAGTCCATTGAACTCCCTGAAGGCGTAGGGGTCGTCTTGAAGGCACGTCGTTTTAATAGAAAGACATTTGAAGATAACAGAGTAAACTGGGTGCCTACCCAGACAGTAGTAATTACATTCCAGGGGCAAGTCCTCCCTGATACCATTTATGCATTCCACACTTCTCTTCCAGTGGAACTATACCAATTTCCCACCATCCAGTGTTTGGGATGCTGTAGATTCGGTCATATTAAAGCACAATGCCGCTCCAAACCCAGATGCTTTAGATGTGCTCAACCTCACTTCGGTGATGAGTGCCAGGTTCCTGAAGATGAATCAACCTGTCTGTTCTGTTCAGGTCATCACTCTTCCATCAACAAGAACTGCCCTGAACAGGGTAGACAGAGACTCATTAAAATGCGCATGGCCGAGGAAGGCCGCTCTTATCAGGAAGTTTCTAGGGAGTTCCCAAACATTCCACGTACATACGCTGCAGTAGCTTCAGCCAAGCAGTCACCGGCTCAGGTTAGCACCGATTCTCAAAAAGATGGTAATACCTCACAGTCTTACCGTAAGACTGTTCTTTTAAAGCCACGCACAAAGGCTCCTCTGGGCAAGTCATTCGATAGGGTTGCTCATGGAAATATTATTTCGAACTGCCCATCATCTCAGTCTAATGGCTGTGCCTTGTCTTCCGGCGATTCCTCACTCAATGCTGATTCTCTACAGGAAAATAATAATATTATTCAGTTTCTTTTAAATCTTCTGTTGACAATCATATCAGAGAACAACTTCCCACTACCGCCCAACGCTGCCCAAAAAATAGCCCAGATTGCAATTCATAATGGCGCCTCCAATAACAGTACTGCAGTGGAATTGCCAGAGCGCTCGTGCTAAAAAAACTGCCCTTATATACTTACTAATAATAATAATAATAATAATATAGCTTTATTTAATTCCATGCAAACCAATTACAATAAAATTTATAATTCATGCAGTAAATTAGCAATATTGAAAAAACAGATATTAATATGAATAATAATTGAAAATAAAATAAAAATAAGTGATAAAACATAATAATAATGATGAAAACTAATCAAATAATAATAGAACAGTATTGCTATCTATTGTGTATGCATGGACCCCTTTCGGGTAAAAGCCTCCTCCAAGGTACTCCATTCTTTCCTGTCCTGTGCAGTTTCTAACCATTCCTGACCCGCCAACGTCGCTATTTCGTCTGCCCATCTGGCATAAGGCCGGCCTCTCGCTCTAGTGCCTTGTGGTCCGGACCAATTTACCACTTCTTTTGTCCATCTGTTGTCAGTGAACCTAGCCACGTGTCCTGCCCATTTCCACTTCCTTTGGAGGGAGAAAGTAAGTGCATCCGTGACTTTGGTTTTCATGCGGATATCTGCGTTTCTTACTTTGTCCCTTAATTTCAAACCTAGGTAACTTCGTTCCATTCTTCTTTGAGTAGTCTGAATTCTGTTTCTGGTTTTTAAATCAAATGTCCAGGTTTGGCTACCATAGGTGAGGCAAGGTAGAATTTCAGAATCCATAACTACTTTCTTGATAGGTAGCGGGAGTTGTGATTTGAATATCTCTTTGCGAGCCCAGTATTTCCTCCAGGTGATAGCTACTCTTCTTTCTTCAAAAGAAATCTGTATGCCCAGGTAGACGTAATTTTCTACGTATTCTAGGGGGGTGTTATTCACGCAGATGGGTAGTTTATGGTGGTTAGTCATGGCTTTCGTTTTGTCAGCGTTCATTTCCAATCCAACTCGTGTACTAGCCTGGAACAGGTCGTTTATCATGCACTCAAGTTTTTGTGCTGATTCTGAAAACAGGATGATGTCGTCAGCGAATCTGAGATGACTCAAAAAGTTCCCATTAATGCAGATCCCCTGTGCAGACCACGGTAAGTCTTTCATTATATACTGTAGTACGGCAATGAAAAGTTTTGGGGAGATCGGGTCACCTTGTCTCACACCCCTATTTATGTCGATTTTTTCTCCTATCCTATCTAGCTTCACTCTGCTTGTACTGCTGGCATAGATGTTTTTGAGGATATTTATATACTTTTCGTTTATATTTTGAGATCTTAATGCTTCCCAGATGCTGTCGTGAGATAGAGAATCGAAAGCTTTTTTATAGTCTATGAAGGCAACGTACAAGGGCCTGCGAAATTCGAGATATTTTTCAATCACCTGGTTGACTACTTGGATATGATCTGCAGTGCTGAAACCGCTTCTGAAACCGGCTTGCTCTATTGGTTGATGTGCATCTATGTCTGGTGATATTCTTTCCAGCAAGCAAGAGGCAAACAGTTTGTAGAGGCAGGGCATGAGGCTTATTGGGCGGTAATTTCCTATGTCAGCCGGGTCGCCTTTTTTGTACAGTAAAATAATTTCAGATTCAGACCATGTGGGTGGCACAGCTTCCTCTACCAATATTTTGTTAAAAGAAGAGTAATCGGAGTCAGTAGTAAAGTCTTTGCAAGCTTGATGTGTTCGTTTATGATGCCATCTGGTCCCGGACTTTTCTCTGATTTAAGCTTTAATATTTGCTTTAGGGTTTCAGGCTCTGTGAACTCCGGAGCAGGTGAGGTTTCTAGGTATTGACTGTCGGTACTACTTTGTTTTTGGGAATTTGGCTGGCTGTACAGTTGTCTGTAAAACTGCGTAGCTGCATTTATTACCTCTATTCGCGACTGACTCTTGGCGGAACCAGTCTGCAGAGATGGTATCCAAGACTTTGTTTTGTTCAGTTCTTTGTAAGCTTTTTTGGCTGATCTGGATTTTTCGAGGTGCTTCTGTATAGTACTCATTCTGTGGGTATCGTAGCATTTTCTAATCTCTTTGTTGGTAGTTTTGTACAGTACTTTTAGCTTTTCTTTTTCCGTTTCGCTCAGTTTAGGCTTACTTTGTAGCTTGCTCCTTTCCTTCATCAGCTCCAGTGCTTTCTGTGATAAGATATTCCGCTTTGTTGTCCCTGTAATGCCTTTTAAGCTTTCTTTTATTAAGCTTACGATTTTTTGACAATATTCTGCAGCATTATACATGTTATGTGACGTTACAAGTGTAGGTATATGAGCATTCAGGGTTTCAAGGTAGGTTTCTTGCGCTATTAGTGATTCCAGTTTTTTTGGTGTGTTTGAAAAGTTGCGTCTACTCTTTCTTAACGGTTTTAGGTGGATAGTAGCTCTCAGCAGTCTGTGGTCCGATCTGAACGGGAATGATGTTAACACTTTGCAGTTAGAGAATAAGTGGTGTTCTGTGGTCATAATATAATCAATCTCGTTCTTTATGTTTTTGTTTGGAGAGATCCATGTCCACCTGTTCTTTGATTTCGACTTAAACAGTGTATTAACAATTTTCAAATTATGTTCATATGCATACTGGATGAGTCTTTTACCGCGTTTGCTCCTATTCCCATAGCCATATTTGCCGGCAACAGATTTTTCATGATCCTTAGGTTTTCCTATTTGTGCATTGAAATCTCCCATAGTGATAATACATCTTGTAGATATAGAGTCGTGGGCTTTTTCTAAATCTTCATAGAACTTGTCAATTGCTTCTTGAGGTGATTTTTCTGTGGGCGCATACGCTTGAATAATTGCGAAAAGTGTATTTTCTAATTCAATTTCCAATATACAAATCCTTTCTGATATACCTATAAATGTTTTAATATTTTCTTTATATTTTTTCTTGACTAGGAAACCAACACCATATTGACCTTTAGTTTGTCCCAGGTAGTACATAATATAATCTTCGTCTTCGATGATATTTTCTCCTAGCCGGCGAACTTCGCACAAGCCCACTATATCATGGTTGATTGTTCGTAGCGCTGCCTTCAGTTCGATAAGCTTAGGTTCTGAAGACAGTGTATTTACGTTATAGGTACAAATGTTAAAAATACTTTTCTTTTGCTTGGTTTCTTTTGGAGGGTTTTGGTCGAACTCTCCCGCGGTGACCGGCCGTATTGGGAGATGGGGAGGGAGAAGAGGGCCCATATGTGGTTGCTATATAAGGTTATACTGTTGCGGTGCCTTCGTTTGGCTCACGGAGGCATCTGTCTGGTTGTAAGTTAGTTTCGGTTTCTGTAGTATATAGTCTTTCATATTCGTAACTTTATTTTTCTTCGGTGGTTGTTTGTTTACTTGTTGAGCTTTTTGTCCGCTTGAGGGAGATGTTTCCGGGGATTCCGACAAGTTCCTCTTACTTAGCTGATGACGAGGCATGCGCTTGCTGTTACTCAACACTATGAGTTTGTCGTATTTTATGAAAGCAGTATTGCCTGCCGCCCTTTCATTCAGCAACTGTGCCTGAAGCTCCTTACGTTTGTTTAGCACCTCTATTGGGTAATCATCTTTTATGTAGTATGGAGATTTTTCTAAACAAGATTTGTTTTTCTGGATGTTTATTTTAAATCCTAGCGTGGTAAACGATATTACAACCGGCCTGTTTTTTTCACCTTTCTTCCCGACTCTTCTGACAGCTTCAATGTAGTTTTTGTCGCACGGAAGTTTGAAGTAGGTGGCTATTATGTTAATTATTATGTCTTCTAGTTCATGATATGATTTTTCGCACTCTTCTACACCGAATATGACTAGATTTTTGCGTCTGATATGTCTTTCGAAAGTATTTATTTTTGTGTTTTGTTCTTCCACCTTTCTTTCCAAATATTCGTTTTTTAATTCCAGACTATTAAATCTTTCATTCATGTTATTAATTATTGAACTTTTTATATCTTCCTTCATTTCAAGCATGTCTTCGTTTTGTTGTTTCATATCTCGTTGCATTCCCAACAACATCTGCTTTAATTCTTCCATCGTGTCTTTGACTTAGCTATTTGAAACCCAGCAACGCAGCGAGCCTGCTAGAAAAGTTTTAGCTAATGGCAGTAGATGGCGTGCTTCGATGTAATTTAAATTTTTAATGTTGTGTAAGTAATCAGTCTGGTATTCTGGTGATACACAACAAATATTGTAGATAATCTCAAAAAGTGCCTTTTGCTCGGGATCGAAACTCACGCCGTGTGCGTGCGGATCCAGTAGCAAGGCTTCACGGTCATGGTTGGACTTAGCTACGTTGTTGAAATAAGCGTTCGCTTTCTGCGTGTTGAATAATATACTAATGACACAATCGGAGTTAACAAAAACCGGTTCGTTATGAGTACTTGCAAGTCACAGTCACTTTGATTATGATATGTTTGAATGCAACTTTATCTTCACCCACATTTACAATGTTTATAAAATTTCTTTCACTTTACGTTGTAACTGTTTTGATTCAGTTCGTTTATTGCACTCGGTTGACAGAATTATAGTTCCGGGCACTGTAACGTTAAGTTTTCAATAGTTTCGATGTTTCACTTCTGTTTTTGTGTTATACACTGTGACACTATTTAGTTCCGACATTGGATTTGTGTTTATTTAATAACTGTGTTAGCTCGCTTGAAGATAATGATAGTGCGTGTTTATTATATGGTATTGTACAGGCGTATTCACTTTGTTGTAAGTAATTTGCACTTAAAGTATTTTATTTAAGAAAATATAAAAAGGAGCCAATTATAACGTAATGGCACACTAGCGCCCTCCCGTAGCATACATACTTACTAAATACTCATAAACCGTCACTTGTTGCTCTCTCTGAAACATGGCTTCCCCCTCGTTCCAGGTATAGGATCCCGGGGTATTCATGTCTCAGGGATGATAGGGAGGATAATCATGCAGGTAGTGCTTTGTTAGTAAAACTTACTCACCCCTTTTCTCAAATTCCGCTTCCCCCACACTCACCTGATATCAATGTAGTAGCTGTTAGAATTTTCAATATTTCCTTTATTACTTTATATATTCCCCATCCGAACTCTTCTATGATTGCAGATATTCTGCTTCTCATTTCATCTGTTCCTCCCCCTGTTTTGATTATGGGGGATTTTAACGCACATCACCAATCTTGGGGTTCAGGTCGAAACACCCCATTCGCACGTGCTCTTCTGGAGATATTCGATGAAGCTAACTTGTGTATATTGAATGACGGCTCCCCTACTCGACGTGTTTACCCAGGACAAGACCTGCGGAGTGCAGTTGACCTCTCTGTCTGTTCAGCTTCACTATCTAGTAGATTAGAGTGGAACATTCTGCCTCAGGGGTATGGTAGTGACCACTACCCTATTCTTATCTCCATCTCTACTACAGCTTCCCCGGCATCCAATCCTGATCCATTACTGAAATACAGATTGTCTGGTGCCGACTGGGCTTCATTTTCGTCTCTCGTTGACTCTAGAATCGTCGCTCTTCCTGAAACAGATCACCTTAATTTTCTACAAAATTATACCAAATTTACGGAAGTTTTATTGTCTGCAGCAGATGAGTCCATCCCAGTTAAAGGAACTAGAGGGGATTTTATCTCCACTCCATGGTGGGACTCCGAGTGCACTGCTTGTGTAAGGGCTAGAAAAGTGGCAGAAGTCAATTATAGATCTTCGATGACGCAGGAGAACTTCTTTGAGTACCAAAGATGCGCTGCTAGGGCTAAACGAATTCTTAGGTGCAAGAAAAGGCTAGGGTGGCGAGGACTATGTGAGCGTCTATCACCGAGAACACCATCCTCTATAGTATGGAAGCAAATTAAAAGATATAGGGGTTCCTGTGCTGCTGAAAATGTGACAGACAATGACCCTCGGAAATGGTTAGATGGCTTTAGTGACAAATTAGCGCCCCCCTGGGTTCCCACTGAGGACTCTATTCCAGTTACGCTTCCAATTCCATCTGGGCCGAGTAATCTTGATCAACTTTTCACCATGAGCGAACTCCAGTTGGCACTGGATGGTCTTCAAGATTCCACTCCAGGTGTCGATGGAATTCCTTACTCTTTTCTAATAAAAGCTTCCAACAATGCTAAAGCCATATTTTTGCATATTGTGAATCAAATTTATATTAATGGTATTGTTCCAGATACTTGGAAAACCCAGGTAATTATTCCCATCAAAAAGTCTGCGCTGGATAGGGACCAGACAGAAAGGAGGGCATCCTCGGACAACTGGAGGCCTATCGCTCTGTCCTCTGTACTTTGCAAGGTCGTCGAACACTTGATCAAGCATCGTCTGGAGTGGTATGTGGAGTCCCAAGACTTGTTGGCCAAATCCCAGTTTGGGTTTAGAAAGGGTATGTCCACATTGGATAATCTTAGCATCCTCACTTCTGATATTCGTCTGGCTCTGCTCCGAAAGGGGTACCTCGTGGCTGTCTTTCTGGATGTACAATCTGCATACGACAACGTCCTCCTTCCTTTACTCAGAGATAAACTTATCCAGCTGAGTATTCCTGAGAAGTTGGCTCGATTTTGCATTGATCTCCTAATGGAGAGAACAGTCGTAATCAGACACCAGAATACATCACTTGGCCCTAAAACTATTTGGAAGGGCCTGCCTCAGGGTTCAGTACTAAGTCCTCTGCTGTATTCATTATATACGTGTGACTTAGACCAATCTATAAATGCTGGCACCCAAATATTGCAGTACGCAGATGACTTGGTCCTTTACATGCCCGCCCAGGCAATGGAAGATGCGACACTGAATTTAAATTGCTCTCTGTATGGGTTAAACAACTGGCTCGGTTCTCACGGTCTGTCTCTTTCTGCTGCCAAGAGCAAAGTCGTTGTTTTTACTAAAAAACGAGTTGTCCCGATGGCGAACTTGAGAATTGGAGAGGTAGGCATCCCTCAGTCATATTTTGCTAAATTCTTAGGCGTCTTATTGGATTCACGAATGTCAGGGGCTCACCACTTTGACTATATAGCCCAAAAATGCGAGAAAAACATCAATATTCTCCGAACTTTGTCAGGCGTTTGGTGGGGTAGCCATCCTTACAACCAGAAGATACTATACAATGCCATTATACGCAGTAATATGGACTACGCCGCGTTTGTTTTAGATCCGTGTAATAAGATGGCCTTAGCTAAATTAGACAAAATTCAAGCCAAATGCCTACGTATCATTCTGGGAGCTATGAAATCTTCACCAATCAATGCAATGCAGGTTGAGTGTGTGGATCCTCCCCTAGCGATGCGTAGGCAATTTTTATGTGATAATTTTTTTATTAAACACTATCAAAATCCTAATTCGCTGGTTCATAATAAAGTCAGGTGTCTAGCAGGATTCATTAACATAGACAATGTGCCATTTGATTCTCTCCCTTGTGTCCTAAAAAGCTACATAAAATTTACCCGTCTTCCCAACCCGGTCGTTCAGTGTTCTAGGCTACCTTTGTATTCAATACCTTACGAGGCTCTCACTTTCTCGCCTCATGTCCGTGACTTTAACATAGAAAAAGGCTCTGTTGACGCGTATTCCAAATTCAATATTAAACTCCGATCAGAATTCTCTGATTGGACTGCCATCTACACGGATGCTTCTAAAATGCCGGACTGCGCGGCGGTCGGTGCTGCCGTGTGGATTCCGAGCTCCAGAATTGTCTTAAGTTTTAAATGCCCCTCGGCTTATTCCGTCTTCTCTGGAGAGTGTGTTGCCATTCTCGAAGCCATTTCGTTTGTTAAGGCTCACAACCTTAACAAGTCGATTATATTTTCTGACTCTAAAAGCTGCCTCCAGAGTCTTAATTCCAACCCTTTTAGGTCTAAGTCAAAATTCCAAATTATATACAAGATAAGAGAGGCCTTATATAAATGTGAACGTTCGGGTTTGGAGGTGATACTCGCTTGGATTCCAGGACATTCGGGCATACCAGGCAATGAAACTGCCGACTCTTGTGCTAAGCAGGCTATCCATGTAGGTTCCAGTGAGCATAACGCACTTTACTCTCAGGATTTATTGCCGTCCATTAAGGAAAACCTGAACAAAGTATGGATTAGGGACTGGGACATTTCGAGAGCCCAAAAAGGCAAATTTTATGGGGATATTCAGCCTTTCATTCCACCTAAACCCTGGTTCTTTAAATATTGCGGGCTTGACAAAGCGACTACCTCAACGATCAGCCGCCTTAGGTTAAACCATGCGACCACTCCCGTTCATTTGGCCAAGCTCCGGATTAGGGATAACTCAATCTGTGAGTGTGGTTTGGAGGAAGGAACACTAGATCATCTTTTTTTTTCTTGTCCGAATTTGCAGCGTTCTTTGTATGACATACTACCCCCTCATATCCCTCGTCCTGTCTGTATGAAATATCTCCTTTCCCTGTCCTTTACCCCTTTTGTAAAAATATTAGGTGGATTTATAACAACTAATCAATTGAAATTCTAAATTTTGGAGTGGATTTATCTGTGTTGTACCTGTATTTCTACTATCCGACCTATAAGTGTTTAACAGTGTAACCTTTTATATAATTAACTACCTATCTATTTAATAATTATTATTCATGTATTTATTTGTGTCGTTTCTGTTTGTTTAGATATCACTGCTGGGATTGTTGCAAGACTCACCGATCATATTCTTCAGTACCGATCAAACTCCTTCGTTTATTTCTCTAACCACGGACATTGGCGGAAGTCTGGGTGAATGTCTGGGTTCGCCAATAAATCAAAATTCAATTCAATTCAAATCCCATACATTTGTCATTCTATTCCATCATACGCCGAGCAACGAATTGCCACTTGTCTAGAGGGGCTGTTCCCCTAGACAAGTGGCAATTCGTTTGGCGGCTTCGGATGCAAGTGGGATTAACGGTAGGATGAACAAGAACTTGTAATTTTATTATAACCCACATCTTGCCTCTGTTCTTGACCCAAAAAATTACGTAATATGAGCGTTAGTACGAAATACAAAGTAAAAGAAATGTCTTTTGTAAAGATAATTGAATTGGAGTTTATTTAAAATTCTTTCAATGTTACAATGTAGACCAAAAGCCTTAAGTAAGTCGTGGGTGTTGGAAAGTGGGAATTACGTCATACTCAGAGGCACACCGGACGAACCACAGGGTGTTTCAGCGATTTTATTCTGAGTATTAATTTCCGCTTATACTTGCGTGTGATCTTGAGTCCCGGTTTCGATTTCCGGTTCGTGCAAAGTATTACTTTTAGAATTTTTTCTGCAGCAGTCTGGTAATGTGTCCTGTAAATGAACCTTACAGCATGAAATATAGTGCATACGTGTATTTCACTAAACATCTACGGCTACTACTTCTACCGCTGAACCGATTTCGATGAAATTTCTTATGGTTTGTGGATTTTATATTGTTATTTATTTCGGATAGGACGTGTCTGGTAGTAAAAAGTTTATTACATTCAGACATTTTTATTGACGTACGGATGTTAATAATAATGTTCGACTATAGTTTAAAACTGATTTCTGTATTGTCAACAGCAGATATATCGCTCATGAAAATAAATTTTAGTAGCAGTTAAGTATTCGTGACAAATTGCACAAAACTTTGTATTTTACATTTATTGCAGTATTTAGCTACAATTTAAAATATGATCACGTTTCGCCAGTTAATCTAACCAAGATTTGGACTCTCTCGTGAAAGATTTACTGTACAAAGTATAAAGTTATATAAATCACAATGAAGTATGTGACAATTTAGAGACAATTTTAAAAGTTCTTGTAGAATATGAGAAAAGTGGATTCATCATGGATCGAACATATACTCGCATCAATCAATCAATCAATTAGCCTACTGCAGTCCACTGTTGGACATAGGCCTCTCCCAATGTGCGCCACGTTTGCCGATCATCCGCCTTCCGCATCCAGTCCGTCGCATATACATAGATAATAATATACGGAGGCCTATTTCTTGTATCTCTCCAACAACCCTAGACAAGTGTTAAATAGTTGTCTGGCCTATTGCAGAATAGAATAAAAAAGAAAGAAAGAATTTTTTTTATTCTGTAAAAAGAGGCACGAAAACCATACAAAAAAACACGAGCTGTATGGGATTTGACGTTTTTGACATACGTTGACAACTGTCACATATGTCAAATCCTAAACATTCGTCATTCTGGCAGTCATAATCATAGCGTTGTTTCTGGTTGTATCCGAGGCTTTCACTTCGGAGGCACTCGTCCTCCTTTTGGTTTGGCTTACACGGCTTTATGAGAGCATTTGCCCTCTGATACCCCCAACAGGGAGAGGAAATTCAGCAGCCCCCTTTGACAAGTGGCAATTCGCTGGCCGGCGTATTGTAGAATAGAATTATTAATGTACTAGCCTTCCGCCCGCGGCTCCGCCCGACATCTCGATTAACGCTACCTTTGCTCATATCTTCGGTTCTACTCAACCGATTGCGATCAAACAAACGTAAGATTTTAAGTCTGAGTAAGCCCTTTCTAACAAAAAAAACCGCATCAAAATCCGTCCAGTTGTTTTTGCGTCCATCGCGAACAAACAGACAAACAGACAAGAAAATTAAAAAAAATATTTTCGTGTTCAGTATCGTTAACATAACATAACCCAAGTATTTTTTTTTTTATATCTCCAATGTACAGACACGACCACTTTACAATTATATAATAGTATAGATGGCTTACGTTGACGACTGTCATACACGTCAAATCTCATTAATTCGTCATTCTATTTTACAATACGCCGGCCAAAAAATTGCCAGTAGTCTAAGGGGGCCGGTGCCCCAGCTTGCAGGTCATAATGACCTCCCCTCAAAGAAGTGGGGCCCCAAAAACACCCATGACAGGGTATTTTGTTTGTATAATTCAAGTTCCCTTTCTGTCAAAGGGTTTACAGTTTACAAATGCACATCACAGCGACAGGCTACTGTAATGTTTGTGTCCAGTCAGTGTTAATTTTTACTTAATTATGCAAAATGTTTATGTAAATTATATTTTTTTTACTTTGTCCATTAGTATGTAGATGCCAACATAGTGATTAAAATGCAAATTTTAGAATTATCTCTGTCACTGCCCTCGCAGTTCACCCCTTTGGCTTCGTGACACAGAATTTTCGCGGCAGCTAACGTTTGCGAGCGTGATTGTACACAATTCGATCGTCTTTACTTAATACTATCTTTAATTATAATTATGCTAATTTACTCTCGGTACACTCATTCACAGAAGTGACTTAGGCCAATATTTTTAAGATTTTCATACATTTACTTGATTGTTCGGAAGTAATAATAGTTGTAACTTCTTTTATAGATACTGTTTTATTTGTTATAATTTGACGTCATATTTACACTATCTTTTTACGCCTTTTCCTTTGCAATATAATTCGACCGTCTTTGTATAATTTAAGGCAGACTAATTTACCTAATTTTGATACATTCAATTAAAGGGTGTTCTTTCTAATATACTTGAAGTCAAAAGTCATAGTCAATAATAGTTTTTTTTATTATTAACTCTTCTCTCCTCTTCATCTTGGCATTAATTCCAGTCGCATCCGACGCTTTCATCTCGGAGTCTGGGGCCCACTTTACCAGTCTAACTTGCGGATTTAGCTGAATCTTCAATATCATTTTTATTATTAACGACGCTGACAAAACATCAAATACAAAAAAGTGCACTATCTTATGTATACTGACATTGCTGACCACGGGCTCGCCACGCGGCCCCGTCCTGAAAAGCCTCAAAGGCTCGGAAGTAATTTGTTCTTTGGAAATATTCGAACAAAAATGGTCCTACTACTTTTATCGGTACTTTTTACTTTGTTATATAACTTTGACATTGCTTGCGGAGACACGAGTTGAATATCGATTGAACAGTGTTTGGACGATTTGGAACAGCTTTCACGGGTTGTTTGGGCATTCCTTTATATGTATGTTGGTGATGTGGAGGCTTTTATAAACGAAGGTTCGGTGTTGTGTCGACCCGAGACGTCTATTTTTATACACCTCACTTGAATGTGAAACAAATAACCTTCAGAATTTTTTCACTACGACATAACCCAAAACCTTTGGGTTCATAACAAATTCTTACGTAGAAGTAAGTCATCATCATAGCGATGAAGGCGTTCACCTTTCTATTTTATATTTGAATTATACGGGTCTGACCTCCCAAGTGTAGGTCAAAAAATAAATTCTAAAAATTCAATTGCATATTGAACTGATGCAGTATGTAACTATAAATATGCTTCAGTGGATAAAACGCCCGCTTTATTGGTTCAGCGCATGCCGACCGAACATTTCTCCCCTCCCCCTGATCTTAAACCGCACCCCCCTCGTCGCGCTGTCAAGTGTTACGTTAACAAATTATATAAACGATCATTTATAACGCTTGTGTGCGTGAGTGTACAAATACAGTGGCTCCTGTAGTAGTAGTAAGTTATTGTGAACGGTCGCTTCATTCATTTGACTAGAATGACAGGGGCGCGCTGTGGTATAAGTTGACGTGCGATCAGGAGGCTCTAGGTTAGTTTCCCGGGTAAAGTCATTATCATTTTCCCAGCGTTTATTCTGGTTACATCATAAGCTTGCTCTTTGGAGCTCGCATTAGCTTCTTACGCTTTTTACTGTAGCCACTGCCGTCCTCGGAATCTTGAGAGGGAAGCTTTCAGCAGGTGTACTAGCTGGCAGATACAATTAGCTTAGATACCGAAAATCAAAGTTCTGCTCAGAATCCGGCAACTTGCACGGTAGATGCCAATAGGCCTTCCCAAAGTAGGCGAAAAATGTAATGAGTGAAATTTGGATCTAGCATACATCCCTGCCTACGTCATTGGGAGAATATTAACCTTGTGTAATAATAATAATAGCAGTGAAATCAAGCATTGCTGTATTATACGGATAGAGCATCGCCGTTGTATTTTGTATTTAAAATAAAAACTATAACTTAAAAAAAAACTTTAATTAAAAAAAAAAAGCCACTTGACAACAGCTGGCACACTTGTTACTGAACTTGTACCTCACCAGGGCTAACAAATTGAATGTGGGCCATCCCAATCGATAGCGGCGAGAGTGTCGGCCCGACCTTTGGCGCGGTGCCAGCACATCCAAGGTCCCGGCGTGAGGGTACTGAGGTCTGGGCAACTTGCCTATGTGTGTGTTCGTGGGTGTGTCGCGGCGTGACGTCACGGAGACGTAGGATGCTTCGGACCGGGTAGGAGTCGTGAGGTTGTTGCTTCGTTGATACTGATGTATAGGTTTTGTCGTGAAGATTATACGTGTAAGTTCAAGTGAATTTTTGAGGATAAGTGGACCGTATTTGTTCGATGGCCTTGGGTCAACCGGGTGCAGGGGAGGTCACCCTAGGCAAGTAATGACCTTATATGGAGTGCGGTTTAAGCGGGGGTATCCATGAGGGAATTCTCCACGGATACCCAAAAAAACTGGGGGAGGGGGGGAGGGGGAGGGGCACTTAAAAAAAAGTAGACCGAATTTATATTAAAAATTAGCTGACCTGGCGAACTTTGTACCGCCATTTTTTTTCCGCCCGCGTGGAATTCAGATCCTTTTTTCATATTTTCTCAACGTTTAAACCTTCCCTGGACATCCATGAATATTTCAAGACTAAAATTGGCCAAATCGGTTCAGCCGTTCTCGAGTTTTAGCGAGACTAACGAACAGCAATTCATTTTTATATATAAGAAGATATCTGATGTTTCAATAGTATTTATAGTATTTTGTTTGGATCTCGTTCGCATTGGGAACTGTAAAATCCATGGGCTTACCCTCTCAAAGAGAAGTAACCACTTCAAAGAGTGCGAATGATATCCGATTCTGTGCCAAAAGTTATAAAGGGCAGCTTTAGTAGGTATCGGGTACACGAGCGGCTAGTTACGGTTCGTCGTGAACCCGATATTCCATCGCTAAATTTATATCCAAGGTTAAACCAATACGAATATATAAGCTAACGTTCCGTTTGTTTGCTACTCATTAATTTCAACGTATTATCACTTGAGGCTACAAAACTATTATGGATGGATACAATTTACCTTGTGCCTGAAGGCGTAGTGAGACTGTATTCATTACAATATCAATTCATACATGTAGTACTAGCTGTTGCCCGCGGATTCGTCTGCGTGGTTGTCGGTTATTGCGACCAAATGTGGACATGTCCTTCCAAAAGTTCGAAATTTCTTCAAATACGGTTCAGTGATTTAGGCGTGGTTAAAACAGACAGACAGGGTACTTTCGCATTTATAATATTAGTATGGATTTAAGTCTTATATTACGTTATTGCAAAGATTCCGTTGATCTCATGGAACTACTGGGAGAAAAAAATCCCAGTAGTTCCATAATGGAACTAGAGAATGGAACTACTGGGATACGGCGGAATACAAGGGCAGCATCTATTGCAGTTGGTTCTTAGACTGCTTTATAAACGTGCAGCTGGTATGATGTCGCCCTTCACAGTTTAGATGCATTTAGATTATTCAAACTGTAATCTTATATCTTGATTGAGCTGATAGACAAAGTTCTGGTTTCAAACCTAATACTAATAGCTAAATAGCTTAGCTGGACGGGTTAAGAAGCATAGCCACTAGTCATGAGGTCGGTTAATTTAAAAAAATGTCTGTAAACACAAAGTGAGGGTAGATATAACCAATACTACCGTCATCTTTCTAATAACAGAACTTCTATAATATCAGAGAAATTTATGAAATTCCTGTCATACAAAAATAAATCTTTAAAATTCAACCGTCGAATGCCAATGTGGATAAATTGGGACGCAGTGACCTGGCACCCCAGCCACTGCGCGCTGCACACTTCACACACCCCTGTGTACCTACACGTGTGCAAGCGAGTGCACCAGCTCTTCTAAGAGCATAGTGCTTATACACGCCTACATATCGGGAGGTAGGCAGATATAGCAATGCTTTACACACATCTATATGTCATAACGTAGGCAGATATCAGTAAACATATTTCGCCAACAAAAAAATGCTGATGTAAAAGTTTATTACTGTGAACCGAGGATGTTTTAGTTGCGTGTTGACTGTCTTGAATAGTCCACCGTTTAGTAATTTTTTGACACCTTCAATCCATATCCATACTTCCATACTTTAATATCATAAATGTGAAAGTAACTCTGTCTGGCTGTCTGTCCGTCCGTTTGTCTGTCTGTTACGCTTTCACGCCTAAACACCGATTTTGATAAATAAATAATAAATAAATAAATATTCTACAACATTCTACACAACGCTTTCTAGACCCATGGTAAGCTTAATTAGCTTGTGTTATGGAATCTAGAATGCGGATATACATACTTAAATACTTTTTTTTTTTTTTGTAAATACATACATATTATACATAGAAACACCCAGACCAATGCAAATATTTATATTCATGCATACAAATATTGGCACTGAGCAGGGATCGAACCCGCGCCTCCTGCGTAGCAGCCGCGTTCACTACCGCTACGCCACAGAGGCTGTCTTAAAATTTGGTATAAGGGTAGTTTAGACCTTGAGAAAGGACATAGGCTATGTTTGATCGCGATAACCGACATCCACGCGGGCGGAGCCGCGGGCAACAATTAGTCTTATTATAATTGAGTTTTGTCCGAGTACCAATCCCGATTGCATCCAAAGCATGCACTTTGAATCCACGAGCCCGCTCCTCTGCTACTTCTATGGTCTTCCAATATTAAGTATGGTTTGGAATATCTTGAAGTTTATATGAGCAACTGCTGTTACCCAACCCGGAGAGGATCGACAACCTTATACCGGCTAGCAGTTCACAGGGGCTCTAAAGATTTTGCTTTTTCTTACCCGACCTTACTGGTAGAATAATAAAATTCATATTGATGATTCATATTAATGCGTTTGCTTATATTCTGATAGTACACAATAGCCTAAGTATAAACTTGAAGTTATTATACTAAATGATTGGGAATTAACAATAGTGCAGCTCGAATTTTCGATAGATATTGTTACAAGGGATTATATCGGTTGTATAGCTCGCAGTGTCTGCTGATGCACTGATATTGGAAATCGATTATTCCCTTAATCCTTCGGCCGGCTTTAGTAATAATGATAATAGATATTTTCTAGGCTTGCATTTTGATATCTACATCTACACTAATATTATAAAGAGGAAAGATTTGTACCTATTTTTGTATGTTTGTATGTTTGTAATGAATAGGCTCCGGAACTACTGTACCGATTTCAATAATTCTTTCACCTATAGAAAGCTACACTATCTGGGAGTAACATAGGCTATATAACATCACGCTACTACTAAAGGGAGCGGAGCAGTGAGCATAAATGTCAATAAATCAGGCAGATTTCCATACATTAAAGATGGACCGGAATCCGAATTCCACGCGGGCGGAACCGCGGGCAACAGCTAGTTTTTTAAATATAAAGGTGAAATATTTCTTCGGAAATTTAAATGAGACCATTCTCCAGGTTTAACGCCTATGTTAGCGAGTGGAAGATCGCGGATTCGATTTCCGGCTATTATACTACCGACGACTTGAACCTATTCTTAATACGAGCAATTTAGTTTAGCTGCAAGGTTTAACGAGAATGCCCATAAAGTCGGTTAGGTACTAGTATTCTTCAAAAACTTTTTTTTTAAATATCAAAATTAGACCATAGTGACCATAGACAGAAAAATATTTCAATGGAATGGAACCTCTTTAAAAGCGAAAGGCGTGTGCCTAGATTGTAAAAAGTAGAAAAGGCACTGTTTCTGCCAATTCTAATTCGAAAGAGGCATGAAACTTTTCTTTTTAAAATTCGGTTTAAATTATGTAATATCCAACCCGATATTTCTAGGCTAAAATTAGGTAGCAAGCCTAATATTTCCAGCGAGAGAGTTACAAACATACAATATTTATAATTAAAACAACACAGCCACCGCAGCTGTTTTTACACATTTGTATATTAACGATGTGCCAACAAATTAGTATGCAAATTGAGTCGGGGAGGGGGGGAGGTGTCCTGGTCTGCTGCTGTGGGCGTCCGACGTCCACGCCGAGGTCCGGCGACACCCGTGCCGATAATTTATTCGTATTTATGCGATACTGTCGACGCGATCACTGTCAGTTTAGCTGCTATGCAAATAAGGAAAAATTGTGTGCGGATAATAGGTTGGGGTAACGCGCGTGGACACTCGAGTCGTTGTAAAATGTTGAATTTTATTGTTTCGTGTATAAAGTGTTAATGTTTTTTGTTTCTGGATAGTGTATCGTTGTGGATGGAATGGTTTGTGATGCCGAGAAATCTATATCTATCTAATATATAAAAATCAATGCCACTTTTCGTTGTTAGTTTATACCTAACTCAAGAACGGCTGAACCGATTTGGCTAATTTTAGTCTTGAAATATTCGTGGATGTCCAGGGAAGGTTTAAAGATGAAAAAATAGGTGCAGCGAGAACGGGAAAAATATGGCGGTACGAAGTTCGCCGGGACAGCTAGTACTGTATAGTATTACAAGCCTGAAGAGTTTGATTGAAATGCTGCTGGTTCGAATTAAAAAAAATCTTTTTTGTATTAAATAGTTCATTTATCGAGGAAGGTTATAGGCTAATATTCATCACGCTAGTACTCAAGGGAGCGGGATAATCCGCTCCCTTGAGTACTAAATAATAATAAATAAATATATATAATAGGAAGGTAAACGGAAGGTGGGACACCCCCTAGCTAGGTGGACTGATGACCTGCGAAAGGTGGCTGGGACGGACTGGATGCGGAAGGCGGAGGATCGGCAAACGTGGCGCGTATTGGGAGAGGCCTATGTCCAGCAGTGGACTGCAGTAGGCTAATTGATTGATTGATAGATTGATATAATAGGAATAAATCTGGCAGCTTTCTACACTTTATTTGACAATTAATAAATTGCGGGCCTACTATTGACTGAAAGGAGTGATATGGGGTTTCCATTACCATGATCTTAACAAGTGGAAAGATGTCGTCTCTACCTACCCCAATGTGACAGATGCGAGATATGTATGTAATAGTTGTATATAAACTGATACATATAACGAATTTGTTTTCAAGCTATTGTTTTTAGTTTGTGACCATTGAACAACACGAAACCGTCTAGTTACACATCGATGTGACCATTCATCACAGAACAATATAAAAGCAAAACGAATACTTGTGCTACTACTATGATTTATTACTTGAAAACTCATATAAAGTTGTAGCTGTTTTTTTTTAATTTCGTGCAGACTATAACAAGTATTTTTTGTAATTTTTTTTAATATTCCACTTGAAATGCTATGACATTTTATCAGCACTAGACGAAGTAAGTTTTGTTTTAAATGTTTTGAAGTGGAATGTAAATGAATTCAAAATTGTATAGAGATTTGACATGTAAATTGATTGCGTTGGCACAAGATGTGTGAAAGACAACATTTCTATTTACTGATGTTGCTTCTTTTTTTTATGCTTAGGTGGCAGACAAGCACACGGCCGAACTGATGGAAAGACTCGGTTAAAGTGGCCCAGGGAGAAAGTTATCCAGAAATGTGGGCCCAGGTTAAGAACAAAAGATTAAAGATGGCTTTAGTTATTGTTTACTTGAGTAGTAACAATAGTCCGTCAATACGCCCCTGCCATAACCGTGTTGGGAAAAGCACGGAATCAGTTAATGTAGCTACAAAGCTTCGAGAAAAAAACTTACCTCTATAAAAAACTAGCCTGCGGCTCCACTCGCGTAGACCGGTGTCGGTTCTCGTGACCAAACATAGTCTATGTCCTTTCTCAAGATGTAATCTACCCCTGTATCAAATTACATCAATATCACTTCAGTGGTTTAGTCGTGAAAGCGTAACCGACAGTAAGACAGAGAGACAGAGCTACTTTCGCATTTATAATATTTGCATAGGTTTCGCCTCCTGCGAATAGTCGCATCGTTAAAAGACAGTACATTTGCTCTGACATTGTCTTGTTAATCCGTTATCCTAATGGTGGCCCATTGAGGTAGAAAATATTAATGAAAAACCACTGCTTCGGCCTGAAGCCAGCAAGATGTTTCGTATACAAACCTCACATACTATATCACAGACTTGTACCTACTTCAAACACGACCAATTAACTTAATTGGAGTGATTACCGCATACTAGTAATGTGTGTAAAACCTACGTCCTAATAGGTAGCATATAAAGGTGCGCTCGAGAGATTTTACAATTAAAAAAATACCGAACACATGGCGGTTATAATTAAAGCCAGTTCCTGACTCGTTCCAAGTAAAGCCTTTGACACATACATGACTTTTTATTAGACAAGTGGATGAATAAATAAAAAAGCATGAGGTCTTTGTCACGTTAGCTTTCCACCGTTCATCCCATGACGCCCGTAGCACATCTCCGCCGTTTCGCGGCGGACAGCGGAACTGCTAGTTGAGTTTCGCTGTGTTCAAGTGTAGCTGGAGCAGCGAAACATGAGCGGAACTTGACACTTGTTATCTAATATGGAGCGCGTACCCTAATCTAACTGGTCCGTGTAGAACGCATGCGCCAACTACCTGACTTCTGATTGCTCCGTTCAACATGATAACGTCTTTTTCGCATGCGCGAACTTGATACCGTGCGTCAAGAACTTTCAAAATCAACAGGGCCGAAATTGGGTAATTGGCTGTCTAGTTAAATTAAATACTTTTTACTAAACGTAACAGTAAGTTATAAATATGTATACAAATATAATAAAGAGAAAAGAAGATGTAGCGACGGATGTGGCCCTGTGGAGAGGTTCCCTCCATCTGGCAGAAACTTGATACTCCGAAATTCATTAGGCATAACACATTTGACATTATTGGTGGACTGGTCGCCGAGTGCAGACCGAGGGTTCAGATTCAGCCACCTGTCACCGCTTCACCCCGCTGGTGAAGTGGTGTGACATTCATATCCTTCCTTTTCGGAGTACAATGGGGACACCGTGCTTTTCACACCTGAGGACTCTTAAATTATGGGCTAGAATCAGTCGGGGAGTGCGTAATAGGAGGCGTGCGGTTTTGAGTAGGTGCGATGGCCAACCGGAGTGGTATTTGAAGGGACTACTGAAAAAAAGTAGGAGCGTGATCAGAATTCGACGTGTGTGGAGCCGTGGGCAACAGCTATGTATAATACTAGCAGCTGCCCGCGGCTCCGCCCGCGTGGAATTCGGATTCCGTTCCCACTTTTTTTTCGTGCTAAAGTTCCCTCGGATATGGTCAGGAGTGATTGTCGAACTGAACTGAACTCTGACCCACTCAAAACGCATGCCGTCGCGGGTCTTTATTTGCTAGCCTATGTTACTCCCATTATTGAAATCAGTCAACAACAAACAAAAAAAAAACAAGAAAAGGACTTTCCTCTTTAGAATATTAGTGTACCTAGATGTAGGTAATACCATCCTGTACAAAAAACT
Organism: Eilema depressum; assembly: GCA_914767945.1. NCBI lineage: Eukaryota > Metazoa > Arthropoda > Insecta > Lepidoptera > Erebidae > Eilema > Eilema depressum. The sequence goes on from OU612025.1 coordinate 20,665,545, forward strand.
GTAGACGGCGAAAAAATAATCAAAGTAAAACTTTTTTACTGATCTTGATTCATTTGGAATTTAAAAGACCCCTAATGCGGCCCTGCAATTTACGTGTTACGTAAAATTGTCACGTGACAACACTGACAAAATAGCGGACGAAGCGCGGAGGTGTGAACGGCATAGGCGAAACTGCGCGGCGAAAGAGATAGAAGATAGGTAAATCTATGCATTAGAACATGCCGTTTCGCTAGAGTTTCGCTCCTCGTACAACTGACAGAACATGGCGAAACGACCGCGGTTCCGCTATACGCGGTTTCGCGGCGGAGATGTGCTACAGGCGTGAATGACGTTAAAAGGGTTGCAAGGATTTTTTAAATATAATTTTTACTATTACACTATAAGTATTTGTCGGTTTATTCAATCATTATACAAAACTATATACAGCCCAAACTCAACCTCAGCTACATGCTACATGGCTCGAGTCAACAACAGTGCCCGGAATACGGTAATAGGCTCTCCCCCTATTACGTGAGACAGACTATAATGATTGGTGAAATATGGTTGTTAATTCACCTCTGCCTAACCCTCCGGGTGTAAAGGTGTGATTTTATTGTATGTATGCAAAACTGCTTGATCAAAATGTTTTCCGAGCGTGGTCTATGTTATGTCGAATTTGCCTTGCTTGAACAAATTCTACCCCAACCCACTTCGATGGATTTTTAATATACTTTGGGTCTTTTTTCTCGCAAGACGTAGACATATTCATATTCTCGAAGACATATTTTATATGTCTGAATTAATACTTCGTAAAATTCTTTTAATACGAAAATAACCCTAGACTATTGCGGTGTTTCTATCTTGATAAAATGTGAATGCGACCACCCTTAACAAAATAATAATTTTATTGTAATCGGATGTAGCGTGCTAAATTAATGTCGAAAATGTTCTGCGCGTTTAAGAAACATAACACTTTTTAAACCTATATTAGTAGTAAAAGTTTGTTGCATTAAAATCTAAAAATCATACATCATTATGTGTAATCTATATAATATCTAGCGTCCTAACCACATGCGATTTGTGTCCAGAAACTAGCGTGTTCACAAAAGGTAATATTTCAACTTTCACATTCATATACATTACATTCTTGACGAGTTCAATGCCGTTTTTGTTTTCAGCTTATGAGCTTCGTAATAAACATATTTAATGTAGGTATCGTATATTATTCACCTTGCAACCTCTTGTTGGAATTTTCCTCTCTGCAAGACTTACTTTTTCTTTTGTATTGGGCCCCAATAGAGTGATTATCGTATAAAGGTGATTGGTGTGAGATAATTTAAATTTTATTGATTGAATAAGTAATAGAATTGAAAGGAACGGAATAAAGACTTTGGACGCAATTGACTTTAATCTATACACCACCTTTCACGATGACCCTGGCTGCTGAAAGTAACGAAAACATCGGGATCAGAGTAAATATAAAATAACACCAAAAATTGCGATAGAATCCCTTCAAAAATAGTTTTATTTTAGTGTGTAATATTCGTGTTCGAATACATATCTACATAACAATCAGATTTCACGAATCATCATTGTATTAAGTCCCACGTTTTAGGGGGTAAGGCTATTATCTACCGTATTCCGGGCACTATTGTTGACTCGAGCCATGCATCTGAGGCTGAGTCTGGGCTGTATTGGTATATATCTGTCTGATCTTAAACAACCCTATCCTTTTGTCGCCTTGTACGACACCGCATTTGAGGAGGTGGGGTGGCTCAGATTCTACTCTGCCGGAAACCATACCGGAATACCAATATCACAAATTACAATCCTCGCCCTCGAAATCTAAAAAGTGCATTCGTATTTTATTATTTTCCATTTTAACTCAGTTAAACCTTGATAATGTGACTGAAAACTACGCATGACCTCACCTTAATGTGATTGCATATAAAATTTACCTTCTGATTTTGTGTAAACAAGATCGCCGGGGCTTATTAATGAGGAGCAGTGTGGGGCAGTGCGGGGCATTTGGGGTGGGGCTGGCGGGTCGCAAGCGTCCGTGGAATATGATGTAAATATCGTTTGCGTGTAAATAACACATTATGAGTGAGGAAAGGCATGAAGTGGTAAACAGATAGCTGAGGGGCTAGTTGAAATCAGCCATGGATAGATAGGTAGATACGAGTTAAATGCTGAGTTTGGTCTGCTTTTATTAGTGCATTAAGGTTTGAGATTTTTGTCCATTGTTGTTTGTTTTCCATTGAATAAGTTATTTTTATTTTTTTACTTTCAACTATGTTATTATGCTAATCAGAAACTATGGATCACTATTTAAAAATATTACCAGTATTACTGCATAGGAGTGTGAGATTTACAATGTGTAAAGTTTTATGAACAAGTGCAGAAACATTAATGAATGTATGAAAATATATTTTCAGATGTAGCAACTTCCAAGATGATCGGTCAGGCAATTTGGAGTTAATCAATCTCATATAACATACCCATATTCATTCCCAGGGTTCCTTACCAGATTGGTAACTTGGTTTCCCATTTCAATCAATTAGTCTATTGCAGCTCACAGCTGGGCATAGGCCTTCTAATGTGCGCCACGTCTGCCGATCCTCCGTCTTCCGCATCCAGTCTATTTCCATCCGGTTTCCCATTTATTTGTTATCAAAACAACAAAACAATGTGAAGTGCTCGTTGCACTGAAGTTCAAATCCATTCGTTATAGGTAATGGACGACGCACCCCGCGCCAAACACCGGCGGGCGGGATAATGCTGCGCCAAACTGACAAATGGCTTACTACCACTCCACGTAATTTATTCAATCGCAAATTACAGCTATTCGTTATCATATGCGAGTCGTGTTTCGACGTGAATAGGTTCGGTTGGAGTGTGTGCAGATGGATAAATACGTTGTTTAATTGAATTGATGTTGTTTTTGATGTGGTCACCTAGATTACAAAGTTTATAGGTCATGCTATAAAGTTTTATAGATGTACATAGTTTTGACTGAATAGTGTGATCAAATGTTTAGAGACCTTTTTCGGCTAATGGACAAATTTCTCCTCTATGGGGTAAAATGGGGAAGTAATTTTTCTCCCATTAGAAAAATATATTATCCCTTTCGGTGTAGCATTGAATAAGGAACCAACCAAAAATAGCGCAATAAGTGATGCTACGTAACCCTTTTTGGTGACAGTTTCGCAATTTAAGTATATTTGACAACTTTTTAAAGTATGCAATGCTTTTTACCAACACGTATGATGAACTGACTCGACTGGACAGAAATTATATTCTCTAACAACATATCGCTTTAAAGTAATAGCACAGTATAGACAGTTATACTGTGGTAATAGTAGGTATATAGGTTAGCAATTCAACAGCATAAAGCATTTTGTGCTATTTGTAACATAATTGGAAGATTTGCCTTCACATGCGGTAACACTCTCGAGCTTTCACTGCACCAAAGTGTAAGTGAAGTAAGGCGGAATCTAGCCAAATAAAACCGTATATAGTTCCTTAAATTTGCCTATGTGCAAGGAACCTACTCCGCCCTAGTAAGGAAATGGAATGAAAGGTTGTACTTAAAAAACCATGTACCAACTCGTCTGGCTAGCGTCTGAAAAAAGTAGGCCAGAGCCTCCCAACATTGGGAGAGGCCTATGTCCAGCAGTGGACTGCGATTGATTGATAGAACCATCTCAAGCCAACGCTTCTAGTACCCTTGATTCCCACCTACGAAGTTACAAGCATAATATTTCAATGCTTTCAATCCTTGATAGGTAAGCAAGACAGTAGTGAAAGTTATCTACGTAGCCTAATACGAAGAAGATAAACGACCATGATCGATCAAAACAGAAATATGATTTCACGGCTTCATACAGCCGAGTGTGCGATAGACCGTGTTTATGATATGTAGCGCCATCTGTCACTTCGGATGTGAATTTGTGAAATACAGGCTCCGTGCAGGCTAAACAGAATTATGTGGGGCTAAACCCACATTGCATAGGTCATCGGTTCTGTAGGACATTTGACTGTATCGAGCTATGTTTTGAACTTGCCGGGTTTATGATTGAAATTCAAATATGCTTTGTATATCTATCACCGACTTTCAAAAAGAAAGTTTTGTTGCATCTTACTCTTAACCGATTTTGATACCTTTTTTGTTTGTAAGAGTATTTCCACGGGGTTATTGAATTTGGTGGAGATTTTGAAGATACGCAATGGAATTCTTACATAGCTAATAGCAATTCCCCAAGAATAACGTTACGCCCGCGCCGGCACGGTCTTAGGGGGTACCTACAGATTAAAAAAGAACGCACTTACAATGATAGTATTGTAGTCTTGATTTTCAGCACATTAGTACATTCTTATATTTCGGTGCAGTTATGTTTCGTGAGTTTCTCATATGTTTGATGCCCTGAGCGAGCAAAACCTTATTGACGTTTCCCGTTAGAAATTCTCCGTTGCATCACAGGGATTAGGAACGTATCCGGTGCACTCGAGAAAGTTCCTGAACGACAAAAAGTGAGGAGTAGCTTCCACGAGAGTGCTTTATTATGCATTAATAATGCAGCACATTTGAAAATAGCTGTGTTGTTATATTTTAACATAAACCTTCCAACAAAGTTTTGCGTCCAATGCATAATCACGAGGACGATATCTTAGTATTAAACGTAGCTTTTGTGAAATCTGACTTTTTATGTACTTCTTTACGGACGACGACGCTCTGGCACAAGTTCTTCACTTGGGGTTAGAGGGGTCAGATAGTAATAATGTATATGTAAAAGCTAAAATATAGGTGTACCAGCTTGCGTTAAGGTTGGCTTGGCCCCCTGAAGTTCACGGTTTGCCCTAAAAACCTCAATCTAGCTTATTCTAAAACTGTGTGAATACCGCAGCAAACTTTACCGCTAGCTTTATGTAGATATATATTGAACTGGCTCCGTATTTCATACATTCTTATTATAGTACTAAGAAACTGAAAATATAGTTGTGGGCTCACGACAGATAACTTACTTGTGTAGTAAAAGAATCTATCTGTCAAAGAAAGAATGTATCTGTGCTTGTGTTCAGCAGTTTCTTTGTGACAATATTTTTGCACTGTCAGATATTCTTTTTTCATTCAGTTTTGTATTCGTATTGGAAATCGCCATTTATCGTCTGCCAATTTCGTTTTTGTGTAACTAATGGCTAATTTTGAAAGGACCTCAAGAAAAAAGATGAAGGTTTGAATTCGGAGATATATTTATGATTTTTTTATGGGATCTAGTCCTGCTAGCCGGACACCTGCTGCATAATGATTGAGGAAAAGTGGTGTAGGCTTTCCTTTCAGGCAGAGAAAGTCAAACGGCTGTCGCTCTCTTAAAAAGACTTTGAATTCTTGAAAAGCGTCAATAGCCGGAAAACTGTTCAATTAATCAATTAGCCTATTGCAATAAAAGGTGACTGGCATAGACTAGATACGAAAACCGAAGGATCGCGAGTGAATCGCTATGTCCAACAAATTGTGGAATTTTATAAATTATCAGATGTTTTCAATAGTTTTGAACTTATATGTGTGTGTTTTGTCTAGCAACTGTAATAACGCCGGACCTAACTGTAATGTTTATTGCGCACCGTTGTCCTGTCTCAATTGCCCAGCAGTTTGTTACACAGTCTACTAGGTTCGAGAAATTTCATAACAGGTTTCATATAGGATTTTTCAAAATAAAGATAGCAATAAGTAAAATTGTTTTGCACATTATGTATTATTTATACATACTCACGTCTGTAGATCCCTGCAAAGTAGCAGTGGAGGCATTAGCAGAGATGTTACCTAATGAATATTAAAGGGCAATACATGTCTGTCTAATTAGATTTAGTAGCAGGAAGATGAACTTACTCAGTTGTGGTCACTGCAGAATCGCTTTTCAACAGCTACTCATTGCTTGAAGTTGTTTGTATGTCATATTTTTTTCTGTATAATCAATGTAAGTGTCTCTGGAGAAATATACAAGAAGTATGGCCAAACTTTTGATGTAGGTACTACCGTACTACGATATTGGTTGTTACGTCATATCTCGTACAGAATTACTCTCGGTAGACGAACACGAAACTTTGACGTAATATACTTGAGCTGGGCGAGTTTGCACTCTATAAACTTTGACATTTTTAATTATTTTGCTTTTTTGTACGCACTTAAGGAGCAAATGACAAAACTTCTACATTATATATAGATAGAAAAAAATCATAAGAATCGGTCAAGCAGTTGCATCACGTGATTGTCGTTTTGAAAATTGCAAATATTTTTGGCATTGTTTAGATTGTGTGAGTTGTATTTGCCATACCCCTATTTGTACCACTACGTATGTTGAATGTCAATATTGTTTGTAAATGACGATGTCTACTCGATGTGGTAAATAGTACCTATGAATTAAAATATCATCTACGTTGATGATTGCCTCATAGTTACTTAGACTTTAGACTACTCTGTCTGGAGTATCCGATTGGGGACGACTAAATTTAGTCCAATTCAACCCTACCAAGACACAAGTATGTGTATTCACCGCTAAGAAGGCTCCATTTGTTGTAGCGCCGCAATTCCTGGGCACACCGCTCACCATCTCCACAAGTATCGGGATTCTTGGTGTCGATATCTCCAGCGACGTCCAATACCGAAGTCATCTGGAAGACAAGGTCAAGTTGGCATCAAAGAAACTTGGGGTGCTCAACAGGGCGAAGCAGTACTTCACTGCGGGGCAACGACTACTCCTTTATAAGGCACAGGTTCGGCCCCACATGGAGTACTGCTGTCACCTTTTCGCCGGAGCGCCTGCGTGCCAGCTTGACCCTTTCGACTCGGTACAAAGACGGGCGTTGAGGCTCGTCGGCAATCCCATACTCACAGGCGATGTGGAACCACTCAGTCTCAGGAGAGACTTTGCTTCACTGTGTGTGTTTTACCGCCTATACAATGGTTTGTGCTCAGATGAATTGTTTGACATGATGCCTACAGCTACATTCTATCATCGCACTTCTCGTCATAGACGGGGAGTTCATCCTCACACATTGCGACCGGAAACGGTGCGCACTGTGCGGTATGAAAGGAACTTCATCCCTCGCACACTCAAGCTGTGGAATGAACTCCCCGCGATGGTTTTCCCAAGCGACTACAATATGGGGTCCTTCAAGAAGGGCATTAGAAGGTTTCTTCAGGGTCGGCAGCACGAGTGTGACGCCCCTGGTGTTGCATACGTCCATAGGCCACGGTAACCACTTTCCATCAGGTGGGCCGTGTGCTTGTCTGCAACCTAAGTGGTATAAAAAAAAAAAAAAAGTTAGTCAATTTGGGAATATAACCCAATACGAGCTTGAATGAACTGATTCTTAATCTAAATTATTATGGTTTTTTCTTTCTCTTAAAACTATCATTCGGCATCGGGAATATATTTGGAAGATATCAAACTAAATTGTTATGGTACAAGAAGAAGACAAAACTTTATGAGGCTTATGATTTTATAGAAGATGGTTATATTCCGAAATTGCTTATATCATCCTTGTGTTCAGTCCTAAACAGATATTGGCTTACGAAAATCACTTCAGAACATATTTATCTTTTGTAATACCTATGGAAATCTTAAATTTATCTTCGTACCAATATTCAATTTTAGTAGCGTTCCTTGTTCCACGAAGTATATTTATAACTTAAGTATTCTTCTTGAATTCAAAATTAGCATAAGAACTTTAGTTGTTTGTAAATCATATCAGATACGTTTACTTACCAATATTGTTTTTAAGACTTATATTAGGTCTTATTTCCACGAGACGTTTTCTCGTCGTTGCTAGACTATTGTCTATAGTTGCCAGTGTCGAAAGATGTCATCATGTCGCATCTATTGAATATCTAGTCTACACTAAAAATGGAAATAATTTGATTGATTTGATCTCGATACAGTATAAGTATGTATATCAAAATGCACACGTCACAGGTCTGTACATAATATAGTATCGGGATGCTATATAAAATTGAACAATCATCTTAATAACAATATTGAATCTTTAAGAATTATAGTTTTAGTCAACCATCAACAAATACCCTTTGAATCTACCAAATTAATCATAGTTGAATACGGAATACGTGTCGTAATAACAGATATTGTATGAGTAATCATTTCAAGTAGGCGCCCGTGGAACGTGTAAATTTACATATTCTGGAGCGGTATCTGCGTACCTGTGTATAACAACTTATACATAACCATTTCATTTGGCCCGGCCCCAGTTTGGGCGCCAAAATAAATGGTTATTGCTTTTCATGTTTTGACTTGTTTTGAATGAATGAGCTGTTCTAAAATGTTTCAATGTCACAGATGACGAACAAACTGCTGAAATAATTATTTATCTCAAGAAGTGACATTTAGATAGCCTTAACGAGTCTGGTTGATGCGTAATTACACTTCAAGGGCCATAGAATTTTCTTTGTGATTTATGAAAAAACCTTTTCATAGAAGTGTGTCTGGAAAGTATTTGTTTAAACGAAGATGTTTCATCTGCGTTTGACACTTCAGAAAATAAATTGAAAAATATGAAGCATTTAATGCCAAATTTGTTATTACGAACTTGAAGTACCATTGAATACTGCGAGTGGGGATTTACATTGTACTTTTCTTTTGTTATTCAGTTGCATTTCATTGCAATATCTTGTTCGGTTTTCCCATTTCGCTCGTCAACGGCGCCCTAGGGGTTCGAGAATTTTCTATTTGATTCTACAAGGTCCCTGGCACTTAGGTTGATTTGAATTACATCTCTCTGAAGCAACGATGGATAGTAAAACTTACGTGACAAGAATATCAGAGTTGGCAATTCCGTCACAGTTGAAATTTTAACCACGCTTCACTTGAGCCCGCTGTTGATCGAGTTATGATGGAACCGTACTCTTTCTTTTGCTAAGATTATTATGTTCATTGCCTTCGGTTTTTTCTTGTTAAATGAAGCTGCATTCTTTCAAAGATATCTTCTCAAGACCAGATAATAATGTACTAGTTACATCACATATTTTCTCTGGGAATTTTGTTCTAAAAAATGCAGGAAAATATTTATGTGCGTGGTCTGTAGCTTACTGGTAAGGAGTCGGCCTTACGATCGAGAGGTCTCGGGTTCGAATCTTGGCCATTACACCATCGACATGAACCCACTTCTAACACAAGCAATTTAGCTTAGCTAGAGGGATTATAGGAAATATTAGTAATTTCGTTTACTAATATTCTTAAAAAAATATATGTGAAATAAAATATAGCAGTTATTTTTTAAATTCAGGTTTATAAGAACAAACACATCTATCAGTATCTTTTCATTTATATTCAGACTCTTTTATCACATAAAATTACACTATTCTGTTGTGACATCGAATAAGTCCATTTAAAATGCTTAAGAGAGAGAGAGAGAGTTCTTCGTGAAGTTTATTACTAAAATGTGAGGGTAGCTGTAACGTATTTTTTAACCAGGCTCAAGACTCTTGGGAGACACATGAATAACAATGATGCAACGTACGGCTGTGGTACGGTTCACTCGCTAAATGAACGTTTATTTACATCCACCTTCATTTGGCAACGCGTGGGTTTGTTGGCTTATTGGTACGAATAGAACTTAATGGAATAAGTTATTGTGGGTTAAGTTATTTTCATGTATGTGAAATTTAAATATTTACAATAAAGCGGAGCTCCCGCATTAGCCTTCGTGGTTATTTTTTTATATCCACCCATACAAGGATTTTTTTTTAGATTTTGGCATTTTTTATGCCTGCCGGCCTGCCGTCAAAATTGTCATTTCGCATAATTCCATGCGAAGTGGGCATTCTGAGAAATTGGCATTTCGAGAAGTTGGCTTTCTGAGAATTTGTCATTTTGCGTCCGGTTGTCATTTTAGGCAGTTGTCATTATGAGCTGAAACGAAATTATCTCCCTAAATCCTTTTTTTTTTCTATCCATTTGAAGGTAAAATGTTTTCAAGATGTCAAGAAAATATGTGTATTGAATTAAATAACATTGTTTAAATTTGTTTCAGGTAAGCGATTTTATTTGCAAATATATGACATCAGTACGAAGACATTTCTATATCGGTATGTACAATCTAATTTAAAAAAATACACTCGTCTAATAAGTGCGAATCTAATGACAATAACATATTATTCATCGGAATTAGTTCAGCCGTTTAGTAGTTACGTACCTATGTACAGACAAAAATACAGATGATACATATAATAGTCGTCCTTTTTTGGTTTTGCCGCAGTAGTAAATACGACCGAGTATATAACTTGACATAAATTATTGAGTGTTACATAACATAGAACTAAGGATAAACTCTAAACCTGAACTCCAATTATAACTATATGGCCATAATTGGACTTCAGGTTGCCAAATTTGGTAAGTTTGTAGACACCTTCAGTGTTAGTTTACTAAATGCTACGTAGCATACTTAGTATTATATTTAGTTTGTGTACTTACAAGGTGGACAGACGACCTCATTAAGGCCGCGGGAACGCGCTGGATGCGAGCCGCTTCCAACCGGTCTTATTGGAGATCTATAGGGGAGGCGGAGGCCTATGTCCAGCAGTGGACTTCCTATGGCTGAAATGATGATGATGATGATGATGATGATGATGTTCTTACAGTCACGCCTTTTTCGCAATGGGCTAGACAGATTCCACTTTAACTTACCGCGATCAGAAATTTCACTTCTTCTCCTTCTATGTTTTTACATACCTGTTCGCTTCATTCAGTCGAATCGATGGTGCTTCTACTCTCAAATTCTATCTTCCCAGTATGCTGCTACCTGAATCGCATTCTCGGAGGCACTCATTAGGTCCTCCGGAGTACAGGTAGATGGACATGCAGCACACGTCAGCAGGTGGGCCATGGTCTGTGGAGCTACTCCACACTCACACCCCAGGTCCACGTCGTCTGAGTAACCCCACCTAGACCGATTCTCCCTGCTTCGGCCGACTTGTGTTCGAAGTCTATTTAGGGACTTCCACCTGATCCAGGGGAGGTCATGTCCGGGGGGAAGACTCTCCGACAGCGGGACGAAAGGGGTTGGTGGCGGGCTCCGCGATTTCCAAACTCTTACTCTGGCCCTGGAGGGATCGCCATCAGCGGGAGCAACGCATGCCCAGAAACTCTTTCGGCTTTTCAATCTTCTAGGCACGTGATAATGGCCGTGCATGGGATGTCGCTGATCCAGCTCCAGCTTGCCTCTCTCCATTGATGACGCCACGTCTCTGCGTACGCTGGGAGGTGCTATGCCAGCTAGTGGATATAGCATCCGTACCGGAGTTGGCTTGAGACAACCAGTTATTATCCGGCAGGTCTCATTTAGTGCTACATCCACCAGCCCAGCATGTGCGGAACGACCCCATACGGGACAGGCATATTCACCCGCAGAATAACACAGAGCTAGCCCTGTTGTTCGCAGTACTTGCGGTGAGGCCCCCCATGCTATGCTTGTCAGCCTTTTTAGAAGGTTGTTGCGGGCCGAGACCTTCTGTTTTAGCATCTCGCAATTCCTTCTAAAGGTGAGGGACCTATCCAGGGTAACTCCAAGATACTTAGGGTGTGAACAGTGCTCTATCCCAACACCGCGCCACTGTATCCTCAGCTCTCGCTTTGCCAACCCATTGCTTAGGTGGAACGCGCACGACTGCGATTTCGAGGGGTTTGGCTTCAGACCATTACTGTCATAGTAGCGACTCAGTTCCTCGAGTGCATCATTCAGGTTTGTCTCCACCTCCTCGAATGACCCCTGTGACGTAAGAGCTAAGTCGTCAGCGTAAAGGAAACGTGTCGTGTATGGGCTCTTGGGTTGGTCGTTGGTGTACACGTTGAAGAGCAAGGGTGCCAGAACACTACCCTGAGGTAGGCCGTTCTTCAGCACTCTCCAACGACTTTTTTCGGAGCGCAAGTGCACCTGATAGCGCCGATTCCGGAGGAGTTCGCCTAAAACTGCCGCAAGTTTGCGATCCCCAGTAATTTTCTCCATCTTCCAAAGCAGGCGTTTGATGTTAACAGTGTCATAGGCTGCAGATAGGTCAACGAAAACTGCGCCAGTCACTTTGCGCGCCTCGAAGCCATCCTCGATATGTTGCGTGAGGTTGAGGATCTGGCTACTGCAAGACTTTCCTGGGCGAAAGCCAGCCTGCTCTGGGATCAGTGAGGGGTCTATGACGTTAGCTAGACGATTAAGAAGCATCCTCTCGAAGAGTTTCAGGGTTTGGCACAGAAGCGAGATCGGCCTGAAGCTTTTGGGGTCGTCAGTAGGTTTCCCCGGTTTCGGAATGGCGATTACTTTGGCTTTCCTCCAGAGACGTGGGATCCTAACAGAAGCAATGCAGTCATTGAAGAGAGCTAGGAGCCATGATACAGCAGCAGGGCCGAGGTGTTGTATTTGCTCCACTGAAACATCATCTACTCCGGAGGCTTTTCCCTGTTTAAGGTTTTTGATTCCGGAGATGATGTCAGGCAGGGCAAAAGGCTCGCAAGTTGAGGAATCACAAGCCACCCCCGAAAGGACACCCCTTGGGATTCTTTCACATCGGAGTGTGGGTTTGCCGTTGGCCAGAAGTTGATGGGCCACTTGGTTTGCTGTTATTCGGCACGGTGGCTCCGCCCGTGGAGTATCATTTGTGAGCTTCCGTATGGTGTTCCAGGCTTTCCTGCTACTATGTGTCAGGTTTATCCCATTAACGGTGTCCATCCATCTGCCACGACGACTCTCGCTTACCTCCGACAGTAGTCTTTCACCAGCCTCTATGGTGTCAGCAGAGAACGGGTCACTGTCGTACAGTTTCTCATACTCACTCAGCAGTTGGACAGAGTCTGTGGAGAGACCTGGAATGTAGAGTGTGCGGCAGCCTCTGGGAATGCACCTACGGGATATACGGGCGACAGTATCAACAAACTGGTCGTAGTTTTGCGGCTCCGGAGAAATATTTGAGAGAGCATCATCGATCTCCTCCGCGAATCTCTTCCAGTCTGCTTTCCCGTAATTAAAACGGCGTTTGAAGGGAACAGCAACAGGGCGCACAATCGGCTCAAGGCTACACATCATAGGTCTGTGTTGTGTCCGAGGGATAGGCTGGCACATTGTTTTCTTGCACAGCCTACTAATGTTGGCACTGACAAAGACCAGGTCCGGATTGTAACCCCGTCGCCAGCGGCCACTGTTGAAAGATGGCGGGTCCTTTGGGCTATGGATCAACGACAGGTCGTTTGCCTCCGCCCATTCCTCCACCGCGTGACCATCTGCGCTCGTGCTACTGTAACCCCAGTTTACGCTACGGCTATTGAAGTCACCAATGATCACTCTGCTTCGCTGGTTGTTTGCGTTTCCAGGAGCATTAAACTGGAAAGCGGAGCCCGGGGGCTTATACACTGAGCTCACCGTACAGGAGCCAGTGTCCACCGTGACGATTTCTACATCCTCAACAGATGTACACTGAGCCGATTTTATGCTTACGCCGGGAGCAACAAACACTGCGTTACCGTGCTTTGGGTGACAGATCTCGGCGACAAGCGACAGTCCAGGAATGTATGGTCTGCTCTGGCATTCATCTCGGTGAGTTTCCTGCACACACAGGATATCACAGCGGGTACTTTGGCAGAGATTCGAGAGTATCTCTGCCTTGTCCCGTGAGAAACCTTCGATGTTGATGGAGATGATGCGCAGAGCTGACTTTGGGGGAGGACCATCAGAGTGGCAGAATTGATTTCGATTTGCCATCGTGGTGTAGTAATTGGTTTCGCGGCAGCGCCGCTACTCACGGAGAGGGCCCGAGCATAGGTATCGCTCTTCGGGAAGGCTTACTACGTCCCCTCTCTCTTAACTCTTGAACAAATTTTTAGTTACAATACCCCCGATTTGATCAATATACATACGCCTGTGTTGACCGTTTCCGGAATGCTCATTCAACCTTACCTTATGAAATTATTCCATCAATTTTTCCTTGTAACAAAGAAGTTTACAGTATCTTTATTTGCCAGAAACAGTCAATAAAGTCTATTTACCTTCGAGACAAGAAGCTCGAATAATAGCATAGATCCGCATTCGCCGTCTTGAATCAATTTACAGTATTGAAAGAAGTTCTCCATTGATGTGGAACGGTGATACCCGCGAGCTGGCTGCAAGCGCTGGATACGCCTTCCTTTTGTGAAATGGCTGCAACTGAAATGAATGAATATCATGTTGGCTATGTTTATAGGCTTAAGAATGTTTATGAAAATTGACATAGTGAAAAAGGAACAGGAAATCGATACATGAATAAAATAAATTTATTTTCGGGCGGAAGAAGACGTATATGCGGGTACTTTATAAGCGAAATGAAACTGGTGGTAGGGTGAATGCGGAATTAGTCAGATAATCTCAACACGAGTAAATAGTTGAATATGTATTTTTACGCGAAAATTACGTATTAAATCCATAAGCATATAGCCTATGGGCTCTTTTTCTTTCCTACACAAGACAGCGCGTACAGGACTTAGATGCCACCCGCATACGGTGCAGAATATTCGATCAAGAACCAAGCGGTTCAGCGACTCCTTCTTTTGCCACACCATTAAGACCTGAAATTCCTTACCAGTATAGTAATATACACTGGTATATTACTATATATCAGATGCTTCTTCACGCCCCGCTTATTGGACTGCCAATAAGCGGGGCGTGAAGAAGCATCTGATAAGGCCGTTAAGCTAAGTGCCACTATTGTATCATGATGTCTAAAATGGTGACCCTCTTTTCTTAGACTATTACCATCGGGCGAGGTGAACTCAAATTGACGTGTCCTATATAAAAAAACGTTCTTAGCACGCGTCTTGTCTTTTAGTATGACACTCCCTTGCGTGGCAAACTCCTGAAGTTCTTCCTGCCTTCTGAATCTTGTTCTTAATACCCACTTTCACATCTAATAAGTTCCTTCCTTTATCCTCATTTAAGTCAGATGTATACACGTAGATTAACAGGATAAGACTAATAGCAGTATCTTCCTTTATAAAACAAACAGGAACGTGTCATGCGTGTCCTTGGGCGTGTGAAACTGTAAACACTGATGTTTTATTCATCGAGTAAGCATCCATTGCTTGTCAACAACATCTCGTTATTGATTAGTTTTAATACATGCTCATATACTTATCCTCACGCTTTTCTCGCTTTGCGGTGGACAGAGATGATAGACCGCTTTCTGCTTCTGCACTTATCGCGATTCCTCTATTGCTTTCATGCAAACTTGTCAGGTCTTGAGGTTTTCTTTGCTTAATCGTGCATGACTTTTCTGATATAATGTGTCCTTTATCTAGACATTTTTTTTTTATGTAGGACACGTCAATTTGACTTCGTCTCGCCTGATGGTAAGCTGAAAGCAAAGTCTCTGAAAAGAGGGTCACCATTACAGACATGTACCATGTTACAATGGTGGCACTCAGCTTGACGGCCTAATCAGATGCTTTTTCACACCCCGCTTTTTTTCTACTACTAACATTTTTTGTGAATCTTGTAACCATAATTGCATCTGTAATGGTGGTTTTTACCATCAGGGAGCGTTTATTTATCGTGGTACCATTAGACAGTACCATCGATGGTACTGTGGCATTTTTTATTTTTCGTGATACTGCTACATCGATGGTACCATGGTAATCACTTGTCAGTGTGAAATACGAGTAGTACAAGTGGTTTATTCAATATGTGTAACAAGTTTTTATTTTTTTTATTTTTTTATACCACTTAGGTGGCAGACAAGCACACGGCCCACCTGATGGAAAGTGGTTACTGTGGCCTATGGACGTATGCAACACCAGGGGCGTCACACTCGTGCTGCCGACCCTGAAGAAACCTTCTAATGCCCTTCTTGAAGAACCCCATATTGTAGTCGCTTGGGAAAACCATCGCGGGGAGTTCATTCCACAGCTTGAGTGTGCGAGGGATGAAGTTCCTTTCATACCGCACAGTGCGCACCGTTACCGGTCGCAATGTGTGAGGATGAACTCCCCGCCTATGACGAGAAGTGCGATGATAGAATGTAGCTGTGGGCATCATGTCAAACAATTCATCTGAGCACAAACCATTGTATAGGCGGTAAAACACACACAGTGAAGCAAAGTCTCTCCTGAGACTGAGAGGTTCCACATCGCCTGTGAGTATGGGATTGCCGACGAGCCTCAACGCCCGTCTTTGTACCGGCAAAAAGGTGACAGTGCCATCAGTCAACTGTATAATCCACTACTGCCCCACCGCACTACCAGGCTACACTACTAGTAGTACCTTCGGGAATTTATTAAAAAGAGTGCCAGTGTGTGTAATAACATAAATACAACTCAAATTCCCTCTAATTTATACTTTCCACCTTTTACTGTGACAAAAATTACCTAACTTTGCTTTTTTATGATTCTTGTTACATAAACAAGCACAGTAGACCTGGTAGAATTCAGGTAATTTAAGTGAAAGAGTTGAGTAAAGTCTTATGTAAACCCTTTGTACTACAGAGGTAGATAATCACTCAGCTTTCAACTAAGTCCCCAAGCCGTGTGAAGGTCCTCTGTGTAAATTACGATTGTAGTATTAAGCTGGGCTTAACGTAAGTCTATTCTCATGTAACACTACGTTAGTTTATTGTTGACAAATAGAATTAGGTGTGACAGCGCGAATATGTTGTAAAATAATAAGGAGGGAGGAGAATCTGACGTCATAATCGTCATGTCATTTCATGCGGTATCTTTAGGAGGGTTTGGTATAGAATTCTCTAGAGCAATCCTCGTGAGGGCGAAATACGTGTCAAGGTTTGACTTTGTGCTTGCAAACGACTGTAAATTCGTTGAGGTATACTTTTGAGATATGATTAGCTAGTAAAAC
This sequence comes from Eilema depressum, assembly GCA_914767945.1. Taxonomy (NCBI): domain Eukaryota; kingdom Metazoa; phylum Arthropoda; class Insecta; order Lepidoptera; family Erebidae; genus Eilema; species Eilema depressum. Next base: position 20,682,399 of record OU612025.1, read on the forward strand.
TTACTTTGAGAGGTGTGATTTACCATATCTTTCTATTAGCAATTCGTAAGGTTTATCGTAATATGATGTTCCCAACCGACTACAATATGGGGTTCTTTAAGAAGGACATTGGGTTTCTTAAGGTCGGCAGCACGAGTGTAACGCCCTTGGCGTTGCATACGACCATAGGCCACGGTAACCACTTCCCATCAAGTGGGCCGTATGTTTATCTGCCACCTAAGTGGTATATTGAGTTAAGCTTGCCTTTGTACATATTTCTTGTCATCATCATCTTCATGTAGACGTAATTTCCTGATTGCATCCGTGGCCAAGATGACCTCGGAGCTCAGGGTCCGCCTTCCGGCTGTTCCTCCTCATACATATTTCTTGTAATTTTCTGTATAATTACGTGTAAATAAAGAATGAAGAATTTAAAACACTTAACACACTCGAGCATATTTCTGCCTGATCTGAATTGACCCTTACTGTCGTGCATTCGCGTAGCTCCTAATGTCGTGCAGTTTGCCGCAGCGCAATGCGTTAGTACAATTTTCTGCAAAGCGACAATTTCCCTGCTCAGCAAAGAGTGTGGTACGGACAATGGGACGTAATCAAATCACTTTCTTTGTTCACTTGCGAACAATTCAGCCTTCTATTGTCTACAAAAAACTTGCAAATTTAAATTAGAAAAATGGTCTTGAATCTGCAATCTCTTTTCAAAGAGAATGAAAGGATAAATCTAACTAGAATACGATGCTAAGACGTGTGAGGACGAGAACTAGTAGAATCGTCTCTTATTTGGACGAAAAGGCGATTCTACTCATTTAATAGTTTACTATTCTATCTATATTTAGTACTAGCCTACCGCTGGCTGCTCCGCCCGCGTGGATCACTTATCTCCGGTTCTACTCAGTCGATTGCAATCAAACAACGTAAATTTTTTATTCTGGCCAAGACCTTTCCAACAAAAAAAGTGCATTAAAATCCGTTCAGTAGTTTTTGCGTCTATCGCGAACAAATATTTCCAATGTACAATTATATAATAGTATAGATAGATAAATTGCCAATGGCCTTTTTTTATACCACTTAGGTGGCAGACAAGCACACGGCCCACCTGATGGGAAGTGATCACCGAGGCCTATGGACGTATGCAACATCAGGGGCGTCACACTCGTGCTGCCGACCCTGAAGAAACCTTCTAATGCCCTTCTTGAAGTGCCCCATATTGTAGTCGCTTGGGAAAACCACCGCGGGCAGTTCATTCCACAGCTTGAGTGTGTCTGGGATGAAGTTCCTTTCATACCGCACAGTGCGCACCGTTTCTGGACGCAATGTGCCTTATCGTGTTAATATAGATATCGTCAATCAATCACCGTCTAAAAGTTATCCTTAAGGACCTTTTTCTGGATGAAACGCACTCATATACTTTATGTCGTTTTCTGTACTCCGGCAAGTGTGTATAGATCATTTCACGATGATCGATTGAGTATTGAATACGTGAAAGCGTGACAAACTATCAAAATTCATTCTCGTATGTATAATATTAATTGACACTTAAACCTGAGCGTAGCGCCACCTACCAACCATGCAACCAATTGAATGAAATTTTGAAGCATAAGCTAACTGAAGAGTTAGCATAATAAATTTCTCTCGTCGCTCTAAGACGGATGTATAGAGAAATTTGAATCGGCTTCGTGCGGACCTCGGTGGCTTAGGCTAAGTTCAGATGAACGCGCGACGACGTTCACATGACCGCGCGTCACCGGGCGCGCCCGGTGACGCGCGGTCATGTGTCACGCACATACACAACAACATTGATTTGTTATAATCTTAAGCCGCGCGTCGTCGCGCGTTCATCTGAACTTAGCCTTAGTGGTCAGAGCATTCCCCGTGTAAGGGAAAGATCGCAGGTTCGAGTCCCGCCCGAAGTCGATTCTCTTTTCTCTTTCTTAATCGACATGCAAGCAATACCGTAATAGCCAATTGTTCTCGTAATCGGATGAACGATACACTATGTAGTGTATAAAATACGAACGATGAGAAAATCCACACAAAAGTACAATATCCAGCGTTTCGTGTTTAGCACAGCAATCTTAATAACTTCGCTGCAACATATAAATTTTACTACAACCGTAAACTTCCCGTTCCGTACTAAATATAAAACTCCGTCCCGTATATCCGAGCTAGCATGTATAACATTTTATAAAAGCTTATTTAGCCGAGAACATTTTCTCGCCTGAGATCCGATTCTCAGCACTCCATGGATTCACCGTGCGGTCGCCGGGTCCATAGCGTGATACAGAGAGGAACACCGTGACGGCGACTGGGACTTGCGACCCAATTGTAGGTTTAGGTATCGAAAGGAGAAAAAAAAGTTGCTTCGTCTAAACACTCGCAAAAACAATTGCCGCTTGCTCGTCCACGCCTGGCGAGAATCGCCTCGCAATTGAGTTGATAGTGTCCGTCTAAACTGAATTTCGAAGCAATAATCGTACTTTCACATAGGCATAAGTCACTTGCGAATCTCGTAAAGTCGTAGGCGAGAATCTAGTGTTTGCCTGTGTGTAAACACGTTGATACGATAATGGTATGGCGAGAATCAATTTCATTTATTCAGTTTAGGCACATAAAGAGCACAAATGAACGTCATAATATTACAATTACGAGTATTATGTCAATAAGTTAAAAAAAATAAGATATCTATAATATAAAAAAATAATCCCTAAATGTGTTGCTAAGCGCAAATCTCGAGAACGGCTGGACCGATTACGCTAATTCTTTTTTTAGAATATACCATAAAGTCCGAGGTTGGTTCTTACGAAGAGAAAAAGAATCGACTGTTAGGCGGTACGAAGTACGCGGGGTCAGCTAGTTATTAAATAAAGTAAAATAAATCATTTGAAAATGATTCTTTCGCTGGTTCGGTAGTTAGTTTTACTGAGTTGGTTCTATGAGTAGTGATAGTCGCGTACGATTTTTCGGACCGAAACGTGCAAGAAACTCTCCTCGTCTTAATAAACGATTTTGTTTCGAAAATCTAAACTTCCTTCTTAAGTCCCTGGCGCGACATTCTGCGAAAGAGACATTCTGCGAAATAAACATTCTGCGGTAGACACGTTTTATGACCAGGGGACATTTTGCGAAAGAAGCGTTTTGGGGCTGTCCATTAATCACGTGATGTTTTTTTAGCAATTTTCTAACCCTCCCTCCCCCATGGTGATACGTTGTGAGGTTTTAGACTACCCCCCCTCCCTAGGCACAATCACGTGTATTTTTAACCGCCTTCAAAAAAGGAGGAGGTTCTCAATTCGGATGTTTATATGTTTTTTTTTTATGTTTGTTCGCTCATAGCTCCGCCATGCGTAGACGGATTTGCAAAATTCTTTTTTTGTTCGAAAGTAGATTATTTATTTATTATTTAATGCTAGAAAACTAAGAATCGTGACAAAAATCACCAGTTATAAGAAAAAATAAATACACGTGATATCCCAATATACTCCTCCCTCCCTTGGTGATACTTCGTGATGTTTTCCGACCCCCCCCCCCACCTGTTCAGCCTCACGTGATTATAGGGCAGCCCCTTTGCGCCTGAGCCGTCTAAATGACGCCATAATCTTTTCAGTGTTCTCCCTAAAATTGCTTCTTTAATGGACATATTCGCGGTTATTTGAGGCTGACCTTGACCATGTCGGCGGTAAAAGCCTCCGTCCCGAGCGGCCTGACCCTGATGGACAACTTACAGTCCATCGAATAAACGTACACTGCGGGTAATTAAATTTTAATTAGCGGTAGCTAATTAAGTTTTAACTTAGATTTTGTTGCAACGTGAAATTACGGAATTGTGGAAACTGGTAGTGAGAATGAATTAATATTTTAAATTTGAAGGCTATATTAGGCCCGTATTTGAGGCCCATATTCTAGAATACCACTCAGCTGCATCTCGATTTATCAGAGGAAAGGTTGTATAGTCAATTCACCAGACAACCTGTCAAATCTGTCGGTATTGACTAGCTACCTTGACAAGTTTCGATAGCAACAAAAATGATGATAGTTCCTCGTTTATGTTCTTAAACCACATATGGTAAGAAACCATCGCAACGAATTCGCGTCCATATGTTTAAAGACACAAGGGCGCGAATACTTTGTGATTTTTTTGACAAACGACGTATTGACATGATGGCAACCGATAGCCGATCCCTGTAACCTATTTCTTTATATAAGCACCCTTAGACTACGTACTGATAAATCTCTTGAACAGCGATCTATATATTCTAACACAATTTCTGTGTTTTTAAATTGACTGAAGATCTCAGAAAACGAAACCTAATCATTTTGTTGATTACATACCCAAAAGATTTCAGTCTAAGATTAAAACTAATACCAGTTTCGATAATTCGAAGATGGCTATTACATACATATATTATGCTCACGCCTTTTCCTTGCAGGGTAGGCAGAGACTATCCATCATCTGCTTCTATCCCTACGTACGTATGTATACTATAGTACGCGCCAGTTAGTGTGGCAATACGAGTCATTTACATTCCCCCATACAGTGGTGTAGGTATACGAAATTTGCAAAAACGACGGCCCCGAATCAGATTAGCATCGAAAAATCGGTATTTTCGAAACTGTTTTTCTTTTTAACTATAAAACATAAAGATCTGGAATTTACATCCCTGCATACTACAGAATATACAGAGTAACTTCACCTTTTCATAAATTCAATAAAAAAGGAGGAAATAGTTGAAAAGAGGCTCTGAACATCACTCTACTCTTTCTTATGAAACCAAATATTTTCTACAATATGTATCCAAATAATCTAAAATTTCAGATATAATTATGTTAAATGAGTGTATTAGCATGACATGACCTTCCTAGTTTGTAATCGTCCCCTATAAAATTATCTATTAAAATTAGTTTTACTGATTTTTACGGCTGAAAAACGAGCGAATGACCTTGAGCATTTGTATGGTCAAAGTCATTCGCGTATGTAATCACCTTAAAAGATAATGTAATAATTCTTAATTCTTAATATTTTTGACTTACCTTTCTTGTTACTTCGTATTCGTAAGACTTTGTTCCACTCGTATTGCCACACTAACTGGCGCGTACTATACACACTTCTTGAGCTTCTTCTACTCTCATCAAACTTTTAACTCATAAAATATCTATCGTAATCAGGGACGATATATTTGGCTATTTTACTTACCAACATATTTTATTCTTGAGCGGTTGAAATGTAAATTGGGTAGCATTAGGGTAGTCATGCGCAAGTATCTGCAAACTGAATCCATTTTCATGAAGGGACGATTTTCCCCGAGAACTAAGCAAGTTTTGAAGTTGGCAACATAACTTTCAGTATCGGCTGTTGGCCCTCGAGTGTTATGTAACTTGACCATGTTCTGTATAATAGTTATACAGTACAGTAGTATTAGAGTTATGTTTGTGTTAAGGAATAACAAATATCAATATCAAAATAGTAATTATCATGAACATTTTCAAAAGGAAAGCCGTTGAAAAAAAAGACTTACCTCGATCTAGCTTATCATTATTGAGAAGCCGGCAGGAATCGAGTTATAGGGATCCCTCGCCACTGGTAAATATGAATTTTAAATAAAACTGGACAACCTGTTTTTAATCAGTCTTTTAATCAGAGAAATATAAGTTAGTCAATTTTTTTTTGTTATTTGTGAGTGAGAAGCAGCCAGTTTTGGACTATCCCGATATCTTCTAATATATAAAAATCAATGCCACTTTTCGTTGTTATTTTATAACTCAAGAACGGCTGAACCAATTTGGCTAATATTCGTGGGTGTCCAGGGAAGGTTTAAAGGATGAGAAAATAGGTGCAGCGGGAACGGGAAAAATATGGCGGTACGAAGTTCGCCGGGACAGCTAGTTCTGAATAAAATCTAGATTGCACGATTTATAAGCCCATAAAAAGTATCCACCATGAAATTCCAGCTAAAACAAACTTTTCTAATCATAATATTATTCAAAGCATTATTCTAACACTAACCACATAGGTCTTTTGTCTTAGAAGCACTGAAAAGTTTCAGTCAATTAATCTTGTGTAATCTCGTGAACACCATTTATCTCCCGGACTGGGCGAGCGGTTTCACAATTTATGAACTAACTGGCTTTTGCCCGTGGCTCCGCCCGCGTGGATGTCGGTTATCGCGACCAAACATAGCCTATGTTCTTTCTCAAGGTCTAACCTACCTCTATACCAAATTTCATCAAAATCGGTTCAGCGGTTTAGTCGTAAAAGTGAGACAGACAGACAGACAGACAGAGTTACTTTCGCATTTATAACTAGCTGTTGCCCGCGGCTCCGCCCGCGTGGATGTCGTTTATCGCGTGGTGTTGTAAATAGTGCTGAAAGTTGAGCGTTGAACGCTGATTAGACATTGTACTCGCCTCTCTATTCGACTCGAGGAGGTAGGTACACCACGGTATATTCGTCCTAATGGAGTAGTCCGACTGGGGAAGTATCTCCGCCCTACAGAAGGCCGCGGCTTAATAACCTCGTGTTGTGTTTCCGACGGTGAGTAGGGTAGCCAAAGCTCACTGGAGAGTAGCTTGTGCTTTGTGCTATCAGTGGGACTTATCTTTTGCGCTGACGGCACAGATTCTCTAAGTTCTTACAGGGTAGGCAGCACGAGTGTGACTCCCCTGGTGTTGCACTGACCCATAGGCCACGGTAACCACTTACCGTCAAGTGGGCCGTGTGCTTGTCTACCACCTAAGTGGTATAAAAAAAAATTTCTACCTGCATTATTTATTCGAGTCTCTACTCCCCATACCTTTGCCCTTCCCTCACCCTCTCCCCTACTCCTTCCCCTTCCCCGTTGTATCTCTTGTCTACTCCACTATATCCTTCACCTGTTCACCAAGCTCTATAAGTAATCTGTCTTTGTGTTTGTGTGGAAAACGATTTTGTAACTCATCTTATGACAGTACCGACATCTATTTCATACCTGACAAAATTAGAAAATTGAATAAAAAAAATGATTAAAAATCCTTATATACGTCCAGTTGGAACGAAACCATAGTAAGTTCAAAACCGCGTTAACGCCATCTAGTTACGCAGGTGGAAATAAATTCATTGACAAAAAAATAATAATTTCATGATTAAAATCGCATTTGTTTACACAACTGTATATGTAAATTAAAGTCTATTTATTTACATACTTGCTCGGATGTAATAAGATATAAAATTTCATCCATAAGAATAAAAAAGCGCCATCTATATTTCCACTCATATTCCGTATAATATCAATATTGTTCACAACTCCGGTTCTACTCAACCGATTGCGATCAAACAAACGTAAGATTTTAAGCCTGACCAAGCCCTATCTAACAAAAAAAACCGCATCAAAATCCGTTCAGTAGTTTTTGCGTCCATCGCGGACAAACAGACAAACAGACAAACAGACAGGAAATGAAAAAAATATATTTTCGTGTTCAGTATCGTTAATAGAACATAACCCAAGTATTTTTTTTTAAATATCTCCAATGTACAGACACGACCACTTTACAATTATATAATAGTATAGATATTAGTAGGGATTAGTAGGGATATACAAAGAAGATGGTTTCAGTCGGACACCTATAGTTTATTCAACACGTAAGCCTCAACTATTTGGATAAGGAGGCAGAATCGATTTAGAAAGAGAAAGGAGAATCGACCTCAGGCGGGACTCGAACCCGCGATCTTTCCCTTACAGAGGGAACGCTCTGACCATAGCCACCGAGACCGCATGAAGCCAATCCAAATTCCTCTATACTTCCGTCTTTGGGCCGACGGTGGAGCTATCTACCGACACTCGTACGAGCTATCGGAACCAATGAATGATGTTACAATGAAAGATGTTAACATAACATAAATTTAATTTAATTTATTGTGTTGTGTGTTTCATGCTTGCTTTTGTTTTGTTTAGCTTTATAAGGAGTTCAAACACAATGTAAACATTGTTATAAATAAAATAAATAAATGTGCTTCAAAATTTCAAGGAGGCAGAAATCTATAAGAAACGTAACCTTTCCTTGGCAGTCGGATAAATTATCGCAGTTGTCCCAGTAGTAATGAAGCGAGAAAATTTAGATTTTTCTTTGAAAGAAAATTCAAAGCATTTAGTATGCTAGCTATTCAAATCGCTCCAAGACGTATGTATAGAAAAAATTGGATCAGCTTCGGATGAGTCTCGGTGGCTCAGTGGTCAGAATATTCACCCTGTTAGGGAAAGATCATGGGTACGTGTCCCGCCTGAGCTGTATTCGGGTTTTTCTATCTTAATCGATTTGTATTTCCTTTTTGGCTTCTCTACTTGTAGGCAAAAATCAAGGTTTTTAAATCAATTTCAGGATGTTACTGCTGCGCCCGGTTGCAAGAGTTTTAACAGTTTTTAAACGATATGCTGTTTGCGAATTTTCGGCTTTTAGAAAGTAGTTACGACGCAGTATTTTTACAGAAACAGCTCTACCGCAAGTGACAGCTGTCTATTTTTCCACTTCAAGTTACTCGTAATATTAAAAAAACAAGCATTTGGAAAGTGGTTGCATTTTTTTGGCACTTTATTTATTGAGAATTTAAGGTCAGACAGTCGAGAAACTCAAAGGACAGCCAGCAGCTCAATAGAATTAACAAAAAACAAAATAAAGCTGAAATTGATAAAAGCTTCTCCATAAATATATCCAATTCAATTACAGAATTAATTTACTATCTTTAAAAAGTCCCCAAAATGTTCGTCCATTGTGTAATGTGCCTTTGTCACAAGTAAATTAAAACCTACGTTCAAATACGTTTACGGTTTCAATTTACATAAAATGGTTTTGTCCTGCGGTTTATTATATTATTAAACGTTCAAGGAATCATACGAAACACTGTTATGTATCACGAATATTTTGTGACTTTCAATTCTAACTTACTAGCTGTCCCGGCGAACTTCGTACCGCCATATTTTTCCCGTTCCCGCTGCAACTATAAACCTTCCCTGAACACCCACGAATATTTCAAGACTAAAATTAGCCAAATCGGTTCAGCCGTTCTTAAGTTATAAAATAACAACGAAAAGTGGCATTGATTTTTATATATTAGACTAGCTTTTTCCCGCGGCTCCGCCCGCGTGGATGTCGGTTATCGCGACCAAACATAGCCTATGTCCTTTCTCAAGGTCTAATCTACACCTATACCAATTTTCATCAAAATCGGTTAAGTGGTTTGGGCGTGAAAGCGAGACAGACAGATAGACAGACAGACAGATAGACAGACAGAGTTACTTTCACATTTATAATATTAGTAGGGATTAGTAGGGAAGTAGGGATTAGTATGGCAATAGTTATATAGGTACAAGTATTATTCTCAGGCAGCGTAGTATTATCTAGACCCAAACTACCCATAGTTTGTACCAAGATTACAAGCTATGGCTGAGCCTGTTCGCAACTCAGTTCGGGTAGACTTTTAGTTCACGGAAATTAGCGAAGTTCGGCACACTTCGACACTGTTATTTTCCGTGAAGCTACTGCCATTTGATTTCTGTAGTCAGGCCAGCTTTTCACACTTTTTAAGGCTCCAACTACCCGATATACTACAGAGCTACAGATATTTGTTTGCATACGGGACCGATAGCTTAACATCCTGTCTGAGATACGAAGAAGGGGTTTCAACCCATCCATAGAATGACCTGGCTAGTACTGCTTAACCATTTAACTACGAGCCCCTCATAAGCATAACCCGCATACGGTGCAGAATATTCCATCAAGAACCAAGCGGTTCCGCGACTCCTTCTTCTGCCGCACCATTAAGACGTCTGGAAATCCTTACCAGCTCACATGTTTCCCAATTCCTACAGTCCCGGGCCCTTTAAGCGGGGGGAGCATCTGATGAGGCCGACAAGCTGAGTGCCACCATTGTAACATGGAACGTGTCTATAATGGTGACCCTCATTTCCAAGACTTTGCCTTTAGCTTACCATCAGGCGAGGTGAAGTCAAATTGACGTGTCCTATATAAAAAAAGCTTATTTAACCTTAGTATATGACCGTGAATGTAATCTCAGTCGGATATTATTAACAAAGAGATATAATGAATGTTCTTTACCATTTAAGTAAAGATTGTTAAGTAACTTTTGTTTAAGTTAGGTTGAAATTAAAACGAGCGCCAAGATCAATTTAACTAGATGTTTGCTCCAAACTTGTGCTCTCTCTCGCTCGTACTAATATTTGTTTTAGCCGAGTTGATGTGTGTGTGTGTGTGCCTGTTTTGTTTAATTCCTACATGTTTTTCATTTGTGAAAATACATGCAGTGGATAGCAACACAATTTTCAATCTAGCTTTAAATTAATGAACAAATTGTTGTCTGAATTTTTTGTATAACTTATTAGGACGAAGTTGCTATTTCAAAGTACAAATTAAAATATATTTTCTTATAGATAAATTAATTTTTTATCATTATCTCACCTGCTGATAAGTGATGACGTGGTCTACTATTAAATACATTGTTTAAAATGGTTTGCCTATACACTCGGTACTTAAAGATTTTCAGGTTGTAGCTTTCCAGAAACACAGACGTAACTCATTAGAGACGTCTTAGAGCTAAGGTAATCTGTAGTATGAAACGTGTTTAGCTACCTTCATCGACTTCACATACATTAAGGTATGGTTCCGAAGCGGACCGCATACGACACGACGCATGCAGCCGATACAGCGTACCCATACGCGTATCTGCTTCATGCGTCTGCAGTTGTCGTATGCGGTCACCTTCAGAATCACAAATTCGTCAGATTAGCAGTAGATACTGAGACATAATTTGTAGATGTCTAAATAAAAACGGCCTATTAGGAAGTCGCCCACAGCCTTACAAATTATGAATTACCAGTACTGGCTTCTGGCAGTCGATACTTCCACACTCCACTTATGAACTAAAACTAGAACTATAGAACGTAACTCGCATTATGTAAGCAAATTCTATAACGGTTAATCACCCACTTAGGTGCTGTCCAGTAACCCTAATGCACGCTGGAGGGCACTAAATTACTACTTGCCTGGCTCCCGAACGCTAGAATTAAGTTCTTCTATTCCTTTAACATAAGATGCACTTTACTTTCAGTTGGGACCTCTATTATCATAATTAATGGCGTGATGTAAGTAAGCTCTGCTTATTACAGTCAGAAATATAAATGGTAGTAACAGAGCATTGGTTTTCGTTCCTCTCAAAAAGAGAACGATACTCAGTTCTTAATCTCGATTTATAATTAGATCTGAGGATTATTACCTTTCTTATAAAGTTGGTTTGGAACGCATCAGAATGCCTGGAAGCTAGATACGTCACAGACTTTGAAACCGTCCAGATTTCAAACTCTGTAACGGACATACACATACATACATAGGTTAGGCAGAGGTAAATTAACACCCACATTTCACCAATCATTGTATTAAGTCCCACGTAATAGGGGGTGTGCCTATTGCCGTATTCCGGGCACTATTGTTGATCCAAGCCATGGAGCTTCAGATGTGAAGTTAGCTAGAATCATAGTAAGACTTGCGTGTATTCATTACCTCATTCAGTTTCTGGATATTTTACGATATAATATGCTCACCTAGAAAATAGGACTCGCGACTTGAGCCCACGCACGTGGTAAGGAACATACACTCTGGCAAGGAGAGTCTTATTTAGTGCTGTGGGATTAAAGTGCCACGTGTTATGCCTCCTAACGTAAAAAAAAAACTAAAAAGGTCGTTGTTTGACCTTTTTCTTAATTGGGCTATATTTTCCGTGTTGCTGTCATTACCATCTGCGACATTTTGTAAACTTTCTTAGCCGACTTTAAAAGATGAGGTCGTCATGTTTTTTTAATGTATATAGGTATTTCAATTCATTTATTACAGCCGATTTAAATTATTATTATTATTCAAAGGCATTTCCAATAATGAGTATGGTTTGTACCAAAGTTTTGATGATTATCCCTACTAATATTATAAATGCGAAAGTAACTCTGTCTGTCTGTCTGTCTGTCTCACTTTTACGACTAATCCGCTGAACCGATTTTGATGAAATTTTGTATAGAGGTTAGAGGTAGATTAGACCTTGAGAAAGGACATAGGCTATGTTTGGTCGCGATAACCGACATCCACGCGGGCGGAGCCGCGGGCAAAAGCTAGTATCTACATAATGAGAGGCTATCGATTTTTAAATATTTGTAAAAGTACAACAGGTATATAACTAGCTATTGATTACGTGTAGCTCGCGACTCCACCTGTTCGGCAACGGATCCCCTTGCCGCAATCCATAGGAACCTGTTCCGGGGGTAAAAAGTGAAAGCCTATACTGTTCCAGGTTATAATCTATCTGTGTTAAGACTAAACAGCCTCTGTGGCGTGGTAGCGCGCGTTCGATCCCCGCTCAGTGCAAATATTTGTATGCATGAGTATGGGTGGGCATTGGTCTTGCCTCGGACAGCACGTGAAGCCGTCGATCTCGGTTGCCATACGAACATCTATGGCAGTCGTTACAAATACAACTGAACTGAACAACTGCCCCTCTAGACAACTGGTAATTCGTTGCTCGGCGTATCGTGGAATAGAATGACAAATGTATAGGATTTCACGTTTTTGACATTCGTTGACTCCCATACATTTGTCATTCTATTCCAGGGGTGGCGAACCTTTATGCATCAACGTGCCATATTTCTAAAAAAAAGTTCAATTAAGTCCTAGACGTGCCGACGGGGAGGGGGGGGGGGAGGGAGGGTGGGGGGGGGCTGTAAGTGTATCCCATGATTATTTGGGGCTGGGGGAATATTAATTTCTGATAATATGGCATAGTCCGCCTCTTTATATCATGCTTTTTGAAAAAAAATTCCGTCTGTTCGTTAATTTTCTAGCGCATATGGTAGGTATCTTACTTTGTGAAAGAAAGAGAAAAAGAAACAGGTATAGGCACAGATTACCGAATGCCCACCTACTAACCCAGGTGGCACTGATCACATTGCTGGCGTGCCCAAAAAAATGTGCCGCGTGCCTCCTTGGGCACGCGTGCCAATGGTTCGCCATCCCTGTCTATTCCATCGTACGCCGAGCAACGAATTGCCACTTGTCTAGAGGGGCTGGTTTAACTGCAATGTTTCGATATCGTTTCACGGAAAATGTCGAAGTGCAGTTAAACCCACAGTGAGACTGAAAAAAGCGGAATTAACGTTAGAATGAAGAACCTATCTCTGCTAAATTTAATGCAAATGGGTTAAGCCATGAAATAACAAATATCCATCCATACTTTTACATACTTTCATCCATCCTCCCTCACACACTTTCACCTCTATAAATATTAATAGGATTTTCAGTGTAGCTATTATATCCACTTTAATAAGTCAAAGCTGTACGTCAGTCGCGCGAAGGCGCGGCGCCGTCTTGTCGCGCGACATCTTCCGCTGTGACAGCTTGTCACACTTGTACTGTCACCATGGGTTATGTGGTAACTGAGACTGATTACATACATACAATCACGCCTTTAGGTTAGGCCAATCACGGTTAGGCAGAGGTGAATTAACACCCACAATTCACCAATCATTGTAATAAGTCCTACGTAATAGTTGACTCGAGCCATGTATCTGAGGCTGAGCCTGGGCTGTATATATCTGTCTGATGTTAAACAGCCCTATCCCTTAGTTGCCTTGTATGACACCGCAAGGGAGGAGATAGGGTGGTCCAAATTCTACTCTGCCGGGAACCACGCAGCGTCTGAGACTGATTATCCTGATTATTAAATGACTGATTATAAAGTCCCGACTTGACGTCGTGGAGGATGACATGCGTGCAAATAGTCTCACCATGGACGCCCAAGATCGTGCGAATTGGAGGAAGAAGAGCTGGAAGGCGGTCATCTTGGCCTCCGATACAATCAGGAAAATACGTCATCATTAAGAGGATGAAGTCAACATATATAGAACAGGGCTTGAACCAGCGATAGTTATAGAACTCACTGTAATTCATGCACCAGTCTGATTACTAATTAACTAAAAAAAAATTATCCTGTTTTCGCCGACTAGAATTGATGGGTACCCTAATCACGTAAGTCGTGTTCACATTACGTGGCTAATGTACGACATAATCAATCATAATGTGTCGCCAACGATTGTTGGCCCGTCCCCGGGTCGCTTGAAGAACTACACATAGACGTGTGTACATTGTCTTACTAATTTATTATCTTTTCGGTCATGAAACACCATTTATGTGGACAACTTAGCCGCTAGTGAGTGATAAGACTACTTTATTATTTGTTGAAGAATTCATACTTTGGTAGACCTATGAAAAGTTACTTTGATGTAGTAAAAGGTGGTAGGTATGTATGTGTCTTACTTTTTTTTGACCTGAAATAAAGTGGTTACCGTGGCCTGTGGACGAGTGCAGCACCTGGGGAGTTACACTCGCGATTCTGTGCCGCCAGCGCAGAAGACAAGCAGGACAAGCCTTTGGTCTTCCCACAGACAGTACAAAACCTCTCCAGTGAGCTCTGGCTATCCTACTCACTGCCGGGAACACAACACGAGGTTGTTATAGCCGCGGTACTCCGTAGGTCAGTCAGACTGCTCAATTCGGATGGAAATACCGTCGTGTTGTGGTGGAAATCTTCTCGTACTATCGAGGATATCGTAAGACCGTGCGAAGTGGAGGAGAAATAGTATGAAGACCCGTTCCAAAGTGCTTTGTATGCAGCTGGGATGAACACTGGAATGATTATGGATGTCTTTATATACGTGGACAATTAATTCTTACTCTTCTTCTGTGTCTTTGCCAGTTTCCTGCGAAACGGCAAATCTTCCATTTTTGCCGTGAACCGACTGCCATGTATGAGTTCCACAACGCACTGGCGATATCGAAGTCCTATAGATAGACCAGGCGAGGCGGTCAGACTTTTAAGGCTCCAACTTCCTGAAGACGGTACCTGGACCAATTGCTTAACGTACTCTCCGAGGCACGGAGGGGTCTCAAAGTGGACTTTATGTGGAGAAAACGAATTCGCTATTTTTTTGTGAAGCATTATAAAGTGCAGTGAAATTGAATGCAGTGTGTATAACTACATATGAATATCGATGGCACTCAACGGGGTGGAAAATTAAAATGATACTATCTAGAGAGATGGAGTGAACAAATTGAAAATAGGCTGCGGTGCGCCTCGGGGGATGCACCAGGCACTACTCTGTGGTTCGGCGCTTATTGCCAATCTAGCCGCCGATGGAAAGTGATTTCATATACGTTTTGATTTCGGCCGATATTTCTACTGATATTGACCATTTGTCGTTGGCTTTTTTCCATTGAAATACTAAAACGTCTCAATGATAAAGTGACAATGACAATAGCAGAGTGGTTCCCGGCAGAGTAGAATTTGGGCTACCCCATCTCTTCCCATGCGGTGTCGTACAAGGCGACTAAGGGATAGGGCTGTTTAACATCAGAAAGATATAATACAACCCAGACTCAGCCTCAGATGCATGGCTCGAGTCAACAATAGTGCCCGGAATACAGTAATAGGCTCACTCCCTATTACGTGGGACCTAATAAAATTGGTGAAATGTGGGTATTAATTTACCTCTGGCTAACCCTCTGGGGATAAAGTCGTGATTATGACATATATGAGCGGAAGGGCTCTTTGCGATGTTTCCGGTTGCATTCGATGCTTTCATCTCGTGAGTCCGAGATTCGAGCATTCCTCCTTTCTGCTGATATATATCGATTTGACTTATCTCGGCTTTCACGGGTCGCCTGATCCCCGAGGGCAAAGCCTGTGTTAGTCGTCCTTTAATCAGCAGTGGGTACCGGCTAGTATAAGGTGTAATTAAAGAAATTGCGTGCGTGAAAAAGAAAAGAAAGTAAGTGTCTGTAATGGTGACCTTTTTTTCAGAGACTTTGCCTTCAGCTTACCATCAGGCTAGGCGAAGTCAAATTGACGTGTCCTATATAAAAAAAATCCTCTTAGAGAATCCTTGTTTAAAATTTTATGCTTATGTGTTTAAAAAATTACTCGAATCGAACTTATATGAAGAGTTTAATGATAGTAAAAAAAGCTCGCGAAGTCTCCGCCTACCCCAGAAGGAAAAGAGCGTGAGTATATGATGTATAAAGCTCAATTTCCCAAATGTGATATTACATCTGTAATGATAATATCATGCATCAAGCCTAATTCACCCCATTTCCCGCATTGTGGTCATCGCCATTCAATTCCCTAATATTCTGCCGAGGCCGACGCTAATTCCCATATATTCGGCACGAGGCCTTCAAGTGTGCTATCTAGCACAGTTTGACGTTCAATTTAGTAATTTATTGGGTCTAAATTTTGGGTTCACTGTGAATTAGTCCCGTATACAAGCCATAAATCAGAGAGACTTATGTGGCGGTTTATTTAAGAGAAATGAGACGTCTAAATCACGATAGGCCTGACTAGGCCTGGCAATTGTTGAAATAAAATAATATATTGTATACACATACTCACGCTCGTATGTCTGTGAAGAGGTAGGCAGAAGTGGTAGAAGTGTGTTATCCACATATTTCCACACATCGGCAAGATGTGTCTATATCAGTGACCCTCTTTTCCGAGACTGCATTCAGCTCAAGCTCAGGCCAGATGAAGTAAAAAAAAATTATTACTATTTCATGTATTTGGAAGTTCATTAACTCTTTCGCGTAAAAAGAACTCAACTTTAGATGACATTTGATAGAAAAGTAGCCTGCAGGTCTAAAAGGCCACTTCATTGGAATCGTATTAGAATAATATTTTGTCATGTGGCGTTATTTACACAAAATTAGAATCTGATTAGTTAATGAATTGTTGTGATTCTGCTCATGTGAGTGACTATTATAAGAATTTTATAGGAATTATTGAGATCTACTGGAAATTCATTAAGCTACTCGTTTTTAGCGGAATCGGTAAAGGTTGCCATTTGTGACCGTCTAGTCCTGTGGGTTGCGGGAACAGGATCCGAATTCCACGTGGGTGGAGTCACCTGCAAATACAGCTATGAAGTTCGTCTGCCTTTTCAACAGCAAATCTAGTCATTACAACAATGTAAGTCGTACTGCATTGAAATGCACCAGCAACCCCCAAAGAACCCACTGACTCGTGCCGGCAAGTTTTGAGTTTACAACTTCGCTTGTTCTGACAGTTGGAGTGCACTGAAGCATAGTACCTCTGTTATAGCACCTCTGGCGATTTGTAATATGTGTACCTTATCTGAATTATGTTGCAGATGGTCTCACGTATTGTCTTATTAGGCGTGAATTAACAAATGAACTTGGTTTGAAGCATCATCTTTACATTGTTTTGAAATATTTCAAACCTAGATTTTGTGTAAAAAACCACAGGTAGTACTAAAATGAAAGCATATAAACATTTATAGTGGACTCCCCACACCACACACAGAGCTCTTCAAGCTCCTTAAGCTTTTCTAACTTTTAATACAGCTGACGTAACTGTATGAAACATGAATTACATGCATGGCATGAAAACATGGTTGACTCACCTACTATAGTAACCACAATATAGTGTTAAATTGAGGGGTTCACGGGAATACTCCTAATTTAGCTTACTAGTACTTATCTACTATAGTGTAAATGTTACGATCAGTGTAATAAATCCGGTTTGTATTAATAATTACCGGTAGATATTAATAATAACCCCATCAAATGGTTAATGTTATTAATATTGAGGATAAAATTGTTATAAAAAAAAAATAACCACCAAGGCTAATGCGGGAGCGGAGCGGGGCTTCTAACCTAATCTTTCCAAGTCTGTTTGGTGGACAAGTTCACATCCAAGTAGGTGCGGCACGCAGTGTCCACTCCGCCCAATGAGACTTGGATAGATTAGGTTAGAATGCGGGAGCGGAGCCAGGATCCCGCATTAGCCTTCGTGGTTATTTTTTTTTTATAACCATCAAGAAATTTCATCCTCAAAGGAATTATTAATACAAACCGGTCAATATGATTAATTTATCACTTCAACTGCATTTGTAAGTTGGTATTAATAATAACCGGTAATTATTAATAAGTACCTATTCATTACACTGACCGTAACATAAATACAGACAAAAAATCAGCCTTAATGGGCTCTTTCACAATAACGTGAATGCGAAGTCACTAAAAGATGAGAAATAGAATTCGCAAACATAGTAGCACATTGGTGGTAAATGAAGATTTATACAACTTGTTTTTAGTGTGAACGTATCACTTATTTGTCTTCCTCATGGTGACGAAGGTGGGTAGTTCCCCAGTGTTAGTATTTACTTCCTCTTAAGTGAATCAGGCAGCACGTGCCGAAGTGCGAGTGAGCTGCTAACAATTCCTCACACGTCGCCATGTGTAGGTACGACCCTTGACTGACACTTCCGGTACAATAATTACGGAACTAAACTTGACCTAATTAAGACTGACAACTGTCATAGCTGCCAGTGATTTTAACGCTTGAATGAAATTTTGAAGCATTTATTATGCTAACTATTCAAATCAATTTAGAAAGAGAAAAGATAAACGACTTCGGGCGGGACTTGAACTCCACCATCGTCGCCTCAAAGACGGTTGTATAGAGGAATTTGTATCGGCTTCGTGCGGGCTTCGGTGGCTTAGTGGTCAGAGCATTCCTCCTGTAAAGGAGAGATAGCGGGTTCGAGTCCCGCCCGAAGTCTATTCTCTTTTCTCTTTCTAAATAGATTTTAACGCTATCGGGAAGAAGTGTGAGTTAGAGTAGGATACTAGTAAACCACTCGAGTTAAAGTTTATCTAATTCAATGATTTCTTTTGTATAGTTAACGGCATAAGTTTCGTGATGCAAAAATTTTCAAAATTATTTCTAATGTTAGCGATTGTTTGGAATTGCAATCGGACTTAAATAATATATCAGCATATTGTGATTCAAATCAACTATATTTAAATTTAGATAAATGTTCTGTCATAACTTATACTCGTAATCATAATCCTATAACGTTTAACTATACTATTGGTAACCAAAATCTCAATAGGAAGACGTCAATTCGTGACTTGGGAATCATAATGGACTCCAGTTTGTCATATAATCTACATATTGACCATATAGTTAACAAAGCTTTCCGACAGCTTGGTTTTATTTTAAGAATCTCCAAACCGTTTAAAGAAAAGCGCACATTGTTATTATTATATTTTAGTTACGTAAGATCTATTTTAGATTTTGCGTGTATTGTTTGGAGTCCACATTATGCTTGCCATATAGCGAGGATCGAAAGAGTTCAGGAGAAGTTTGTGAAGAGTATGAATTTTCGTTGGCACAATGAGAGCATCTCTTACGAAAACTCTTTACAGCGTTACTCATTGACCACGCTTAAAGATCGCCGCAAAATGTTTGATCAAGTTTATTTATTTAAAATTCTTAATAACATGGTTGATTCTCCTCACATTTTAGAAAGAATATCATTTAGGATACCTAGGCCCAGCTCCCGATTACTCCAGTTATTCTCTGTTCCATTGTATAAAACTGTGTATACCGGTAACAGCTTTTTCAGACGCAGTGTTCGGGACTATAATGTTGAATGCAGTCGCTTGGACATGTTTAGCAGCAGTCTGAGTAATTATAAAAAAGATTTAAGAGCTATGTTCATCCAATAGAATAGTCGTTTTCTTTCTTTTCTTCTGTGTACACCATTTGTGCGGTAATGTGGCCGTATTATTATTTTTATAATTACAATATTTTATGGAACTCTAAGTCTTAAAGAATATCATGTTATTTAGATACATAAGTGCATGACTGTATGTTTCCTGAATAAATGAAAAAAAAATAAAAAAAAATAAAAAAAAAATATTATATTGATCCCAAGTCGCGTGAGAAACAAGGCAGGGGCGCGCACGGATGGGTTTGACGTAATCTATGATTGGTGGATTTGAGCTCTTCGGATGCCGTAGCACTCTGTGCTATTCTTAAAAACACTCAAAAACGCGTACTGCGCATAAAGAGACATTTTGTGACGTGACTGGGGTCTAGATCTATACCGGTACGACAACAACAGACGCATGCAGCACATACAGCGCACCCATTACTTGTTAAACTCCGATACGGATATACAAGGACCATTGAGAAGCCGCAATGAATTACGCGCATGTGCTGCGTGCGTCGGCAGTTGTCGTATGCGGTCGACTACGGAATCATATCTTAACACCAGCTAAAAATGTTGTGCTCTTCGTGGACTAGGCTGGTGATATTCGTGTAGGTGCTACTTGTTTTTTTATACTACTTAGGTCGCAGACAAGCACACGGCCCATTAGTAAGTGGTTATCTCGTCCATGGGCGAGTGCAATACCAGGGGAGTCACACTCGTGCTGCCGACCTTGTAAGAACTTGATTGGGTGCTCTAATTGAATTAGACCCAATATATTACCTAAATTACAATTGCTAATATTTTGCTTGATTTGTAAATTAATCTTCAAAGTGATGATGAATATTGAAAGCATTTTAGTTTCAAGTGTAATACCAAACTCGTACTGAAAACCTCTAGAATTAGAACTTAAGCGTGACTTCAAACAGAGACCACACATTTGTAATTGATGGGCCATTACAAATTCATTGAGACAAGTGAACGTATTCATGTTAACAAGAAAACGTATGATAAAATACCTCATAAAACACACTCGCTCATCAAAAAACAGTTTTCAACAGACAAGGGTTTAGTCCTGACAAAAACAGACTTTAAAACAACTACACAAGTCCTTCTAATGAGGTCGTGTACAAAACATGGGAGTC
Source organism: Eilema depressum (assembly GCA_914767945.1). Taxonomy (NCBI): domain Eukaryota; kingdom Metazoa; phylum Arthropoda; class Insecta; order Lepidoptera; family Erebidae; genus Eilema; species Eilema depressum. The sequence continues at coordinate 20,703,133 of OU612025.1, forward strand.
CAAAATTTTTAGCGCGGCTCTGAGGCTGAAGTACACTTTATTTCTTTGTTCCACAGCACTAAGGCGCAGTCTCTTTTGTGTAAAACAGCTCTCAGTATACAATGCTATACTTGCGATCTGTCAAACCAAGTTCAAATTATAAAGGGTTAGATTTAGGTAGGAATGTTTAAACTCTAGTTGAGAAATGGTAATGAAGACGATTATAGTTTCGATTTTATTATTAGCAAATTTATGTCTAGGGGGGACAAGTGAAAATTCTTTGGATGAATACAATTATCAACATATGACATAAGCCGACCGCATACGAAAGAAATAATTTGTCAACATACATGTCCTATTCTTGCATAACTATGGAATTTGACGTATTTGACACGTATTTTGACGTTTCTGATATACGTTAACGACTCTCATATACGTAATACGAGAGTGTTGTGGGTAGTTGACTCAAAAAGACGCTTTTTAAATTGCTCGTAAATTAAATAAAAATAAAAATAGTATATATTAATTTTTTGACATACAGATGAGTATAAGATACATCTAATAATAAATACCTGCTAGTCGTGTTATTTCCGTGAACTGTACATTTCTTTTTTGCAACAATCGCAATGGAAGCCTCCATTCTAGACATGCAGAATTATTTCGAGGACAGGATGATGAAGTTTGAGTCTGATCTGCAGAAGAAGTCGTCATCGAACACAGCCAGTTTAGCTGAAGAGTTTGCTGCGTTCAAGAAGTTTGTGCTTCAGACTCTCAAGTCCTTCTCACAACAAATCAACAGTGTCGCGCGTGAGGTGGATAACCTGGAGATGCGTAGTCGTCGGAAGATCCTACTTCTGCATGGCGTGAAGGAACAGGAGGATGAAGATATCGGTCGAGTTATCACTGAGGTCATAAAACAACAGCTCAAGATTGGCACCTTTTCAACTGCGGACATCACACGCTGCCATAGAATGGGCCGACAAGCATCCAATGTGAAGCCCAGACCTGTACTTATGAAACTTCAGAGTCATGCGATGAAGGAAAGTGTGTGGTCTGCCAAATCTAAGCTGAAGGGTACGGGCGTTACTGTATCAGAGTTCCTCACCAAGTCACGGCATAAGGCGTTCATGGCCGCCCGTGATAAGTTCGGGGTACATAAGTGCTGGACCAGGGAAGGCATAGTTTATGTCTTGGGCTCTGACGGGAATCGGCACCGAATTGTGTCGCTCAGTGACTTGGAGAAGATACAGTGCTCTGACGATGAAGCGGTGGCAGCTACAACCTCCAAAATCACTTCCACTAGAACGAAACGTACTGCAGTGAAGAAATGAATTTCTGATGTTTAAACCAACAACATACGCTTCTGCTGGGTAACATATGTATATATTTATAGTTCACTTTACATTTCTACTGAATATTATGCAATGCTTTTGTAGCAATAATCTAAAAATTTCTCTTTACCTTCTTTATTTTACATAAGTTACATTTCATTTAGGTCATTGTCTTGTTTATGTTTTGTTTGACAACTTTGACATTTTGACATTCAAACAGTAATCAAAACTGCGTTCCATGTTCGCAAATTAAATGACACTGATATATTAAGCATTACTTGCATCATGAATATGAGTCTTTTAGTCCATATGTGTTAATTTGCTTTTGTTTTGTGAACGGATTATTATGTTTGTTGCCTAGCTCATATTATCAATGCATGGTAACTGACATGGTAATTACTATAAAGTGTTTTTTTTCTTTTTGCAGTTATTTTTCTGTTGTATTGTTGTAAAAATTTGTTTATCCTTATTTGTAACACAGGACTGGCGGGTGAACAGTGAGTGGATTTACTAAATAACTTTCCTATTCCAACTATAAACTTATAGATACCGTTTAGCTATATATACACATATTGTCAGGTACAACTACACACACAAATTTGATGAATGACTTGGACAGTGATGATAGTTTTTTCTCCGCTAGTAGTCTCAACGACAGCTTTGTGAGTATACCATCTGTGTCACTCGAGGATACTCTTCGGTCACAGTTTTCGGATGTCCCCAGGCATTTTAATGTAGTCCATATAAATGCTCAGAGTATTCCTGCTCATTTCCCGGATATGCTGGTTAACCTTGTTCACAAAAATATTCATGCTATTCTTGTTTCCGAATCTTGGCTAAAACCTTGCCTACCATCTACTTCTTACACACTTCCGGGTTTCCAGCTCATTAGGAATGATCGAGTGCCTGCTGGCGGTGGTGGTGTGGCTATATATCTACGTTCTCAAATTCGTTATACAGTCATCAGTATGTCGCCACAGCCGACACCGTCCGATGCGGGCGAGCATCTTTTCCTGGAGCTGGAACTGAACTACTCTAAAGTTCTACTTGGTGTTTACTATTCTTCATCGTCAAAAATAAACTATTTTACTTCTTTCGAACATCTGTTAGATACCCACTTACCATCCTACGAGCATGCGATAATAATGGGAGATTTTAATACTTGCTTGGTAAAACCAGGGCCATATATTGCGCGTGCTACGTCTCTTCGCCAAACTATTCAATCTTCTAACTTATCTATCCTCTCTCTGAACACTACACACCATTTCCCCAACTGTGCCCCTGGTCTTCTTGATCTCATTCTAGTTTCTTCACCTACTCATGTCGCAAAGCATGGTCAATGTTCTGCTGATATGTTTTCTTACCACGATCTTATCTACCTTTCTTACATGATACGGCCTCCCAAAGAAAAACCCAAAATTATTATGCAGCGCAGTTTTGGCGGCATTGTGCTTGAAAAGCTTCGTGAGGACGCCAACAATATTGACTGGAACCCTCTGCTATCTTCCAATTGTATAGATGCCAAAGTTAATATTCTGACCGACAAAATAATAGGGCTTTACGATGTGCATGCACCAATCCGTGCCATCAGAATTAAGCATATGCCAGCGCCTTGGCTTACACCTGATATTAAAGAACTAATGTCGAAAAAAGCTGCAGCTAAGGCAAGGTACAAAATCAAACCTACCCAGAGTAATTTGGAAAAGTATGTGTCCCTTAGAAATAGATGCAACAGGGTGTGTAGGAATGCACAACGCCAACATATCCATACCTCGGTTGAAAGCGGGGATCCAGCAAAAGTCTGGAAATTTCTTAATACATTGGGAGTTGGAAAGTCACGTCAAGACTCAATTCCGAAAAATTTAAACTTAGATGCACTAAATGTACATTTCTCGACTTCGTCCAATTTTAATGGAACCACTAAAACCAATACACTGCAATATCTTTCATCGATTCCAACTCCTGATCATCCACCTTTCTTCTTCGACCAATTGTCCGCTTGTGATGTTAAGAAGAGCATTCTGTCAATTTCATCCAATGCTGTCGGTAGCGATGCCGTTAGCCGAAATATGATTGTGCCAATTCTAGACCAAATTCTTCCTATCCTATGTCACGTCTTTAACTACTCCATTTCTTCTACTATATTCCCATCCTCATGGAAAAGTGCCCAAATAATTCCTTTGCCTAAGAAATCTAAGCCATGTTCCTTCTCGGACTATCGTCCTATATCTATCCTTCCTTTTCTTTCTAAAGCTCTAGAGCGTCTCATTCACTCGCAACTCAGCTCCTTTCTTAATAAGAATGCGCTACTAAACCCCCTGCAATCTGGCTTCCGTCCTGGGCATAGTACTTCGACAGCATTGGTTAATATCACGGAAGACATAAGACTGGGCATGGATAGTGGAAATCTCACGCTACTATCCCTACTTGATTTTAGCAACGCTTTCAATACTGTAGATTTCGACATCCTGCTTGGAATACTCGGCTCTATTAACATATCTCCAACGGCTATTAGGTGGTTTCGTAGTTACCTGTTTGGACGCCGGCAACGTATTCGCGTCGAAGAAACAAGCTCTTCCTGGTGCAATACGACCGCTGGTGTACCGCAGGGTGGCGTTCTTTCTCCGTTACTTTTCGCAATCTTTATAAATACAATCTCCGAAAAATTACTTTCATCCTACCACCTTTATGCTGATGACCTGCAAATTGACACCCAAGCTCCTCCAAAAAACTTGTCCGATGCATGTACGGTGCTCAATATGGACTTGGATAAGATATGTGAATGGAGCAAGAAACATGGACTCACCCTAAACTCATCCAAGACTCAAGTAATTGTTATTGGTAGTCAAAGGCTAATTTCAAAAATAGACTGGACCCAGCTTCCACAGATTAATATGGGTGGAGCAGTCGTGCCGATTAGCGATAGTGTCAGGAATTTAGGCATATATATGGATAAATCATTTTCATGGAATATCCAATTACAGGAAACCAGTCGAAAACTCTTCGCCTCAGCGGGTGCCTTGCGAAGGCTCCGTAACTTCCTTCCAATTGCCGCTAAGACTGCGCTCGCACAATCGCTTCTTCTTCCTGTTCTTGATTACGCCGATGTCAGCTATCCCGATCTCACAGAGGAGCAACTAGATAAACTTGAGCGACTTCAAAACTTCTGCATACGATTCATATTTGGTCTTCGCAAGTATGATCACATTTCAGATTTTCGTAAACAACTCAAGTGGCTCCCAATTCGGCTTCGCAGGAATGCCCATATTCTAACATTGTTGTATAATGTTCTGTTCAGTCCCACCACTCCCTCTTATCTCAAAGAACGATTCCAGTTCCTTCATGACACACATGTGAGATGCCTGAGGTCATCCGAGAATATGAGGCTGAGAATGCCAGTGCATTCCACTGCATTTGTCGACAAGTCGTTTACTGTCAAGGCTGTGCGATTATGGAATGCACTGCCATTGAACATCAGACGGGCAAAAACGCTCAGCATCTTTAAAAAAATGGTAAAAGACCACTACTTGTCATTATGAGAACTAGCAATTATATACGCAATCTTTATTTTCCTTTTGTATAAGTTTGTTCCTAATGATTATTTCATTTACTTGTATCCATCCCGTATCTATTTATGTGTTATATGTTATTTTTCTATTTATGTGTGTCCTATATTCATTTGATTTACGTTAGTTGTGCTTTGTTTCCTCTCTTTCTTTTCTATCAATACATCTTATATCTAATTTATATGATAACTACACCATTATCTTTTGTGTTGTCTCATCACTTTCCATCCCAAGGTTGCCTGGAAGAGATCGCTTCCAGCGATAAGGCCGCCCATTGTACATTAAACTGTATACATGATACCTACTTGTCTCTATTGTAAATTTATTGGTGTACAATAAAGTACCTATTATCTATCTATCTATCTATAAAACCCCATATGATACTTCATCATTCTATTTTAAAATACGACGGCCAACGAATTGCAACTTGTCTAGAGGGCTGAACGAAAAAAGAAAATGTGCGATGCCCAATTTCAGGTGTAAACTGTAGTACCCTCGACGTAGTATCTGCTGCGTGCGTCTGCAGTTGTCGTTTGCGGTCACCTTCGGAATCATACCTACCTTTACAGACTGAAACCCGTAAATATAATAGCATCGGAACATGAAATATCCATGTATACCATCCATGATTTCAAATTGACTTCCCACGCGGTGCAATCGCCGGGGCTTGTCGCCGCATGCATTATTCAGAGCCGAGCGCACAGCGTACAAGTAACGAGCTCCACTGCGAAGATATTTGTTGTACTCCGTCGTCGCTTGTGTCGAGACAGTAATGTGGGGGCACGTGCCGTAATGTCTGTGGGGTCAAGTTGAAGAGAAGTAGTGTTAAGATTACCCGTTTTTATTGCTCTTTTTTTAATATTTATAGCCCTAGCATAGCATATTCTCGATTATCTCTATTGAAGATGTTTTGGCTTAATACAGGTTAAAGTATTTATTAAGGAAGCGTTATTATTGAAGTGGAGATCAGCGGGTTAGCGACTATACACGCCAACTGTGTTGGCTAATAGGATATATTGTTGTTACTGATAATTTTCAAACAGAACGGACCTATTGCTCGATTCAAAAATTGTACCCTGGGCCTCTATCGAACTAACACCAGCGTAGCATAGAAGGCATAGCAAAAAGAAAACATGTGAAATTTGGTTTTATTATGGGATAAGATGAAATAAAAATGTGTAAGGATACCTTGTGACGATGTATGCATCAACAACGGTCCAGTCTTAATATATCGCGTATACCCTATAAATGAGCCCTGAAAGAATAAAGTATACCTACACTCTTTTTTGGGCGTGTATTAATACCACGTCGATAATGAGAAGCCCCTGAAGGTGAAATGCAGACACTGAATATTTGGCACTAAAAGCACAGCTGGTCTAACACACGATTAATAATAATATGTTACTGTTGATGAACTCCTTTGTTGAGTTTCTTTTTAATGAAAGATTTTATTAAAAACATATATTTTATCATCGATAATAATATAAGCACATGTTACCATCTTTATCAAAAAATATCGGAATAGCTTTTATAGTTCGCTCACTAAGCACGGTTTGTATAGAGAAAATATACGTATCAACGACCTTTTGTCAAAAAGTCATAATCATTTACGCTTGTATATTCTGCAATCGGTATTTGGATGAGTCAATGACCTCCATCACTTTACGCAAGTTTAATGTCGGAGACACCTTGTGGGTTCCAATTAGTTCACTTCCGCGAAAACTCCATCAACAACACTCCAAACAAACAAAAAAACAAACAAAAAATCAAACACAATCCAAAAACCAAAACTTACCATCAGGCGAGGCGAAGTTAAATTGACGTGTCCTATATATAAAAAAAATCATGCTCTTGAGGAGGAATTTAAGGGTAAAAATGATTTTTTTTGTATTAAAATCATAGGCATAAAAGCACGCAGCTTTTGCTGTAAACTACCAATACTAAAAGTATATTGCAGTAATCTGACTTAGTTACGCAATTAAATCCTTTATACGAACATTTCCTTACATCTAAGACGTTAGCTCAAACTTTAGCGACAGAGTCCTCCGTGCATAACCGAGTAATGTGCTCGTGGTTCTGCAGCTCAACCGACGCTAATGGCCCTCCATAATAAACCGGGTTAAGGTACGATTCTTTAGCCGACCGCATACGACAACTGCCGAAGCACACCGCATTATACTTTAGAAAGGAGATAGGACACGACGGTATATCTGTCCCAATCGAGTAGTCCGACTGGGGAAGTACCTCCGCCCTACTGAATATCGCGGTTTAATAACCTCGTGTTGTGTTTTCAACGGTGAGTAGGGTAGCCAGAGCTGACTGGAGAGATTTTATGCTGTCAGTGGGAAAACCAAAGGCTTTGTCCTACTTAATTTTTGCGCTGACGGCACAGAATCTCTCTGTTCTTACAGGGTCGACAGCACGAGTGTTACTCCCCTGGTGTTGCACTCGCCCATAGGCCACGGTAACCTCTTACCATCAGGAGGGGCGGGTACTTATCTGCGACTTAAGTAGTATATAAAAAAAGATGCGCGTTTTTCATTGCGGCTCCTCAAAGGTCCCCTTTATCTGTATCGGATTTTAACAAGTAATGGGTACACTGTATCTGCTGCATGCGTCTTTCGCTGTCGTATGCGGTCGGCTTCAGAATCATACCTTTACGAACCTTCTTCAGCCCGCCTCAAGGTCCTATGTCGCGAATTACCACTACAAATGCTTCACAAAGAACTGCGAGTTTGTAAGTCTTGACTTCTATGTTACAATTCTTTTCAGCATTGTGTATTGTTAAAAGATGTTAGTATACAGTGGAAATATAACCTTGTAGAGGTTTTACTATTGTGTTAGAAATATTGACTCTTCAATTTTTGGATCATATTCTTTATTATGATCGACAACTTCTGAGGCGTAGCGGTAGTAGGCAGGCCGCTACGCAGGAAGCGCGTGTTCGATATCCGCTCAGTGCAAATATTTGTATGCATGAATATGGGTATTTGTGTTGGTCTGGTCGTGCCTCGGAGAGCCGTCATTCCGTCGGTCGGTCGATTTATTTGCTACTAGCTTTTGCCCGCGGCTCCGCCCGCGTGGATGTCGGTTATCGCGACCAAACATAGCCTATGTCCTTTCTCAAGGTCTAATCTACCCCTATACCAAATTTCATCAAAATCGGTACAGTGGTTTGGGCATGACAGACAGACAGACAGAGTTACTTTCACAATTATAATATTAGTAGGGATTATTTACATCTACAACTGCTGTAAAATAGCCGAAACGTCGGCTGCATTTAGCTACTAAATAAATCGCGATAGAATTTTTTAAAAAGTAGTTTTATTTCAATGAGTGTTATTAGCGTAAACTTCAGACAGTATCATGAGGTACGATGTTCTAATGTAGACTTTTCTCACTAGGTTGCAGCCTATATACTATTTCCGAACGTATACTATATTGTTTGTAGTAAAACCAAATCTACAATAATACTACACTACAATATGGGGTTCTTCAAGAAGGGCATTAGAAGGTTTCTTCAGGGTCGGCAGCACGAGTGTGACGCCCCTGGTGTTGCATACGTCCATAGGAAACGGTAACCACTTTCCATCAGGTGGGCCGTGTGCTTGTCTGCCACCTAAGTGGTATAAAAAAAAAAAAATCTATGCAGCCATTTTCCCGTAATTGAGTGGCAAAAAGTTATTATTGCATTCTATGCTAGAAGTTGAACGCCAAACTAAACTTCAGCTACTTGAAGTGCAAAGATAGCAAAATAAAACCTTGTTTAATTAATTTCGTTAGTCTCTGTCACGGACACTCGAGTTGAGTAAATACTTGACACTCGAGTTGTGCACTAATTTAACGATCAACAATCGAATCACTTCACTTAATTCTCGAGTGTATCGAGGAAATAATCGAGTTAAAATTAATTACATTGAAACTTATTGTATTAGTAAGGCAATTAGATTTAGTATTAATGTCTTAGGTTTCATAGCCACTAACCTCTCTGTATAATTAATCTGTGTATCTTGAAATGGAATGTACCACATTATTAATTCTTCTTCTTCACCCTAGCGTAGGGTTGCCATAAGTGTGGGGATGCAGACCGGGACATTTGAAGAAAAACTTGTGAAGGTAGAAAAATAGGCACTTTTATTACAACAGTGGGTAACTTTAAAGGTTTAAAACAACTTTAAACACTGCTATTCAATGCCAGCGGGCAGCGACCCGCCAGTCGGGCTTTCTTTCGTTGGGGCTTTTCGCTACGAAGGCGAAAAGTTAATTCTGATAATTTTACAAAATATTTTGACGAAATCAACATTAAGTAACTTATACTTGTACGGAAAAATCTCGTTCTATCCACGTATGAATAGCCTAGCTAGTTAGTCGCGTTTATTGTAGTTATATTACTGTTTACCAATACGACCTGATACGACACGACCTCCGACGCTCCAACGCCCGCACCATCCAGGAGGCACTCGAGCGCAATAGGGGATCGAAAGTGTTCGCTCAGCAGTTGGAGAGGCCCCATCTGACGAAACTCAAATTGAGGAAGGCAAAACGATTGTCTCAAAGAACGAGATACTCGAAGAGATCGAGAAATTCTATGGACAGCTGCTGTATGCATCACGGATGAGTAAACCGACGGGACACAGCCGTGAAGACCACAGAGCCCCACTTACGCGCTATTACACCGAGAAGATACCAGATGTCTAACATTACGAGGAAGAGGCGGCTCTCAGGCAACTGAAGAACAACAGGTGCTCTGGTGATGACGAAATTACGACTGAGCGCCACCTGCTTACAGGAAAGCATCTGGCGCTCCAATCCTGAAAGATCTAGCGAATTTAATTCCATCATCCAGCAAGGGCCAACACTTAGGGCATGGAGTGGGAGTGCGATGGTACTGTTCTTCAAAAAGGGTGATAAGACCTTACTGAAGAACTACAGGCCCATCTCACTCCTGCTGTGCAATTCACTAAGCAAGTACAACGATACGAGTCGCAACGTTGTGATCGATAGAAATTGTCATTGGCCGATCTCCAGTGAAGTGACCCAATCCGACCAATGACTATCTCTATCGAGCACATCGTTGCGACTCGCATCGCTATGCTCGCTTAGTGAATTGCAGTGCTGAGCCCTGTCTACAAGCCATTCTCGAGAGTCGTCACAAATCGCCTCGCGGGTAAGCTCGACGAGTTTCAGCCACCTGAGCAAGCCGGATTTCGAAAAGGCTATAGCACCGTGGACCACATCCATACTGTTCGGCAGATTGTAGAAAAGACGCCAGATTACAAGCAGCCGCTGTGTATGGCATTTGTGGACTACGAAAAATTCTTCGACTCTATCGATACCTGGGCAGTGTTGGATGCTCTGCAGCGATGTCGTGTCGATTGGATCGAAGTGCAGAAATGCTTGTATGACACTGGCACAATGTCTGTCCAGCTCCAAGACCAGAAAACGAAACCCATTAGCCTCCAGCGTGGAGTGCGCATACTATACGCGTTGGAGGACGTCTTCAAGACTCTGGATTGGATAGACCAGAATTATCAACATCAATGGTGAGTACATCTCGCATCTTCGGTTCGCCGACGACATTGTCATAGTTGCGGAGTCACTGGAGCAAATGAGCGAAATGCTGCACAGCCTGAATGGAGCTTCTCAACAAGTCGGCCTCGGTGTAACGTCGGGTCTTCTTCTTGCCTTTACCGCAATGCCTCAAAACAAATTTTTCGCCAGTACGTCCTGCCTGTTTTGGCTTACGGTGCCGAAACGTGGCCATTGAAGGTAGGGTTAGTCCACGACCTAAAAGTTGCGCAACGGGCTATGGCGCGAGCTTTCTTTGAAGGATAGAATTCGTAACGAGGTCATCCGACATAGAACCAAAGCTACCGACATAGCTCGCAAAATAATCAAGCTGAAGTAGCAGTGGGCTGGCCACATCTGTCAAAGGACTGATGACCGTTGGAGCAGACGAGACCTAGAGTGGAGAGCGCGAGAAGGAAAACGGAAAGGGAGACACCCCCTAGCCAGGCGGACTGTCGACCTGCGACGGTGGCTAATTGATTGATTGTTTACCAAGTCCAGCCCTCAAATATAAAACTATATTTTTTAAACCGGGACAATTTGCTTATCGGCCTGGACGCCGGGACACTAGGCTTCAAACGGGGACATGTCCCGGCGTACGGGGACGTATGGCAACCCTACCCTAGCGTTAATTCCCAGTCGCATCCGAAGCTTTCACCTCGTAGTCTGGGGTCCGCTTTACCAGTCTTAACTGTGGATTTGGCTGCACCTCGACATTTTCCGTGAAGCGACTGCCATCTGACTAGCTAATACTAACTAGCTAATAGACCGTTGTTGTTGGACTTTTTAGGGCTCCAACTACCCGTAACGACTGCCATAGATGTCCAAATATGGCAACCGGGACCGGCTTAACGTGATCTCCGAGGCATGAACAGACCAATGCAAATACCCATATTCATGCATACAAATACATATATTAGCACTGAGCGGGGATCGAACCCGCGCCTACTGCGTAGCGGCCGCGTTCACTACCGCCACGCCACAGAGGCTGTCTTTAGACTTTAGAACTGTCATCTAGAAAACAATCTGTCCTCAGATTTAGTTATAAATCGAGATTCAGGACTGAGTGTAGTTCTTGAATACGGGCCTTAAGGTTACCAATTCGCGTTCTCCAATGTATTGCTCGCTTGCTCCAACGGCCATTGCCCTTTAGCTCGCTTATTCTATGAAAACAAACGAATATAAATTAAATTCAATGGTCCTTTGTGAAATGTTAATTATAATCGCGAGGTAATGTCTACTAAACTTAACAATTCTGTTTCACGAAATAAAATATTACACTAACGTAAATTTGTTTTCCTCTGTACGCACACAGTATAGGTAGCTACCTACTGTTTGAATGAAAAACACAGTAGTCCGACATTGTGTTTAACATTCAAATAAATCATTTATACAATAGTTTCAATTTACTCTCTGCTGAGTTAGTTTCCTTTAGTCTTTGTTTTCCAACTACTAGCTAATACCAATTATTTTCCAACGGGAAAATTTCTTAACAAAAAAAAAACCTATAACCTGGAGTGGATTCAGTCCAATAATTGTACTATGCCTGGATAACCTTCGCGCAATTATTTGATAGCGAAGTTTTATTGCAATCTCATGACTTCACTGTCTATTTGTCTGTCTGTCATCAGTCTGTATCTCATGAACCGTGATAGCTAGGCAGTTTTCACAGATGATGTATTTCTATTGCTGCTATAACAACAAATACTAACAACCAACATTACATGGACAACAAATTCCTAATTTGTTGTCCATGTAATGTTGGTTTGGTTTATTAGACTCAGCATTGAATCAACCAGATGTCGGTACAAGTATTTCCAATTTATTTGACCATTGCCTTTATAATTTACTTTCTATATTTATCTACACATGTAGGTTAAAATTCAAAACAGAATATTCATGTCAAATAAGTAAAAATGTACGCGACAGGATATTGAAACTGCCTCCGTTTCCGAGCGTACATGTTACCGCCTTATTTAAGTGTTGGGTCTGATAAATACATACATACGTAAATACATGTAATACTCATTGACTTTTTGTTTATTTTCAGGTACTGTGGCTTTTATTTATTTAAAACAGAATGCAGTACTTAGAGGTAAGTGTCTCAAATGGATTGGAAAAAGATTTTACATGAATTCGTGATGGAAAATTGTGGAATCACTTGTAAGTGGATACGAAATGCGTGCTGTCAACCAGATTAATCCCTTACGAGCCTTTACTTCTCTTCATACGAGCCTTAGAATCTTTAGCTAGATAATATGATGTTGGTAATTACTTTGATGTTACGCTTCTGATTTCGGAGAGGTAACCAGACATAGATATCTCTAATAATAATATAATTCAGAGTAGTACAATATTAAGGAGGAAATTTGCAGGAACATGATCAAACGTGCCGTCTTATATTGGATTAAATTGATTTTTATCGGGTGAAATGTTCGTTAGAGGTAGTTAAAAACTTCACTAGTGAATGAAAAGTTAAGAAGTATCGGATTGCAGCCAAAGTTTGCACTTTAGACCGCGGGGTCTGCTCTCCTACTTCTCTTCTTACCCCGCGTTTACATACTGCCGCTCGCATTGCTCATCGTGTTGCCAGAAATATTCGCGCGATTAATGCCCTAGCATTCACACACTCCCATCATCGCGTTGGTCCGCATTACAGTATTCGCCCTGCAACGGAGACGGACGTAAACGTATGGAGGACAACGCTGTAGCAGTGTACGCAATAAGCTTTTACAGCATAGCGAATTAATTAAATAGATTATTAATAAAAACTATCACTTTCAACTACTATACACTTTCCGTAGATCGATATAAATATTTTTAAAAGTAAATATTCGAGGAGCAATAACGAAAGTCGTGTTTTATTTAGCTTAGCGCCATCTAGCGGTCTCGTATAGTTCATCGCGCTAGTATTTGCGCAACATACGCGGCAGTACTCGCGGTATGACGAATATACCATTCACACCACGTCTCTGCCCACTTCTCTCGCCACTTCCCTCGCTTTGCCGCGAGTATGTAAACGTAGCATTATGGATTATTTAATCTGGACTTTTTCTGAAGCGACGGCGGACGTTTCCCTCTCCCTGAAAGGAAAAACTGCATCAAAAACTCGTCCATCAATCAACCGTGACCCCAGCACGAAAAATATTCGATTTCGTAACGTAAAGGTATCGAAAGAACGGTGTATTACGATTGGTCGGCTTTGCACACACACAGGTTCACAGTAGGCAGGCGGCCAATCACAATGCTCCGTTCTGTCGATACATTCACGTTACGAATTCAAACACTTTGCGTGCTCGGGGCACAGGTGTAAGTACTTCATCGTTGGTGAGGTTGGTATGGGTTCTGAAAATCTTGACGCTGTTCGCTATCGAGCAGATTTTTTCAGTTGAGGGTATATTGAGAAACCTTCATGCATATATGGCGCGTGCCGAAATATCCCTTCACTTTTTTAAATTTATGAGACATCTCGCCCTGTCTATTAAACTGTTCCGGGTCAATATACCATGCACATTTTAAAAAGTGGACATTTGGCTCGCGCTGTTCCCCGGTTTTAACGTGGGCGAGATGTCCCATAACCCGAGCAGAGCAGATGATGATAACTTGAAATTACATGAAAACATACATACATACAGTCACGCCTCTTTCCCAGTGGGGTAGGCAGAGTCCACAGTGTTCCACCTGCTACGATCTTGGCAGACATCTTTCACTTCTTCTACGTTCATACATGCTCGTCGGTTTCGGGTACTCTTGACATCTCCTTTTTTTAAAATATCTTCTTAAGGTCCAACCCCACCAAACGGACGGCATCGGCCCGGATTTTACAATCTTTAAACAAAATTAAATCTTATTATCACAGTGTTTGAAGTTTATATTACCAAGTCACGCACAACAGCTTGACAGCGACGGCGGCACGACGCACGTCAAGCTGTCATGCGTGACTTAGTAATATAAACTTCAAATGCTGTGATATAAGGTTTATTTTGTTTAAAGATTGTAAAATCCGTTCCGATGCCGTCCGTTTGGTGGGGTTGAACCTTTAATGTAATTACATGAAAAATAACCATTTGAAAGTAACTATGCCAAGTGCACAGTAATAAACGTAAATGACATCTACCGTTAAGTTCGAGCAGTCGTTCTATCTGACATGGCGGCTATTAGAAAGCCATTGGACACGACTGTTAACTGTAAGTACCTCTATCGCACTATTTTATGTCGCCACTAAATATACGGTGGCGCTTCTCTCACATTTTAGTGGTATATAAAAATTGTGGTGTTGTAGGTTTGTTTCTTGAAAATATTGGCATTAAAAAAATTCAATTACTTTGTTGACCATAATTTGGAAATTAATTGAAAGAAGATCACGTGTAATGAAGATGTGCAAACGTTACATTGACTAACTGAAATTATTTCTGTATTACTAAGGTTGCAAACAAATGCTTATACATGCCACCTATAGAGAGAAAGAGTGTTGGAAACAGAAAAATAGGAATAAGGGAGTCAGGTTGATCAACCCCTCCTCAGCAGAAAATTAACTTCTACCACTTTCGTTGCCTAGAATTTATCCTAGAAATATATCGCTGTAATACCTATGGTAAACTAATTATTATGATAAAATTACCTGTTCCCGCGGCTCTACTCACGTAAAAATATGATACTGTTACCTCTGGGAACATATTCCAGGGAAAAAGTATCCCTTGTATTATTCCAGATATAACCATTTCAGCGTCATAGAGTATCAAACATCTCCACACATTCTCATCTATACTATTATATAATTGTATAGTGGTCGTGTCTGTACATTGGAGATATTTAAAAAAAAATACTTGGGTTATGTTATGTTAACGATACTGAACACGAAAATATATATTTCTAATTTCCTGTTTGTCTGTTTGTCTGTTTATCTGTTTGTCTGTTTGTCCGCAATGGACGCAAAAACTACTGGACGGATTTTGATGCGGTTTTTTTTGTTAGAAAGAGCTTGCTCAGACTTAAAATCTTACGTTTGTTTGATCGCCATCGGTTGAGTAGAACCGAAGATATGAGCAAAGGTCGCGTTAACCAAGATGCACGCGGGCGGAGCCGCGGGCGGAAGGCTAGTTTAGAATATTAGTAGGAAAATAGGGAAGTGAATAAAGTAAAATGTCGCAACAGAAGTCGCAAATAAAGCTAGTGTAGATACCAGTAAATACAAAGGAGTTCTCATAAAGTTAAGAGTAGTTTATGAGTGGTGACGTCACGCGCGCGAGCTATTGTGATTTGCTGATGGCATGTCGCGCGTGACCCGCCCCCGATGCGGCAACACATGACTCCTGAAAATAGCCTGATATTGCTCGGGGCATATATTTTTATTTTTTTATTGAAAAAAGCTAATTTTACTTAACCTCGTAATGTAAAGAACGGCCACTATCACTATATCCCATCTGTCACCACTGGGGCAGCTGGGAACAAAAATAATGATCATTCCCAGTCACCAGTGGTGGCAAGTGGGACATTTTTTGGAAACAAATCCCATTTGTCACCAGTGGTGGCGTCGACAGTGGAGGCTACTGGGAATAACCCGAAATTTCATATAGGTACATTATGTATAGATTGACACTAGTATCACGGGGATACTATCTAGAATCAATCACCTATTGCTCTGTTCACATATTCAAATTATAACTCGAAGAAATTGATGTGAACGTTTCATTTTGGTATTTCATTTTGTTTTCAACAAGCATAAAACACAAACTCTTAACCAATTTTGAGTTTTGATTAAAAAATCAGAGTTGAAAGGACCTAAAGATAAAAAAACTACCTATGAAGTGTACTTAAAAACTTTTAATTGTCTCGTCCATCATTAAGGCGCCTGTAGCCTTGTGCAGTGCCAGGGTTGCCGCACGATTGCGTTTTATTAAACCGTTAGACTGTTTTATTGGTCCCAAGGCACTAATTTGTATGTGATCACGAAGTCCTTGGTTCAATTTCCGGGTCCAACAAAGATTTATAGAGTCTGTGTCACAAAATGAAGTCTTAAATGGTATTTCTTCTTTTAATGAATTTCGTCCAAGTATTCCAGTCCAAACGCCAATGCATGCTGTTAAGCTTTTTCATAGGTAAGAGTTCGTTGCCATATGCCATAATGATAAAAATGATCGTCATTTTTAGGGTTCCGTACATCGATAGCAAAACGGATCACTTTTTAGGATCACTACGTTGTTCGTCTGTCTGTCCAGACCTTTTTCTCAGGAATGCGTAAAGGTGTCAAGTTGAAATTCATACTAACCGTGTCCTATGGGCTAAATTGTTAGCTCTGTGACAGCGTCAAACTTCTAAGTAAATGCAATCAAAAGACACCCATTTATGTAGTTTTATACAAATGCATGGGTATTAAATCCGGGTGCATCCCTTATTCCAGTGTTATTACGAAACCCTCCGCGCGCGAGCTTTATAGTAATAAAAGTATTGTCAGATGTGAGGTGGCCATGTTTAGGCTATCGACAACCCTGTGCAGAGGTCAAATGTCCCTAATGGTATCCAATTAACAAAGTCTGCCAGCTCTCTATTTACCTGGCTCGGTGAAAATATATAATAAAATACATAAAAAGCCCGTGCCTCGTTCCTGCATGCTCAGCCGTCTGTTATCTTACCACATCCGCTTAAAAAGGCAACTTGTCATATTTATTACGCATTTATAGCTTTTGTGGTTGCCTGGGAACCATAACTCCTTTCTATCCGTTTCTAAGAGAGGTCCCCGTCGGTCCTCCGTAGGCCGTCTAGCGGTTGACGACAGGCTGATGTTTCATAGCGCGATGTAGGATCAGTTATCGCGAAGTAGTTTGACTTGACTTCACTAGATGGCGTTAATTAACATTTACTTACGTGGTGTGCTTTTAAACTCTTGCAGAATAAATGTAAAGGTCAGGCACGATTTCTTGTTTTACTACACATCTGGACGTATGTGTACGCCTGTGTATTCTCGAAAAGGTCAATTGAGGTGCTTATAAAGATTTCTGCTTATTATGAAATTAGAAGAAAACCCATTTACTTCTAATAGGGTAAGAATTCTGCATCTACGTCTTACATAATAAATAACCGCTACACCATCGAGATAGTCGATATTATACGAAATTTAATTTTCGGTTCTCTTTCCCCTGGGAAAAGCAATTAAAAAGTTAATATACAAAGCTTATAACAACGGATTAGGCAGAATTAACAAATGCCGTCGCCCTCTGCTTACATAATATTATTAACCAAATTTCTTTTACACAAGAGCTAACCTACGGAATATAAACAGAGCTGCTAACTAGCTCGTATGCGATAGATTACTGAAATTTACCTGTGGATTGACAAGTCTACAGGAAAATTTCAATCTGGTCAAAGAGAATCAAAGAGAACACTCTGTGGAAAGTTATGACTAATCACATCACTGTTTTGTGTGTACCTTTGGAGATCAAACCAACTCAACCTAACTTTGGGGCTCTGGTCTGCCTCTCGCGGTTGGGTGGTCAAACGGCAGTCGCTTCCGGAAAAGTGACATACCAATCAAAACAACAAACCACCAACGGACGCAACTAGGAAATAGCTATGTGGATGATGATGACGTCACAGTTTTGTGTGACGTGACACACATGATAATACTAGAAGTTTTGGAGACACTAGTTCTCATACCAAAAAGGTTTCCGGGAGTTTGCTCTTGTAAAAACATATTTTTATATTCCATGAACTAACCCTACAAAAGCACGTGTTGCATACGTAATATAACATCCAAGAATTGTGTGTGGATATATAACAAGCACGTTTGGTCCTATGGGCCCCGGCGTTCAATATCGGACGTGGGACGTGGGGTGGTATCGTCGACCAACACTGCGAGAAGAATTAGAATATGTAAGGGTTATGGTTATGCATCGGGGGTATTGTGTGGAGCGCTGCGTTATGAAGGAATACCCCCACTCGTGGGGGCAGGGGTATACTCTCGGGAGTTGCTTTTTGTAAAGTTGCTGTTTCATTTGAAGGATAAGGGTTGAATCACACTTAGCCTACGCACGTTTTGAAATTTTTTGAAGTGAAGTCTTTAGGCGTATTGAACATTTTTTGGGTGAATAGAAATCATGGAACTCGCATCATAGTTATCTAATGCTTGGGCCATCACCGAACGCGTCACAAGTTTTTTTTTTTTTAATAGCATACGTCAATTTGACGTCAAGTTACTTTGTTTTCACTTCTATCCTGTATGTTTTTTTTATATACTAGTTACCTGGATATTGCCGTACACCGGGCACTTTTTCTAGGCTCAGTGATGCTGCTCAGAAATTTTCAGCAGAAAAGCTCAATAAACTTACTCAATCGGGAACTGAATTCAAAACCTCATACAGAGTAGTCGATTTCGTCACCACTGTGCAATAGAGATAGTTCTTAAGGTATGATTCCGAAGCCGACCGCATACGACAACTGTAAGCGCATGCAGCAGACACAGTGTACCCATTACTTGTTAAACTCCGTTACGGATAAAGTGCACCATTGAGAAGCCGCAGTGAATTACGTGTATCTGCTGCGTGCGTCGCAGTTTTCGTATGCAGTCAGCTTCGGAATCATACCTTTACAATTAATTAAAACTTGATTAAATCAATGAGATTCAGTTCGCCTTCAGTGTTTTAATCTATCAAAAGTTTTTCAATAGTAATTCAAAGCTTGGAGACAATAGCCTTGTCTGTGAACCCTAATAATGGAAAACGTCGAGGTCAATAGATACGCTTTGTCAAGTCTCTTATTGACCTTATCGCAATGTTTTTCATACTATCTAGTTTATCTGACATCAAAAAATGATGTCCTAATTGGTTGGATATTTTTTGTGTAGGTATGTCCAGCAGTAATTCCTTGTTTTATCTTGTTTATTTACAGTAGTAACTGCCGTCTGAGTTCCTAACCTCGATGTATAGCCGTGGCTCGTACCTCTCTAATCAGCCTTCATAAAAAGCAGGTTTTCTGGGTAAGATTAAGGTACTGGTCCCCTAATGAGATATGGTAGAAGGTGAGATTGAGATTGACTTGTAAGTGCCTTTCCACGGGAGATTTGCTATGCTACGCTGCTATTGCGTTTGACTAATCATATTCATTGATCCACATAGCATAGCATAGCAATGGTGGGTACGGATCCAGCTATGCTATGTGTTTATATAGAAATATGCGTGCTATGGATATGTGCTTTGGATGCGTGATCTGGATGCGTATTATGGTTGAAAGAGCGAATATGGGAAAACGGTTATAAAAGTTTCATAGCTTAGCTTTTATATCCTGGTAGCATAGCTGCATATCACATCTCTGGTGAAAGGGCAACCTCAGCCTCGAAAGCCTTATACTGTCTATGAAACTTAATAAAAGAGAAATATCCATAAGGTTTGTTGACGTCATTTCTTCCCTTTTCAAAAGATTGCTATCACGTAACACATCTGTAATGCAGTTATTTGAATAACAGCTATTACACAACCGGGCTATTGTCGTATACCGTTCAGTTGTCGTGACACCTGTGCTTCCTATTGTAGTGCCGGCCCGCTTTTGTCGTATAATTGGACTCTTTGATCAATCACAGATTGTGTCGCGCGTCGTCTTTCATATGCGTAATTGCTAATTTTCCTCTGTGATTCGAACGGATGTCGTTTTCGTACAATGAATGCTTGAAATACCGTTTGTGAGATGATCTTTACTTTATTTGTGAGTGCCTACGCAGTTAGCGATTCTGAATGCGTGGGAAGGACAAAAATACGCAAGGAGGTTTATTGATAACTAGCTGTTGCCCGCGGCTTCGCCCGCGTGGATGTCGGTTATCGCTTAGTGTTTATATAGCCTGCATCTCAAAATCCTTTCTTAGGGGATGCCTACGTCATAGTAGCTTTATACATGCAAAGTCTCAGCCCGATCGGTTTAAAATTGACAAAGTTTCATACAAACTTTCGACCCCTATTTTGTCCCCTTGGGGGTAGAATTAATCAAAATCCTTTCTTAGCGGATGCCTACGTCATAACATCTACCTGCATGCCAAATGTCAGCCCGATCCGTCCAGTGGCTTGGGCTGTGCGTTGATAGATCACTATGTCAGTCAGTCAGTCACCTTTGAGTTATATATATTTAGATTAGTGTTTGCTTTCTTGTCTGTTAAAGAGAAAATAAACCTTTTTCTTTTCTGTTTTATCTTAAAGAGGGTTGGCCAATAAATAGTCGTATTTTAGTGTTCGAAAGGTGACTGGGACAGACTAGATGCGGAAGGCGGAGGATCGGCAAACGTGGCGCATATTGGGAGAGGCCTATGTCCAGCAGTAGACTGCGATAGGCTAATTGATTGATGAGTGTTTTTGGGGTCTTATCAAGATTGACTCAGCAAGCCTCTATACCTATTTGCTGGAGGCTTGCTCTCAGAGTTTAGAGGTGCTCGCTCTCATAAAAGCCGTTTAAAACTAAAAGATCGAGGAGGTTGAACACCAGGCTTTGAGGTGAATAACTTTGGTGAAAAGCTTTTATAAGAAAAAAATATCAATATAATGAAAAGGCGCTTAAATTGTTTGTATTTCAATATTTATTTATGATAAGTTGTAACAGCTGGGCCGACTTACTTGCTTAATAATACTGATCACGAAATCTTTCCAAATTGAAAATTATGGGTTGCTAAATATTGTAGAATAAATTACTTTTAATTCTCACGCCTGTATACAGGTATATCACAAGAGAGGTACGTCAGGGGCGTATTAACACCGACATTTTGTGAGTCAGTTTCCAATGTACAAGGGTGAAATAATTTTCATCAATGTCGTATCCTTTATTTTAAGTATAATGTGGAAACCTCCAACGAGTACCTACCGTCTCACTAGGGCTAGGAATGAAGTGGCTATGTCGGGATAGAACTGACTAAAACGACACGGTGTTCCGTTCACCAGAACCTTTTACCAGGGAACTCGGGTATACCCTAGGAAGGAATTCTCTACAAATCCTGGTAGAAACTATTAACGTAATGCAGAAATTCTGTGTGATTAGAACTCGGTAGGAGGTGGTGTTGCAAGGTTATAGAATTTCCTAAACCAATTCTTTTCCTCCTAAAAAAAGATTTACTACTCAAAATTGGTGTAAAAATAAAGAATTATCTATCTATCTATCAAAATCGGGAAGATTCGATCGGTCCATATAACACGATTCGTGCCGGCTTCCCAATGGTTCACATGGTGCATGACAAACTAGATTGACGTAAGTACTTTTTTCCACCGCCTTCCCTCTTAAGTGTAAAAATGCACATTGGTTCCTTGAAGAGCGGTAAGATGACTTCGACACTAAATCAGCACAATTACTGTAATATAAGTTTTAATAACAGTCTGTTTATTACACCTAGCAATAAAATATGATTGTTATAAATTACTTGAAACTAAAAGGTGTTGTTTAGTCAATAACTTTAGCAATTCTCCGGCGGCTGCGGCGTGAGAAGTGTGCGAAACAACGTGCAGATGTTACGAATTACCGTTCTGAAGTTGTACCACTTGTACCACTTCTAGTACATTTACTTTTATTGTACTTTAATATTTCAACTTACGGGTATACGAAGCCCTACTAAAGTCTTCGGGACTCATGTGAAACTCACTTGCGAACCAGTATATACTGTAAGGTGGTGGTAGTGCCAATAATAACCAATTTGGCAAAGAAAATTGGCAGGAGTCAGCACTCATTTGCTAACCTGCTAAACAATAGACAAGGCTCTCGTAGGTTTAACTCTTAAGGCTGGGAGGCTTGATGACAGTCGCTCTTGTTGAAGCCAATAAACTAATGAAAAATAAAAAAAGGATCCCGTTACGCCAGCTTCAAAGTGTTAGGTTAGTCCACTGCTGGACATTGGCCTTTCCCAATATTGGCAGACTTTCGCCTACTGTTTCCATGCTGGTCAGACGGGTTAGTACAGGGTTTTATTTCGAGTTTTTCTTCTCTCGCATGATATCGTCGGTGTATTTTTCCGTTAATCGCCTCTTCGAATGAGATGGGGTGATGATACGTGTATTCTTTCTCCATCACCACACGGGTACACGGATAAAGTTACGAAGAAACCGGGTAATAACTAAGAAGAATGCTGCAGAGTTATAAATGTCCAAGTATTTATATTATCTAGGTCATAAAGCAGCTTAGAATGGAGCCGCTGAATGCAAATATTGATTTTCACGAGAGCGTCGCAGCGCCGCAGGGCACAAACAAATAAAAAAGTAAAGTCGTCTTTTCAATTTGTATTATAACTCGACGCAACGTCTACTTCTATACTATTATATAATTGTAAAGTGGTCGTGTCTGTACATTGTAGATATTTAAAAAAAAAAATACTTGGGTTATGTTATGTTAACGATACTGAACACGAATATATATTTTTTTAATTTCCTGTCGGTTTGTCTGTTTGTCTGTTTGTCCGCGATGGACGCAAAAACTACTGGACGGATTTTGATGCGGTTTTTTTTGTTAGAAAGGGCTTGCTCAGACTTAAAATCTTATGTTTGTTTGATCGCAATCGGTTGAGTAGAACCGAAGATATGAGCAAAGGTCGCGTTAACGGAGATGCACGCGGGCGGAGCCGCGGGCGGAAGGCTAGTTCTTATATAATCACACGATTATATCCTCAAAAGTGCAGCAGAAGTGTTTTGTGAATGGTCTATTGATGTTGTTGGTTCTATTGACGTTAACCGGGCGCTTTTTAAGGTCTCTGTGCAGCTAATAATAATTTCATTCTTAGAAATAAAACCTACGACTTCATGTATAGCAGTCGCATTAGGTAATCCTGCACTGCTAAAATTACTATTTGTTATGAATAAGATAGAAGAATTGAGATGAGGCTTTTGATATCAGAGTGGGGGCCAAAAACACCGGATTTATCGTTAATATAAGTATACTCTAAGTAAGTATCAGTGGCCAGGGATCCCTATAACACGATTCCTGCCGGCTTGCTTCGCAAAGGGAAGCCGTTTATACTATAATAAATAATATACACATTATATAAAATTGTACGTATCTGAAATTCAGTATCTAAAATTTGAGAGAATTTTATACAAAATCGCCATGGTTGTTCTTTACGAAGTCTTTTTTCAACCGGCTTTCTTTTTGAATATTTTCAACACGCTCTTCAATACTCTCTGCGTCACATTGCAGTAAATCCAAAAACAGGATACACTCGGTGCCGGATCCAAATATAGTTTCCTAATTTACATAATTCAACAAGATCAAAATCCATTTGAAAACAGCACTTAATGCTCATTTTATATTCTCCTTATAGCTGATTTATGCAGGGCGATATTACGCCGAACGACGCCCCGCGTAATTCAGGGCTAATCAGTTATATTTATTGAACACTGTATAACGTTATACACAAATATAACCACAGTACTGTGGAGATATTCAACGTAATTAGTGAAACGATTACTAGCTGAAAATTGAGAATTTATACTTCATATATGGAGCTGAAAATGTTCACCCATGACGTCATTGTTTTGTGTGACTTGATTCGTAATGTAAAGAACGGTCACCCATCCTAAACCTGGCTCAGACAATATTGCTTAACCTCGAAATGTTAAGAACGGTTACCCATCCTAAACCTGACCCAGTCAATGACCAACAGGGTTGTGCAAAAGTAGAAACAGTACAAATTAGGATTCGGGGGCCTCAGCCATGGGGGCGTTGACCACTGGCGCCCTAAGCCACGAATCCGAGAATTTGGGGTCATTTTATGTTCTGTTATTATGCCTTGTCATCAAATTTGTGCAAAACAGGGGTACTACCAAGCGAACCCCGAAAATATAAACTTTAGTCGGAAAACGCCCTTTCCACTCCTTTGTCCATTATCCCATTACATAACTTCAAATGCAAAAAAAAAAATGAATCAGTTAGTAAACGTACAAATAACACAAAATTAAGCACGTACTTATAAGTATTACAAGAAACATAGTAACGGAAGCTATAACAAAGGAAAATCTAAAGTTCCATTACACCATTAAAAATAAACTCCACCAGCGCCATAAAACCAGCTTACATCGTACTGTACTCCATTATATTAATGCCGTACAACACTAAAAGATCAGAGATTAACGAGACCAAACAAACAGTGCTTTAGAGAGAAGCAGTAAAAATAAATCAAAAGCAATGTTGACCTAGAAAGTTGCGAGCACACTTGCGCACCGTGCGAGGTACGTTATGATATCTCAAGAGACGCTAAATGGTCCGTAATGTACATAATATAACATTCAGAACATAATTCTGCGACTTTAAGTCACTTTGGTTACTACAATGTTAGACTTTAGGTGTACGACCTAAAGTCAAAGGGCTATAAAAGTTTAAAATTGGCATTTAAGTGAGATAGGGACGTGATTGAAGTTCTGGGCTGTTAGTGCCCAGTCTGCATGGCTGGGGTTGATTGGTTAAACCAAAATAAACCAATCATCATCATCATCATCATTTCAGCCATAGGAAGTCCACTGCTGGACATAGGCCTCCCCTATAGATCTCCAATAAGACCGGTTGGAAGCGGCTCGCATCCAGCGCGTTCCCGCGGCCTTAATAAGGTCGTCTGTCCACCTTGTGGGTGGACGTCCTACGCTGCGCTTGCCGATACGTGGCCTCCACTCGAGAACTTTTCGACCCCATCGGTCATCAGTCCTCCGTGCTATGTGCCCTGCCCACTGCCATTTCAACTTGCTAATCCGCTGGACTATGTCGGTAATCTTGGTTCTTCTACGTATCTCCTCCTGATAAACCAATCAGTGGAGTGAAATGCCGTGGTTTTTTCAAGTGACTAAAATATGGCGTTCTTACAGGGTTGGCTGTACATTTACCTCTGGTGTTGCATTCGTCTATATGCCACGGTAATCACTTTCCATCAAGTAGGCCGTGTGTTTGTCTGCCACCTATGGCGAAGAGCACTAGAAGACTGAATCTCGTGCCCCAAAGTGCAAGCTTTGGATGCAACCAGGACGGGCGATTGGATCACAATCGGATACAAGTATAAAATGGACCATTTTGCAAAGAAAAGAGGACATTATTTTAGATGAAGTATTAAGAATAGTAAAGCAGTAAGAAGAATTCAGGCTTTCCTAAATACACACATATACAGTTACGTTACTCTACATCTATATGTTTCCATCTGCTATGATCCTGGCATACGACTTTCGCTTCTTTTGCTTTCATAGTTGTATTCATACACGCTCGCCGGTTTCGGGTACTCTTGTCCGTCAGGTTATATTCATGAAATTCGCACTAGCTGCACTGGCAAAGGTACGTTATTAAAAAAATGTTGGTGCCACGTTACAGAAGAATTGCCTCAAACGAGAATTGGACCAAGGATCTTGTGATCGTGCGAACTTATATTGCGAGAGCAAAGATGCAGTTAAATAAAAAGCTAATTTTTATATCGAATTAAATTGTAACTGTCAGAACGCCTGCAAAAGACGATCCCCTGGGAGCAGATCTGCCAGCTAGATGGAAAGTTTTAAAAATGAATTTTAACAGCCACTGAATGTCTCATACTTAGTTGTATACTGGATTGAGAGATATCTTGAGAATTACCTTCATAGTAAGATTAAAATTGCATCGAATTTAAGTCGCAGCATGAAATCCAAACTTCCAAACTAATATTATAAATGCGAAAGTAACTCTGTCTGTCTGTCTTTCTGTCTGTCTGTCTGTCTTTGCTTGACGCCTAAACTACTGAACCGATTTGTGTGAAATTTGGTACAGACATAGTTTGGAACTTGAGAAAGGACCATAGGATAGTTTTTATTACAAAAAATAAAATAAAAAATAAAATTTATTTCGGACATACAGCGCCATCTATTGGTCAAGAGTCGGCATCAATTCAGTACTGATAAGGGTAGATTGAACCTCGAGAAAGGACATAGGCTATGTTTGGTCGCGATAACCGACATCCACGCGGGCGGAGCCGCGGGCAACAGCTAGTCTAATATATAAAAATCAATGTCACTTTTCGTTGTTAGTTTATAACTCAAGAACAACTGGACCGATTTGGCTAATTTTAGTCTTGAAATGTTCGTAGATGTCCAGGGAAGGTTTAAACGGTGAGAAAACGGGAAAAATATGGCGGTACGAAGTTCGCCGGGACAGCTAGTCTATCATACGGCACAAATTTTCATGTATGATAAAAAAAAACCGAATAAAAAACCGACAAGAGAATTTTTTTGTTCGTTTTGAAATTGAAATGATATAGGTATTCTGAACAAAACCAGTTTTTAACTCGATAGAATCCGTTAAAGTGGTTTCATTTCAATTGAATTTTGAAGAAAAATATCAGATCCTCAAATAAACAAAATTAATACAACTAAATTATGTTGTCAAGGTGTTTGAAAACATTTCAAATCAACACGACAGTTTTATGTAATCTTTCTTCGTATCCAAGCCTTATATAACATAACATAAACTCACGCCTATATATCCCCGAAGGGGTAGGCAGAGGTGCAAGCACCCACATTTCACCGTTTATGTTTAGGTCCCAATGTAAAAGGTGGCGAGCCTATTGCCATTAACCGGGCACTTATAAACCTGCGATAAATACACACATAACTTCGAAAAGCATCGAAAAGTCATTGGTGTGTGCCATGGTAAAACCTGGGATCGAACCCGAGACCTCGTCTCAGCAGTCCATAGATATCTTTAAATATCATAATATAGTTTGTCAGTAGGGCGTGTTATTTAAAGTACAGTTATATTCGTAACAGACAAAATTCAGAACTATTAGAGAAGGTTTCTGTCGAGGGTTGTGAAATTAGGCTGCGATCAATAGCGCTGGGAAGGTTTTAATTAAGGCCAACAGGCTATACTATGGTTTAGGTTGTGCCTACCTGTATTTGAGCTGGATCAGAGTTCAGACCATTACACTGCCGATGTGAACTCCTAATACTAGTCATTTAGCGTGGAGGGGTTATTAGGAACTACTTAATATAAAATGGTGCGTGTCCATAATGGTGACCTTCTTTTCCGACATTGCCTACAGTTTACCATCAGACGAGGCGAAGACGTGTCCTATATAAAAAAAAAAACAAAAACCGGACAAGTGCCGGGTCACAAGTATAGTCCCGGGTCCTTTAAGCGGGGCGTGAAAAAGCATCTGATGAGGCCGTCAAGCTGAGTGCCACCATTGTAACATGGTACGTGTTGTAATGGTGGCCCTCTTTTCAGAGACTTTGCCTTCAGCTTACCATCAGGCGAGGCGAAGTCAAATTGACGTGTCCTATATAAAAAAAAAAGTGCGAATCGGGCTCGGGGATGTAGGGTTCCATACCCCTATCTGTTTTTTGTGTTTATAGTTAGCGGCAACAAAAATATGTACGTCATCTGTGAAAATTTCTACTGTTTAACTATCACGGTTCACGAGATACCTGGTGACAAACAGACAGACTATCCGAGTGGTGACGGAGAAAGAATATTAGTATCACCATCTCATCTCATCTGAAGGGTGCCGTAAGATAGACTACTGGCCCGTGTAGAAAAATGATGGGTCATCTGAACCACCAGGTGACCTATATAGAACGATATAAGAGCATAAAATAATAAGATTCAGCACTATGCCGTCACTTGTAAGCTGTCCAAGTGAGTGCAGGTGAGCATTCAAAAGCACATGTAGAGTGAGTACATTTTGGTCATATATTTTTGTACGGCATTCTTAACCATCGATAGATCCATGAAAAATAACAAGAAAACGCGTAGTGCCGTACAAAAATGGTGATCCACAAAGTCGGAATTTTTATTTCATTTTCCGACAATTTCCAGGGTAAATTTGGTCATTTGATTTTGTACGGCATCCGTTTCATACTATTTCAATACTGCTTCTAATCCATTATTCCGCAACGCCGTACAAAAATCATGATCCAAGGGGAAATAATCGAGGGTTACAAACCCCTCTCTTTCCGTGGTCCACGGGGTGATTTGAAAAAATACGGCTTTGGTTCCAAAACATTATCTGGCATTCAAAAGTACTATTATAAATAATGCCGTCAAAAAATGATTGTTCATTTGAATGTATTATCAATAATTATGTTAATTTCATCGTATTCTTGATTTATGAAGCTGTAAAATCATTTGATCCTGTACGGGAACTTTTTTTTTAACATGATATTGTAAAATACAATTGTTATATAGTATTGCTGTTCAAAAGAAACCGTTCTAAAAAAAATTATAGAGAAATACAAAAACTGAAATTTTGCTAATTATTGTAAAACTTTAAATATCATAGATTAATGAAATATAGCAGTTTTCTACATTTTATCCCTTGTTTTAAATAGTATTAACATAGATAAATTAGGAAAATATGATGCCGTACATTTTTATGCAGACTATACAGGGTGATCAATCCAAATGGGTCAGTAAGGAGAAGTCAGAAACTATGAGAGATAGCAAGATTTGTTCTCAGGAACCATGGCTTCGATTTTAGATTTAATAATAATGGCATTCAAGTTTTTCCTCAAACTCTCATACATAACCGGGAATCAAACCTGGGTCGAAGTGACTGTGAACAAACAAAATTTTTGTCGTTGTTATATTGTTAATGATGCTAATCATAAGTCACATAACATAATAATAATGTAAAAGTTATCTAAAATAATATAAAGTGGTTTTGAAAAGGCTCGTTTGATTTGAAACATAACATTCATTCCAAGAAAACAAAATGTTATTAAGTGTTCCATTTTCAAATCCATACTAATATTCTAAATGCGAAAGTAACTCTGTCTGTCTGTCTGTCTGTCTGTCTGTCTATTACACTTTTACGCCTAAACCACTGACCCGATTTTGAAGAAAATTGGAACAGAGATAGATTAGACCTTGGGAAAGGATACAGGCTATGTTTGGTCGCGATAACTGACGTCCACGCGGGTGGAGTCGCGGGCAACAGCTAGGTTTAAATGAATTATTATTCTTAACAGACAGACAGACAGACAGAGTTATTTTCGCATTTATAATATTAGTATGGATTTGAAAATGGAACACTTAATAGGGTGGAGTCGCATAAGTTGTACCGGCTCGTAATTTGTACCACCTCAATATCTACCAAACTGCAATGCTTAGGTTTGATGTGACAACACTAAAAAGTAGAGCTACCAACATTACGCAATCGCTGTCAGTTTGGATTCGATGACACAACTGAGGTAGATGTAGTAAACAAAAATCACTATTTTGGCGTTCTGATATAATTTTAGTGTTATTTACCTAAGGGTTTCTTGTAGCAGTGGTAGGTATACTGCAACTGTTATATATGTTTTTGGAAAGTAAGCATATTAGTGCACTTTTTTGAGAATATAATTTCAATGTTTGGTATTTCGAGGTTATAATGGCGGCTAGCATAAAAATAAAACTTGGTGTTGCCTAATTTGTACATACAAGGTAGTGTAATCCTAAAATGTACCGGTACAATTTAGGTATAACTTGATGTTTAAACATTATACATTATTAATGTTTAAAACTTTATGTATAATAATTTTTATAAAGATGTATAACGGTAAGGCTAATTTCAATTTGTAGGAGATACTAGAATCGTATTTAGACCGTAAAGTACAATTTAAGATACCTATGGTACAATCACGGAAACCGGTTTCCTAAATTGTACTTTTTTCGACCTATTGAAAAACTTTTATTGTCCTAATTGGGTTATATCTCCGCATTTTCTAGTTATAAAATATGGATACCAATAGAATAACCTTTTTATTTCTTATAATATAATCCTTTTAAGTGATATAGTTTTTGTGATATCTTGTAAAGTTCGTTAACTGGTACAATATCAGCAACCTTACCCTAACTTTTTGTTTTCTTGGGATGAATATTGCGTTATAAATCAAATGAGGCTTTTCAAAACCACTATGTGTTAATTTTAGATGACTTTCATATATTATTATTGTGTCAAAAAACTGTAAGTACAAAATTTTTAAAAATCGCTGGAGAGACTCAAGCACCTCCCATGTCTCGACCGAATCAAAGGCTTTCTCATAGTCCACAAACGCTAAGCAAAGTGGCAAATTATACTCTTCGGTCTTCTGTATAACTTGCCGCAGCGTATGGATGTGGTCTATGGTACTGTAGCCTCTTCGGAAACCGGCTTGTTCGGAAGGCTGGAAGTCATCAAGCCTGCGCTCGAGACGGTTAGTAATGACCCTTGAAAACAGCTTGTAAACATGGCTCAGAAGCGATACGGGTCTGTAATTCTTCAGTAAGGTATTGTCACCTTTCTTAAAGAACAGCACCACCACGCCTCTGTTCCACGCTTCTGGCGTTATGCCCTCAAGGACGACGGTGTTAAAAAGCCTCTGAAGGACTTTAAATACCGGTGTTCCACCCGCTTTCAGAAGCTCTGAAGTGATTCCGTCGTCACCCGGCGCCTTGTTGTTCTTAAGCTGATTCAGGGCCATTCTAATCTCGTACAGGCTGATGTCCGGGATATCCTCGGTGAAGTGTCGGGTCAACTTGGCTCTTGGGTCGGTCGCCCTGTTGCCAGCAGGATTAGCGACCGAAGCGTATAGCTGTCCATAGAACCTTTCGATCTCCTCCAAAACCTCAGCCTTGGTCGACGCTATACTGCCATCTTCTCTCTTCAGCTTAGTCAACTGGCTTTGCCCAACAGACAGATTTCTTGCGAACACTTTTGAGCCTTTGTTCCGCTCGATTGTCTCTTTAATATGTTCAGTATTAAAGAGACGTATGTCGTGTCGCAGAGATTTGGAAATCTGTCTGTTGAGCTGCCTATATGACTCGGCATCATCGGAAGACTGCAGTCGAAGTGAGCGTCGTTTAGCCATGAGTTTTTGGGTGTGATCGGAGAGTTTCTGAGGTCTATTTGAACGGTGGGGTCTGAAGTGCTTAAAGCCCACCGTTTGGACAGTTTCTACGAGCCTGTTGTTGATCTCGTCCACCGACGCAAAGTTTTCTAGACAATCAAAGCGATTTGAAAGCTCAAGCTGAAAGTTCTCGGAGTTTTGGATTTGGGCACGAGCAGGTCGGAGTGTAGACTTCATCAGGCGGGACCTTTGGAGGTTAACTTTAATACCCAATGTGCCTCTTATGATTCTGTGATCACTACCGGTTTTCACCCTGTGGATCACGGAGACATCACTGAATATTCGTTTCTCGTTGGTCATGGTCAAATTTTACAGGTGTCTGCTAACTTCAGTGTCATGAGTACTTCTCAAAAATATGTTGTATTTTGGAATTATCAGTGACAACATGTTTATATTTTGGTATAAATCGATAGTATATAAACCCACATTTAACATGGTTTCTAACTAGGAACGTAGAATCACGAAAAGACTATGAAAATCAGTACAATTAAACTATCTAAATGCCGTATAAAAAAAAATTCACCTTACAGTTCGTTATATGGATTTTTTCTTTTTGATTTTTTCTTTTTCAGTTTTTTTTCCCCTATGGACCAACAAAAATGTACGGCATATGAAAAAATATTATATATGCACAAAATACTTTCAAAATAAATTTATTTCATGTTGTGTCAAATCACCCCGTGGACCACGGAAAGAGAGGGGTTTGTAACCCTCGATTATTTCCCCTTGGATCATGATTTTTGTACGGCGTTGCGGAATAATGGATTAGAAGCAGTATTGAAATAGTATGAAACGGATGCCGTACAAAATCAAATGACCAAATTTACCCTGGAAATTGTCGGAAAATAAAATAAAAATTCCGACTTTGTGCATCACCATTTTTGTACGGCACTACGCGTTTTCTTGTTATTTTTCATGGATCTATCGATGGTTAAGAATGCCGTACAAAAATATATGACCAAAATGTACTCACTCTACATGTGCTTTTGAATGCTCACCTGCACTCAGTTGGACAGCTTACAAGTGACGGCATAGTGCTGAATCTTATTATTTTATGCTCTTATATCGTTCTATATACCTATATAGCACGATATAAGAGCATAAAATAATATAAAATAATAAAATGATGGGTCATCTGAACCACCAGGTGACCTCACCTGGTGGTTCAGATGACCCATCATTTTTCTACACGGGCCAGTAGTCTAAGAGGCGACTAACGAAAAATCCGCTGAAGATATCACTGCGAGAGAAGGCAATCTCGAAATAAGACCCCGTACCAACCCGTCTGGCCAGCGTGGAACCAGTAGGCCAGAGCCTTCCAACATTGAGAGTCTATATACAGTAGTAGATTGCGATAGGCTAATTGAGACAGACAGATAGCGAGTCTCAGTAAATGTGTGATTCCGAAGGTGATCTCATACGACAATTGCAGACGCACACAGCAGATACGCGTAATACATTGCGGCTTCTCAATGGTCCCCTTTATCCTTATCGGAGTTTAACAAGCAATGGGTACGTTCTATCTGCTGCATAAGTCTGCAGTTATCGTATGTAGTCGGCTTCTGAATTATATCTTAAAAGTAGTCAATTCCTTTGTGTTCGGAATTCTAAAAATATTCTATTTAAATTTCCCTATATACATCGCTTATAGAGGTATTTCTTGTCAGAGGGCTATGCTGTCAATTGGGCGTACAAAGGACTCGAAACGATGGATCTTATCTCAATCGGAGCCATCTTGGAATGGGGCCTGTCCGTTACGTAATGTTTAGCACCTGCTGTCTCATTAATCTTCACGAGGGACCAGAATCTGCATACCATTGAGATAAATACAATATATAGGCTTCCTATAAGTAAAATAGAATGAATACAGATCAAATGGTCATTAAAAATCTTACTACTAATTAGGAAAAGTTTGATTGTATGTTTTACTCAAATACACTAGAAGTTCGAAATCCGGTAAGGTGATCGATTATAGTCTGAAATAGCAGGTAGGTAAGGTAGGCCAGTTCCTGCCTTACCTACCTGCTCATCGGGTACATACATGTAGTGTGGGATCTGCCCCCTTAGACAAGTGGCAATTCGTTACTCGGCGTATCATGGAATAGAATTACAAATGTATAGGATTTGACGTTTTTGACATTCGTTGACGCCTGTCATATACGTCAAATCTCATACATTTGGCTGTTCTATTCTACAAAACGCCGGCTGACGAATTGCCACTTGCCTAGATTATTTTCTTTCTGTGGATCTCGTGTACGGGATCAGTATAACACACAGGTGGAATTATGAGCAATGTTCGTAGTAGAACTATGTGAATAAAGTATTTGATTAAAAAAAAAAAAGAAAACAGGACTCTTATCTTCAGCTTTCTTATAGACCGTACGAAAAACAACACATTGCTATTTAAAATAGACCTAAATGAAAGTGCTTCAATTAACCTATCTACTAAACTCGTGTTTAGACCTTGTAGAATGTACACTATATTAATAAGTCAGAATTTAACAGGGGTAGTAAACTCGAGGTTATTGTACTTAATAGGTGAGCTTATGATATAACTAGGCAATTGAATTTAAGCCCCGACGCTGTACAGTAATACTATTAACCACCTAAATATAAATTGGGTTTAGATGAAATATGTTTAACCTAGATTCGAACCTTGATTTTGATGTACAAGGCCCTATTAACAGCTTAGGGGCCCAAGAGAACCTCATTTTCTAGGTTATATCTGCTAAACCAAAGACGAGGATACTCTGGCGCGGGCTTCCCTCTCAGAATTGGAACGTCAGATGGCAGTCGCTTCAGCATAATTAGATATAAAAATTAAAATTATATATTTAATGCGTCAATTTTTTTTTCTATTAATTCCTTTTTAGGGTGTTTATATTAAAGAACAGGTTATAGGTATCGGCTTGCCATCATGTCAACTCGTCGTTTGTCAAAAAAAATCACAAATTATTCGCACCCATGTGTTTTTAAACATATGGACGCGAATTCGTTGCGATTGTTTTTGTTGCTATGGAAACTTGTCGGGGTAGCTTGGAGATACCGGTAACCTGTTTCTTTATATAAGCACCCTTAGGGTATTAACATACATACATACATACAATCACGCCTTTATCCCTCTTATTATTGGTATTAAACTTTGCACTATAATCCTGATACGCATGAAATGAAAATAAGCATGTGAACCTTACAGAGAATTCCGACTCGCGATTGTAAATTCATGTAGGAACGTAGTTTGGAGCTCAAACACTATTACTAACGGGCATCGTGTATTCTAAAAGGGAGTCGTAGAAGGCCCCTCTACGGCGTGCTACGGTTTTATCGTAATGTCGACTACGGCGTAGCACACGTAGCGAAATGCGTAGCAGTAGCTTTCATGTTGTTAAAAGTGAAATAAACCTGGATACTGGGTGGAATATTTGCTAGGGTTGTTATACTACTAAGGTATCATACAAGGTTGTTATTAACTGGATGGTAAGCGGTTACCATGACATATGAACGCCTGTGACATAATATGTATAGTGACTGGCACTTTTTGGAACAATATATTTTTAAATATGTTTGAAACATACGTTTATCATGCGTACCACTAGGAGTGGAATGCCTTGCCCGAATCTGTGTTTCTGGATAACTATAACTTGGCTGTC
This sequence comes from Eilema depressum, assembly GCA_914767945.1. Lineage (NCBI taxonomy): Eukaryota > Metazoa > Arthropoda > Insecta > Lepidoptera > Erebidae > Eilema > Eilema depressum. Next base: position 20,738,046 of record OU612025.1, read on the forward strand.
TTCAAGACTAGAGTGAATAGGTTACTTCTAGGCAAGCGTGCTTCACCGTCGGCCACATCGTCACTTACCTTCTTCATCCTAGCGTTAATTCCCAGTCACATCCGAAGCTTTCAGCTCGGAGTCTGGGGTCCGCTTCACCAGTCTTAACTACGGATTTGGCCAGACCTCGATATTTTCCGTCAAGCGATTGCCATCTGACCTCCAAAACCTTTGCTGCTAAAACGTTGTTTTTGGACTTTTTAGGGGTCCAACTACCCGTAACGACTGCCATAGATGTTCTCATGGCAACCGGGACCGACGGCTTAACGTGCTCTCCGAGGCACGACCTGACCAATGCAAATACCCATATTTCATGCACATAAATATTTATACTGAGCGGGGATCGAACCCGCGCCTCCTGCGCAGCGGCCGCGTTCACTACCGCTACGCCTGCTACGGTGAGATATAGGTTAAACGCGAGCCAACCAGCCATAAAAATGATCTATTTTCATAATTTTTTCCCCGGCTATATAAACAAGCAGAAAAATAATTACAAATGATATCCATAAAACTAGCAAGGTCGAAGGGTGCCCAGTGCCCACGTGGCAAAGACTTGTTTGTTTCTCTTATTCATAAAACGCCTAAAATAGTGGGCACTAGGGATATATAGTATATCAACACTAGCTTTTGCCCGCGGCTCCGCCCGCGTGGATGTCGGTTATCGCGACCAAACATGGTCTATGTCCTTTCTCAAGGTCTAATCTACCCCTCTACCAAATTTCATCAAAATCGGTTCAGTGGTTTAGGCGTGAAAGCGTAACAGACAGACAGACAGACAGACAGAGTTACTTTCGCATTTATAATATTAAGTATGGATATATTACATAACTTTCGTCTGTCTTGTGCAAGAGCCCTTGTTCGTTGACTGGGCCAGCCCAATTTTACAAGTGAAGAGCTTTGCATACACAATATGTTTCGTAATGTACCCTAACTTTTGTAACGGATATAATAAATGTAAAAGTTTATGAAGATATTTGCATATTAGTTATACAATTCCTTTTTTTTTTGTCTGGGTGTTTCTGTGTATAATATGTATGTATTTACAAAAAAAAAGATTGAACTAAGTGACTTTTGATTGCCTCTGTGGCGTAGCGCAAATATTTGTGTGCATAAATATGAATATTTGCATTGGTCTGGGTGTTTCTATGTATAATATGTATGGTATTTATTTACAAAAAAAAATGTATCTGAGTATGTTTATCCGCTATCTAGAGCCCATAACACAAGCTAGTTAAGCTATGCTTACTTTGGGTCTAGATTCTAGATAGTGTTGTGTAGATTTTTTTACTTATAATATATTTAAAAAAGAAAAATACGATCAAACGTCTGAACATATTGCCGAAAATTATTGTAGGATAGATTATTATTATTGTCTGGAATAACAGCATAACACTTATGTTACTTTCTTTCACTTGAATGAAATAAATATAGGGGGGAGGAGGGGGGGAAGGGGGTTTAATATAGACGCGAAGTGTAAAACTTTTCATAAGTGAAGCCGTTTTATAAACACTTACTTTGATCGTGGTAAACTTAGTTTTAAGGAGATTTTGACGTCAAAAAGCTGTAACAGTGTTGCACTATTTTGAGAAATAAAGACTTTGACTTTGATCTAGTTTGTCTCGCACCATGCGACCCATTGGGAAGTCGACAAGAATCGGGTTAAAGGGACCCGTCGCCACTAGAGACTACTACTTGCCCATACTCTAAAAACGATAGGATTAGGCTTAATGTTTTTTGTGTGTATGGTTTTCGTGTATTTCTGTGCAAAATAAAAAAACTATTCTTTCTTTCTCTCTTTCTTTCTTTCTTTCTATCCCTTAATAGACCTGGCAGCACCATACACAATTGTGTGTATGGTTTTCATGCATTTCTGTGCAAAATAAAAAAAAATTGTCTTTCTTTCTATCAGGGCGGCAGCACACTGGGCAATAAAAAAATGGACAAACAACATGCTATTAAAACGAAAGAATAAGACCAGAAGAAAGCTCATTTTGACAGCCTCCGTGGCGTAGCGGTAATGAACGCGGCCGCTATGCAGGAGGCGCGGGTTCGATCCCCGCTCAGTGCAAATATTTGTGTGAATGAAATATGAGTATTTGCATTGGTCTGGTTGTGCCTCGGAGAGCACGTTAAGCCGTTGGTCCCGGTTGCCATGAGAACATCTATGGCAGTCGTTACGGGTAGTTGGAGCCCTCAAAAATCCAAAAACAACGGTCTAACTGCAAAGCTTCGATATCGCCTAATGTTAACATTGGGTTGTGGAGGTCAGATGACAATCGCTTCACGGAAAATATCGAGGTCTAGCCAAATCCGTGGTTAAGACTGGTAAAAGCGGACCCCAGACTCCGAGCTGAAAAGCTTCGGATGCGACTGTGAATTAACGCTAGGAGGAAGAAGAAAGCTCATTCTGGGTTGCAGGCGTTCAGAATTCCACGCGGGTGGAGCCGCAGGCAAATACTTACTATATAATATTTATGCACGTATTTAATACTTACGCAAAATTCTTCAATAGATTTTTAATTTATAAAAGTCATTCAAGAATGTCTAATCATATTAACCCCTGTTCACCTCATGTCCCTACTCAACGCACATGTACGCAGTTCTGACAGCGACTTATTCGACTTGACCAACCGTACCGTAACCATACGCGTTCGTATTAGCCGACACATTTTAATTGGTTTAATTTTACATCAGTTCTATCTTCTATGTTAATCAATTTTAATCTACCGTCTACTCACGTTACGATTGCGTTTAAGGCACGTATTCCATAACAATTATCATTTTGTGAATCGACCCTCACAATAATATTATAACTGTCATTAAGAAATCCTGTTAACATTATTGTATATCATGACAGCCACTGTGGCGTAGCGGTAGTGAACGCGGCCGCTACGCAGGAGGCGCGGGTTCGATCCCCGCTCAGTGCAAATATTTATATGCATGAATATGGGTATTTGCATTGGTCTGGTGACGTTAAGCAGTCGGTCCCGGTTGCCATACGAACATCAAGGCAGTCGTTACGAGTAGTTGCGAGCCCTCAAAAATTCAACAACAACGGTCTAGCTGCAATGCTTCGATATCGCCTAATGTCACCATTGGGTTGTGAAGATCAGATGGCAGTCCTTCACGGAAAATATCTAGGTCTAGCCAAATCAGCCGTTAAGGCTAGTAAAGCGGACCCCAGACTACGAAGTAAAAGCATCGGATGCGACTGGGAATTAACGCTAGGATGAAGATGATTATTGTACATCATGGAACACAAGAGTTTAACGTTAGTATTTATACTCATTGTCAAGTAGAATGATGTTCTACTTATGTAAAACAAACGCCATTACCACCAGCCTTCATTGAGTCTAATATAAATAAAATAAACGCGCCTCGTTTGTGCGTCTAGACTGCAATTTGGGCTTAAACGGTCGCCAATTATTTTGATTAAATATTTTGTATTCAGTTATTGCTTGTGGTTTTCTTAAAATAAGTTTAATTTTACCATTTATTTTCATTTGACTTTGATTTAAGATCGCAGGGATTTTCTAATAATGAAATACTTAGGCATTGATTTATATTGTTACTTGGTTATTTAATCTCACGTGGCACATATTGGGAGAAGCTTATGTCCAGCAGTGGACTGCAATAGGCTAATTGATTGATATTAATCTTATTTTAAATAGGTCTTTATTTTTTTTATAGATATAGAAATGGCTACCGACAGACGATTTGTATATTTGGGAGAAAGGACATTTCAAGAGTATGCAAAACCAGCGAGCATGTATCATCATGTATGAAAATAATTATGAAAGTAGAAGAAGCGAAAGATGTATCAGGATTGTAGCAGTTAGAAACATGTGATCTCTGCCTAGCCCACTGGGAAAGAAGCGTGACTGTATGTTTAAACATTACTTAATTACGTGACATTTTGACTGCCTCTGTGGCGTAGCGGTAGTGAACGCGGCCGCTACGCAGGAGGCGCGGGTTCGATCCCCGCTCAGTGCAAATATTTGTGTGCATGAAATATGAATATTTGCATTGGTCTGGGTGTTTCCATGTATAATATGTATGTATTTACAAAAAAAAAAATGTATCTAAGTATGTTTATCCGCATTCTAGAACCCATAACACAAGCTAGTTAAGCTATGCTTATTTTGGGTCTAGATAGCGTTGTGTAGAATGTCCTACAATATTTATTTATTTATTTTATTTATTTATACTATCATAAATATACATAATATGCTTACGCCTACATATAGGAGAAGGAAATGGCAGCAAAACCGAAGTTCTAGTTTTGCTAACCTAATATCTTAGCTAGCTATCTAGTTCTTAGAGTATACATTGCTATATAATAGTGTATACTCTAAGATCTAGTTTATCCCCGTATACTTACAAAAAACTGCCTTCGTAGTAGTAAACACATAATTACTGATAGATTTTCTGCTAGAGTAATTCTCGCTCTACGAAGAGATAGATTAAAAAGATACGTTCAAACAAACAAAATTATCGTTTTGCCTCGAGCTAGAACATTTTTTACACAATATGCTGACGTCAAAATCTATAAAGGGTCATTTAGTCGAGAAGAGTTTCTCGCCAGCAAGATACCTACAATTAACTTGACATTGGTGTTTCGCCATTAATAATTTTATAAACATTTAAAATTTACTTGACATTGGCAAATTGCGGCGATTTGCTGCAGAAGTCATTAAGACGAAGAAGAAGCAGAAGAAGAAGAAGAAGCAAGATACAATTATCGAAAGGACAAAAAAAGTTGTTTCGTCTTAACATTCGCAGAAAAATTATCCGTGTTTGCTCGTCCACGATGGTGAGAATTGCCTCGCAATTGAACCGTATTTTGACATAGGCGATATGTCTCTTGCGAATCTCGTATGATATAATCGTAGGCGAGAATTTAGTGTTTGCCTGTGTGTAAACACTTTGAATACGATAATGGTATGGCGATTATTGCTAGTGATAGTCGCGTATGATTTCTCGAACCGAAACGTGCGAGAAACTCTCCCGTCTAAATGAGCCTTAATTGTAATCAAACTGAATTTGTATGAGTACACTGTCGAGGCGTCATTTTAATCACGGCTATTATCGTAGAATTAATTTTCAATCAAATTGAAATGTTGTTTTTTTAGTTCACTTTGAATCGCAATAGACGTGTTTTTAATTGAGTTTCTTTCTGCGTTTCATTTCATTAATTACTGCAACTAACTGGTTATTTTTTTAGAAGTAAATTTATTTGTCGAGAGACTTCTAAAGAATCTCAGTAGGTAGTAGGTATTGAGTATAGTGGAAGCTGTGTTGTTTTTAAGAAGCGAAGCTTTCTAAGGCGAAATAAAGTAATTAATGAATATTTTAATAGATTTAATAATGGAATGAAGTTATCGTTTCGTCGGAATGTACTATTGCGATTCATATGTCACTAGATTTCGATCATATGTATTTATTTCTGGGTTAAGTAGAAGTGTATTAACACCCACATAACCCCAACTATAATTTCCGGTTTCATGTAATAGGGGGCGAATCTATTGCAGTTAAGCAAGCTCTTAATCATGGGTGTATGTTTACTGTCGGATGACGAACAGCCCCATCCTTTAGTCGCCTTATACGACACCCACGTTGCATACGTCCATAGGCCACGGTAACCACTTTCCATCAGGTGGGCCGTGTGCTTGTCTGCCACCTAAGTGGTATATAAAATAAAAAAAGAGATGAGATGGCATTATTCTACTCTCCTAGGAACCAATTCGCTTACAGAACTGTATATAATAACATAAATACCGAATACGAGAAAATATCGACGTCTACATGATGTTCTGTTTCATAATAGAGAGTATCCGAGAGCCATCTTAGATTGTCCCTCGTTCGTGTATTAATGAGTGTTGTAATGCCCAGTGGCCGTACGTGTACAATCTCTTTACACACAGCCTCCCAGTAATTAGCCCCGAGCAGCCCCCGCCGTTGTGTACTTACTCATTATTTATTTTGTTACTATGGGCGTGTTCTTTCTGCAATGAAATACAAGTTTTGTATCAGATTATTGGTTTTGTGTAGATTAATTTTGCGGTGGGGTAAGCTAGGAAGATGTAAAGGCTACGTTATCTATTCCTCACGGGAATAAATGTCGTATATAGCAAAATTAATGTATAGGACTGGTTATAAATGGCTCATGAAAAATAAAGACTCCACAATCTCGACAAGCCTGCACTAGAGCCTCGTCTCGCAAACAATAGGCTTGCAGGGGAACCTTTCCTTGCCTCTTGAAGGTCTTGCACTCCCCTTGTCCGTTACACTTCTTACTTAGATAATAATAACCGCCGTTGTTAACAATATCCTTGAGGTGGATAAAATCCTGTTAATATTATAAACGTGGATGGATGTATGTGAGGATGTTTGTTACTCTTTCACGTAAAAACAACTTAATGGATTTTAATGAAACTTTATATATATAGCTTATACATCAGAATAAAATATAGGCTTATATCAGCGATGAACGGGATTAGAATTCCACCGCGAGGCCGCGGGCAATAACTAGTAAAACAATAGAAAACAACCGTTCCTTTCATTCCAGTCTCTGACCCTGCAGTAATAATATCATATTTCATTCTCCTAGGTCTATCAGAGTATTAAAAGGGAGGCTATTATTAGCACCCAATACTTTATTGATATCATGGCTAGTTCGACCTAAATGGCATTATATGAAAGGTCATAATAAAGTTTGGTTTTAACCTAAAACTGCGTATGTGAACACCCTTTGTAAACAATATTAATATGTCAGTAATGTTTGTCAATAGCTTTTGCAATGGTCCTTGTACGCATGCGATAGTAAAGTTTATGACCGAGTTTATTCGTCTATGGTGGTCTTTCTCAAAGTGGAATATGAACACCATTTGGAGTACATCGTATATATATAATCGTAGGGGTACTTGACTCTGATGAGGCCCAGCTGGAAAGAGATGGCCACTCGTCGGCCGGGGTGCGAGATATGTCTCAGATAATCTCTCCTCCGGCAACCAAGAACCCACAGAAGGCGTGCGTTTTAGTCGGTTCAAGTCCGACATATACCTCCTCTGCCAGGTTTATCCGTAGTGATTTTGCGCACGATAAAAAAAGGGGTTCTTCACTAAATTAACGTGATGGCGCAGAGGAAGGTCTGGTGCAGGCTTTCCTTCCGTGGTTGGGGGATTAGTCCCAGTTTAATACGGCAAACCAAAAATAATAAGAAAAACTAGTAAAGCTGACCCCGAGCTTAAAATGCAAGCTATGGAGACACCAGGATCACGCCAGAGCGAAGATTACTTTCATCGGTCAAATCAGTCCTTATTCTGCCATTAGTGTGAATGTGTCCTAAATATATTTTTGGTTACACGTGTGCGGTAGTGAACGATATAGAACTTAGTTATTTATGCCTTATTTGGGTCACCTTTTGGGCCACCTTTTGGGTTATTCCCATGCCTCCAAATATCATTGTTTTCAATCATACATTGATTCCCTTTGCCTCCAAAAAGCTCACGGCTTTATTGCCCGTTCGTTTATTATTTATTTAACAACAAAACCTGTCGAGCGAGCTGGAACTTACTCGTATATTTTTGTGAGTAGTTTTTAAAAAGTAAGATTTCTAGAAATGAACACAGAATATAAATTAAAATACTTTGCCACTTTTCTATTTCATTTTTTCATTCATTCGTTCACTTTTTTTACTTTGCTTTTTTAAATATTTTATTTTGTATTAGGTACTCATAGGTTTGCTGGTAGAGAAGTCATGTTAAATTTAGTCCTTTGTACAACACCGCATAGGAAGAGATGGTGTGACCCAAATTCTACTCTGCCGAGAACCACACATATATCTATCTGATGAAATTTTGAGGCATTTATTATGCTAATACTCTTCAAATCGATTAAGAAAGGGAAAAAGAATCGACCTCGGACGGGACTCGAACCCGCGATCTTTCCCTTACAGAGGGAACGCTCTGACCACTAAGAGCGGGGGCACACGATGCGTTGCGTCGCCGCACCGCAGAAATTTCGGCCAATCGGCGGCCACACAAGCGGTGCGCGGCCGCTCGTATGGCCGCCGATTGGCCGAAATTTCTGCGGCATACTAAGCCACCGAGACACGTACGAAGTCTATCCAAATTCCCTTAAGACCGTCGCCTTAAGACGGTTGTATAAGGGAATTTGTATAGACTCGACCGCGGATTCTTTTTCCCTTTCTTAATCGATATCTATCTAATGTTAAACAGGGGCCCTAGACAAAGTGACATTCTATTGATGGAATCGCGCTGAAGCGAACCATTTTTAAGGTTTTAACAATAGATTTCGGGCCATTGCGGTGGTTATAGTAATAATGATAAGTTAAATAATGTATTTCGAGTTATAAAGACTCAAATTTCATAAAGAAAATAAATAGTTTAATTAATTATTTATGTCAATTTCATACTACAATTAGCGATTCCACTGGCGTTTTCGCCAATAGAATGTCACTTTGTCTAAGGCCCCAGCCCTATATTCTACTTTATAAACAAAATTCCAAAGTGTGAACATACATCTTAGTCCCGAATATTTGAAGAAGAGCCACGTCTTGAGCGCCTCGGCACCAGCTCAGCGGTATTTACAAAGTCACGCCCAAGTTTTAATTAAGTGTCAGCCACATCACGCGGCGAGCTAAAAACTACCGTCGTCTTATCAACTTGTATTTACTTACGGTGTACGTATAGTTGCCGGCATACGTCCTATCCCCATTCACGGTACGCGTTTTTTGGGAGTCTTTTTGAGTATGGCATGGAGTGACTGCTTCTGTAGAGAACGCGGCTGCGATGCAGGAGGCGCGGGTTCGATCCCCGGTCAGTGCAAATATTTGTATGCATGGATATGAATATTTGCATTGATTTGGGTGTTCCTATGTATAATATGCATATGTTCACGAAAAAAAATGTATCTAAGTATGTTCATCCGCATCCTAGAACCCATAACACAAGCTAGTTAAGCTATGCTTACTTTGGGCCTAGATAGCGTTATGTAGATTGTCGTACAACATTCTACGGTGGCGGAGGAACTCAAGTCCACCAATTATGATCATATCAAATGAATCCACGCGCGCTAAAGTCTTGTTTCTCTTGCGATTTGGGGCCAAGATATAAGCTGCCAACTATACAACGAACATTATGAGGTTAATTGCTTTCAGGTTTCCAAATTTGAAAAAAATAAATATTGTTTTTTTTTTTCAATATTATCAACCGAAATTACTAATATTATTACTATTAGAACTATCGGGATATTTACCATGCATTGTTTGGAGTTTCCGATATTGCAACAGCGCCGAAATATCGGAAACTCCAAACAATACATGGTAAATATCCCGATAGTTCTAATAGTAATTTGAACGACCATGAAAGTTTAAATACCTATACTAATATTATCTCTAACTCCTTCAGCTAAGTTAAATGGCGTGTGTTAGGAATGGGTTCACATCGGTAGTATAATGGCCAGGATTCGAACCCAAAACCTTTCGATCATATGGTCGCCTCCTCTGCCACTAAATTACCGACACTTTACGCTGACGCTTCTTACCATAAATATTCATAATTGTGCATGTGTGTGTTTTGATTGCGCGTGTATAGTATTTCGTACATATACACATAACTGTTTTTCGGCCTTGCCAATTTCAGTGTTTCAACATTTTTATACCTAATATTTTCCCATGAGGACATTCATAAATATTAATCCAAAATTTTTACAAAAACAAAACGAACTAAGTATTTTTAGAAACCTTTTTACGAGGCAAGTCTTAAATATTCAATTTTTTCTTATATTATGATATGCTTTATTTTTTTATGACTTTAGGAGTTGTAATATTATTTTTATCTCAAAGGTAACCGAATTAACTATTTATTTTCTTTCTTATTATGATAACAAGAAGAACGAAATTATAGTTATTTATATTTAATACATAAAGGGCACACAATTGCCAAGTAAACATTTGCAAGAACCATTTGTATTCGTTAGCTCAGTGTGACGGGTGAGTTGAGACTATCTCGAATGCGTTGGTATTTCGTAATGTCGTATATTACTGTACGAAGGACACACTAAAAGTTCAGAAGTACTGTCGGCGACACAATACAATTTACGGGTCGTCTTATTTCTGATACAAAATATAGTCTAGTTAGTTAGTCATAGTTTTATATACCGCGTCAGCATGTCATACACTGTATTTAGTTGTGACATACATTATTAAAGCTAGTTCTCAAATTGCCGCTCTAATGTGAACACGTAGGTTTTATGATGCGAATAAACGTTCTCAAGTACGTCAGCATATCATTTAACCTCGTGCATCAAAGGGTACAAGCAGCCAAGTACTCGTACATATGTTCCGCGATAGAAGCATACAGGTAATAATAAATGTGAAAGTAACACGTAAGTCGTATACATTTTCATACAGAGACAGATATAAGGACATAGGCGGTTTGGTAGCGATAACCGACATCCACGCGGGCGGAGCCGCGGGCAATAGCTAGTAAATTATATAACTACTAATATAATTAACCTTGTACTCTAAAATGAAACTTATCTTGTAACGGATGTTAAAAAATTTGTTTAAAACACCGACAGTTTACTATGTGCTGTAGTCATCTTAGCTTTTGTAAGTACCAGAAACGCTGACCAATCATTTAATATGCACTTAATTCGCGCTGTAACGATTATTATCATTAATATAATAAATAGAAAATGGTAAGTAAATATCAGATGATACATTCTGGAGAGCGCTATCTAGACCCAAAGTAAGCGTAACTTCTAGTTTGTATGTTGGGTTCTTGAATGCTAATATAAATTTTGTTATAAATATAAAGATATTATACATAGAAACACCTAGATCAAAGTAATATTACATATTCAGGCATATACAAAATTGTACGATGTACTTCAACTTTTTAAAATAATTTCTTCAACAATAATTCAAGTACCTTCCACGCGTAAGTGTCTAGATTATTTTAACACTGAAATAGTTTTACAGTATTACAACGTAAATACTATTTCTAAATGTCTTAATAACTTGTGTCGTGGACTGTACATTGAGTGGCGTGTTCGACACTTACATGTCCTGAAAGCATCGCGAAAACTTTTGAAATTGAATTTTGTGTACGAAGTGACTTCTTCACCAACTTATGACGTAACCTGCAGACACTTGAGTGCAACATTACCGAAGTCTGGATTGATGGAAGTTAACAGACTTTGACGGAAGAGATTTAGTTTTATTTTTTACTTTTCAGCTTTATACTATCATGGTGTTAGGGTGAGTTTAGACCAGGCGGAAAAATTGTCGAGCACTTTTGAAGTGTTAATTAAATATCAACTTTATTCCACTTAGACCAGACTGAAAATGGTAAGCAGTAGTATGATTATACTACAGCTTATTATTACGAGTACATACATATTAATAATTAAAACGGATTCGTATTTCTCACTATGAAACGCTATAATCGCGTAGCGCTGCTACGCCGTAGCAGATCGTAGACCAATGCTAATTTCTTGTTTTCATTCTTGTACATCAAAACGGTAAAACATCAGTGCTAACATGTAAAATATATACAAGGTGTTTAGTTTATAAGTTCTTTACAACATTATAAACATTTACCGACGATTATAACAATCTTGTATGGCGCCAGGCCCAAATCTGCGAGTCGGTACTGATTAACGGACAAAATTAACGGATAATGAAGGTTATATTGGTTATATATTAAGGTTATATATTGTCTGTTATTGAAATCTCAATGCCTGATTACTGGCCAAAATATGAATCTGTAGCTTTGCACCAAAATCTATACCCAACTAAATGTATTGTAACATATCTCTGCTTACTCTATTAGATATATGCGCACAAAAGGGATACTTAACAAGAACAATACTACAGTAAAACAATATCACTAACGTTTATATACCATTGTTTAAATACATACGTGCATACCTCCCTCTGACTGCAGGCGACGAGTAGCGAGCTGGAATTTTTCAATAGCTCACAACGTTAGAACGAATGCGACTGCCCCAGGTCCCGGCTGGATATTATTATAACCCTTTTTCTTAGAGAGCGTATATAACACTGCAGAATTAAAAATACCTACTATACTTGGTGAGTTTCAGGGCTATCAGACGATAGGTTGCTGCTAGATTTTATTAAATAAATAAATTAAATAAAATAAGCCTTTATTACTGGGTTTACATAAAGTAATCCTTAAATATTACATTGGATCGGTATTTCCTTTTCCCCAGCTTGTCTTTCGACCTCCTCTAAAGCTTTCCAGTTTACTCTCTCCCTCGTTACTCTCATCCATTCTGATCTTAGATCTCTAGATCTAGATTTTATTAGGTATATTCAACGCATTTTTTATGCCTAGCTTTTCTCGTCAGGAAAGCCTAGCATTTTTTTTTCTTTTTTAAAAAGAATATTAGCAACCGAAATTACTAATATTCCCGTTAACCCCTCTAGCTAAAGCTAAATTGCTTGTGTTAGGAGTGGGTTCATGTCGGTAGTGTAATGGCCAAGATTCGAACCCTCGATCGTAAGGGAGGAGAGAGGATTGATCTCTCGATCGTAAGGCCGACTCCTTAACCACTAAGCTACCGACGCTTCAATTTGATGTTCTCCTGTTAAATTAATTCATAAACCTTAAATAGGTATATACTGAGTTTCTATAATCCTGTAGCGATCTGGCGTATGTGCCTTTATAAGCAAACTAGCTGTAGCCCGTGTCTCCACCCGCGTGGATATTGTTTATCGCGACCAAACATAACCTAGGTCCTTTCTCAAAGTTTAATCTATCGTTGTATAAAATTTCATCAAAGTCGGTTCAGTGGTTTAACGTGAAAGCGCAACAGACAGACAGAGTATCGCATTTATAATATTAGCCTGGAATTCTAGATTAGTATGGATATCTTTGTAGATACTAAAAGTAGTACACAATTACGCTACTTTCGTCAACAAAAGCGTGGAGACGTCAACGATAGCAGTCTATCTGAGCGACTGCTATAGGCCATGCTATTTTACACCACTTAGGTGGCAGACAAGCACACGGCCCACCTGATGGAAAGTGCTTACCGTGGCCTATAGACGTATGCAACACCAGGGGCGTTACTCGTGCTGCCGACCCTGAAGAAACCTTCTAATGCCCTTCTTGAAGAACCCCATATTGTAGTCGCTTGGGAAAACCACCAGAACATATGCTTACGTAATCATAGCCTGTAGACTTTTGTCTTTGGACACCACCGGTCTATTATTCTTAGGTAAACGCCTATCTAAGAAAAGGGCTTCGACCCACCAGACGTGGTCACCCTGCCTGATCCGACGAGTTTCCCTTTATGTTATTTCTGCTGATGAGAGGAAGGATAGAATAAACTATATAACCAGTTTGAGAGCTCGTTTATTGACAGACACCCTGACAACCGAGACATCAGACCATAGATCGGCCATAGATCAAACTACTACATACTACATTCCTCCCCCTTTACTCTTTGTAATACCTCGGAGCTCTTTTCCGCAAGGTACGAGGCTCGGGCACCGGGCACCCCTCCTCGGCATCCATAAATTGTTCCGACTGTCCAGCAGCTGCTTCTTCTGGAGCAGTCACAGGATTGATCACTGGAACAGTCACTGGTACAGTATATGGTGTTACAACATCTTCTGCTTTATCTTCTCCTCCACTATATTTTAGCAGCTGGTTGGCGTGTCTTCTAACGGAACATTCTGTGTTATCAATGCGCACCAAGTAAATTGCGTTGCCTATTTTGTTAAGCACTGAACTCCGTACCCACTTCGGTTTTTGTTGGCCATACAGAATGTTCCGTTAGAAGACACGCCAACCAGCTGCTAAACTATAGAGGAGGAGAAGATAAAGCAGAAGATGTTGTAACAGCATATACTGTACCAGCGGCTGATCCAGTGAATAATCCAGTATATGCTGTTACAACATCTTCTGCTTTATCTTCTCCTCCTCTATATTTTAGGTATACCTTTATCTGGTTTAAAAATAGATATCAAAGGTTTATGATCGGTTCTTAGCGTAAATGGTATAGTTCTGGCATATAAATATTGATGAAATTTTTTTATACCAAAAATAATAGCAGTCGCCTCCTTTTGTATTTGGCTATAGCGTTTTTCTATGAGAGGAAGGATAGAATAAACTATATAACCAGTTTGAGAGCTCGTATATTGACAGACCACCTGACAACCGACACATCAGACCATAGATCCGCCATAGATCAAACTACTACATACTACACTTTATACCAAAGGAACATCACATTCTATACCTAAACACTATTCTTGAACCGATGCCAAAAAACTACATGTGATACGCTATAAAACGCATGTAAAACAAGGTAGTAAACAAAATGAATTGTTGACAATTACAGCAATGAATACTCTAGTGCACTGAAATACATTCGCACAGAAAAACGTACATCCGATCGCTGCCGAAAATAAAAAAGGAATTGTTGTTAAAATATTCACCGGCGTGCTCCAGAGTAGGTGCCGCCGTGAAATTTATAGGAAGCTCACTAACAATGCCTTTGTGACTACCTAGGTACGATTGTACAGCTTTTGTATGCTCTCTGATATATTGTACTCTTGGCAGGGATAAAGACTATATCATTTTTATCATATAGGTTCTATATAAGTGGCCCATCAAAAGTTTTGGAGCCCCAGATAACAGCAAGACGGTTTATAACTGTCCTGGTGCAGGTTTTCCCCTCCCGTTCAGAGGCAAAGCCAAGATAAGACTCATCGAACGGATAATTAAGGAGAGCGGATCCTGGGCCCCAAAGTGCAAGTTTTGGTTGCAACTAGAACTATTGTTTGGGTGATGATATCTTATATGAGAGTAGAGACAAGAGAGAATAAAATCGACCAAGTGCGAGTCGGACTCGCCTATGAAGGGTTCCGTAACAACAGCATAGGCCTTATACTTTCGGAGAAAAGTGGCTGTGACATACGGACGGACAGACAGACAGACGGACGGACAGACATGACGAATCTATAAGGGTTCCGTTTTTTGCCACTTGGCTACGGAACTCTAAAAAAAAGGGTCCAGAGAAGTTGTACACCGGGGGCGGTTAATCGCTTTTCACTTAGCCACGTTCACGTCCCACGTTCTGTTGGCCACGAGCCTAATGTCATCAACTAGAACTAGTCATTGTTATAGGCTCGACGTATTCGATCATGAGCAGTAATGTCACATACTTCGAATAAGAAAGTAGTCTTTCGAAAGTGGTTACATTTTTGGCACTGCCTCTCCGTGTATTTGGATTAATTGCCTCATTTAACCTAACCTTAAAATACACAAAAAGTGTGTAATCCATACTAATCCATACTAATTTTATAAATGCGAAAGTAACTCTGTATGTCTGTCTGTTACGCTTTCACGCCTAAACCACTGAACCGATTTTGATGAAATTTGGTATAGGGGTAGATTAGATTAGAAGAAAGGACATAGGCTATGTTTGGTCGCGATAACCGACATCCACGCGGGTGAAGCCGCGGGCAAAAGCTATATAATAATATTATATTATATAACATGAAAAATAGAACCCAACACATATAAAGTGTATGTTTATTTAAGTTCCACAGTGAACGGATGTGTGCGAAGTCGTAAGATGTTGGTACCCTGCGGTGGCGTTATTCAGTGCGCAATTAATATGCTACATCGCGGTAACTTGTACGTATTCTATACACCAGGATGTTACGAACTACGCCCTACTTGAGAACAACAAGCTTATTATGAGAATTCACAATGAGTTCGTTGAACTTTACGTTTGAGATAACATCATATTATCGCTCCCGGGATAGAATGTAGTTGTATTTGCTTTTAGAGATTTAATCTGGCTCTTTACCAAATTTCGTACAGATTCATTCAGACAATTTTGTTTCAAGGTACAAGGGGTCAAACATACATTATGAGCATCTATCGTCCCAAAATGATAATGATAATGTCCCAATAAAAAATATAACAATACACCTGCTTTCTGTTGGCTTGCTCTGTAGAGGGAATGTTTTAATTTATACTCTACATAATGCATTATCGAAAACTGTATGTAACTGAAATTCAAGAGCTATATGAATTTAAAGAAAAGTCCAGAATTCTATACAAAATTGCTGTTGTCGTTAGCTAAGAGCTAAGTTCTTTTTCCACCGGCTTACCTTTTGAAAATGTTTACCGTTTGCTACTGGTGGCAATTCGTTAAAATAGAATAGAATTTTTTTTATACTACTTAGTTCGCAGACAAGCACACGGCCCTCCTGATGGTAAGAGGTTACCGTGGCCTATGGGCGAGTGCAACACCAGGGGAGTCACACTCGTGCTGCCGACCCTGTAAGAACAGAGAGATTCTGTGCCGTCAGCGCAAAAGATAAGTAGGACAAAGCCTTTAGTTTTCACACTGACAGCACAAAATCGAATAGTTTTTCCTGAATTTTACCGACAACTATATTATTGGAATGTCCACATTATGCTATGCCTGTTAGCGTATCTGTACGTATGTTGTATAATTAAGTTGTGGCTAAGTTAAGCGAGTTGTTTTCTTATTTCGTCTCTCCCCGAGTTTGGTTTACTTAACAACTTCCAGATAACTCGAAATGGATAAACTTAACTTTGGTTTTTCTTTTCGTTACAGGTAGATAGTACTTTAGCTTACATTTGTGAAGGATAATAGAGGTTGGGAACATAAAAATACATTACACGTGAATAAATTACCGATATTTTTAAAAGTTTGGTGCCGGGACCAAGTTGAGAACAAATTCTTATTTAATTTATTTTTCTCTTCAAACGACAGCCTCTGTGGCGTGAAGAAGACATGCAGGACAAGCTTTTGGTCTTCCCACTGACAGCACAAAACCTCTAGCAGTGAGATTGAGGTGATTACATACGCGAATGACTTTCACCATACAAATGCTTAGGTCATTCGCTCATATTTGAACCGTAAAAATCAGTAAAACTCATTTTAATAGATAACTTTATAGGAGACGGTTACTAACTAAGAAGATCACGTCATACATACATGTGAAATTTTAGATTATTTGGATACATATTGTAGAAAATATTTGGTTTCATAAGAAAGAGTAGAGTGATGTTCAGAGCCTCTTTTCAACTATTTCCTCCTTTTTTATTTAATTTATGAAAAGGAGAAGTTATTCTGTATATCCTGTAGTATGCATGCATGTAAATTCCAGATCTGTAGGTTTTATAGTTAATAAGAAAAACGGTTTCGAAAATATCGATTTTTCGATGCTGATCTGATTAGGGGCCTTAATGCAAACCTGCTAGTTTTAGCTGCGTTTACTTACACAAAATAATAAAATTGTGCAATTAAAATAATGACTTAACTACTGCGTAGTAAGAACTTAGGTATAACAAACATTGCATAATACACAGCACAGACAGAGCTCTTCATCTGTGTTAGACGTAAGCCTGTGCACAGTGCAGGTAGTTAAAGGATGGGTTTATCTCTGCATCTGCACCTGTCTCGATGACGTAAGTGCACAGTTGTATCTAAGTACCATACTGGGGCATTATTCTGAGTGACATTGAATTTCAAACCGTTCATTCGATTGCGACCAAACTTCTTCAATTTATTGCTTGCTTTTGAGTTTATGTTATAATTTTTTTTTTTTATATAGGACACGTCAATTTGACTTTGCCTCGCCTGATGGTAAGCTGAAGGCAAAGTCTCTGAAAAGAGGGTCACCATTACAGACATGTACCATGTTACAATGGTGGCACTCAGCTTGACGGCCTCATCAGATGCTTTTTCACGCCCCGCTTAAAGGACCCGGGACTATAGGAGGAGGGAAACACGTGAGCTGGTAAGGAATTCCAAGTCTTAATAGTGGTGCAGAAGAAGGAGTCGCCGAATCGCTTGGTTCTTGATGGAATATTTTGCACCGT
The DNA here is from genome assembly GCA_914767945.1 of Eilema depressum. NCBI lineage: Eukaryota > Metazoa > Arthropoda > Insecta > Lepidoptera > Erebidae > Eilema > Eilema depressum. The sequence continues at coordinate 20,756,012 of OU612025.1, forward strand.
ATGCGGGTGGCATCTGAGTCCTGCACACATAAAACAATTATCGTGCGCGGTAGGTGGCGCTGCAATCGGGATAGTGTTTCAGTTGTTTCTCTATTAGTGCGCCTTTATTAGATTAGCCTGTGAAACTGACTATAGTAGTAAACATATCTTGGAAGTCGAATGGAGTTAACGTTTGAGGATATGATATCCGGATGTTATTAGATACTAATATGACACCATCAAGCTGATTTGATGATGGAGTCAGGATATGAGCAGTGACACTTTTTAACAGCTGCTAATACAACCCTCGAATTGGGGCCTACTTGATTTGTTTTTAATAAGTCCCATACATCATATTTATGTGTAACACACCTATTTAGACTAATAACACCCTAGATTTTTAGACTAATAATTTTTAATACATAGATATCTCCACCTTTCACCCACCGGTGGAGGCAGAGAGTTCTCACAGGGTCGGTAGCACGAGTGTGATTCCCCTGGTGTTGCACTCGCCTATAGGCGACGGTATCCACTTATCATCAGGTGGGCCGTGTGCTTGTCTGCGACCTAGGTATTATAAAAAAGAGACAACAGCTTGGCATATGCTTTTTTCCTTACAAACATTATGAGTTTCCCCTGCTGTCATTAAATCTTTCATGCAAGCTCACCAATTTAGACTACTTTTAATCAACAATTTTTCTCAACATTAGTTATTCGTATAATTTCTTAATTGCTTAACATTACTAACTTTAAAAGATCCAAATACAGTATTTAACAAACTGCCAACTACTTGGATAGTAAATTAGTCGGCAAACTAAACGAAGTGGGTCAAACTGGGTGTCGAAGTCGAACAGTCTACAGATTATTAATATTAGTGCAGCAGCCATTGTTGCTCGCCTGCCTCGAGCCGCATCGAGAGCTTCGGCTCCCACCGTAATGACGTTAGCAAGGGATTTATTCATTACACTGATTATGTAGAGTGAACGGTCTCCTCAGGGAGGAAGGTGGTTGAAAGAATATGGTTTTGTAGCTTCACTTTATAGTAAAGGCGTTATTTTTTTTTAGGGTTTCATACCGAAAAGGTATAAACGGATCCTTATTACTAAGATTGTCCGCCTGCCTGTCTGGTTGTCGCCTTGGTCCATGAGATGCAGCCTGTATCTTATGAGCCGTGATAGCTAGACAGTTGAAATTTTCACAGATGATGAATTTCTGTTGCCGCTATAAAGAACATACTAAAACATAAAAAAATAAATTAAGGGGGGGGGGGGGCTCTTATGCAACAAACATGATTTTAAGGGGTTCCAGATAATGGTACAAAGCCCTATGCGCGCGCGTCCCACTCGCACTAGTCCGTTTTCTTTAAATGTGCAAAATTAAAAAAATGTTCACTGTAGTCTATCAAACTCACATAACTAAACATCAACAAAGTTATAAAAAAGAAGCCCAAAGGTTGTCTGTAACAAAAACCTATCAGTTTACTATAAGCCCGCTTATTCTACCAACATCTCTATTGGAATAAATGTAAAATCTCGTTTTAACAGCAAAAAAATGACTTCATAAATTGATCAGATTCTTTTTCTTCCACAGGGCATCTTCCGCCTCGCCTGCGAGCACGTCCTACGAACCATGCGCCGCGGCCGTGAGACCCTGCTCACCCTTCTAGAGGCCTTCGTGTACGACCCGCTGGTGGAGTGGGGGGGAGGAGGCAGCGGCGGCGGCAAGCGCAGGCGCACGCAGCGTGACGTCAAGGCTGCGCTGGCGATGTTAGCTGTGCGCGCGCATGAACTCAAGCACCAGTTAGGAGAAGTGACGTAAGTTTCTCTGATATAGCATTTATGAGGTTCTTTATAACATGAGATAGTGAAATGTGTGTGTAGGTTCCTATATTATTATGACGCTGTGAAAAGACAACCTTAATTCTAATTGTGTGTAATTTGGTGTAGTTAATTAATTAACTTTTAGTTAGAGAAGAAATACGGAAAACTGAAATCGAATACAGTTTGGAAATTAATCCCAAAGTAGGCACCTAGATAACTACAGACCTAGACTACTACAGGTAAAACCTTACCTAAAATCCAATTAGATAAAACACATCAATGTGAAACAGGTAATAATAATTTTCAACCACCAGTTAATATGGCAAAAGATGTGCTTAATTAGTCTTGCTGGTATCTTCTCAGTAGAACCAACCACCGAAACAGCGAAAGAATCATTTTCAAATGATCTATTAATTTACTTTTTTTAATAATATATATATTTTTTTTTTTAACTTGACATGATATTGTAATATTTTGACGTTCATATGTGCTCTTTATGTACCTAAATTGAATAAATGAAATTGATTCTTTGATTCTTTGAGTATTTGAGAAAATCTATTTACATTCGTGTACTCAGCAACTAAAGCCTAACGATTGAAAAGTCATAAGTTTTGGATATTTCACTATATTATGTAGTACGATGAGGACGCGGTCTAATGACGTAATGTGCAGTCGTCGTTATTGGTCTGGCAGGGCTCTGCTTCGCTGGCCACATAACTTGTTTTCAGTATATGCACACAATTTAATAGTGCGGTTGCTGAAATTTAGTTGATAGCATGGTATTCGAAAAGCTTTGCCGGTAATAGTCATCCGTAGGGAAAAGACTATTATGCAATTTCGAACAGAAATAAAATAAATATTTATTTCCTTGGGGAAGAAAGTCGTTTAATTCATATTAACATTATACAAATATCAATACCGACATATAAAAAGGGTACAGTTATCCTGTACTAATCAAAGAAACTTTTTTTAACGTGCATAAATCCCCACGGATACCTCCCGCCGGACCAGCTTGCGTGGGTGGTTTGGTTATGTTGGTCTCGAACCGAAGAAAACCGTACCGTCGTCTGGGGCCATCAGTTGCCGAGGATGAGGTAGGATCTGGTATATCCCTCACCCCCGGCTGACCTAGTGCCATCGAAGGTCCCTCGGGTGTGGGACCACTGTGTCCCTATCTTTTACCCGGATAGGGGGGAGGTGCGCATCGCGCTGCCGCCGCGTCCTGTTTCTGCTAGGGTGACAGGCTGTACCACCTGTCACCCTCAATAAAAAAAACCCGTCCCTGACTGTCCCCAGTGCAAAAGTGCCCATCACATTTCCTGCGTTGCATTGCTGGACGCCGATGGTCAGCCCTTGCAGCATGAAAGATGCGGAAAGAGAGTCACCAGTCGCCTCGATGAGCCACTGTCCATTTGCCTTAATAAGGCTTTACTTTAAACCTTCTTGCCCCAGCTCCCTTAGAGCCACCGCTACCTGCTCGAAATGGTACATCGGCTCCAAGTTCTTTGCTTTTCTTTTTTGTGTGCTAACTTTTCCTATAGATTAAGATTTATTTTTGTGTTCAAATTGCTACACTATTGCATTGGTTGTATGCCTATAATGATAGATGTAAGTTTGAATAAATAAATAAAATTAAAAAATAAAATAAAGTCTACATACTTAAGTAAATGATTGCCTTACAAGTATTTTGGTAATCTTCAGAAAACAAGTTTGATACGGTTATCGCTTCGGCCGCCGACGAAACCATGCTACGTAACTGGTTACGTGAGAAGAATTATTTTTCTTGCCACGAAACCAGTTACTTACAAAGAGGTTTTTTTCTTCCTACGGAACTGGTTTCGTAGAAAGAAGAATATTCTTTTCAATAGGCTTCTACTGACTATATTTATCGTGGTTTCGCTATTTCATCGGGGGAATAGCGACATAAAATGTAGCCTGTGTCCTTCCGTGGGCCTTCAGCTTACCAGCTTCAGTATACCAAAATCAAGATCTGTTGTACAATGTTAAATAGGTACTCTTTTCTAACATGACTGGCTGTTTATAGTTAATATCTTTTGTAAAACGTAATTTGTCTGGTATTATGCAGAAAATCAGGACTACCTACTAATAACATTGAGGGTTGGCACAGTAGAATTAACCGGTACATCGGACGAACTAATCCTTCACTGGGCCAACTGTTAGAAGTTTTGAGCAAAGAAACGAAAGTTGCTGACATTTTCAAAAGTAAAGCTCACAGAAAGAAATCTGAAAATTACATGGAGATCGACAGTGAAATTAAAAATTCGCTCGATGAATTAAACGCGGGCATAATCGGCCATTGTTTAGAAATTTTTTGTCCTTATTTTTTTCATTCATAGTTTCAAAATGGACACCGTATATACATTTAAAACTTAGGAGTTATAATGTTTAGTTTTAGCAGTGGTAAATATTGGTTTATTTAATAAAAGTAAATTTAATTTATTATAATAAATTGGAAAAAGCGAAGTCTAGCAAACTAATTGCTTTAAAATTATCTCAAATTTAATTTAACTCTGATTTCATTTTCTTGTCCATTTCAAGTGGACAAAAGAGAGTGCTGTATTTCACACTTAATATAGTATAAGGTAAGAAATTATAGCCAATAGCAATGCCTTAGCGTTAAAAAATACAAAAATGTGCTTTGTCCCTTTTCCACAAAAGTAAAGATGTGTCATAAACTGGTTTCGTAGCAAGAAAAATGATTCTTTCCACGTAACTGGTTACGTACATTTGGTTTTGTAGGCGGTCGTACGAACTAGTTCCGTATGAAGAAAAAATCCTCTTTGTACGTAACTGGTTTCGTAGCAAGAGAAATAATTCTTCTCACGTAACCAGTTACGTAGCATGGTTTCGTCAGCGGCCGAAGGGGTATATATATATTTTATGTATGAAAAGTTTTAGAGCTAAGTTGTACACTTGTTAAGCTACTAACAAATGTGTTGAGCTACTTCTGCGCTCGGCTGTACACACTCCAAAACCTAGTGTGTTACATAATGTGTCCCGCAGCAGTTATTTAATAACGACGAGTGGACACAATTCATGAATTGTTCAGTAGCTCTCTAATATTCATAACTCATGCCCGTGTTGGTCAAACACAGACATTTGTACATCGCTTCGGTGACCTTTAGCGCGAACTATTTTCATCATTTTCACTAGTTTTCGCTGTATTATTTGTACCTCTACTGAAATAGTTGAATAAAGTTTGCGATTTACTTTCGTGCGACTATTTAGTTACTTTTCAACTTTGTGTGACCTAAATTAATAAAGATACAAAATAGGTACGGTATATTATAATAGAATAGTAATATCTGTTTAAAATGACATTGAAGGACAGTGACAAACACGTCATACTAAATGGATGTCATGAAAAGCCTAGTCTTAGAACAAAATGTAAACATATGCCTACTTCAATTTCAATTCAATCACTTTATATTAAGCATCTGGTAATCTGGATACCCTGTAACTATTTACGAGTAGGTATATTATACATTGTCTAGTCAAAATTCATACTGTTATTGAAATGAAAAACATATTTTAGGCTTTTACTTTTATTACTCGTTTTATAGCAATGTTTTAACTGCTCTAGGTAAATCTTTTAGCTAGCGAATGATTAATTAAACACGTTCTGCTTTTACTGTATTATTAATTCAGTGGACTCCATATTCAACATTAAATATTTATAGAGCTACATTTTTATTCAATGCCGGATTTTTGTTTCAGGGAACAATTTTTAGGCGTACTGCCCGATGTCAAGCAGTGCGCAGACAACTGGCTCAAGGAGAACGAAGAATTAAAATCAGTGGAAACTAGGCTGAAGGATTGCCACCAGCAGATGGCATTGATCAAGGAAATAGAAGCCTACGGACCTAATCTCAATACACATCCTCTGTACGCTATATCTCAGAAATACACATCATACAAGCAAGCCAAAAACGCAGTTGAAGACTCCATGAAAGCTCTGGTGAAGATATTAAAAGATTTCGACACGCAAATCGAGAATTTCGCAAACACTACAGAAGCGATTAATGGACCACAACTAGTCGCATGGGTGCAGGAGTTCTCCGGACCAAAAGACGAAGAAGAACTGCCGATATTCGAACATATCAAAGAGTTCTTAACAAACGCTGGACAAAGCTCCATGATATCACAATGCGAACAAGCAGAAACTGAACTATACCAAAGTATGAAGCAGACCCATCACATCGTCAGAGCTTGCCTGGAACTCCTATCACAATATGTGGCGGTATCTCAGTACTATCCTCAAAGCCACACGGAGTATCATCGTATCGTCATGTTCAGGAAGTTTTTGGCTACTGCCTTAGAAAGTAAAAGTCCTGAAGTCTGCCGCGAGGTTATAAACCAAGTGACTGCTTTAGTCAACTCTGAAAATAACACCAAAAGTGACACAACACAACAGATTATGCAATACAATTACCGCTTGCAAAGTATGAATGCGGAAGCTAGTGCGAATTTGACGAAGGCTATCGAAAAATTGCAATTGGAAGGTGGTTCTGATGCTCTGGCGGTAGCTCAGGACGCTTATCGTGAAGCGAAGACAAATATCAGTAATTGGGTAAGGACTGAAGAAGGAACCGGTGCAGCTTTAGAAGGGGCTGTTATTGGAATGCTTTGCAATTTGAATAGAAGATACTTGATGCTCGAAAACGGAGCCCAAAGTGCGGGAGACTGCCTAGTAGATTTGACATCTAGAGAAGGAGAATGGTTCTTGGATGACATGAGCGCTCTGTCTATGCAGGCAGTTGAACTTCTGTCACTCCTACCTCTACAATCAGCTTCAGCCGAAGACGCTGCTATGCCAGTAGCTGTAGAATGCGTCAGAAACGCGAATTTGTTACTAGCTGATTTAGTCCAACTGAATTTCAATTTCTGTACTATTATATTACCTGAAGCGGTAAAGAAGCTGCACTCTGAGGATCCATCTGTTTTACTGATGATAAGCGAGCTGAATGCCGTTATCATGAATTCGCCGGTACCTTTGAACGAGTTATTGACACAACTGGAGCTCCACTTTAGATATTTAGTAATGGATATGGAGGTGAGTTTGAATTAGTCATTCCTTTAGAAGCTTATAATCTAACATTTTTTAACATCAGAACATTTTTTGTGTACTCGTCGAATCTGTACTATTTTAATTTTTGTTGGACACCCATAACCTATAAATTCGTGGATAATTTAATTGGAATTTGTCATTTTTTGGAAAAATTAATATCCTGCACAAAATTTGACCATTCTCTTCATGTATATGGTTACTGTTTTCCAGTTGCCGCCAAGCAGTGCGCCAGTCTTGGCAGCCGAAGTTCGGTCCCGTTACGAGAATCTACTCTCAGCGTCTCCATCGGAAGCTGAGGGGCAGTCCGCTGGGCGCATGCTGCTTATGGGCTTCAATGGACTCTTCGCAGCCGTCGAGCTCCGGTCTAGGGAGCTGGCGGACCACTTGGCTATACCCATCCCACCTGCGTGGAGGAAGATCGACCACATCAGCGAGAGTATGCATATGTCGGTGAGTTGCTTCAGGGTTCTGTAAAAAAAATATTGAAATATTTGTACGCCAAATTTTTTTACTGTATTGTGTAGTCATACCTGTATTAGGAAGTGTAGAAGGTATATAAAAATTAATGTTTATCTGTTAGTTTCATAAGAATTTCTATGCAATTATGATGGTCATAAAACTTAGGTGAATGTTAAGCAAATATCTATGAAGATTCCTAATATAGAAAGGGAAATTTCAACGCGTACTGAGAAAATAAGTAAAATACAATACTATTGTCGGAAATTTTGGAGAACATCAACAAATCGCGATAGAATCTGTTAAAAAAAAATTTTATTTATAAAATTAACTGTATATTTTAGAGGTGAACTGTATATTTCGAAAAATAACTAGAAATGTGTTTAAAAAATAAACTGTGTATTTCAAAAATGACCTACATATTTGAAAAATGAGTAGTATATTTCACAAATGAACTGTATATTTCAAAAAACGAGGTGTATATTTGCAGGCGGCGCTGCAGAGCCCGCTGCTCCGCTCGGTGCTGGAGGACATCTTCCTGATCCGGCGCGTGCAGACCATCGCGGAGGTGTTCGCCATGTGCGCGCAGATGGCGTGCGCCTTCAAGGGCACCGGCCCCATCACGTTGTACGACGACACCGCGCTCTGCAAGCCGGTCAAGAGGTAATACCACTAATATCGTAAAAGCTTTCCCGTTTATTAGCCATATCTCCGGTTCTATCTGACCGATTGTGATCAAACTTACGTAAGATTTTTAAGTCTGACCTAGATCTTTCAAATCGCATCATAACCTGTTTAGTAGTTTTCGTGTCATTGCGGTCAAACATACAAACAAATAAGAAGAAAAAAAAATTCTTGTTTAGTATCGTTAATAGAACATAACCAGAGTATTTTTCTTATATCTCCAATGTATAGACATAACCACTTTACAATTATATAATAGTATAGATGGAAAAGTTTTTAAAGGTGTTTGGATGTTTGTTAGTCAATCACGCTCAAACGGCTGAATGGATCTGGCTGAAATTTGGTACAGGGTTAAATTATTTATAGTCTGGAATTGCACATAAAGTTCCTATGAGTTGCGGGAAAGGAATACGCCGATAAGCGAGCAACGGCTTTCATTAATTTTTATAGTTTTTTTTTTAATATTTAAATTTAAATATTTAAATTAAATTGTTATTATAATATGTAAATCGCTATTTGATTTATCGAGGCTAGATACAATAGATACCATCTTTGTTACAAATGTGATTAAAATATTAATTCATTTTCTAAAACACTTCGTAACGAAAAGATATCTTGATTCATATTTATATTTACATACCATTATGTGCACTATTCTCTTTGATCATCTACGTGTCGTGACTTGACAAGAAATAACTTCTTTTTTTCTTATTCTTCACAGAAATTCATGCCTTATCTTATTCAATCCATTATCTTTGAATTTATATTTCAATTTCGAGTCTGTACGTTGTAAATTGAAAATCAGATCTTATTATTGATACAAAATAAGATATATTACATTGAATTGATCAAATAGTTTGATACGGTTTGAAGTACATACATATTATAATATTCATATGTTTCTCTGTGGGTTGTCTCTGGCCCAACACTTAACACCAAGGGGGTTAAGTCAGAGCGGGGGCATACGATGCGGTGCGGCGTCGCAACGCATCGTGTGCTCCCGGTGTCAATGGACGAAGCTGTGACGCAGGCTTCTTTAGATTGGGAGGTGTCCGACCTCAGTCGCTCTTGGAAAAGGGACCATACATACATACATATATTGACGCCTATAAATCCCCGAAGCGGTAGGCAGAAGAGTATTAACACCCACATTTCGCCAAATTTGATTTTCGGTCCCACGTAATAGGGGGCGGCCTATTGCCGTCTAGCGGGCACTTTGTCATGGGCTGTATGTTACAGATATACCAATCAATACAATACGCGGATCCCGGGAAGTGTAATATTTGGACGCAACTTGGAAATCTGGGGTAGGAGACAACAGTCTGCCTCTGTGGCGTAGTGGTAGTGAACGCGGCCGCTACGCAGGAGGCGCGGGTTCGATCCCCGTTCAGTGCAAATATTTGTATGCATGAATATGAATATTTGCATTGGCCTGGATGTTTCTATGTATAATATGTATGTGTTTACAAGAAAAAATGTATCTAAGTATGTTTATCCGCAATTTTAGAACCCATAACACAGGCTAGTTTAGCTATGCTTACTTTGGGTCTAGATAGCGTTGTGTAGAATGTTCTACAATATTTATTTTCATACATATTTTCCGTCTTAAATTGCAGGTTCACAGCAGAATACGTGTCCCGCTGTGTACTGGGCGTCCACTCCAAGGCGCTAGCGTCCGTACTGTGTCTGTTGTTGCGTCGGGCTCGGCTCGACTTGCATGCCGAAGTTGAACAGAAGGAAATCGGTGAGTGTCATGTTGTTGAGAGGTAGCGTTAATATTTTACATTCAGTTTTAAGAAAGGATGGTACACAAAGCAACTGAAATTGAGAAAAAGCATTACAATTTTAATAGAGAAGATGTTTGGAAAGTTTAGATAGGGATCCATTCGCGCGAGTTGGCCCTCGATTCTACTAAAGCAATACGATTGTAATACCACCGACACTATCTTAATCTCTCATCCTAGCGTTAATTCCCAGTCGCATCCGAAGCTTTTTAGCTCGGAGTCTGGGGTCCGCTTTAGTGTCTTAACTACAGATTTGGCTAGACCTCGATATTTTTTCGTGAAGCGATTGCCATCTGACCTCCACAGCCTAATGATAATATTAGGCGATATCGAAGCTTTGCAGCTAGACCGTTGTTTTTGGATTTTTAGGGCTCCAACTACCCGTAACGACTGCCATAGATGTTCTTATGGCAATCGGGACCGACGGCCTAACGTGCTCTCCGAGGCACGACCAGACCAATGCAAATACCCATATTTCATGAACACAAATATTTGCACTGAGCGGGGATTGAACCCGCGCCTCCTGCGTAGCGGCCGCGTTCACTACCGCTACGCCACGGAGGCTGTCTATCACTACACTATCTTAAATATGCGGTGAAAATCCGCGGTAGTTCAGTCAAGACTAAAAAAAGGTTAACTTATATTTTCCATAATGTACTGTAGTTTGTTTGTGTACATTCCCTCCATCCTCCTATGGTCATTCCTGCCACACGGCGTACTGACCGAATCGCGGAGAGGGTCCGGTACGCTTCGCTCTATAGCTTCCCCGCGGGCACAGTTCTTGACTACCTACAAATTTTTTATCCGTCCCTTTTTTTTCATGCGAAAAATCCCCACGGATCGGTGGAAGAGGTCATGTCGGACTCGAACCGACTAAAACGCACGCCATCTGTGGGCCGTCGGTCGCCGGAGGTCTCACCTAGTGAGATCGTACTTCAGTAGTCGTAGACGTATCCCTCGCACCCCGGCCGAAATTCTTTATCCGTCCCTTGTTTGTGTACACTCACACCCGTATTCACAAACAATACTTCGCTATGCGTACCACCAAAACTGTGCAAAGAACGACAAATTCTCAGTGCGAACGTTTTGGCAAGCCTTTTTTTTCATTGATAACACTTAAGTAATACTTCGTTGAGGGAACGCACTGCGTCAGATACTGCTCCGTGATGTTTGTGAATTAATTCTACCAGCCCTATGCGCTCGAGTACACTATGAGACCTCACAGTGTTGTTTGTGAATACGGGTGTAAAGAATGATGTTATGTTATCCGCTGTGTCCAGGCGCGTCGTGGAGCGTGCCGCTGGAGTCGCTGTGTGAGCTGGCGCGCCGACGCGGCGGCGCAGGCGGCGGCGTGGCGGAGCGCGGCGCCGCCCTCGCGCGTGCGGTACAGGCGGCGCGTGCGCAGGTGCAGCGCGCGTCTCGCGCCGCGGCCGAGCACGCGCGCCGGGCTGCGCACGCGCACCGCGCCAGGCTTACGCACGCCGCGCACACGCACCTGCACTCGGAGGTACGTTACCTACTACATTTTTGATTGAACCTACAAATATTTCTGTGGTAATACCACACTTGTTATCTTACTATTAGAGCTATTGGGATATTAACCGTATATTGTACTGAGTATCCGGTATTTCGGCGCTGTTGCAAACACCATGATCACGGTGGAACTGTATGAATGGAGTGGAGAGAGAATGGAAGAGAAATGAGTACTCCAGTTCCTGCATGGAACGAAGCCAAAATATCAGATACTCAACTCTATTATGTATAATATAATATCTGTAAGTTTTTCTGAATGAATTAAAAAAAAAAAACAATACATGATAAATATCCCGATAGTTATAATAATAATATGAACGACCATGAAAATTTAAATAAACTTGTTAAACAAATTAACTACCTTGTGTGAAACTATTGCCATCTAGCGCCCATATCTTACAATATCAAAATACTGTAGTTAGACCTGTATGAGTTACTTAAATATTAACATCTGGAGGTAACCATTTGCAGGTGCTAGGAGGTAACCAGGAGACGAGTGCCCAGTTAGCGCGTCGTTCCCGGGAACTGACGTCATGCGTGGAGCGCCTCACCGCCGCCAATACTAAGGCGCATGCTCTTATCACTGCTGCACACCAGAGGTTTGTCATTATAAAGAATCTGATTATTTTATATTATTAACTAGCCTTCCACCCGCGTGCATCTTGGTTAACCTTTACTCATATCTTCGGTTCTACTCAACCGATTGCGATCAAACAAACATAAGATTTTAAGTCTAAGTAAGTCCTTTCGTATAAAAAAAACCGCATTAAAATCCGTCCAGTAGTTTTTGCGTCCATCGCGGACCAATAGACAAACAGACAGGAAATTAAAAAAAAAATATTTTCGTGTTCAGTATCGTTAACATAACATAACCCAAGTATTTTTTTTTAAATATCTCCAATCGACCACTTTTTACAATTATATAATGGTATAGATTATAGATAGATTGATGGCATTTCGTGGAACTTATTGATACACATATTGATAACACACTTGTACTTTTCCACGATTTTTATTATTAAACCTGTACCTCGAGCAAGAAAAGTTTTCGTAATGTAAACGTATCGAGGGGACGGAGCATTGTGATTGGCCGCCTGCCTACTGTGAACCTGTGTATGTGAAGCCGGCCAATCACAATGCTCCGTTCTTTCGATACGTTTACGTTACGAATACGAATATTTTCTGTTCTCGGAGCATTCACAGCTTTCGCCTCACGGCATTCTCAAAGATTTACGTAGATATCTAGATAAGGAATCTATTTTCTTCACCGCATTATGAAGACCTGAAGCTGATAGATTTGTATAAAAAGTTTGATCATAGAATAGTATGATGATACAATGTTTAACGACATCTAGCGGAATGAAGCGGAACTATTTCGATTTTGTTCAAACTGCAACATGTAATAATAGAGCTGTTTTACATAAAATAAAACAGTTATTATGGCCGAAAGAAAGACGGTATTAGTTTGAAGAAGCTGTCTGTGATTTTTCCCTTTTTTAAGCGTTAACATTGTTAAAATCTTACCTCTAGTCCTCTTTCGACTATAGTTACCCGTTTAAATCACCGCTAGGGGCGCCACTGTTTCCAGTCGCACATCTTTATGTCAATCATAGATCATAGTGTCTTCTCGCCAGCAAGGACCTTGCTCTAATACCGTCTTTCTTTCGGCCATAATAACTGTTTTATTTTATGTAAAACAGCTCTATTATGACCTCCGAAAGACGGTATTAGTTTGAAGACCTGTTTGGTTTCTGCTGGTGATGGTAACTATAACAACGCTATGTGATAATATAGAAAACAGTATTATTTAGCATATGAATTAAAATAATGCATTATTATAATTATTAATCATAATAGAATGTTTATACAAAACATGCAACCAAGATGTATATCATATTCATAACATCAAACATTAATTAAAATTTATTACCAAATTGAGACTTCCAATTTCCTCAACATAAAACCTATGCCATGGGCATAATTACAAGTCAACCTTTGAAGGCAACTGCGGATCTGAAGCTACCTTGAGCCGCATCAATATGTACTGCATAAAAATAGATCTTATCCATTCTCCTAGGAGTGTCGTGGTAGCTGCTCTAATTGAGATAAAACAACTAGTTACATCAGTAACATAGACCGCAAGGTTGAGTGTACTGAAGTACACAACTAGGCATTTTGGTGTTTGACAATTAGCACCGATTGCCTATGCTAGCTAAAATCAGTTTTAGAATATAATGTATTCTGGCTTTCACTTAATTCTCTCTTCGAATTATATAATGCACAATGGGCGGCCTTATCGCTAACAGCGATTTCTTCCAGGCAACCTTTGGATGGATAGAAGCAAAAGAGATGATAGGGTAGCGTACAATTTTTCAATGAGATGAAACAATGAAACTGCGATACTGCGAAATTTATCTAATACGTGAAGTCATGTACTCACCTGTCTGAAGCAAGAGACAGATTAATGGCAACTCTTCTAGAAATGTCTAAAATAAACTGTTATATGGTACTGAAAATAGTCAGTTAGATATTATTTGGGTATCCTATCACTTCTCGTGGTATGGGTTACCAAGGAATAGGGCTATTCCCCATCCGACAGTAGACATTAGTGATTAGTCATGACTCATGACCAAGCGTTTATCTGACTGCAATGGGTCTGGCCCCCGTCATGTGAACTCATAACTATCTGGCCAAATGTGGGTGTCAAATATTACATCTCTGTCCCATGGAGGGGTTCACAGGCGTGAATGTATGTATCCCATTCAGGATAATTAATGGCCTGGGCTTTCCTTAGAAAAACTGTCTACATTTGTAGCACAGTACGGAAACACTGCAGATCCTATAGATCTGCGGGCCCTGCAGATGTTAATTATTAAATCAATTGAAATGTAAGCCCAAAATAAAATTATGTTTAAAATGGGGATATGCAAAATACATTCCTGCCGTATGACATAAAAGATTGCCATTGAATATGCAATATGTAACCCATAGTTGTATGGGTCGGTATCCCGTACACTTAGACTATACACAATCTATACAGACCCAGTAAATGGCCATTACCGTCACGACGTAAAAAATAGCTACTACTTTGGAACATGTTTGAGATATACCAAAATCTCATAATATGCAAATTTGACATGCAACTGATACTTTGTCAATACAGTGTATAGTCAAAGCATTGATCAAGAGTGGTTATCCGCTAACTACAACTTGATAACTCCAGTTTTCCTCTTTTTCAATTTTTATTTTTCACCTCCTCCCCCCCCCCCCCCCTTTTTTTAAGGAGGATAGCAACTCTCTGCTGAGGGGTCTATTAGGATCTCCCGGAGATCTTTTATTGGCAAGGGGTCGATTAGGGCTCTCAATTAGCCCAATTTGTGTTCCCTTGGCATTGTATAGAAGGGCCAGCCACTGAGGTGGGAGAAAACATCCATCCCAATTCCCAACTGATGTATTAGGATCTTCCGCAGATCCTTTCTTTGTCAGGGGCCGTTAGGGCTGTCAATCTAAGATTAATCAGCCCAAAGTACTGATCCCACTATGTGGCTATATTTAGAATTATTAAAATAGGTGGGAGAAAAAACCTCCATTCTAACTGATCTATTAGGATCTTCCGCAGATCCTTTATTAGTCAGGGCCGTTAGGGCTGTCAATCTGAGATCAATCAGCCTAAAGTACTGATAGGTATGATGTAGTTCCAGTTTAACTGAAAGTCTTACATGTGGTCACTGAACCACCTTTGAGTCCCGCGTCATGCACTGGGGAACGACGGGTGAGTCCCTTTGATGTGAAAGGGTTGATATTGCATATGTCCTGATCTTTGATCGAGGCCATTGCGACTCCTAGCAGAAGTTTACATTCATGAACGAATCAGCCTCTTGAGACGAGGTCAAAGAATCCGTTAACTTCTCAGGGAGATAACCGTCAGTATTATATTGAACTGCTCGGTTGATTGGTCAGCTCTAGAGGGGTTAAGGGGCAAGTGCGCCCATCATTTCAGTTGGCTGTCCGACTGAACCAGTAGTGCATTTTGTACATAAACAATAATGCTGCATGCACTGCAAACAACTCCCTCACATTGGAATGCCGTTTTTTGTAGGCTCTAACTCCATTTGCTTGACAACATAAAGTTGTTCAACTTCAGTCCCCCAGCCCGCGTCCGCCGCGTTCTGTAGTGAGAAAGTGAGTCACATTTTGCCTGTGTATCACTTGTGCACTGTGGTTCCCATTCCTGAGCCACCACTGTAATTTGCACCTCACTAGGGGATGCAGAGCCCATCTTTCTCTTCATCTACCTTGTTTGAAGCAAGCAAAAATAAAATTGCATCCTGAGACAATGAAATTGATCATTCTAGTCGTCAGGTTAACTTCAAGTGTCTTGCAACTATAGTACAGTCAACGACAAAAGTAGATTAATTAGTAGTACTATGTAGTTACTTTGTTTTCTAAATATTATACAATTACTTATACATCAACTTAATTGACACATTATTAAGCAATGTAATGCAGTTTTAAAAAAAAATGTTTTTATGGACTTTTGATGTTGACTGTATCGCTTGGAGGCAAGTCATAGTTTTGCAAATTTTTGGTAAATATACCAATTAAGTAGCTATTTTAGTTACTTTGTGGGCAAAGGTATCAAGTTGAAATCTGTGTTTCAAGTGACTCTAGGTGAATTGATTGGAATTTACCTACCGATCCAACTTTAACAATGTGACTATATGTTATACTTTAGATATATTATGTTCACGGATAAAAAACATTATTATGGCATCGTTAAGTGGGTATTAACCAAAGCCCCAAAACAAAAATTATGAAGGAATTGTTTAGCAAATGATCCATGACCATGACTTGTTTCCAAAGGATTTCCGCAATCCAATTAGTCGCAGTTACAATGGAGACTGAAAGAGTGGGCTCTTAGAGAGACAATTTCTTTTCCATATTAGATGTTACTCGCAAGAGCCTCCTGTGAAATTACTTTATGCATAGATGAAGAAATGCCTGGTGCAAGTCTTGTCATCCAATCTACCTGTTGTTAGAACTGAATCCCAAATAATTGGAATTTCAACTGACATGTTAAGTTCAAACATGTTAATTTAGGCTTTTAAGTTTAAAAAAGGGGGATAATGTCCCATCTGACTTTTTATTAAAGACGTTTATGAACAAGAAGGAGATGTTCTTCAACATTCAATTTAATTATTTTTTAACTATTTATGTAGGTATGTGTAAATTAGTAGTTATAAAAAAAAATTAAATTCTTTGCATCCTAAGATGACATGCATTTATGCCTACTACTTTCTTACAATATAGACTTAATTACCCTGGGTGAATAAGCCAAAGTGAATTAAGTCTACGGACCCGATTAGTACTTTTATAGATATTCTTGTTTTAACGTATGAATATCACGCCAACTAGGACACCCTCAAGAATTCAACTTGGAATGAGACTTAGAATGTTATAATATTGCTATTTTGTAAGCCAGTTTTTAGAAGTTCCTGACCCTGCAATACAATGTATACAAGTACGCCATCGACCGTTCAGTGCTGGCAACAATCATACCTTTTATTAAGGTGATACATCATTTATAACTTATTTATTTTTATTGGGCCGGTAAATCCAAGTGACACTACACTCATTATAATAGTCCATAAATCAAGTACCTCTCCAGGTTTCCAAGGAACGATCTTATTGTTTTCGTAACAAATATAATCATTTTATATTTTCCAATAAAAAAATTAAAGTACCTACATCAGTAACTAACGAATGTAAATGATTATTAATATAATTCTATCAGGTTGATTTTTGTAAAAACCTTAACATATTGCAGAATGAGTTCCGAGCGTGAGACCGAACTCTCAAACACATTTCGAAATGACTGGGTTAAACCGCTTATTTATTCGAGGATGGCGAGGCAAAGTCGTTCTAATCTTCCGAAGATGAGAACTATTTTTGGACTTATTAGTGCTTCGCTCTTCGCTCTCCCTCGGGAGCAACGATTCCTCAGCGGTATTCATTAATTAGTATGGTACAATTTACTTACCGAAGCTCACGGAAAGAAACTTCACTAAATAAGATACCTTGTACTTATTTATGTTGCACTGTACACATACATACGGTAAAAACAATGTAATTACTATTTAATTAGTTATTTAATAACTTTTTTCTTGACTTGAAAATTTTTTCACCTTTACGCGGTAAAATCACAAAACGCTATGATCTATGATTGACATAAAGATGTGCGACTGGAAACAGTGGCGCCCCTAGCGGTGATTTAAACGGGTAACTATAGTCGAAAGAGGACTAGAGGTAAGATTTTAACAATGTTAACGCTTAAAAAAGGGAAAAATCACAGACAGCTTCTTCAAACTAATACCGTCTTTCGGAGGTCATAATAATTAACGTAATGTATAATATTCCTTTGTCAAGGTTCTTTGTCATAGTAATGAGTTTACTTCAACCTACCATCAGACGAGGTGAAGTCAAATTGGTTTGACCAAAAAAAACATCATTTATTACCGTTGCTGTGGCCGACCAAGCATGGTTACTTTGCCTGCTAAACATATTAGCAGATGTGTGGTAGTACAAACTATACAAATATGCTGTGTTATTATTGTTTGTGGCACGAAAGTTTAATATCAATCGATCGGAAATAAATCCAACAGTAATTCCCTCCCTCAAAGTATTCTACCGTACCTCCACATTAGTTGAAGAAACTTGTAACATTTCTTCGCAGCCAAATAACGAAAATTAAATGCTATAGTATAGTTAAAATCTCGCTGCAGACTCGGTCATGAATCATTCGAGTGTTTCGCTCTCTTACAGTAGTATAAAACCTTATAAACGTGTTTTATTGTAAATCGACAGGTGAGCATTCTGCCACTGAACCACAGATGCCGTCGGTCAACTAGCGCACATCCCTACGCCGATTATGATTTATGACCGAGTCTGCAGCGAGATTTTAACTATACTATAACAAGTAATGTCTCCCCTCAGAGTGAAGTGGGGTGCGGGCGCGAACCCGGCCTTGAGCGGCGTGTGCGTAGCCCTCGAGCGGGCAGGCGGCGCGGCGAGAGCGCGAGCGGCCCGCCTGACGGCTACTGGCGCCGCACTCGCCAGCCACGCGCGGGCGGCGGCAGGGTTGCGACTGCACAAGCATCATCACAAACATCATCATGCTCTGCTCACGCATCTGCACCACTGGGAGAAGGTACGACCACATACTTAGATACTGACTGCCCCGGGGTACTACCCAATGGCACTACTGGTAGTGTCAAGGGTAGATTTCTTTCCCCATGGCACTACCCGGTAGTATCAAGGAGAAAAATTACTTCTCATGACAATACTTGACACTACTGGTAGTGTCACGGTAGTCTTAAAAGTTTCGGAAAACGTAAGGTGAGACACCCCCTAGCCAGATGGACTGACGACCTGCTAAGGCTGGCTGGGACGGACTGGATGCGGAAGGCAGAGGATCGGCAAACGTGGTGCATATTGGGCGAGGCCTATGTCCAGCAGTGGACTGCAATAGGCTAAATTGATTAACTCTTTAAAAAAAATTATAGCATAGTATCCAGTCTCGCTTACCGCATTCATCTTGGTAATAGTAAAGTCTATATTACATCATCCTGGTATATTTCAGGACATTATATTATGAACGTAAAATGTGCTCTATAAGTACGTGTAGTACATATTTCTTGGGTGTTTTTTGAAGATAGCACGAGATGTTGCTGTGGTGGACAAACTCAAATTCACCAAATCTAAATTATTACTAAATTACCCACGTGCACCAGAGCTTTTTGTCTCACGACTTAAGTCTAAGATGTGTCCTGAAATATACAAATGTATAAGAAGCCTTACTTCAAATAGACTGGAGAAGAGGACGAGTGGACCCTCAGAAGAAGAGTAAACAAAAAATAAATAATATGAAAACGAATAAAATTATGAGTATTCAGATTCACAAAGACTACCAATTTTCTGAAATTTATAAAAAGTATCTTGATATATACTTGACATTTGATTATTAAAATAAAAATACGTTTCGTTTGACAGGCGTGTACTCTGGCGCAGAAGTATTCACTAAAAGTGTCAGCCGTAGAAGAGTCTCTGATGGAGATGCTACACCCCGAGGGAAATATCGACACGCAATGGGTGAGTTATTTGCTATTATTGCCGATATATGCCAGGTTAGAGAGAAATTAAATTTAGATTACTTGGTAAATTCAACGCCGTCTAGCGAGAACGTATTGAACTACTAGAGTAGTAGTACATCTTATATTGCTTTTAAAGTTTTTAATGTAAATGCATCATTTAGATGTAAAAAATATAATTTTATTCACACTCCCATATAGCCGTAGCTTGTCACAGGCAGAGAATAATACTAGACACAAACTTAATCAGACAATACATACATTAATATTTCATAATTCTAGTAAATTCCATTTAATTGATATAAATTTGTATGTAGAAAATAAAATACTATTGACTAAAGATAAATTCTATTTAAATAGATTTTTTAAAAGACAGATAGCATCTTCGCTATCTTTTTGTATTAAACAATCAGCCAAGAACTTGGCTAAACAAACTGCTTTTTTTGAGCATAATAATGACAATGTTTGTGTTGCGACCTTGGAATATGTTCCAAATAATAGTGACAATCATTTAAATTTAATTCTAGGACAATAGAGGAAATCTCTAGCAAATTAATTTTAGGGACTAAGGAAAAGCCTGCTCTCATGAATATTATTCATCAAAATATTCAGGGTATTTCTGGCAAAGAGCTGCAACTAGAATTATTTTTGAATGAAAAGCATATTCATGTACTCTGTGTTACTGAACACTGGTTAAAAAAACATGAACTATTAATTAGTATTGATAATTATAAAATAATAAGTTCGTTTACTAGAGATTCCGCTACGAGAGGTGGGTCACTCATCTTAATTAATAACAAATTGAAATCTAAAGACAGAAAAGATATAGTAGCACTCTCTAGTGAGCGAAATATTGAACTATCATGTGCGGAGCTTGAGCAATTTATTATTATTAGCGTCTATAGACCTCCTTCTGGAGATTACAACCTGTTTGAGTCTATTATGGAAGAAACCTTAAAAAAGATATATAAATGTAAGAAGACGGTAGTTGTATGTGGCGATTTTAATATTGATATTTTAGAAAACTCACAGAAAGCGGTAAGGTTCCTTAATCTTTTTAAATCTTTTAATTTACAAAATATTTTCTGTGAACCAACTCGCATCACACCCACAACAGCCACCTGCTTGGATAATTTTTTTTCTGACATTGATGTAAAAGATAAATCTATAATAAATTTTGTAAAGTCAGATCATACAGGTCAGTTAGCTAGATTTGAGCACCAACATGTTCCATTGCCAAAAAATATTGTGTGTAGACCAATCACAACATACAGATTAGAAAAATTTAAAGAAAACATTAACAATAAAATACCTCTTCTGGAGTTGAACCGCGATGAAAGCCCGAATGATCTTTACAGAGATTTGTTCGGAGTAATAAACTACGAATTTAATAACATTTTCACAAAAAAAACAATAAACGTAAATCAACTCAAAATTAAATTTAGTGATTGGGCTACACCTGGAATCCATAAAAGTAGAAAGAAACTGTATGAATTATACGAGATAAAGGCATCTACAAATGAGCCACAAATAATTGAACAAATTAAAAGGTATTCAAAGCTGTTCAAGAGAGTCTGTTCAGTAGCCAAATCTAATTATATTCGGGCTAAAATAGAAAAATCTGATAATAAAATAAAGGCAACATGGAACATTATTAACAAGGAAACCTGTAAGACAAGGTCACGTGATCGATCCTTCGAGTTGGAAGTGGATGGTGAGCACATTAATACTGATGCTGCAGTAGCCAATGCATTCGAATCTTTTTTCACAAATGTTGCAACTACAACTACAAGTAAATTAAATTCTTCAAAAAATGCAGCTGCTTCTCTTCTTAAATCTAGTGTTGATAAATGTAGTGTTAACTTTAATTTTCAGTATATTGACTCTGAAACCATATTTAAAACATTTAAGCAACTGAATATAAAAAAGACTGAGGATCTTTGGGGCATTTCAACCAATGTAATAAAACCAATAATGCCCGCTATTGCGCCTTATCTTGCAATCATATTCAATAAATGTATAGATGAAAACCAGTTTCCTACTCTTATGAAGTACAGTAAAATCATTCCGTTATTCAAAGCAGGGGAAAAAAGTGATCCATCCAATTTTCGACCCATCTCTATACTCCCAGCCCTTAGTAAAATTTTTGAAAAAATAATTTTTAATCAACTGCTTTCACATTTTACATTTAATAAATTACTTCATGAGAAACAGTTTGGGTTCACTAAAGGCAGAAACACGACGGATGCAGGAGTTGCACTCGTCAAACATATATTTGATGCATGGGAGAAGAAGCAGGATGCCATTGGTATTTTTTGTGATTTATCAAAAGCTTTTGATTGTGTTGATCATGAGACTTTGTTATTGAAATTAGGTTATTATGGTGTTTCTAATGGCTCACTTAGTTTAATAAAGTCTTACCTCAATGGCAGAGTACAAAAAGTCAACATTAATGGCACCGACTCTTCTGGCGCCCCTTTAGTCATGGGAGTACCCCAGGGCTCGATATTAGGACCCCTTTTATTCTTGATATATGTAAATGATCTTCCTTACTTCACTAAAAATCTTTGTGAAATAGTATTATTTGCAGATGACACATCATTAATTTTTAAAACTGATAGACAAAAAGTAGTACTTGACGATGTGAATAATACCCTTTCCGAAATATTGCATTGGTTCACAAGTAACAACTTGTTACTCAATGCAAAAAAAACAAAATGTGTAAAGTTTGCTATGCCCAATGTAAGACAGATAGATACTCATATTGTAATGAACAATGAATCAATTCAAGTAGTTAATACCACAGTTTTTCTAGGAATAACTCTAGATAGTAAACTGCAATGGGGTTCTCATATCACAGCCTTGGCAGGAAAACTTAGCTCAGCTGCCTATGCGGTTAGAAAGATAAGGTCACTAAGTGATGAGGAAACGGCACGATTAGTTTATTTTAGCTACTTTCATAGCGTTATGTCATATGGTCTGCTGCTGTGGGGCTCAGCTGCCGATATTGAGACTGTTTTCATATTACAGAAACGCGCGATACGAGCAATCTACGGCCTCAGACCCCGTGACTCGCTGAGAGAAACATTTAAAGAAATTAATATATTAACGGTTGCTTGTCAATATATTTACGATAATATTTTATACATACGGAAGAACTTAAATCTTTTAAAAAAAAACTCGGACACACATGATTATAATACGAGAAATAAAGATAAACTAGCAGTGCCAATACTCAGGCTTCATAAGGTTGGTAATTCATTTGTAGGCAACAGTATAAAAATATTCAATAAAATTCCTCAGGATTTGGTTGACATGCCACTTAATATTTTTAAAATAAACGTGAAAAAAAGTCTAATGGAAAAAGCTTATTATAAAGTAGAAGAATATCTTAATGATAAAAATGCATGGTCAACCTAATCACTTTCTTGCCCGCACATTGTAAATTGTATAAAAACCGTATTAAAAAAAAATAAAAAGGATAATTGAGTTCTCTGAGTTTCTTGCTGGTATCTTCTCAGTAGAACCAACTACCGAACCAGCGAAAGAATCATTTTCAAATGGTTTACTTTAATATTTTACAACACACCTGCTCATAACAGTGATATTATTTTACCGCAATTAAGCACGGAATGACACCTATTATAAAACTGTGACTTTTTCATTGCTATTATTCACAAAAGTGAGTTAAAGATTCTTTTTTAAATTTTATAGGAAGTGTCTATAATTGTCTATGTTCTTAAAAAAGTTTTGATACAAAAAATAACGTGTTTAATAGTACGAATAAATTAATACGCCTATTGTATGGTCATTTGATGCATTTTCGTATTTAAATAAATAATTTCAACTTGTAATACTTGTGTAATAAACAAAATTTTCGCTCAAATTTAACTTTTTTTTTTTCTCTAAGTACCTACAGAAAAAAAAACAGAGTAAAAAAAAGTTAAGTTCAAACCTCATTTTTTTTTAAATATGGTCGACCGCCATTGTTAAATACGCGCGCATAGGAAAACGAATTAATTTGTAGTATTGTTTATTTAGTATTTGTAGTATTATTTTATTCGCAAGTGTGTTGTAAAACGTCGTATGGCACGTGTGAGCATGATGATTACCGTCCTCGGCTGTCTTAAGACCCTCGCCTGGCGGCTCGGGTCTCAATGGCGTCTCGGCGGTAATCACCAACGTTGCTCACTTGTACCATAATGTACTATTATTTTTTGTTCACATACTTCTTGACACAATTGTAATATTTTGACGTTCATATGTGCTCTATATGTGCCTAAATTGAATAAACGAAATTGATTCTTTGATTCTTTGATTCTTTGATTCTTTGATCATCACAAAAGATAAGTCTGAGGAACAAGGAAATTTTTCAAATTTTGTTTTTATAGTGTACTGCTAAATCTTTTTACAGGAAAGTTTAGAAATGTAACGGTTATAAATGGATTAATATCGCGTAAATTCAAAAGTTATAACTAAGTGTATCGTAACGCTTGTGCGCAGGTGGAGAACGTGTCCCTGCTACTGCGCGAGATGATCTCGTCGCTGAGTGCGGACGGCTCCAGGCGCGGCGTGCGCGTGCGCAGCGCGGCCGACGCACTGCGCACGGCCGCCGCGCGCCTGGCCGCGCCCGACGGCGCACGCGCAGGGCTACTGGCCGACGTCAAGGCGCCGCTACACACGCTACAGGCAGAGGTACGCGCTACAGTTCATATCGTATGCTAATAATTGTTATGATTTAAACTAAAAAAGAAAGATTCTCGTTCGTAAAATATACTCATATATTTTTATACAACCCTGTGTAATTTCCAGTATTCACCTCGATTCCTTACCGTTTCTCTTATCTACCCTTTTCCATTACTCAATACATTATTTATCTTTTACACCCTTCTATTCTACGGTTTGTTATACAGCACTAATTAACATATTCAATACTACCTATTGCTCACGACTCCGCCCACGTGACTGTCGGTTACCATGACTGAACATAACACATGTCCTTTCCCAGGGTCTAACCTATCTCTATACACGAAATTTCATCAAAATCGGTTCAATGGTTTAGGCGTGAAAACATGACATACAGACAAAAAGACAGATAGAGTTATTTTAACATGAATTTATAAAAATATAATAGTAAAGTATCTTCCTATTGTAATCCCAGGGCAACAACCCGGCATCGGAGTGGGTATCGGACGAGAAGACGGTATCAGAGCTTATAAAGGCGTGTGCGCACGCGCGGGACGACGAGGCGGGAGTGGCCGCCGCACTGCGAGCTGCGCACGCGCTCACCGACTCGCTCGGCAAACATCATGACAACCTGCTACAGTGCGTACTACCCTTATATACCTCCAGACACATAACTTGGACCTAAATCGCGAGACAAACTGTGCAGATTTTTTTAAACAGGACACGTCAATTATTTGACTTCACCTCCCTTGATGGTAAACCCTCTTTTCCGAGAGTAAGGCTAGGTCTCGGAAAAGAGGGTCACTGTTATAGACACGTATCTTGTTACAATGGTGGCACTCAGCTTGACGGCCTCATCAGATGCTTTTTCACACCCCGATTAGAGGACCCGGGCCTGGGTCTGGACTAGGAACAGGGAAACACGTGAGTTAGTAAGGAATTCTAGATTGAACAGATTCCAGATTGTATTGTAATTCTCTATGATCGGTGAATTTGAGTTCATCCACCGCCATAGCACCCTGTGCTACCCTCAAAAGACACCCAAGAAACGTGTACTGCGCGAATCAAGTTAGGTTCAAGATATATATCTCGAAGTATACCCTTTGCTTGTGGCATTACAATCGGTCTTTAACTTGAGTCGCTCAAAATCACGCGAAAAATATGTCACGACATAAGAATTTTTTTTAAATCTTTTATCCATCCATTGCAGACTGCCCAGTGGTTGGGCGGGCGAGAATGGAAACCGCCGCGGGCCTCGCCCCGGCACCAACACCACTACGCGCCACGGTCAGTATTGTATTGTTATATTCACCCATTACTAATATAACACCTTACATTTATATGTTTACTAGCTGCCCCGGCGAACTTCGTACCGCCATATTTTCGGCCCGCGTGGTATTCAAATCCCGTTCCCGCTGCACCCTTATCACTTAGGGGGATGAAAAATAGATGTTGGCCGATTCTCATAGATACCGGATAAGCACAAAAAATTTCATCAAAATCGGTCAAGCCGTTTCGGAGGAGTTCAATTACGCACATTTGTGACACGAGAATTTTATATATTAGATTGTATTGTATTGTAAAATGCTTGAAAGTATGTCGAGTACAGACTGCGTAAGAAAAAATAAATAAAAAGCGAATTGAAAAATCCGATTCCGGTCCCAGCTTTTCTACTTCGAAGTGAATTTTATATTTATATTCATAGAATATTTTTTACCATAAAAAAATATAAGGTCCCAAAATAGTACCCTGTGACTAGGGAATGCAATTCGAATACTTCGAAATTCGAAAAATTCGAATAATTCGAATTTTTGGGTTACTTATTAAATTCGAATTTTAAAAGCAAAAATTCGAATTATTCGAATATTTTTTTAATAATTCGTTTTTGTTGTGTTGCTGTTGTGCAGTTGAGAATACCTACCTACTTGTATTGTAAAATTTGACCATAATATTATTATAGGTATTTAAAATGATGCAAATAAATCATTATTTAGGCAGGTAAGTACTGCCGCGCGTTGAGATGTTAGTTGAGAATGCGCTCACCTACTACCCGCACTGCGCCTCTGAATGAGCTTTGTATTCTATAAGAATTTTGCAAAAAAAATGAACCGACTTCTAAATGAAAAAAATTCAATAATGCACCGAAAAGTAAAAAAAATATTTCCCGCTTTCCACAACACCTTTCGGTACCTTGCGTAGCACGTTTCGGCAAAAATAGGTAGGACGCTCTGATTGAAAACATTTGTTTTAAAGCACTGCGGTAGAGGTAAGGAGAAGACCCGACTTAGCTTCTGGCTAGTTCTTTCTCGAAGTTTTTTTTACCGAGCTGGATAGACACAAGTGTGTGTATTCACTGCTAAGAAAACTCCATTCATTGTAGCACCGCAATTCCTGGACACACCGCTTACCATTTCCTCGAGTATCGGGATCCTTGGTATCGATATCTCCAGCGACGTCCAATACCGTAGTCATTTAGAAGACAAGGTGAAGCTGGCATCAAAGAAGCTTGGGTTGCTCAACAGGGCGAAGCAGTACTTCACTGCGGGGCAATGACTCATCCTTTATAAGGCGCAGGTTCGGCCCCACATGGAGTACTGCTGTCACCTTTTTGCTGGAGCGCCTGCTTGCCAGCTTGACCCCTTCGACTCGGTACAAAGACGGGCGTTGAGGCTCGTCGGCAATCCCATACTCGCAGGCGATGTGGAACCTCTCAGTCTCAGAAGAGACTTTGCCTCACTGTGTATGTTTTACCGTCTATACAATGGTTTGTGCTCAGAAGAACTATTTGACATGATGCCAACAGCTACATTCTATCATCGCACCTCTCGCCACAGGCAGGGAATTCATCCTCACACATTGCGTCCGGAAATGGTGCGCACTGTGTGGTTTGAAAGGCACTTCATCCCACGCACACTCAAGCTGTGGAATGAACTCCCTGCGGTGGTTTTCCCAAGCGACTACAATATGGGGTTCTTCAAGAAGGGCATTAGAAGGTTTCTTCAGGCTCGGCATAGTCTAAAATAATCCGCCGAACAGTTTGGATGTGGTCCACGGTGCTATAGCCTTTTCGAAACCCGACTTGCTCAGGTGGCTGGAACTAGTCGAGCTTACCCGCGAGGCGATTTATGACGACTCTTGAGAACAACTTGTAGACATGGCTCAGGAGTGAGATGGGCCTGTAGTTCTTCAGCAAGGTCTTATCACCTTTTTTAAAATACAAGTACTACCGCACTCCTGCTCCATGCCCTAAATGTTAGACCTTGCTGAATGATGGAATTAAAAATAAATAAATTAACGGTTTAAACGGCTTGGCACCAACTTCAACATAAGTCCTAAGCATTTTTAATTGTTGTTGTATTTGTTATTTATTTGTTTAAAACTGAAATACGATGACAGTCCGTTGAAATTGCTGCATGCTGATTGTGCTTATCTTTTAGGCGTTCATAATTTTTTCCAAGGATCGATATTTTTCGATCTAACTATATCCCAAAAGGTGGTGCATTTTTTTTTTACTTATAAAATATTCTTAGTAGCAATTTTCTTTCAGAATTCATTGGGGGATGTCACTGGCACTGTAAAAACCGAAATGTAATAAAATATGCTCCTATCCAAAAAAAAAACTTCGAATAATTCGAATAATTCGAATTTCAGTCGAATAAAATTCGAATATTCGAATTTGAAAAATAATTCGAATTTTGCAATCCCTACCTGTGACATACCTTAGTCGAAGTTATACCTAACGATGTAGATTCAATATGCCCAATGTTATGATAGCTAGCGTTTTCAAATAGATATAAACTTCTCAGTTCATTATTAAAGATCATAGAAAAGCCAAAGTTTATTGATGGGTTTTTATAATAATTCAGTGTCAAAGGCTTCATCAAAATCAACTAAAACCAAAACAATAATTATACCTTTCAATAAACCCCCTTTGCCTTTAGCAGTGAACTGCGATAGGCTAACTGTTGATACAACCACCTCAATATATTTAAAACGTATTTATCTAAGGTCCATGAGTGTTACTAATGTAGTTACGTCCTATCGCAGGAGGAGAACGTAACGCGGTGGGCGCGGGCGTGTGGAAGCGCGTTCGACTGAAGTTAGAGGGGCGCGACGACGCCGCCCCCGCCGCCAAGCGGCACCCGCCGCACGAACAGGTACGTGGGCATGCCCCCTTGTGGCCACTTGACGCCATGACATTAGGCCCTAAGCCTGCCTTACTGCCGGAGATGTGCTATGCAGCTACAAAGATGAAAAAACGAAAAAAAAGAAAAGCAAAGTAAAAAAAATACAAAGTCGGTAGCTTAGTGGTTAAGGAGCCGGCCTTACGATCAAGAGGTCCCGTGTTCGAATCCTGGCCATTATACTATTGACGTGAACCCACTCCTAGTACAAGCAATTTAACTTAGTTGGAGAGGTTAAAGGGAATATTAGTAATTTCGGTTGCTAATATTCTTTATAAATAAAAACTAAGAATAAAATAAATCTAAGATATAAAACTTTGTAACGGTTTACACTGTGCTATGCTTTGTTGCGTAGCGAATAAGTTGTGCTGTGTAACTTTCTACAAATATTCAAAATTCAAATTTATTCTCCACTCATAGCACGTATCTTTCTATACAAGACATAGTTTTACTTAACATCTTTCCATCAGTGCTATGTATAAATGATTGATGGATATAAAACGCATATTTAGCAGCGTAGTACTGTACAGCACATCTCAGATGAAAAGGTAGCCTACAACGGTATAAACCGAAATCTGAAACAACTTTATTGTCCAAGTTTCGGTTGTAAATGTCATTGTAACCTCCCAAGTTTCTTATATTATGAAGCTAGCAAAGTGACCTGTAGGCCTACTATGAAAAATTCACGTTTATGAAATTTAAGGTTCAGACAATCGGTTTCAAGGAACATAATCATTCCGGAATCGGATCCGAGGGCCTTACGTGATACTTCGATTCGACTTAAACCCAAGTGTCTTTCGTTCATGTTTCGTACAAACATAAAGTTTCGGATGTTTTATGGTAGGCCCCCTTACCTTTGTCACGTGTTCCTTTGAAGAGACGGACTGTGATTAAGCCGGTAATGTTTCGTCCGTGTGTTCACAGGTGGAATACATAATATCGGAAGCTCGAAACCCCGAGAAGCTGTGCCTCATGTACGAGGGTTGGATGGCGTGGGTATGAGGACCCGCGCGGCCTGCCCCGCGTCCCGCGCCTGCGCCGCACGGCCCGCGCGCTAGCGACGCGAGCGACACGACCGCGCCGAACGCGCCACACACGCGACACACGCGACACACGCGACACTCGCGACAGAAGCGAGCACACGCGCCCGACACGCCTCACCTCTGAGCGAGCTCGTGGTCATTTTTACTAGGTTTATCTCTTTCGTTTCGTTTTCCTTTGTAGGTAGCGCGTGTTACCTCGAGTCAGTGACGGATCGCCTCGCTGTAACGCGAGTTGCGTCGGAGTTACGGTCACTGGGTGTCACCACTCTCTTGACGGTCGGTGTCGGTGTCGGTCCGAGTGTCGAGACTGTACACTCGACTGGTGTCTATAGCAGTCTCGACTGTACTCTCGATCGTTTTATGTCTACGTGCCGACCACCGGACCGAGAATTAGGGTTAGATTATTGTTTCTGTAGAAGGCTTACGCGAAGGCATCGTGACGTTGTTAGACGTCGAACCACAGGCATACGGTGTTGCCAGGTGTAATGTTAAAAACTCGTATGTAATGAGTACTATAAAGCGCATATTTTCCACCTATGTCGTTAGATATGCCGGCGATGCTCTGTATGTTCTGTGTGTAACTTTTTCACTCTATATCGCCGTATTATAATTATAATTTGTCAGCTATAATGTCAAACGTAGTATATCGTAATAACAGATACAGCAAATATGCGTTCGACGTTTCGTCGACGTAATTTGCTGCAAAGAATACATTTTTCCCACTTTTGGATTTGCCACAAAATTATCCATTTTCGTAAATTCATTGGCGTACGAAATTTATTTTTTAGTTCGTATAAGATAACATTTTCTATAAAATTTTAAAAAACAAAAAAAAAATGTGACGAACGTGCTGAATGGAAACACTGATTTATTCATTTTTCTATCAAGTTTGCTCCATAGATGTAATTTTAATATGTAATAGATGTTTATTCTTGGGCCTTTGTGAGCCCAGGATTCGTAATTATACCGTTATATTCCCGTTAATAATAGTATAAGCAGTTTATCTATACAACATTGTTTTAGTATACCAAATAGCAGGACCAACAAAAGTAATGTGTGTAATGTTTTTCCTAAATACCTAGACGCTCTCCCCCGAATTGGCATGTTTATTTATATAAATATTTTACATTTGTCAAAAACGTTATTTTACTTAAACAGATTTCTCAAAAGCCTTTGACAAAGAGAATCATAGCAGAAAGTGTAAATCAAGCACGCTTTTGATGAAATGGGCATGTACTAAATCGCACCGACTCCTATTAATACAGCAGTCAGCTTGTACTTAGTCAATACGACGTTTATTCAACTTGTCTGCAATTGTATATTGGGGGTCCTTCAAGGATCTCACTTAGGTCCTTTTTGGTATGATTTTTTCACTACAAATTTTTTTCACCCGTAACAAATGTCCTTTCGTCCGTCTGGCAATAATATCAAAAGGCCTCAAATATTTTAATGGAACACTTTGTTATACGTAACAGCGAATAATCGTTATTCACTTCAATTAAGCAACCTTTTCGGGGGTATTTTCGTTAATTATTATTCACATAATATAAAACAGTCTCTCTAAAATCATTTACTTATGCCAATAAAATTCTTCTTAGCCAAATAAACTCTTCTTCTTCTTTCTATTTCTATTTTCTCGAGGGAGTAGGCAGGGGCAAACCATATTGTGGTCATAAAAACAAATCACACCATACTCTCGAGGTCTTGTGGACCCATAAACATTAGTGATATGCGCAATATCCGTATCCACAGATATCCGAGGTAAGAAGTAAGAACCGTGTTTGTATTTGGCGAATTTTTTTAACATATTAATTTCAATAGCCCCGCGGTTTAATCCTGATGCCGTGGGCATAATAGGCATAGTAACTTCTGTTACTCCAGGATATTGTAGCATTTCATAGCGCAAGAAGTTTTGACTTGAGAAAGAACTAAATGTCTCTCAAGACCATTAATTTCTTCTATGGTTATGCTTATTGAAATTTCTGAACTGTAAACTTTATGGTATACTAAAAAAATATTGTATTTACATAGTAATATAGTCCGTTACTAGAAAATTGAATATATTAGTATAAATTCGGCACAACATTCATTAGCTCTCATACTAACCTACATTTTAACAGCAATTCTATATTCTAATGCATAAATATCTTAATGTAGATTTAGTTGCACTCATTTCCTGTAAAGAACAAACCCAATATATCTCTCACTGTTCAAAATATAGTAATGAATGTCTAGATAACAGTTGATGTCGAAAATGATAGTTGTAATAACCGTGCTATTTTGTTATAAGATAGAAATAGCTAATACAATCTGGGCGGGACTCGAACCCGCGATATTTCCCTTACAGGGGGAATCTTTGACCACTGAACCCCCACACCTCCCCCAAAGCGGATCCAAATTCGATCCATCCGTCTTACGGCGACGGTGGTAGCCATCTACCGATATTCGTGCGAACTCTCGGAACCAATGAATAATGTTACAATCATTTTTAAACATTGATTTTTGATGACTCCACTTAAACAAGTCCCGCCCAGCCGCTATTCGCTTTTTATATCTTAAAACGATTTGAATAGTTAACATAATAAATATTTAAAATTACATTCAACCGTGTTATTTGTTACATAATTTTGCAAGTAATAGATAAGAAGCATTCCAACTCATGTTCCAACACCTATCTAGATGCGTTTTCAGTCTATATGTGATGGGAAGATTACAAATCTTTCCATAGTTTTTAGCTAAATCTGTTCTTTCTATTACCTTATTCACAATATTGCTATTCACAAGACACTTTCATAATTTGTTTTCCAAATAATAGAACAGTCTGTTTTTGATACGACAGATGCAAAAAAACTAAGACTTTTTTTAAATTTTGGGTCTTGCAGCCCGTTATCGTTATATCATATCACAATTTAATGGTTATGTCATGTCTATCACAATCGCAGTTTTCTGAACCGTTTTTTTTAAATGGCATTAAATGTTAGATACGAATGCTTCAATTTCTTTGAAAATATAACAACAAGCCCATGGTGAAAATAAAAACTCATAATATACGTATATAATATTATTACAAAATAAAGTAGCTACATTAAAATATATAGAAATTTGTGACATAACATATTCAAATCGATGTAATATCTGTAAAACTTAGTATTAAAACTGATATCAAAGCGAATATTGTTCGTACAAAACTAGATGTTGTGACTACGTAAAATAAATACTTACCTGGTATCCCACTTATGTCATAAGATAACATACCTCGTATCCCACTTATGTAAAAACAGTCAGGTTGCCTGGTATCCCACTTATGTCATAAGATAATATACCTGGTATCCCACTTATGTCAAAACATTCGGGCAGAAACGTGGTCTATCAGTTTTTTCTATTTTCAACACTATCTAAGTATTGCAAAGGTTGACTTTTCTGAGTGAAAAAATTGCCATACTTAAAATTTGACACATGACAAAGTTTTGACATAAATGTCAAAGAGAGCATTAGTCCCTGTCATAATAATATTATGAAAATAGACCTTATTGAATGTTAACGGTCATGTTTCCTTGTCATAGGGTAGACCACACTTTTGGCTGACTGTACATATGAATATCATAAATGTCAACAAATCTAATGGATGTTTAACTGTAGAATAGGTTTTATGTCGTACATATATACAGCTGTTTCAAAAACAAAAACTTCAGTTTTACAGGAGATGAGTTTATAATATTATGTATCGCATACGCATATCCTTTCACGAGCGGCTGTGTGAGCGTCTGCGGATTAATGATTAGTGTAATGTGTGTTTGTAACGGTGAATGCATTGGTTACGTCTTGCTTAAAACGTCTATACATATTAGCTATTGTTTTTAATATTATTAGGTTATATTGCACAACATCTGAGGATATACAAAGTTAACGGTACTATGGGGTGAATAGGGATCAATGGGTGAATAGGGACAAAATGGTCGTTAGAAATTTTTAATAATTTCCTATTTTCTCCCGAATTCCAAGTATCTAACCAGATATTATTGATAACTCTGCTCATTATTACATTGAACTAATCCATAATATCACTGAAATAACTACAGAATTCAGCTGACCATTTTGTCCCTATTCACCCTTTGATCCCTATTCACCCCATTTTAGGTAACCAACTTTCTCTTACAAAGTTAATCAAAATCATAACCCTCCTATGACTTTTCCGTAGCCGGGTAAACATAATTAGGTCAGTATAATAGTCAACACTCAAGTTATAACGTTTATCTAGGACGTATAAAGAATTTTCTACAAACTAGAAGAAAACTAGGTATTTGATTCGAGAGATCGTGGTAAGAAAAGTATGGGCAAAGAATTGACAAACTTACTAACTGGATGAAATGCTACTAGTTCTTAAATTAAGAGAGGGGTGGTTTGTATACACAATAAATGCTGCCACACCTCTGTTATATTACATTTATATCTCCTAACAACATCATACATAACGATATTCCTGTTTCCCCTGTGTCCACGTTAGTGACGTCAAGTCCCCCTTTTAGATACCAGCTACCCTCGAGCTTTACCATAACGGCGCTATTGATAAGGCGAGTGCCGGACTCGAACCGACTAAAACCGTACGGTATTTTGTCACATCGGCCTTTGTGGCTTATGGTCGCCGATATTTATCAGCTTCTACATCTAGATCGGGGTAATCAAAAACTTCCACAATACCATGACGGTATTCCATTGATGACAGACGGACATGACTGTATTGAATCAGATCGTTGTGCATTTCAATTCAAAAATTTTCAAACTTCTAGTTCTGGCTGTTATATTGCAAATGTTATTTATTATGAGAAGTAATACATCGTTTGCAGTTTTCTATTTATTAGTTCTTAAAGGTGATCGGTTTAAATTATCGTCAATGCATTCATCGAGTGTGTGTGTAACGCTTCATTTTAATTAAATAAATGGTGTATGTAACAAATGTGTTTCATTTCATAACTATTATAAGTTATAGGTATTGTACCTACCCGTATGCATAGGTGTATTCTAATGTAGTCACCATCGATGAATAGACTACTATTAGAGCTATCGGGATATTTACCATGTATTGTTAGAAGTTTCCAATATTTCGGCGCTGTTGCAACCACCATTATCACGGAGGAACTGCAGTATTGGCGGTGAACGATGAAAATGTTTTTAGGATTAAATAATATCTCTTTCGAGTTAGCTTTAATACTAATGTGAATGATCAGATCATGATAGTTTAAATATGAATAGAATTCGAAACGAGGGCATCCGAGCAAGAACTAAAGTTACCGACAGCTCGCAGAATAAAGAAGCTGAAGTGGCAGTGGGCTGGCCATATCTGCCGAAGGGCTGATGGCCGTTGGAGCAGACGATTCCTAGAGTGGAGACGGCCAGAAGGAAACGGAAGGTGGGACGCCTCCAAGTCAAATGAACTGACGACCTAAAAATAGGTGGCTGGAACAGTCTGGATGCGGAAAGCGAAGGATAGGCAGAAATGGCGCACAATGGAAGAGGCCTATGTCCAGTAGTGGACTGCAATAGACTAATTAATTGATTGATGACTGCGTGATAAATCTGCCCTTGAAAAGATAACAGGAAAAGAAAGAGCAAGTAAAACAAAAGTTGTAGCAAAATAAAACATCAACTATTTCATTATTAATTTATTTTTACACAATATTTTCATCAACTACCCTCAGACGACTGTCTTATAACTATAATAGTCCCGATATAAAAATATTTCCTCTCCTTATCCGTAACATTGTAATATATTTATAATATTGACAGATTTATACTTTTTACACTTTATCAATTCAAGTTTAGTTACATAGGTGATGCTTGTATTCACAGATTCGTATCTATATATTATAATACATATTTATATTGTTACCAATATATATAACAGAGCATTACAATTTGGCTTATCGAATGTACATTACAACATTGAACGCACATATTTACAATAATTCGTTAAACTTTTGTATTTTAAACATAAAATGATGAAAAATATACTTCAATAATAAAACAACAGCAACATTATCTCACACATTTATGGCAAATCGTCAGAGTCCCACAAAATTCTAATAAATTTTAATGAATTATAGACAATTATAAAACACAACATAGTTATTTTACATAGTCTTAAACCGAAATAAATAAATTATCCTCTAATATAGTGTATCGCTTATTGTCAAATCAATTTAAAAGTCTATAGTTGGCGCCGGCGGCCATGACGGACGACAATTCCTAGTTACTTATTTATGTACTAATTATTCATTTATTACTAAGTCAACATTATTTATACAGTTATTTAGGAATGCAGTCATTCGGGCCTGGGCCTCAGCGCAACACATATTACTTACATACAATATATCAAGTAGGTATATATCCGAAACAGCTATGATGGGAAGCTTTAGTCTTTAATCTCAAACGAGTGGAATGTACAAGTTCTACGCTACGCTTTAGAAATATCTTCATACAATAACATACGTATCACGCTATGATATGGTTTATTTATATTTTAATTTATACTTTAGCACAAATATGTATACATATAAGTAACAGACAAAACTTAAAAGGAAAACATCGACACATAAGTACGGCCAGATCTGGCTGGGATCACCGCGATACTCTCGGAGTGATACACGAACGGAAGAAATAACAATAGATAGGAGAAAACAGCTCACAACAACAAAACAAGAGAATAAATATTAGAAGTTAAAACTAGAAGGACGGATAGAATCGGGAAAATACAAAATATTATATTTAAAGGAGGCGATGTCGCGGCGCACGCGCGGCCGCACGAGCGATCACCCGTTCGAACAGTACCTATGTGATGTATAATTATTGACAAACTTCGCGAAACAACGTGCACCAGGGCTAACAAACAAAATCGATAAAAAATTCTGATCAAGAAATGACACGAGCTCCTCGAGCCCGTGATTTGTTTAATATCTATGATTGATTGACTGACGTGCTTCTGCCGTCATACCCCACGAGAGAAACCCAAAATCTCGCTTTGCTGAGCATGTGCACATTGTCACGAAGTTATCCGCTGTGTGTCGCCGCGCGCGCCTCGTGACGTCACCGTATTACCCCTAGTAGAGCGCTTTGGGCGCGACACGGGCCCTCGTGGGCCAGCGCGCGCCGCGGCGGCGCCGTCAGTGGCGGTCCTCCTTGACGAGCGCGGCGGTGTCGGTGCCGGTGTCGGCCGCCGGGTCCAGCGCGCGCGGCGCCGCGCCGCCCGCCGCGCCGCGCGCCTCCGACATCGACACCGAGATCACCGCCGACACCACCTTGTCCTTCAGCTCGTCCGGCACCTCGTAGATACCCGCTGCAACATACAACACGGTGTTACTTCGCTGAATTTTGGCAGGAGACCCGAGGTGGATCCCTGTGGTACTCCCGATCGATACGAGTATTAGGTAAGTCGATTTTTGTATTTCTTTTCGATAAACTATAACCAGGGCTTTGGTCAGCTATCGTTTATTCCTTTGTTGTTTTCTCTTTTGATACTACAGTAGAATTATTTTGTTGGTATTCTTATTAGTATACTGTGAAACATGCAGTCGAATGCATTGCATAAATTATAAAATAATTAAGCTTGGCATTTCTTTGTCGTAATTATTTGGCATAAAATTAAAAAGATTCGATCGAAGATTTTAGGATCTAAAAATAATAAGTTCACTTACGTATAGGCGGCTCGGGTTCCCCTGCGGCCTGGGCTCTAGTGACCGCCTCGTACATGGGGTTGCTAAAGTCTCGTCCCTTGCGAGGAGTTTCCTCTAACGTGTAGGCCGGTTCCGCTCCCGGGCCGGCGACTCCACCGAACTCTACGTTGGAGCCCTGTCGGAACGATACGCTCTGCGACGACGCAAGGCTACTCAGGCCTCCGCCCTTGCCGCTAAAGAAGAAATATAGACCATCAGTTCAAATACGAAATAAACTTTAAACTATGCATTTAAAATTAACAAAAACATACATCGTAACTATATGCATAATATTGGAATAATGCAAAAAAACTACTGTAAAAAACACCGGTTGATATAATAACAAAAAATCTAACGTTCACTTGACATAATTTCACTTAATATAATTTTGTTTAATATAACGATCAGTTGTCATAATGAATTGTAGTTATAATTTCATTTTACCTAATTTCTTTTGATATAATGAACATTTCTTATAATTCACATTTGACATAATACTCATTTAGTATATTATTAATTTACTATAATTTTCATAACTTTTAATATATCTGAGATAAGATGTTGATATGTTATGATTAAATAAATAATATATCTATTGTATTAAGGTTTTGGTTCTTCGCCCATGCCCTATACATCAGCCACACCCAACTATTGTTACCAGGAGGATCTGGATGCAATCTGGACTTTAGGGCACCCCGACTCGGATAGGTTAGGTTAGAAGGGGATGGCGGGGTCGTTTGGGCGAGCGAATAGACCCCGCTATCCCCTTCGTGGTTATTTTTTTTATAAACCAACCAGAAGTAGGACTGAGCCCCGCGAAGCGGGGCTCCGTCGACCAATTAGGTCAAAAGAACATTAGGTTAAATGAACGTTATATTAAAAGAATATTATGCATTCTGAAAATTATATAATATGAACTTTATAGTAAATGTTATTATATCAAAGGAAGATTATTCTAATATATAAAATTCTTCTGTCACGGGATGCGTAATCGAACTCCTCCGAAACGGCTCGACCGATTTTGATGAAATTTTTTGTGCTTATCCGGTATCTATGAGAATCGGCCAACATCTATTTTTCATCCCCCTAAGTGATAAGGGTGCAGCGGGAACGGGATTTGAATACCACGCGGGCCGAAAATATGGCGGTACGAAGTTCGCCGGGGCAGCTAGTATCATATAAAACATTAGATCACATGAAATTAGGTTATTTGATATTATAGCATATGAAAATTATAACATGAACGTTATTTCAAGTGAAATTAGATCATTTTGTTATTATATCAAACATTACACACCCGTAAAAACAGCGAATTAGAAAATGAAGTTTTTGAAAAAGTGAGGGTAGATACTCACAAAGGCCTCTTCCGTATGACGAACCAGGCGGCGGCGCCGGCCAGCGCCAGCACCAGCAGCAGCAGCACGGGCACCAGGATGGCGGCGGCGGCCGTGGAGCGCGCGCCGGGCCCGCTCAGCGAGCCGGCGCACAGCGGCGGCATCAGCGGCGCGCGGCACTCGCAGCGCACGCCGCCCACGTCGTCCTCCACGCATGTGCCGCCGTTCTCACACGGGCACGCGCGCGGTAGCGGCCGTGGGGCTTCCGCCGCTGAGAACACACGTGATATATCAAGCACTAGTCCACACACCAAGCACAAGACCACATACAAGGGTCGGGACAGGTGAGGATTTTTGTAAGTCCTATGCTCACAAAAAAAAACCTTACTCTAAATAAATTTTGAATATGTTGTCCCTAGATTACTGTGACGACGTTAGAATTAGTGTGTTACTTCGGCCGCCTACTCTCAGCGTTTGCTTTGCGCATAGCATGTATTCTGATTGTGGCATAGTAGATACCTGTCATATACATAGTAGACATCTAGTCTACATCACTATCACTTCATGTCAATGGTCCATTTACGGATGGCACTCGACACCACGCTGTTGCCATCCGTTTCGAATTTCGCGTCCAAAGGCGCTAGCTATGTTTACATCGCTCAAACGTACATTATAAGGAGCTTAATTTCTGTATAAATGTCGTACTACTACTGAGGCGAGATAACGAAAACGATCTACAATATAACAGACAGGGAAGGAGCTCAGGAGGAATACATACCTGCATCGCAGGCGAGTTCCTGCGTGATGCGTTTAGGTGGAGCTTGCTGGTCGGGACACAGGCAGCGGCGTCCAGCCGGCACGCCCAGGCACAAGTGCGAACAAGGTGAGCGTGCGCAGGCAGACCGCACCGATACGTTGTAACGCAGCGGATGGTATACTGGGGAAACGGAAACACGAGTCAAAAACCAGTAAAGGTGTAAAGATTTCAAACTAAAAAATAACTTTAGATCAAACTCGCTTCAACGTATAATAAACTAAAGACTCACCTTTCACAGCCGATGGGTTGACTAGATCCTTCGATATGACGAATGGCACTCCTCTTCCAAATTTGTCCTGTCTCACGAGCTCGCCGGTGTCCCTCGTCACCCAGTACAGCGACGACTCGAACACGTCCAGAGACAGTGGATGCTTCAATAGATCTCCCTTCAGGATTACTTTTCTGTTAGATCCGTCGTGTCTCATCATTTCAATAGTATTCAGTTTCGTATCAGCCCAGAATATGGAGTGATCCATGGCATGGTCTATTGCCAAACCAGTTGGATGTCTGATGTTCTCCGTGACGATAGGGCGTCGTTTCGATCCGTCCATCCACGCTATTTCGATTTTGGGAGCGGAGCCAGCGTCCGCCCAGAACATCCTTCCCATCTGTGGATCGAGAACTATGGAAGTTGGACTTTCAATACCGGCCGATACGATAGCTCTGCGATACCTGCCATCTGTTCTGGCTACCATAACTCTTCCTCTAGGTTTAGAGCCGGTTCTGTCGGTCTCGGTCCAGTACAAGTTGTCACCGATGTAGTCCACAGCTAGAGCTGTGGGTTTAGAGTTGCCTTTCATATTCAGATCCTGAGCAAAGCCCATTTTGACTTGTCCATTAAGAGCGTTTACCATGTAGGATCGTTTTATAGTCTTTTCGTAACTGTCCGCCCAGAAGATCATCTCGTGCTTAGGATCGTAGTCGATAGCTTCTATTCTCTTCTCTGCCGTAATGACCTCATATTCTTCATTCTTCTCTTGAGAGAAAGCATGAATCTCTGGCCCATTGGCGAATAGTAACACAACTTCGTGTTCAACGGCTTTACATACACCTGATAAACTATCTGCGAGTCTGTAAGAAAATATTAATTGTGTGAAAATCTTTTTTCTTTAAAGAAAGAGTAAGTGAGAGTTATATTGTTCATTTTTAATTTAATTGATAAGTCTTTTACCCATTTAACCCATTGTAATGACTTTCAGGATTACCAAACCAATAAGGAGGCATCAAAGTATGCGTCGATGAAAACATAAATATCAGATATAAAAAAGAAACTCACTTGAATCCGTCCCTACAGTCACAGCTGTAGCTACCGTTGAGGTTCCGACAGACTTGCGAGCAGTGATGGGTGCCCACCGCACATTCGTCCACGTCTATGCACTTCTTCTTGTCTGTGGGCGATATGATCCAGCCCTGGAAGCACGTGCAGATGTAGCCACCGGTGCTCGGCCCGAGGGTACCAGCCAGGGTCAAATTTGTGCAGAAGTGCTCGCATCCACCTGTCGAATTTATAGATACATACAATAATATATTATGTACAATACATGGACGAGAATACATGAAGAGAAATTTCAGCTTTGCTAATTGGGTAGGTTCTTTTCTTGGTCTAGCTTTTATAAGTTACTTACCCTTATCCATATGGCTGCAAGTGTGCAAGTGATGGCATCCCAGCTCATCGGAGGCATCTCCACAGTCGTCAGCGAAGTCGCACAGTTGTGTGCGTTCTACACAATGTCTGTTGGCGCACTGGAACTGCGTGTAAGGGTCGCAAGGTTTGATCCGTGCAGCGCATAGCGTCATATTGTTCTCGTCTGATCCATCGCCGCAGTTATCAACGCCGTCGCATACCCAGTACCTAAAATTATAACATTTTTAAGTTACTGTTTTTGACTCAAGTAGCAACTAGGACTTTTAGCCTACAAGTGATATTTTCAATATCGCAACAAAAATGTTGTGTAGTAGTATCAGATGCTGTACTATCTTAGACACTTATACTACTTCTTACATGCGTTTTGGCTCGTGTAAACCTAGCTTGCAGTATTTCGTTACTCACCTCGGCACACATTTATGATTATCACACTGGAATCGCCTGAGTGTGTCACAGTTGAAGTTCGTACATATAGATGCAGCCTCGTCTGATCCATCTCCACAGTCGTCGGTTGCGTCGCACAGGTCCGATTGTGACACGCACAGGTTGTTTGCACACTGGAATCTAAAACAAAGGTGAATGATAAGTTAAACGATTTCATATTTTTCATGTTAAGTATCTTGTGCATTGATGGAAAAAATATATTCTTACCTGCTTTCCGGACAGTATCTGCCGTTAGGGAATCTTGGAGGACATCCAATTTCATCAGACAAGTCCCTGCAATCTCTATCGCCATCACACCGGAAGTAAGCAGCTATACAGTGACCCGATTTACACTGGAAGGTTCCATTCTTGCACTTGAAGCCGCCGCAATCAGCCTCATCCGTATTATCACCGCAGTCATCTTCGTGGTCGCACCGCCATCTTGACGATATACATTTGCCGTTACCACATTTGAACTCAGACTCTGAGCATTCTCTGTACTTGTGTTGGCAGACAGCCTCTGCTTCATCGCTTCCATCTCCACAATCATCGGTGAAATCACAGAGCCATTGCTTAGGAATGCAGCGTTTGTTCTCGCAAGTGAAATCGGTCTCAGCATTACAAGAGGGGCAATTTTCTGGTACTTCATCAGAGCCATCCCTACAATCGTCTTTACCATCACAGAACAACCATTTAGGTATACATCTGTAGTTAGCCTGTCCGGGACATCTCCTCCACCCTGTAGTACAATTCTTTTGGCGACACATGTACGCTGGTTCATCTGAATCATCACCGCAATCGTTATCAAAATCGCACATCCATAGTTTCGGAATACAACGGCCATTCTTGCATGCAAATTCAGTATCTGGATTACATGGTCTGTTGTGACACATAATTGGATCTTCATCGCTGTTGTCTCTGCAATCCGTATCTCCATCGCACTTCCAGCTGTCCAGAATGCATCTACCGCTAGATTTACACTTGAATTCGAGTAGTGGACATTCGTGGGCGCACTGAGCTTCGTCAGATCCGTCTCCGCAGTCATCTGTACCATCGCAGATTGTAGCAGCGGGAGTGCAGTTAGTGTTTTTGCACTGGAATGACCCAGCTCTGCAGTGACGCACAGGACATGTGTCAGGTTCGTCCGATCCATCCATACAATCTTTCTCCCCATCACACTTCCAGAACCAAGGTATACATTTCTCATCGTGACCATTGCATCTATGCTGCCCATCAGTACAGTTTGCGATACAGGTCTTCATGTCTCTTGCAAGGTAATACTGATTAGGACAAGCGCATTTATATGTCGTAGCGCCCTCCTCACCATAGCCTTCGATGTTAAGGTAGCTTGATTCGTGAGGCGGAGCAATCAAACATAGATGGGAACATCCTCCATTATTTTTGCCACATGGGTTGGGATACGATAATTGTCTTAACGGATGCACAACGTGAATATCATAAGGTCTGTGTGTTGTATTCCTTAGGACCGTATAGTTTTCTCCAGAATGCTTATTAGCCTTGCTGATTGCTTTCAGATTCCAGTCAGTCCAGTAAATTTCGTCGTCAAACAAGCTAAGAGCGAATACGTGAGGTACTTTAGTACCAGAGATTACGACATGTCTGTGCCTGCCTTCTAAATCTGCTGACCCAATATAGTCCAAATGAGCGTCAGCCCAGTAAAGCCTGTCTGTAAAGTAGTCTATAGTCAGGGCATTTGGCCAAGCAATGTCATCTTCCCAGTTCAATATCGAAGAGAAATTGGATCCATCCATA
Organism: Eilema depressum; assembly: GCA_914767945.1. Lineage (NCBI taxonomy): Eukaryota > Metazoa > Arthropoda > Insecta > Lepidoptera > Erebidae > Eilema > Eilema depressum. The sequence continues at coordinate 20,799,115 of OU612025.1, forward strand.
CCCATTTTGCCGATATAAGCCTGTAAGTGCCAAGACGAGAAGTACAAATATCCGGTTCCTGGATGAACGACGATGGCTCTTGGGTCTGTTACTCCAGTTTTTAAGGTCTTTCTTCTTGTACCGTCCAATTCGGACACGTCCAAGTTCTTAGAATGCCTGTCAAGCCAATAAAGTTTTCTGCCAATCCAATCGATGGCAATACCTTCAAGACCGTGAGAATCGTGTCTTATCACTACTTCTTTTGTTGGATTAGGATCTGTGTAGTTCGATCTATAGATAGTTTTAGCTGAGACGTCAGCGAAATACATTCTCTGTTCTTTGAAATCAAAATCTATGGCCACGACATTCATTAAATCTTGGTGCATTAAATTATACAGACTTGCATCTGTGGACATGTTTCTGACGTAGTATTTGTTGGTGAATATGATCCATGCCGTAATATTGTCTTTTCGCTTGCACGTATGCTCATCTGCTTCTCTTTCGTAATATTGGTCGTTGCATTTACAGTAGTAAGATCCAGGAGTGTTTGAGCAGTACTGTGAACAGACACCAGGCGTTTCTATACATTCGTCTATATCCGCACAAGCCTTCCCGTCTGCAAGTAACTTGTAACCTTGGTTACAGTCGCAGTAAAAGCCTGTTAGAGTGTTGATACACTTGTGGCCACATTGATTATTCTCCAGTTTCAGACATTCGTCAACGTTACAGTGAGCAGGCTCGTCCGAATCGTCGGTACAGTCTGAAACTTTGTTGCATACTAATCTGTTATCGATACATTGGTCATTATTACATTTGAATTGTCCTGTAGGACATGTTTTGTTTTGCTTAACACATCCAACTTCGTCAGAATGATCACCACAATCGTCTTCTCCATCACACCTGAAGTGATTTCTGATACATTTGAAATTCTGGCACTTGAATTCTTGATCTGTACATTGTTTGTATTGTGTGTTACAACGCTTTCCTTCATCAGAGCCATCGCCGCAGTCATTATCGTGATCACAAACCCATCCTTCATTGATACAGCGACCATTATTACATTGGAACTGGTCATCTGAGCAAGGTGTAGGAGTTGCACAGTGATGAATAGTAGAATTTTCATCTGCACCATCGATGCAGTCAGGGTCGCCATCACAAATCCATTTCTTTGGTATACACTGAGCTCGTTGCCAGAATTTATTCTCCTCGCAAGTATATTCAGTTTCAGCGTCACATTTGCGTTCGTTACATTGATGACGGTCATCCTCGTCACTGTTATCCAAACAATCATTATCACCATCGCAAATGTAAATTCTTGGAATACAGTTACCATTGTCACATGTAAAAAGATCTCCAAAGCATGTTCGGCCTTCAGAGCGACAATATTCTGGTGGTTCATCAGCTCCATCACCACAATCGTCATCTCCGTCACAATACCAAGTGGCTGGTATACATCGGTGATTGGGGCAACGGAAACTGTTTTGCGGGCATGTCCTTTGAGCGCAATGTAGAGGATCTTCATCAGAATTATCACCACAGTCGTTATCACCATCGCAAAGCCAGTAAGGCTCCACACAAATGTTTGTTTTCTCACATTTCAGGTGGTTTGTTGGGCAGGTAGTGTTATTAGGACAAAGTTCGTGGGTTTCATCAGACGTGATGTTATCCTTACAATCGTTAATGCCGTTGCACACTTGCGACATTGGTATACAGCGTGAATTGAGACAAGTGAATTCTCCTTTAGCGCAAGGTGGGTACACACACCCTTCTTCGTCAGATCCGTCCTTGCAATCGTTTTCGTGGTCACACTTCCAGGATTGGAATATACATCTACCATTGTTGCATCGGAACTCACTAGGAGAACACGAGTGGTACGTGCAGTAGTTTTTATCTTCATCTGAATTGTCACCACAGTCATCATCACCGTCACAAGACCACATCTTGCTGATACATTTGCCATTCGCACAGAAGAACTTACTAGGATCACATGTTATGTTCTTTGCTACGCACATTCGGCCTTCGTTCACTAATTTAGTATTATCATCACATTTACATTCAACTGTGTTATTCGGTGCTGGGTGACAGCTATGGGCGCATCCACCATTGCTGATCTTGCACGGGTTTACTGTGCAAAGCTGTCTACTTGTGCTGTATATATGGATATCACGAGGTGAGTCTTCTAAACGTTTAACCATTTCTATCATATTAGCACCAGTGTGTTTCTCGGCTCGATAAACGCCACGCAATTGAAGATCTGTCCAGTATATGTAATTACGGAATACGGTGATAGCAAATGGATAGATTGTAGCACTGATAAGAACTTCTCTATTTCCACCATCTAAATCAGAACGTTCAATTTTTTCGCGGACAGCATCCGTCCAGTACAACATGTTTTCTTCAAAATCTATGGTTAAACCACTGGGTTGTGACAAATCTTTGTCAATTATAGCTTTCTTTAAAGAACCAGCCATCGTAGTTCTGTAAATTTTTCCAGAAGTTCCAAATCGTCCCCAATCAGTATAGTACAGAGTTCCGTTGCAAGGGTCTACGACTATAGCCCTTGGACGTTCCACTCTAGCAATCATAACCAGCTCAGAGCCGTCAAGATTCATCGCATAAATTGAATTATTTGAGCTGTCAGTCCAGTAAATTTTCTTTTGAGTCCAATCATAAGAAATTCCTTCAGGGTTTATACCCTTACTAATAATATTTTGAATGTTGTTGCGGTCTGGATTACTCGCAGGCATCCAGCCAATTCTGGCCCATGGCCTGATCTGTGTGAAGAACAATTTGCTGTCAGAGTAGTCAAATTCAACACCAACAACATTGGTCAGATTGACAACTGGTTTGAACGGAACGCCGGTAGACTTAGGGTCTAGGTTGATAGCGCGAATTTCGGTCCTGGTAGTAAATACCAAATATTCATCGACCACATCGCATTTCTTGTTGTTACTCTTCGAAACTTGTCCTGTAGCGCACTCACATCTAAAGTTTTCGGGTCCTTTGTTGGCATCTGGTGGGAAACTAAAGCAGAGCTGTTCGCATCCACCATTTCCAAATCTTCTGCAAGGGTTATTGTCATCCATGGGCTGATTGTTTACGTCAAATATAACAATATCTCTAAGTTTAGGTAAATTGGTGCGCACTTTTTCGGGCATAGACATGTTACCTGATAATTTCGACGCTCTGTAAATGGTCTGCAGATTTCTATCGACCCAGTAAACACTGCCAGTGTGTATAGCGATTCCCATAGGATTTGGAAGGTTCGATCGGATCAGTTGCCTGTTGCCACCACTGTAGGAAATCTTTTGAATCTGATCGAGTTTCGAATCTACCCAATAAACGTCATGGGTCATCATATCGATAGTCAAGTCTCTTGGGTTGGATATTCCAGAACTTATTACTGTCTGCCAATTGCTACCATCAAGATAGGATTTTCCTATACGAGGATACTGGCCATAGTCAATCCAGTAGAGCAATCTTTTCAGAGGATTCACTGCTAACTCTCTTGGGGCATCCATTGTAGTTTTGACCAAAACCTTTCTGTGGGAACCATCAAGCCAACACATTTCTACGTAATTCTCGTGAGGGAAGACATTAGTAAAGTACAAGTTGCCTGCCACCCAATCCACGGCCAATCCTCTAATTCCATTGCTACCAATACCATCTTTGACGATGTGTTGCAATTCGGTGCCGTTAGGTCGGACTCGGAAGATACCATTCCATTGTCCACGGTTAAATTCGACCCAGTAAATATAATTTTCAGCAAAATGTACGTCCACATGTAAAATGTGATGTCCTACACCAGTCACTGGTACCATTGCTTCGGCACTTGAATCTATACTATAGCCACGGATGAGATCTAATTGTGAGACCACAGCGAACGTTTTGTATGGAACGCAATTGACTTCGTTCTCTTTTCTGTAGCCAATAGAGCAAGCACAGATACGTGACCCACCATCGCCAGGAATACAGATCTGTTCACATCCTCCATTGCTTTGAGAACATGGATGGTGAACCATCTTTCTTTTTTGGAATATGGTGAAGGATTTCAAATCACTTTCATTGTCTAGAATAGTCTTGATATTGTCTCCGTTGGGTAGGTCTGCTTTAATAATCTTTTCGTGTAAGGGATCTAGTATGTACAGTCTGGAGTCTAGCACGGCTACCACTTTGGGGAGTGAAATGCCATTCCCTTCTGATAGGATGGTCTTTTCGTTATTTCCATCAGTGCCAATACTGGTAATGCGTGCTGGGTACTGAGTGCTGTAGTATATAAGTCTCTTTTCGATGTCTATCGTTACAGCTTCTGGTCTTTCGATATTGTCTACAAGAATGATGGGATTGGTGCCGTCCATGTTAGCTTTGCCGATCTTGGGTGGTACGCCGAAACCACCTTCATCTGCCCAGTACAGTTTTCTGAAAGAAAAGGAGATAATGTTATTCTTTGATTTGTTATTAGTTCTTTAGCATACAATAATAAATATTTGAATGCTTACCCTTCAGTAGGATCCAGACATAATCCTTTCGGTTTTGCAATAGACAGCTTACTTCCATCATTAGCCATCACAATAGAACGGTACTTCACTTTTCCATCTACCCGCACCAATTCAATGTTGCTGGCCACTCTGTTAGCAATATACAGGTTTCTTCCAAGCCAGTCAAATGCAATAGTGGAGGGTGCCCCGACGATGCCGGTATCTTGCCCAAAGAATTCGACCTTATTACCGCCTCCATAAGGCATGCTATAGATTGTGCAGTTTTCTTCATCCTCGCTGTCGCCAGAAATAGACTGAAGCCAGTACAGCATGTGACCTTGGCGATCGTAGTCGAGTTGAACTCCACCTAGAATTAAAATGTATGCCTTAGAATTAAAAAGTTAAGCAATTTTTTAAATTGATCTATTATTACAACATTGTGTTTCTTTGCATTCTCAAGGTTATACAGAAAAGCAGATTTTAATTGGTTGATCATGGTAATGAAATGATGGCTACCAGTATTTGAGAATCTTACCTTGAATGCCAACGATTGGAGCTAGTTGTCCCGCCCTTCCAGAGCCATCCAAAGACAGATCAATAACCTGGCTTCCCTTCAGCACCATGAGGTACGCAGACTCCTCTGTAACGAAAGATGAACAATATTAATTATTTCTTTCCATAACTAAAATATGGTTAAAATTCAAATTACTTAAAATATAATTACCTTCCACACATTTGCCATCAGGTAATAATTTAAATCCAGGTTTGCATATACAGGAATATCCTATAGTTCTGTTTGGACTCAGCAGGCAGAGATGTTGGCAAGTGTCTTTCTTGCACGGAGATGTATACTGGGGCTGCAACGATGGGTGGTGGACATGGATAGACAGTGGTTGAGAGATCAGATGAGACACCACCGTTTGGTTCGTGCCCTTGAATTTGTGGGCTGATAGCACTCTGTTTAGTTGACGATCAGTCCAGTATAACGTGTCTTCAAACAGTGTGAGAGAATGTGGATGCAGAAGGTAGTGACTACCAGCTAGTACTTGCTGTCTGCCGGTACCATTATAGTAGCAGAAATCAATGAAATCTAATTTAGAATCAGCGAAATACACTCTCTGGGTTGCAGTATCTAAAGTTAAACCATTAGGCCAGTAGATTTTCGTTGTGATAATAGCCAAGCGTTGAGTACCGTCCATGCCTACTCTTTCAATCCTTGGATTCTCTCCCCAATCAGTCCAGAACAGCCATCTGGCGTCCGGTGCAGGATCTAAGCACATTCCTCTTGGCTGAGTTATATTTCCACTTAATAAAGCAGTTCTTGCTGAACCATCTTCTTTGGCTACTTCAATCGTGTTCAGTTTACTGTCCAACCAGTAGATGTTACCACCGACCCAGTCATACGCCAGCCCTTCAACCAAGTCCAGTCCTGAAGAAATGATCACTTGTGGTTCACTACCACGATCTAATCGGGAGATCTTTTTTAGTTTCATATCAGACCAGAATATAGTTCCTGTGTGCATGTTGGAAGCTGTTGCAACGACATTTTCTACGTTAATGGGCACACGTTCAAGACCTTGTTCGTTTAGATCTGCGACTAAAATGGAGTGTCTGTTAGAAATGATGAGGAAGGCACTTGAATGGTTGTTGGCCTTGCATGTGTGGTTGTTGATGGATAGCAAGTAGCCGTCAACGCAAGAACAGACGTAGGATCCCTTGACGTTGGTGCAAGTCTGTGAGCACAGGCCTGGGGGATTGCACTCGTCGATATCCTTGCAGTTTTGTCCGCCAAGTTCTAGCTCTTCGCCTGGTGGACAGATGCATAAAGCTCCAGTTGGAGTCTGCTTACACTCGTTGGAGCATAGACCAGTTTGGTGCTGACATTCAGCCAGATCACAGCCAGGACCTGATGAAAAAAATATTTTGGGTTAGATTTTGGATAAAAGGATTAGGAATAGATATTTCAACAGCTTGGTTTTTTTTTACATATAGGTTTTGTATTAAATGATTTAATTGAATAATTTACCTTCGTCAGCACCATTGGGACAATCAAGTTTGCTGTCACACACTTGTGTGAGGTTGACACATTTGCCAGTGACTCCAGGACACTGCCATTGGCCATATGGACACCTGTCGAAGTGAAATAAGTACATTAGAATCATCTGCATTCACAGGGGCACGAGCGGTCAAAGTTGTGAAGTGTGCAGGGAGAGAGGGAGGCTATAGACTTAAAGGGCGGTACGAACCTCGTCGGAAATGTGAGGTGTAAGAGGTAAGGTTGCGTCTACAAACTCTGAAGGGTGATGACACGTACGTGTGGTACAGACTCTCGTGAAAGTCACTTTCCTCTTCTATAGTGCGTATGCGTATGATTTGGTGTATTGTTTGTCTTTGTTTTTTTTTATACTACAGAGGTGAAACTTTGAGAATGCTACTTAGGTCGCAGACAAGCATATGGCACACCTGATGGTAAGTGGAACAACAGGGGACTCACCTTCATGCTGCCGACTCTGTAAGAACAGAGAGATTCTGTGCCATCAGCGCAAAAGATTTTTAGACAAGCCTTTGGTTTTCCCACTGACAGTCAGTAAGACTCAGGCTGTGTAGTGTGGGTCGAAGCGGGCAGAGAGGTGAGGGGTGAGGGGTGAGAGGTGAGGCACCGACCTGAAGGGCGGCGGCGTGCAGGCGTGCTGCAGGCCCTCGTCGGAGTTGTCACCGCAGTCGTCGTTGCCGTCGCACACGTACGCCTTGAACACGCAGCGCCCGTTGGTGCAGCGGAAGTGGTTGGCGGCGCATTGTACCGCGCCGCACGACGACGGCTCGTCCGACAGATCCTCGCAGTCCGGGGTGCCTGCGCAAACGTATACTGGCCTTATTACATGCTCGGTACAACAGTCTAATATTTAATTTCCTTCATCTTATTTCAAAAGTAAGGAACTTTCCATATAACGAATATATCCAAAGAAGTGATGAGTCATTTCATATTTATACTCTTAGGGGTGAAATTTTGAAAAGCTTTGATACATTTGTACATTTATTTCTAACCAGGAGCATGTATAGGAAATCTCGTGCATTTCCTTTAAAAAGGTCTTTCATACAATCGTTCATTCCTTGTTTTCCAACTAAGGAGTAAAGTTTTGAAATAGGCGAATACGTTCACTTTTAACAAGAAGCAAATCTACGAGACGCGAACCTAAGGCATCAATACAGCAAATCTTTGGTAGGTATTGGAGCTGTCCTTACCGTCACAATACCAAGTGGTGGGTATACAGATGCCAGAGGACCGGCACTGGAACTGCTTGTCGGGCTGGCACTGGTGCGGCGCCAGCGACGGGCAGCCCGCCTCGTCACTCCCATCGTTGCAATCAGGAATACCGTCACACTTATATGCTTCCTGCAAACGGGTACGTACACTTTTAGTACATGTGTTTAGGTATTAAACGGCTGTTACATATATGATTGACAGTGACAGGTCAGATGGCAATCGCTTCACGGAAAATATCCAGGTCTAGCCAAATCTGTAGCTGTGACTGGTAAAAGCGGACCCCAGACTCCGAGCTGAAAGCTTCGGATGCGACTGGGAATTAACGCTAGGAGGAAGAAGAAGTGACAGAGACAAGTGTGAAGAGAGTCACCTTCGCTGGTTCGGTCACCTTTCACGGAAACCGCAAGGCTACGCGGGTAACAAATGCCTGGCAATGACGCTCTCGCCGTCAGGCTCAAGACTTGACGTCGTGAGGGGTGAGATGAGTGCCAATAATCTCATAACCATGGACACCAAAGATCGTGCAAAGTGGAGAAGCAAAAGCCGTAGGACGGATCCTGAGCTCCGACTTCACCTAGGCTTCGATCGCAATCAGGAAAATACGAAGAAGTGTGAAGCGGTTACCTGCACACACTGCTTGAGGTCGGCGCACTTGAACTGGCTGGCGAGGCAGGACACGGGCGGGCAGTCGGCCTCGTCCACCTTGTCGAAGCAGTCGTCGTCGCCGTCGCACACCCACGACGCCGGGATGCAGTGGCCCGTGCGAGGACACGTGAACTGTAACCACACGCCATGACACTAGTTAGTACCATATCACCACTAGGAGCTTATGCCTCGCTAACAATGTCCTTAAATATGAAACGAATGAAATTTTTATGACGTCCAATACTCTGGATTTTTTACAGTCAAGTCCACTATCAAAAAACAAACAACAATAAAATTAGATACAGCTTCAAATCTAATTGTATCTAAATAGATAAGTCACTGTAATATGTTCTTATAAAAATAATTAATTTAAGCCCAAACACAATATTTTACGATGCCCTGTACTAATTCCGAAGAAATATGAATCCGAAGAAATGAAATTCTGAAAAAATGCGATTCTGCAGAAATACGCATCTGAAGATGTTAGAAAATATCCTTATTTTCATGAATGTCATTTAGATATTTTGGGATGTTGATTGTGGGCATTTGGTACCCTCTGGGCATTTTGGAATTTGGACTATCTGAACTAAAACTTATGCAGGTCGTACCTGGAAGTAGGCGCAGGTCTTCTCTGCGCAGTGCGGGCCCTCGTCGCTGGCGTCGCCGCAGTCGTTCTCCGAGTCGCACTTCCACGTGTTGGGCACGCAGCGCCCGTTGTCGCACTGGAACTGCGACGAGCTGCACGTCACGTTCACGCAACCTGTCTCGTCCGAGAAATCGCCGCAGTCGTTCTCCGAGTCGCACTTGAAAGTCGCAGGTATGCAACGTCCGGACTTGCACATGAATTCGGACGCGCTGCATGTTGTTTCTGAAAGATTCGATTGAAACATGTTAATATTAAGTCACCTATGAATATGATGTAGGTTTTTTTTTAGTTTATGTACGATGTGTCTTATTTACGAATTGATACCGAAAAAACTTTTCAAAAAGTCGCTAGGAATCAGTAGTTTTAAGGGAAAAATAAGCTAAGTACCTATTTATAAAAAAATAATAATACAAAAGTACTATATCAACTTACTGGTACAATTCTGTTCCTCATCACTGTTGTCCAGACAATCGTCGTCTCCATCACACACCCAGCTCTTCGGGATACATCTCTGGTTGTTACACGTGAAGTCCCAGGAGTGCGGGCACGCCTGCACCGGCGGCTCCGAGTTAGGATCCGCAATACAATTCGTCCCGTCTAACGCCAGCTTCTCACCGTACGGACATCCACACTTAACTGTCAATAACTCTGTATTGTTCCTTGGTATAGCAAAGCAAAGCTTCTGACAGTTTCCATTGTCCCTTGAGCATGGTTGCATAGGATCTATCCTCTGAATCTCTTCACTGTACACCTTTACACCATATAATCTGTTCGTTTGCGGCTCCCGGACCATAATGTCCTCCTGTTCTCCAGTAAGCTTGTGCAGACGTACAATAGCATCCAATCGCCAGTCAGTTATGTACATGAACTCTTTGTAAATGACGATTGAGAACGGATGCCTGATCAGTCTTGAGCTGACCGTTCGTACTTCTGTACCGTCCAGTTTCGAATGCTGGACGTGGTCAAGCAGAGCGTCGCACCAGTAAAGCCTGTCCTTTTCGAAATCGATTGATAGACCGTTTGGCCAACCGAGAGTGACGTTTTCAAAGATCAAGCGATTTGTGCCGTCAGTGTATGCTCGACTGATGTTAGCAGGTCTGTCCCATTCCGAGAAGAAGATAAATCCTTTGTTCGGATGCACCACGATCGCTCTTGGTCTTTTCAAGTCTTTCAACAAAGTTCTTTTGTAAGCAATATTTCTTGTTGATAAAACATTCAATGTTCCTTTTCTAGAATCAATATAGTAGAGGTTCTTTGATGCCCAGTCTACTGCAAGACCCTCAACGCCTTCATTTTGGGATGCGAGTACAATTTCTTTTGTAGTTCCATTTCTGTGTACCCTGTAGATCACATCTTGTAATACATCAGAGTAGTAAATGTGCTCATCTCGAGCATCGAAGTCCAAGCCCACAAAACGGGCTCGTCGTGATACTACAGGTAAAATAGCTTCGCTGAAGCCTTCTATCACAGGGTCTAATACTTTTCCTTTGATAAACCGTTGTTGGGAGTACATAAGGAACTCTTTGACTAAATCACAGTTTCTCAGATCAGTTTCTAATCTGTAGCCTATATTACAGGCGCAGCGGTATCCCAACCCACCGTTGGACAGTGCTGTTACAATACACAGCTGCGAACATCCGCCATTGCTGATTCCACAAGGGTTATTGACTGAGGTTTGCTTAAGAGAATGTATCACAGTTATAGCTTTGGGTTCGCTGATATCTTTCGTCTTGTAAATAGCTTGGATACTTGAAGGCCCTTCGTATTTATTGACTGAGCTAATTCCTTGTTTGGTGCTGTCTGACCAGTATACTCTGTCTTCGAATAGCGCCAGTCTTGAAGGACTGGGGACTTGTTGTCCTCTTAGGACCAGGAACCGGTTGTTACCATCATAGTCGACAGTTTCGATGTAGTCTAGGAGGGAGTCACACCAGAACACTCTGCGTGCGATGATGTCGACTGTGATACCGGAGGCTTTGTATGCTGCTTCAGAGACTATTGACTTTGTGTGTGTGCCGTCCATGTTTGCTCTAATAATCTAGAACCAAGAAAAGAACAGGTTAGTATTATTGAGTGAACAGGTTATTCATAAGTATTGCAGTTAAAATGGTCTGTTGCATTTCGTTTGTTGTAAGGACATATAGCGATTTTTTATACGATCTGTAGTACCAGTAGAAATGAACTGATATTTGTTTTGTTCACTCAGGTTCATTCAGGTTCACTCTAACGGTATAAATATATTTTTACCTTAGACTATGTACTAATTCTATAGATGCAGAAATTGTCAATATAACGCGGCTTAAAAAAAGGGCACTACTTCGGTACAAGCTAACATAATTATACATACAGACATTAGCTTATTCACACAAAACACATATTTATGCCGTGTTGAACGCATTTAGTTAGCTGTGTCTATACTTATGGTCTAAGGTTATCGCTAAAGAATTTAATAGTGATAATATAATCAAAGTCTAATTATTATGAACTTTATTACTCTCATTCTAAATACTGTAATACTAAGATAGTTAAGCGTCGGTAGCTTAGTGATTAAGGAGTCGGCCTTACGATCGAAACGTCCCGGGTTCGAATTCTCGCCATTACACTATCGACGTATACCCACTCCTAACACAATCAATTTAACTTAGCTAAAGGGGTTAACAGAAATATTACTAATTTCGTTTATTAGTACACTTTTTACAAAAAAAAAAAGATACAAACCTGACTACTATCAGCGATAAACATCAGCCCCAACGTAGGGTCCAGGGCCAGGTCAGACGGGTTCGTCAGGTTGGACCCTAGCACGACGGCGTGCCACCTGCCGTCGAGCTCGAACACGTCGATCTTCTGCCCTATGGCGTCGGCCACGTACAGCTTGTCGCCGACCCAGTCCACGGCCAGGGCGACTGGGGCCCAGGAGCCTGCTACTGAGATGTCGCTACCGGAGTAGCTGGTGGCGCCCGCGGGGAGGCCTAGTTGTTGGGAGTGGATCTGAAATGAATAGCAGTTTGTTGAAAATATCAAGTGGTTTAATGTAACGTTTTATAAGATGAAGGGGAAAAAGGTTTTGGTAGTCTTATAGGTGGATACAAGTAACATGTCATATTATACAGTCACACTCTTTTATAAAGGGGTACCTACTACCTAGTTAGGGACTAAAGTAGATACTTTTACTATGATTCTTTTTGAAGGTACAAATAAGTATTACAAAAATACAACTTGGCACAAATACGATTTCTGAACATCACAACGAATGTAGCATGAGTAAGTGTCCACCTTTCGATACCGTACGCATCGGACGCATCGTATCAAACGGTAATGCCAAAAGGTGGACGCTTAGCATAAGCGCCGGTCCCGGTTGCCATACGAACATCTATGGCAGTCGTTACGGGTAGTTGGAGCTCTAAAATGTCCAACGATTGGTCTAGCTTCAATGTTTCGACATCGCCCAATATCGCCCTTGGTTTATGCTTCGGTTGTGACTAGAACTGACACTAGGAAGAAGAAGAAGTCATACAACATACAACATACTGAAATTCGTTTGCAATAATCTTAATACTTTGTATATCTATTCAACAGTAGCCACTCTTATAGCACAAAAAACCTTGGACACTAACCTTCCTCGTCTTGAGGTCGGACCAGAACAGCAGGTTGCGGCGGTAGTGGAAGTCCAGGCCCGCCGCGGCCGTGGCGTTGGCGAGCACGACGGGCGCGCGCCCGTGCAGGTCCATGCGCAGCACGGCGCGCGCGTGCGCCAGCAGCAGCGCCGGCGCCGCGCCCGCGCCCGCCGCGCAGCGCGCGCCGTCCGCCAGCGAGTAGCCCGGCGCGCACGAGCACGCGTACGCTGCGGAGGGGCAAGAGAGGTTCATAACAATTCCTACTGAAAGAGTAGCTTTTTGAGGCTAAATATTGCAAAATCATTTTGAACCTTGAAACGAAAAACGTTTGGGCACTAGTTGTTTAATTGAATGAATTTAAGTTATGAATAGAATGTAAACTTATTAGGTTTCAATAGAATATTTAGTTAAAAGTTAAGTTAATCAATTTGCATCGACTAAAGACGGGAAAAAAGTTCATAGTTATTCGAAATTAAATTCCAGAATGAGTCATTATTATAAATAAGTTATTTGAGGTATGGATCCATTTTGAAATAACATCAATACCTAGTATTCCACGAAACTATTGTGGGACTTCCGGTGAACGAAGGACCAAATTGCAGAGGTTAGATATAAATATAATGGGTACGAAGCAGTACTTACATACTCTGGGTGGACTATGTGCCTATACCTGAAAACATATATAAAATACTGAAATCTACATAATATGAAATACTCACATCCCGCGGTGTTGACGCACAGCTGATGACAGAAGCCCCACTCCTTGCACTCGTCCCGGTCCACGCAGGTTCGGTTGTCGGCCGACAGCGTCAGGCCCGCTGCGCACGCGCACACACCGCCCGACAGAGACGCCACGCACTTGTACTCGCACTCTAGCGCCGGGCATGATGCAGTAGCTAGAAGTGAAGAAGTTTACATTAATTAGGTGCCATCACACGATTTATGCAATGAGGGACTTGCGAAAAGCCCTACAGTTCATGCAAGATTGCTGCTAAACCAGAGATATCACTTGCGTTTTGCCATGTAAAGAGAAGAGATAATAAAGAGATTAGGAAAACGGTAAATAAGGCGACTCCTGTAACCGGGGGTGAAAAAACAGGCCCTCAAACTGAAAACCGTAGCGTTGTAACATTGTTAGCATCTATAATGGTGATCTTAATTCCTATGACTTCACCTTTGGCTTACCATCAGAGAACTCAACGTCAATAGTAACGAGAGGGTGATACCTACTCCTAAAACGTAGCCCAACCACCTAGCAGACTAGAATTAAGTAAGTAAATAAATACCAATTATGCCTCGTTTGATTGCAATCTAATATCAAATATTCATGTGCGGCTAATTTTTAATTGTGCCAAATCGACAGACACTTCAAAACGTACCTACAGGCTGTTAATGTAATAAATACATAAGTAGTAGCTTTATTTTATTATAACACCTCGTTTGCAAAAGGCCTAATCCCCTTATAATGATGCAAAATTACTTATAATCTCCATGTTAGCAGGCTAGCCACGCGCAAATTACCTAATGTTCATTTTATATTTCAACAAGCTGTGACGAAAATGTAAATGATACAATTTTCACGTTATGAGGTTTATTTTAAATGCTTTATATGTTACCGTAGCGGAACTTGGAAAATGATGTCTTTTTCAATGCTTAAAATATAAATACATTATCAAATAAAGGGCTAGTCCTTTCCATCGTGCTTGCGAGTGGAGGCTTGAAATTTGAGGCTTTAGTCATTTGCGGCTTAGCAGAATTGCCGTTTAGCCAGTCGATATATTTATTCGATAGTCATCTGTGTAAAACCCCGCATTTGGAATCTCGTATCGGAATGGAGTATCGAAGTGCAAAGCATGCGCTAAAGAACAACACAGCTAATCACGCTATTGAATCGTGATCTCGATGAGTATTTATCATCTCGGATAGCACATTGAATTCGGATTGTTCCGTAAAATGATGCTCTTGGGTAAAGGACAGTTGTTAATTCTAGTATTGCCGCCAAGCGGGCACTTAGTCATGGGCTGTATATTTACGTCGGATGGAGAACAGCCCTATCCCTTAGTCGCCTTCTACGACACCCACAGGAAGAGATGGGTTGCCCCATTCTACTCCACCGGGAACCAACACTATGTTTGGCTATTTACCAGTCATGTTCTCAACTAGAATAACTTCAAAGTTCAAATATAGTAATTTTGGAAACAGTTTTGGATAAAGAATTCGCAAAAGATACTCACAGCAAGCAGTTTCCTCATCAGCATTATCCTCGCAGTCCTTCTTGCCGTCGCACAGCTGCGACCTCGCGATACACTTGTGCGTGCCTCCCGGCCCCCCCTTCGGGCAGAGGTACTTGTTGTCGAGGCAGGCGATGGCCGTGCAGTTCAGCTCGTCGGTGCCGTCCGAGCAATCCTGGTAGCCGTCGCAACGGTATGACAGAGGGATGCACAGCGCGTTCCCACATCGGAACTGGCCAATGTGACAGTGCGGGAAATCTAGAAGAAGATATCAATTTATATTAGAAAAAGATTTAGGTATGAACGAGTGGGAGCGAAAGAGAATTGCAAACCGCGCGGCTCGCGAAGAGCCTCCGTCCCCCATGAGTGCGGGCCTGGGGGTGACGGGTGGAGCCGCCTGTCACCCTAGTGACGACGGCGCGCTTTGCAACGAGTGCGTGCTTCCCGAGGTACGACCAGACCAATGCAAATACCATATTAATGCATACAAGCAACGAGTTTACTAACCAGTAACTATGTAAATCAATGCATACAGGTATTTGCACTGAGCGGGGATCGAACCGAAAATATTTCGATTTATGGTATTTTATTTAAGGATTCCGAAGCGGGCCGCAAACGACAGTTGTCTGCAGTCTGCAGTTGTCGTATGTGGTCACCTTCGGAATTATATCTTCTACTACTGCTTCTACTACATACTGCTTCACATAAAGTTTCGTTATTGATAGCAATAGGTACTACGTAATAGCAAATTCTGGATAGTAGACTCAATCAGCTACTTACTACAATGGGTTTCGTCTGAGTTGTCTCCGCAGTCATCTTTATGGTCACACTTGAGCGCCGGGTCCACGCACTTGAGCCCATTGGCGCAGCGGTACTGGTCCAGCCTGCAGGCTAGAGATTGTCCCGGACAGTCCTGCTCATCGCGTCCTGTCCTGCAGTCTAGGTATCTGGAATATGAAGACAGTTTGTGATGTGTTTATCCAAGAAAATGTGTCTACATCTCAGTTTATCTTTATTCTCGTTCAGATTATACGATTTGACCAGTGTATGACGTGACGACATTGAAATATCTACATGAACATGAGAAGTAAGAGAATTGAAGCTCGGGTTCGTTAAACAGGGCATTCCACAAGTTCATAATTGGCCGTATTAATGGAACCACTATAACGCACAATTTGGAGATTGGAACAGGGTGGTTCCATTCTGCTTGAGTATGACCAATTTATTAATAGCCGCTGACTTTTGGAAGTCAAATAAGGTTCAAATGGATTAAAATGGGAAAAATCAAAATCAGCTCAGGCAGGACTCGAACCCGAGTTCGAGTATATACTATATAGGCATTTGTTCTTACCCGTCACATTTCTTTTCTTTTGGTATGCAGGGTCCTTGTGAAGACACTTTGCCTGGCCCAACTCCTTCCAGTCCACATTGGAAGTCATCTGTTTGGCACTTTCGGTATGCTGCAACAAATAAAAAAATATAAATAAGCATAAAAGGGTATCGAGCGATAATTGTCATGTCCCTATGTCGGTGACTGTTGATGCTCCTTCACAAAACCAACCAAAACATGGTACTATAACAAATTGTTTGCCCGAAATTGTTCAATGTATTTTACGAAACTGTTTAATATCTATGTATACCTAAGCTAAGACACCATTGTCATTTATTTATTTGTGTAGCAATCGCTCTATCTATACTTATACACAATATAAAAATTAAAACCTGTTCGTTTGCCTCTTAAGAACGTGAGAACGGCTGGGCCGATTTAGCTGATTTTGATTTTGAAATATTTGTCGTAGTTTAGCGAGGGTTAAAACGGTGAGAAAATATGGAATAGTTAGTTTAAATATAACATCAACTTAAGTATATGCAAAAGTAATATTCCTCAATACACACATCTCAGTACTGACAAATATGTTGATATTTCACACATTTGGATTACTGAGACCTAACACGTCCAAATTCTGTTGTTTATCACAAGACATGTTGTGTTTGTATTCTACACCAAAACTAATCTAAAGCGGGCGATGGCATCGGTAATAAGATGCAAAAACAGCCCAGGTTTTACGACAAAAGGCTCCACTACGCGCCTTCGCCGAGATAATGCGATTTTCATATAAAGTTATGTAAAAACCCGCCTATAGAGGGCGCCTTTGAGCGGTAAAGTACCACGGCACTATAGAAGAGTCGATCTTGTTTTAAGAGATTTCATAAACTTGCTAGATAGTTTATGAGACTGTGTCAAGATTAGTATGTCGATTAGTCCTTGCTAGCTGTAGCTGTAGAATTCTGAACCGTTCCCGCAACCTATGGGAACCTAATCAAGGGATGAAAAGTAGCCTCCAGATTTCACTCCCTGGTGTGCAGGATTTTCAATCTTTGAGGTAGCAGTCGAACACTTTACCCCTTCAGCACACAAGTCATCAAATTCATAAGAAATTTAATCAAATATCTCGAGAAAATTAAAAAAAAAGAAATACAGGTATTAATAATAACCTCATCATAATAAAATTGATATAGCATCTTATTTTGTGCTCGTATTCATCCATTACTACCCCATTACTGGCTGATAAATAATAAAATCACCATTCTCACGTTTGCTAATGATAGCAACAACGGAAGACTTGCTACCTGTTGCACCAAACAGGAAATTATCTGTTACAAGATGAGTTATTTACGAAACCTCTTTCCTGTTGACATACTTAACATTTTTAATCTATTTTGCTTTCCTTATCTTGTGCAGTTATCCTGGCGCCTCGTTTGGCCGCTAAATTGAGAACGTGCGAATTTTAGATTTAGGCTTTGAATATCCGATTGGAGGATAGTCAGTCACGATATTGTTGATTGTAAGTAATAATAGTACCTACGGATGTATATTTTAGTTTTTATTATAGCCGCCGGTAACCTCTCTGTGTTGCCATCATATAAATTTGTTGTTTGTCAAAATCATATTACAGTCAGCAATTAGTACTTGTTGTCTGTCCCCTTTGACCGGCAACCGGACTTACACAGCATAGGTACTATTCATCTCTATAACATACTAGCTGACCCCGTGAACTTCATACCGCCTAAGATTTAGGCGGTATGAAGTTAAATCAAGAACCCTAAATGAAGAACCGCTCGACCGATTTTGTGCAAACTTCACATAAACCATCTACTAAATAGTCCGAACAAAGCCTAAACATTTGGTTTGGATAGGTGAGCCTGTTCTTGAGTTATAAAATTACAACGAAAAGTGGCATTGATTTTTATATTATATTGATTTGCTTTCTAAACATACTCACAAAACCAATCTGTGACCCAGTCTGCTAACCCCAAACCCCTGTGATTTGGTGCATAACCCAAACATATTATTACAGCCACTGTTGTGACGTTTCAATCTCCTCTATCCATTATCCGCTATATAACGAGGTGTTCCGTCTCTATGGTCTGATGGGTACACAACACTGGTTCAGCGGATACCTATAGCTGTATAAAGGTACCACACTACGTTGTCTTACTTAGAACAAGAATCTATACTGATATTTTATAGCTGAAAAGTTTGTTTGGTTGGATGCGCTATTCTCAGAAACTACTAGTTCGAATTGAAAAATTATCTTGTGTTGAATAGTCTGTTTATCAAGGAAGGTAATAGGCTATATAACATCGCGGTATCACCCAAGGGAGCGGAGCAGCAATCACAAATGTCAACAAATCCGGCAGATTCCTGTACATTATTTGAAAACTAAAAAAATAGGGGCTCAAATCTCACGGGGTTTAAAATTTAGTCACGAGCCAAGCCCGGGAATGCCGCCTAGTTATACATATACGTCAATAAAGAAAATAAATAGTTTATCCATTCCACTTACTGTTACTAACTTAAATTCCGCAAACCAGCTAACTTTTAAGCGGAATGCTTACATCCACTAAGTACAGTCAGGCTCACAAGTGCTGGCAATAAAAGAAGAATAATCATCGTGGTCTATTAAAACTTTTGCGTTGCGACGCGGAAACGCATGCGGATATTTTTAACAACTTGAAACTTGGGATGTTAGAGTTACGGAAGTTTATTCTGCGAATGACGTTAATGTTATTTAAAAGCTCTTTTTGAAATATCAGGGTATAGTTGGTAAGTAATATTCGATGTGATATAATATCCGATGAGAATCGGATCTCTATATGCGAAAATAAAGTATTACTGAGACAAGTAGCGTCGGTAGCTTAGTGGTTAAGGAGTCGGACTTACGATCGAGATGTCCCGGGTTCGAATCCTAATCCTAATTCCCAGTCGCATCCGAAGCTTCTCAGCTCGGAGTCTGGGGTCCGCTTTACCAGTCTTAACTACAGATTTGGCTAGACCTCGATATTTTCCGTGAAGCGATTGCCATCTGACCTCCACGACCCAATGGTAACATTAGGAGATATCGAAGCTTTGCAGCTAGACCGTTGTTTTGGACTTTTTAGGGCTCCAACTACCCGTAACGACTGCCATAGATGTTCTTGTGGCAACCGGGACCGACGACGGCTTAGCGTGCTCTCCGAGGCACGACCAGACCAATGCAAATACCCATATTTTATGAACACAAATATTTGCACTTTGCGGGGATCGAACCACAAACTATAGCAGATATTAAATAAGATTTTTTTCTAATTCAACAGGTCAAAATATTTTGTAATAAAGTGCAATCTAAAATTAGCAGCCAAAATGACGTTAAAACGTTAAAACAGATACAATAGACCAGCCTAACCACGATCGGTATCACGAAGGCAAAACAAAACAACAAAAGACGGGAAAGTACAATATATTATGTATACCTTATACCTCCAACAGTTATCTACCATATAAACAAACCTTAATTAGGTGCCTCTAAAACATCCTTCCAACTTGAAATCAGTTTCTTCGCTCATAAAATATGAACGTTCGTTAAAACAAAATAGCATTACTGCTCCTAAATACTTTAATTAGCCTTAAAGAGGAAGTTTGTCGGAGGCAGCCTCCGAAGCTCCGTCACAATGCACACCACTTTGCTTTTAAAAGTTCCTCCGAAGCGACTTGATAAAGGCATTGTGTTAGTTGTAAGAGAAAAAAGATGGAGAGTTTTACATCGCTAGCCTTTTTATTTGAGAACGGGATCTCAAGTACGAGAAATGTCTTTCAAAAATCTTTTTCAACAGGCCATGGTTCGTTCGTAAGCTGCAGTATGTGATGGTGATATAGACATGAATAAATAAATAGGTCACACAACGATATCTAGACCCATAGTAAGCATAGCCTAACTATCTTGTGTTATGATTTTTTTTGTAAAACTATACATAATTATACCTAGAAACACCCAGATCTATGCAAACATTCATTTCAAGCACACAAATATTTGTATTGAGCGGGAATCGAACCCGTAACTTGCGGCTTAGCTGTCGAACACTCCACCGCTAAACCACAGAGGTCGACACATATGTCTTCATTTCTCTTTGCTGAAAAAATGGTGTCACGTGACCAAGACATTATGACGTAGATTATAATCTCTTCGTTTGATTTCGCTTGACTTCATTGGAAGAGAAAATGAGAAGATATGTCTATGTCACCATGTTGAGATTGCTGCTATACCAACCCCAAAGATCTTAATTGAGCTCTATAAACCTTAATTGCTCTTTAAGTATTATAACAAATTCAATTTAACATTAAAATTACTCAACAATATCTCCACAACGTGGCACCATCATCGAGAAACTTATGAGACAACAGATTTACCTACATGAAAACAGGCCCATCAGAGATACGAACACCAAACAAAAACGCAATTTCCACACCATTAAAACTTGCGCACTTCTTGGGACTTTCGACGCTCACAACCAGAGAACGAAGACCCCTGGAAGTACTCCACAACTACCCCCAATTGTCTATAAAACTGCTGGGAAGAAGGGGGTGGGAGTTCAACTAAAATTGGTAGGAGTACTTCGTTTGTACAAGTACACTGGTCTCTTTTAAAAGAAATAGGGCGGTGTATTTCGGTGGCATGTTTATTTAAGGATAGCTTCGTAATAGGTGCCCGGTGGAAGGAATGCGAATGAAAATATTTTTCTGCCTAAGTGTTGCTTGTGTAAAATACCTGAAATGTGAAAGTGCCACGGTAATTGGTACCTTTACCTCACTGACGATCGGCCGCTGAACATTTGGAATACAAAAAATGGTGTAAACGACTTGTTTTGGAAACTTTTCTTATGTTGCCAAGTTTATAGCGAGGTTAATAATTCTGATGTTGCTCGTAACTAGATTGTGATCAACAAAATGAAAAATTAAACTGATATTATTGTGTAGTGTGACGTCAGGGAATTCGGAATAAATCGGTTTTCTGCGGTTTTATATATCGTTCTCTATATTGCACAGTGCATATATACTCTACAGTTGGATATCTTCTAAGAGTACCTACTTAAAACCGTACCTATAGCTTTAATAAATATTAATAAAACTAGCTGTCCCGGCGAACTTCGTATCGCCATATTTTATCCAGCCCGCGTCAATTTTTGATCCCGTTCCCGCTGCACCTATTTTCTCATCTTTAAACCTTCCCTGGACATCCACGAATATTTCAAGACTAAAATTAGCCAAATCGGTTCAGCCGTTCTTGAGTTATAAGCTAACAACGAAAAGTGGCATTGATTTTTATATCTATATATAGATTATAGACACATCTTCACTACTATCAAGGTGTCAAACTGTCAGTCTGACGTACAGTCGACAAAGGAATTTTTTTATTTTTTTATATAGGATACGTCAATTTGACTTCGCCTCGCCTGATGGTAAGCTGAAGGCAAAGTCTCTGAAAAGAGGGTCACCATTACAGACACGTTTCATGTTACAATGGTGGCACTCAGCTTGACGGCCTCATCAGATGCTTTTTACGTCCCGCTTAAAGGACCCGGGACTGTGGGAGGAGGGCAATACGATTGCACCTTTACATACAAGTTTATATGAAAAAGTGCAATCGTATCTCTTTTGTCGACTAAACCCAAAGCAAGTCGATCTTGAACAACTGCTAATCCTGACTGCATTGCTACTGCTAATCTTTCTGTTGTAAGCGTTTACTAAAATACGGGGAAAAATTGGAAAAAAAATACGGGGTTAAATATGGAAATTGCCCGTGCGAAGCCGGAAAGGGCAACTAATTTTATATAAAACCTATAAATCGTGTTTACAACCAATTAACGAATAAGGAAATGTAACCGCAACGCAACATTTGTTCGCTTTTTTCTCCACTCACACGCAGCCTGTGCAATCGGTGACGTAATTATTCGTGGAAATGGTGCAAAGTGCATACAATGTACTTATACAAAGTAGATAGGATAATCCATATTACGGTATCATCTTAGTCAGAGCACACACCAGGCAATATCTGAGGAAAATGAGCGAGCTGGACAAGCGAAAGAAAAGATTGACAGATGACAGACGCTAATGACCATACTATAAGCATGAATTTAGTCGGTTCAGGGAAAATCACTTTCCCTTTTAAATCAATACCGATTGCAAGTAGCAGTATGTTGTCCTAATATTGTTTTTAAAAGTGCCATAGGTTTTATATTTTTTACTTCACAATTCTTTACTTGTTCCTTTACCTTATCCTCTCCGAGTGTTAATGATTGTAACTGCTACCCTGGTACCCATGTAGCTCTGTATTTACTACTTTAGTTGTGTTGAAATAAAGTTGGATATTTACACTAAGGCACGATGCTCTAGCGAAGGCGATTGGGGCTGACGATCAGACGGCAGTCATCTTCATAAGTGACGTATCCGAAAGCCTTGGATGCAACACAGAATCACACTAATAAGAGGATAATGTGGGTGCAGTAAAATTGATGGAACCACTAAACTAAACTATAAAATGCACCACTTAGGTATGTCCATATTTATGTAAAACTAGCCTTCCGCCCGCGGCTTCGCCCGCGTGGATCTCTTATCTCCGGTTCTACTCAACCGATTGCTATCAAACAGACGTAAGATTTTAAGTCTGACCAAGACCTTTCTAACAAAAAAAACCGCATCAATCCAATCCGTTCAGTAGTTTTTGCGTCCATCGCGGACAAACATTTCCAATTTACAATTATATAATAGTATAGATGTAATGGAACCACAATGGGCGAAGGTTGAAACTTTAGAAATTGAAGCGGGTGGAGACAAATCTAACCTTATATAGAATGATTTATCGTAGGTGTGGATCTCTGGGCGTTCTAATCCATCCATATCCATATCCATACTAATATTATAAATGCGAAAGTAACTCTGTCTGTCTGTCTGTTACGCTTTCACGCCTAAACCTCTGAACCGATTTTAATGAAATTTGGTATAGGGGTAGTTTATACCTTGAGAAAGGACATAGGCTATGTTTGGTCGCGATAACCGACATCCACGCGGGCGGAGCCGCGGGCAAAAGCTAGTCTTCCATATACAGAGTAAGCCGGCAGACATCGGTCTTCAGGAACCCCTCGCCGCTGGGAACCACACAGTTCCATTTTGCATACGGACTTAAACAGACTTCTCTATACTATTCTTGCATATTCAAGTGCGATCACGAATTTAAATTGATATTTCAGGAGTAGGTCCCGGTTCATTGTTGGTTTCCGTTCGGCACGGATTTTAACCCAAACTAGTTCTAACTTTTAATACGTTCCGGCCCGTATCCGAGCTGCGAGCGGGGACGCCATTCCAGTATTGCCAGATGAAAGAGCTGTACGATTTATAATATGGTATATTTTTCTTTTATAATTGGTAGTTTATATTACTGATGTTTTAATGCAAGATGTTCAATTACTTTTGTCGATTATTTTATGTGAAATGGAAGAAAATTTGTTGAATCAGTATAATTTTATACTAAGAGCCAAGTTATAATTTTTTTTATCATCTATTTTTTTTATACCACTTAGGTCGAAGTGTGAAATGGAAGAAAATTTGTTGAATCAGTATAATTATACTAAGAGCCAAGTTATAATTTTTTTTATCATCTATTTTTTTTATACCACTTAGGTCAAAGACAAGCACGCGGCCCAACTGATGGAAAGCGGTTACATCTTTATTGATTTTGTCTGTTGTATCTGAGTCCATTATTAAATGATTAGGTTTTTTGCCGCCAATGCTATACATTCAAAATATTGTTTTCGAGTCTACGTATTTTTTTTTTCTATTTGTGTAACAATCTTTGTGATTTATTAAAACATCGGTCTTTAAACTAATTTAGCTGATACGAAAAAAAAAAATGTTCCCGTTACTTTTTACTTAATTCATTGCAAGAATAAAATATTTCAGCAATCAAACGTATTTTATTATATTTATTCGAAATTTTCAAGCCTACACACGCACGGTGCAAAAATATCACTGTATTATTATGGCTGCAATCTTTTGTAGGGTGGAGGTAATTCAGTATATGGCAACTCTGAAATGGGTGGGGATTTATCGAATGTAATCTTGGTGTTCCCTCAGCGCATATAAAGACGATGCAACCGCCCGCCAGCCAATCAGATTTGATATCAGAGTTAGGAAGTGAGGAGATTTCTATTTACTATTGGAAGTAAAAATAAAAAAATGAAGTCAACTTTTTTATTGTAGTTATATAAAAATAACTATTGTAGTTTTTAATAAGCTATGCTTGGAGTTGCTATTAGAAGGATATAATTCCCTACAAAGTCATCCGACAAAGAACTAAAGTTACAATAAGTAAGCTAAAGTGTCAGTGGGCTGGCCACATCTGTCGAAGGACCGATGGTCGTTAGAGCAAACGAGTCCTAGAGTGAAGACCGAAAGAAGGCAAACGGAAGGTAGGATATCCCCTAGTCAGGTGGACTGACGACCTGAAAAAGGCTGGGACGGACTGGATGCGGACTGGAGCAATATCACACATTGGGAGAAGCTAATTGAATGATTGAGTTTTTTTTATACAGAACGTGATATTAATTGTAAAGTATTATAATACTAGCTTTCGCCCGCGGCTCCGCCCGCGTGGATGTCGGTTATCGCGACCAAACATAGCCTATGTCCTTTCTCAAGGTCTAATCTACCCCTATACCAAATTTCATCAAAATCGGTTCAGTGGTTTGGGTGTGAAAGCGTGACAGACAGACAGACAGACAGACAGAGTTACTTTCACATTTATAATATTAGTAGGGATATAGCTTTTGGCAATTGATGGCAATAATTGGTTGAAGATTTATTTTATGTGAATGACAACTGGCATAAACTGGATGTAGAACGCGAAGAATCGGATGTTATATCACCGCTAATTTTAGGAAGGCATATGACCAGTAATGGACTGCAATACCTATATTGATTGCTATAACTTCTAATTTCATATGTGACCTATTTGAAATAAGTATTTGAATTTGAGTCCCACTGCAATTTCTATGTAACGTCTATCAAGTGAGCCTTGTGCTGTACTGTCTTAGTACCTACTACTAAACTAATCATATCATGTTCAAGTCTTGCATAATAGGGCAAGTAATCCAGTGATTGAGTCAACGCTTTGATGCTAATTCGATTGCTGTAACACGATTCACTGACGACTACATTAGGCATACAGTTATAGCTGACCAAGCATTGATATACAATGTTACTAAAGTGACAATATATCTCAATGTGACCAACTAACTATTGTTGTAAAGGGTAACTTTAGAAAGGTTATGACAACAGGTTAGATTGTTGGTATAATCGGTAAATGATAAAATAGGTTTATAAAGTCATGTATATAAAGGCATGTACTCACTGCAGTCGGCCTCGTCGGTGCCGTCGACGCAGTCCACCTGCATGTCGCAGCGGTAGTGCGGCGGTATGCAGTACGTCTTGTTCCACACGTACTGTCCGCACGTCAGCTGGCCCACCTCGCATTCTGGCGGCGCTGGAAATAAAATGGTTATAGTTAGAGAATGGGTTCTGTAAAAGGATGGATGGATTCTATATCTGGAATATGTACACCATATACAGGATCTGACTAGCATCCTCGATGCCCAGTTAATCTCACATCTGACAAAAACGCTTTCATCATCAGTTTTTTTTTTATATATTGTCTGTCAATTGACTGGTGATTCGTGGCTCTTTTTTTTCCGCACCATAAAGACCTGGAATTTTCTTTACCAGCTCACGTGTTCTTTTAATTCCGGGTCCTATAAGCGGGGCGTGAAAAAACATCGAATGTCCACCTGAACTGAGGGTCACCATATTAACATTGTAGGTGTCTGTAACGGTGACTCTCCGGAGACTTTGTATTTAGCATACCTTCAGACGGGGTGAAGTCATATTGACGTTATATATAATAAAACAGGACCCAACAAATATTCTAGAGATGCAGTCAGTCAACCGCACATCTTAAGGAGATGCTTACATCATCTACTTACATTGATATTTTCAAACCTAAAACCTACAAAGGTTACAATTACAATCCCAAAATCAATCCAGTTTTTAACACCAAAGAAGATCCGAGGCGCAATCAGTACCACTCATCAATCTAAGGCAAAAGGCGAGGCAAGAGCTCTCTAGGCAAGCGCTCGCTCGGCTGTACCATTTTAAAGCCTAGTAGTAATGGACAGAGACTTTATTTTTAATTCTGTATTTTATCGTTTTTTTTTTACATACATGATATATTCACATCTTTTTCCTTTGGTGAAGGCAGAGATAAGAGCCCGCCATCTGCTATCATACACACTTCCATACCATACCTACACACTACCATTAAACTTTTCATGCAAGTCCGCCACTTTGGAGTGCCTCTAACCTAACCTTTTTTCAGTAGATCTTTTTTTACTTTTATAGTTTAACAAACTGATTATTGCGATTTTTTTTTTCAAGTATAAAAGTCCTATTCCTAACGAGGATCGACGCACAAATTAGCCACGAGGTACGATGCTCTTATGACCTCCAAAACGCCGATCGGATTTTCTAGCAAAAATGTAGGTGCTAGGTTTTGAAATTGGTCAGCAACGTATCCGGCGCACCCAGTATGTAACCCGCTTATAATTGAGGTGCAAATCAACTTCACGAGCAACTGAACAAATAGATTGAAAACTGAAAATTTTTATCCAAATAGATATAATAATTGTATGCGAAATGGTATTTATCAATTAATCATATTGAATTTCAATTGAGTTGCAATTGAACTGTGATTGATTGGATGCAGATTAGCTATTTACAGTTCAAATGAATGAACAATTCGATTGGGTTGTATTGCATCGGTTAAAATAAATGTTAATTCGCGATTGGATATGCGTCAACGTAAAATTATATTCATGTAAATTTTACATTGTACTCGTAGTAATAATTATTTACATAATGCTAAAGCGGGACGAAGGGGACATGTACTGTACAATCTGTACATAATGTACAATGCGTGTCTAAACTTGCTCTCCTCCGAGATTAAGAATGGACACCTATTCTTTTTTTACATACATACATACAATCACGCCTTTATCCCCGGAGGGTTAGGAGAGGTGAATTAACACCCACATTTCACCAATCATTGTATTAGGTCCCACGTAATAGGGGGTGAGTCTATTGCCGTTTTCCGGGCACTATTGTTGACTCGAGCCTTGTATCTGAGGCTGAGTCTGCGCTGTATATAGCTGTCTAATGTTAAACAGCCCTATCCCTTAGTCGCCTTGTACGACACCGCATGGGAGGAGATGGGGTGGCCCAAATTCTACTCTGCCGGGAACCACGTGGAATTTTTTTTATCGTGCGAAAAATCCCCACAGATACCCCCCGCCGGAGCCGGTGGAGGAGGTTATGTCGGACTTGAACCGACTAAAACGCATGCCGTCTGTGGGCCGTCAGTTCCCGGAGGTGAGGTAATCGTAATTCGTAAACATATTCCTCGCATCCCGGCCGGAATGGACACCTATCCTAAGACTCATCTGGCCATTATTGCTTAACCTTGTAATGAGTTAACCTACGCAGTTAATAAGATATTTTAGTTAAGTCCAAAGAAAAAAAGAAAATGAGAGAAAAACCAATGTTAATATAATTAACAATTCCTTTTGTCTCTGAGCCGTACTTTTTCATATCTAATGTATTATCTTTCGTGCTATGAAAGATTATTCATAGCTAATTATTTATATTGTAATTACTAGCCTTCCACCCGCGGCTCCGCCCGCGTGCATCTCGGTTAACGCGACCTTTGCTCATATCTTCGGTTCTACTCAACCAATTGCGATCAAACAAACGTAAGATTTTAAGTCTGAGTAAGCCTTTTCTAACAAAAAAAAACCGCATCAAAATCCGTCCAGTAGTTTTTGCGTCCATCGCGGACAAACAGACAAACAGACAGGAAATTAAAAAAAAATATTTTCGTGTTCAGTATCGATAACATAACATAACCCAAGTTTTTTTTTTAAATATCTCCAATGTACAGACACGACCACTTTGCAATTATATAATAGTATAGATTAAATGTACAACAAAATATTAACATAGGTATAAGGACAAAAGAATATATAATTTTGAACACGGTCAAATTAGTACTCAAAAGAATACTTGATCAAAAGAAACTCACGGGTACAACACTGAATTATGACGTCACTAAGCACGAGCTTACAAGACTATATTAGCTAGAACATAATCATATCGTAGTTGTGGAGTCAATGTACGGTACATTGACCTCACGACTGTTGAGCCTCCCGGTTGCACCAAAAGTCCACGGTCTGATCTCCTATAGGTCCATTAATTGGTTTACTTTGACTTTTACTAGAGCGACTGCTATCTGATAAGTTAGCTATGTTGCTATGGATGTTCAGAGTTTGTGGTTGCAGTAACTTTGCGGCAGAACGGTATGTGTATCGTAGGCTTGTTTGCCACCTTAGTAGTAAAATTAATTTGAAAGTGTATTGGGGCCACAAAATTCAGAAAGTACTGTAGAGAAGCGAAGAATGTAATAGATTCGGAAAAGTGCTACATAAATATTTCGTAGCATTCTCGTAGACGCGTAGCAAAGTTCGTAGACATAGCACTGCCTACGATAGTTTTCGAACAAAATATTAACAGAGGAAGAGATAAACAGTAAATGAGTTTTGTATAATATTATTGTTACACTAGCTGTTGCCCGCGGCTCCGCCCGCGTGGAATTCTGATCCCGTTCATCGCTGATATATAGCCTATATGTTAATCCAGGGTATAACCTATATACATACCAAATTTCAACCAAATCGGTCCAGCCGTTTATGCGTGAAAGAGTAACAAACATCCACACATCCATTCTCACAAACTTTCACATTTATAATATTAGTAGGATTTGTACATCAGTAATAGATACGGCAACAGCTGGCTAGGAACTACCAATAGGTGGAGCATCCGAAACTTCGGAATGAATGAATGAATATTTATTTCCAAGAATATGGTACATCGAGGTTTTCATGTCAAAGTATTTGTCATGTCATGTCAAAGCAAAGTATTAGTGGATACCTCAGCAGGTAATGTAAAAGTAGGCCATATGGAGGCCTTGCCATCTTATGGAGAAAGAGTGTATTTAGTTGTGTGTCTGTTAGGTGCGTACAGATTATGTAACATGTTGTATAACTTGTGTTTTATAACACGTCCACATTATCTAACATTGTTTTATAACATTGTACTAACTTCAGTGTCTACATTACTGAAACATGTTATATAACATTGTTTTATAACATGTTATGCTATATAATTTGTACGCACCTTAACAATGTGACAGTGATAGGCTAAGTGCAAATGCTGTCACCTTTTTGCCGGAGCGCCTGCGTGCCAGCTTGACCCTTTCGACTCGGTACAAAGACGGGCGTTGAGGCTCGTCGGCAATCCCATACTAACAGGCGATGTGGAACCACTCAGTCTCAGGAGAGACTTTGCTTCACTGTGTGTGTTTTACCGCCTATACAATGGTTTGTGCTCGGATGAATTGTTTGACATGATGCCCACAGCTACATTTTATCATCGCACTTCTCGTCATAGGCGGGGAGTTCATCCTCACACATTGCGACCGGAAACGGTGCGCACTGTGCGGTATGAAAGGAACTTCATGCCTCGCACACTCAAGCTGTGGAATGAACTCCCCGCGATGGTTTTCCCAAGCGACTACAATATGGGGTTCTTCAAGAAGGGCATTAGAAGGTTTCTTCAGGGTCGGCAGCACGAGTGTGACGCCCCTGGTGTTGCATACGTCCATAGGCCACGGTAACCACTTTCCATCAGGTGGGCCGTGTGCTTGTCTGCCACCTAAGTGGTATAAAAAAAAAAAAAAAAAAAGTAGTAGTGAACAGTAAATGTTTTATGGTTGTGAACATGTACACACAAGATAAGAACAACCTTCCTTACTTCACAGAATGTCTTAGCGAAATGTATTCCATTATACAAAACAGTAATATTAGCCTCCAAACTCTTTATAGCAACACAGCTGATTGCTCGAGCCGAATTTAGCAGAATAAACGTAATACTATGCGAAGTTTCGGAGCAAAGTACCACGAAATACATTTATATCAAGTCCGAAAATGACACGTCACATTTTATTGGGACTTAAATACTACCGGAGGTGTACTAAATATATGTATCAATACCGTGAATGCTACTTCTATCGTTCGTATTTCGGATTTAAATCTCGTGGTAGCCCCCAAGCTCTCATAGTAACAGCTGACGACCACCCGAATTTGGCGAAATGAACGTAATACTATGCTAAATAGTTTACAGGCGACATCTGGAGGTATACCTATGCGAGTTTCGCATCAAGCAGGATGAATTTTGGTATATTTAGTTTTGTGCATACATAATTAATCACGTGTCTCTATGAAGGTATGTGTGTCCATGCCTTATATCTTTTCTTTTTTTAATTCTTTATTGTACACTAGCGGACCCGGCGAACTTTGTACCGCCATATTTTTATTTTGATCCCGTTCCCGCTGCATATCTCTAAATTTATCAGAGTTTCTTTACAATATTATGCATGTATTATACATATAAACCTTCCTCTTAAATCACTCTATCTATGGAAAAAAACCACTTCAAAATCCGTTGCGTAGTTTTGAAGATTTAAGCATACATAGGGACGGACAGACAGCGACAGCGACTTTGTTTTATGATATGTAGTGATGATATAAATGGCATTTATACTTATATACAATAAAGAATATAAATGTACAAAGGCGAGTTTAATTCAAGGTTTGAGTTCTTTTCCAGTAAGCCCGGGAATGTACAGAGGAATTGCAATCTAATGAGAGGCGAAGTGTACATAAATGTGAAGATTATAATGTACAATGGGGGTGTACATTCTGTTTTACCCCATTATATCCCATTTCGTACTCATTTTACCTGACTGCACTAGCGAGGGTACTGATTTATGTAGGTTTTTGATGTTATTTTATTAACTATCATGTTAATATCATCATCAGCATAGCGATACTCCCGGTTGCAAATAAAGGATGTCCTTCAGAGCCGACGTTCTTACTCTTTCGCTTAATTTACCTTATGTAACTTTTACTAGAGCGACTACCATTTAACCACCCAAACTCAAAAACTGTTATTTGTAAATACTACGTAATCCTTCGGTTCTCTATTTTTATTCCTACAATTTTATGTCATAATTTAACATTGCATAATGTTACTTCTCCTAACATTATTTACGCATAATATTCATTTGCCATAACTTTTTAATCATATTTTTTTAAATCCTATTTTTATTTTTTATTTTTTTTATTTTTTTTTTATTCACTATAAGCATAATATTTTATAAGCATACTGTCCCAAAGCATAAGTTTACTTAAGCATAACGACGCGTAACCATAACTATTTTAAGCATACAAATTATATTGACTAAATAAAGTTCTACATGGTTATAAAAAAAAATAACCACGAAGGCCTAATGCATTAGCTTTCTAACCTAATCTATCCAAGTCGGAATCAGGGGTTTTCTCAATATATCTATCACTGTCTGTTAAGAAATTATTATTTCTTTTTGATCATTATGCCAAATAACTATTAGACAAATAAACAATATTATGCTTTACAACTTTATGCATATCAAAGTTATGAATAAAAACATTAGGATATACAATATTTATGCTTAATAACATAGTATGCTAAAAACCAATTATGGCACACTATTATTATGACAAAGAAAATTATGCCTAACTTGTTATGACAATTTAAATTAGGACAAAAACCATTATGAGAAAAAATGGGATCCCTAATCCTTCATATTCTGTACCAATGGAGAACCAATCCGTGAAAAATTTTAGAGAAATACAAAATTCTCATAATGTCAGACTTTTACCGTTATTTCCCCGGAATTTTCCGCCAATATTGAAGTCATAACACAGTTCTGTAACAGCGAGCTAGTTGCTGACTGGCGGGCCGCCCGGCGGGAAATCTAGGGGTGCACTCAAAAATTGCACCGCCATTATTCAGCTGCACGGGTAAAGCTGGCAGCTCACGAACGATTTGTCGCACGTGACGTGGACTTACAGTATTGTAATTAATATTAGAACATTAATATTACCATGTAAATATCCCGATAATTCTAATATTAATGTGAAGAACCATGAAAGTTTAAATACCAGTATTGCGGTTGTTTTTGTAGTCATTGAAAAATCTGTGACCGTGTTTTTTGTGGTATTCGTGGAGAGAAGTATGTTAAAATGGCAATATAGATTTATCTCAGTAAAGAGTTATCATCATATTTTTCGGTAAAAAGTAACCTACTTCTGCAAATTACACATAATTTACGCACATAATACTATACTCAGATCTTTTACACAAACGACTTTTGAATTAAAGAATAATTTGCAATATCCTCATAGTTTTTTTTTATATTTGAAGGGAGGAGATGGGAAAAGAGAGAGTGATCACTGTGTTGCTTTCCGAGGTGAAGTGTCGCTAAGCCGCTCGAAAACTACGACAGTCGCACTTCCATATTCCGCCTTATTTTTGCTTAACAATTATCCCGTCGAGTGCGCTCGCTACATGCCGGTGATTGATTGATTCCTGACTATTATCTGTGCACGTTCATTGCGACACAATTTCTGAACGCACAATGACTGTCCGTCTGTCACAAAAAAAAATAATTCGCAGATTTTTTGTTTTTTTTTGTTGAACAATACGTGCTCGTATTGTTCAACATATTGAATTAATAATTTAAACATTTCGCATAGCAGAAACTAGAGAAATATATGAGAACTCAATATTATTATGTGATGATCATTAATTAGAGTTTTTATATTTAGGCCATCAAGTTGACTGCACCCCGCTTGATGGTAAGCTGGGGTGCAGTCCAAAGTAGTAAGAACTGCATCATATTACTATTTAAAATATTCATAATTGTTTCCCTCCTCCTACAGTCCCGGGTCCTTTAAGCGCGGCGTGAAAAAGCATATGATGAGGCCGTCAAGCTGAGTGCCACCATTGTAACAGGATACGTGTCTATGACGGTGACCCTCTTTTCCGAGACTTTGCCGTTAGCTAACCATCAGGCGAGGTGAAGACAAATTGACGTGTCCTATATAAAAAAAGTATTATAACAGTTGAGGGAGATTTTGATTCTTCTATTATGTTGTATACCTACCATACCTACTCTGTATTCAGTTTAAATAAAACGGCGATTGTCCAATTTTATTCTGCACCAAACACCTTTAAAGACCTAAATTTTATATCTTGAGACTTTCGTGCTAAGCATATCCATAAATAAATACTTATCTAGCACTCGTAAATACGTGATTTACTCCAAATTGCGCGATAGGGATCACCCTGGCTATGCGCCACGTCTCCCTATGCCAAATAATGCCCACTTACACGTGATCTGCACTGCTGCAGCACAGCTTTTGTGCGAACTCACCTGTACCACTTTCAAATGACCATTTGATTCTGATTTGGTGCACCTTTGACATATTTATATTTTTTGCATAACCTGACAGAAAATGCCCGTGGCATTAATTCCGCCTTTGTATATCCGCCTCAGTCATAAATAGAAAAATTATGAAACATTTTATAAAAACAATAATTTTCACCTTTCACCTAACTCTTCAGGAATTGTTGTTTGTCTCAAAAATACTATGCCATAGTAATTTTATGAGCGTACAAATTTCGAGAAAAACTTGTGCGTTTTTCTACCCTTACGCACCCATTTTGCTTTGTTCTATATGTGCGTTACACATGAATATGAACACAGTTTTCCTAAAACGAGAAATAACCTTACTAGTGTGTAAGAACTACCGGTGGATGTGTATGTATGAGGATGGTTGTGTGTATGGAAGCCGAGTGCTGCCGAAATTTTGCGGCAGATTAATGACGTATACAGCCGCATAGGTGTTATTCCCATCGACATTGTTTAACTGTTATAGTTCCCTAAGGAGATCTGGGAACAGACTATCTTTTACCGACAACGGAGGTACGCTAGCCACAGAATTATGGTTTATATTTTGGAATATAACTGACTTTTGTGTGGATAACAGAAATTATGGGTATATTTTTTATACCATTTAGGTCGTAGACACGGCTCATATGATGGAATGTGGTTATCACTATCACTACATATTATAAAACAAAGTCGCTGTCGCTGTCTGTCCGTCCCTATGTATGCTTGAATCTTTAAAACTACGCAACGGATTTTGAAGCGGTTTTTTTTAATAGATAGAGTGATTCAAGAGGAAGGTTTATATGTATAATACATGCATAATATTGTAGACAAACACTGATAAATCGGGATCAGAATACCACGCGGGTGGAAAATATGGCGGTACGAAGTTCGCCGGGTCAGCTAGTAATTATAATATAGGTATATGAAACAGATTCACAAAGACCAACCAAGCTAGTTCGACAGATAACGTCCACCGATTTCAAACGCTAAACTATTAGACTACTGGCCCGTGTACAAAAATGATGGGTCATCTGAACCACCAGGTGACCTTTATAGAACGATATAAGAGCATAAAATAATAAGATTCAGCACTATGCCGTCACTTGTAAGCTGTCCAACTGAGTGCAGGTGAAGAAGAGGGGGTTGTAACCCACGATTACTTCACCATGTCGCATGATTTTTGTACGGCGTTGCGGAATAATGGATTAGAAGCAGTATTGAAATATTATGAAACTGATGCCGTACAAAATCAAATGACCAAATTTACCCTGGTAATGTCGGAAAATAAAATAAAAATTCCGACTTTGTGGCTCACCATTTTTTGTACAGCACTACGCGTTTGCTTGTTATTTTTCATGGATCTATCGATGGTAAGAATGCCGTATAAAAATATATGACCAAAATGTACTCACTCTACCTGTACTTTGTACCTGTACTCACCTGCACTCAGTTGGACAGCTTACAAGTGACGGCATAGTGCTGAATCTTATTATTTTATGTTCTTATATCGTTCTATATAGGTCACCTGGTGGTTCAAATGACCCATCATTTTTGTACACGGGCCAGTAGTCTATACAGTTGTAGCGAACTCCCCAGGGTGCAGGTACTACCATCTCTACTGGTATTGGTAGCTCGGACATTTGTAACTGGTTGAGGACATTTTGCAGAACGTAGTTCGATAGAACTAACTTTTTGAACGATGCTGGTAGGTAGGTATAATTTTTTGTGTACAGTTATGGTCGAGTTTTTTTTTGAAATTTTTTGGTAGTTAATCATGTACATGAGTTCTAGGACATTTTTCTGCTGTTACAGGGTCGGCAGCACGAGGGTGACTCCCCTCGTGTTGCACTCGTCCATAGGCCACGGTAACAATTTTCCATCAGTGGACCGTGTGCTTGTCTGCTGATAAAAAGTGGTTACCGTGTGCTTGTGTTGTTATTTTTTATTCCACATAGTTAAAAAAAAATAACGAAACGGAATATGTGGCTACTTACTACCATTTTAAAGCTTCATTTTGTATTACAATCCATACTATAATATTATAAATGCGAAAGTAACTCTGTCTGTTAAGCTTTCACGCCTAAACCACTGAACCGATTTTGATGAAATTTGGTACAGAGATAGATCAAACCTTGGGAAAGAACATAGGCTATGTTTGATCGCGATAACCGACATCCACGCGGGCGGAGCCGCGGGCAAAAGCTAGTCTGTTATAATAAAACCATGGGTGAGGGGGGTATACCCAGTTTATTATCCCGATTGTTTTCCGGGCTAGTGCAACCACGTATATTTGGTTAGCCCCAATCGCCAGCTAGTGTTGGCACGGTTATGAGTACGTGAATTAATACGAGGCTGGTCTCGTGAATTATTCACTGCGGGATTATTGACAGTAGCTGTAGCCGTTGGTATTAGGAAAATAAAATGATGGCGAAGAGTAGAACCCCTTCTTCATCTGAGCATCAATAATTCCGGTTGCGTACAAAATTTTAAAGGCCTTGAAAGGTCTCTAGGAGAGATCTGATCTTTTACTCCTCCATGTTCCGGTTGATTTTGGCTTTTATGGGAGCGAACGTAGACGTAAGAACAATTGATTACTATATGAAAGAGAAAAGTGGAGCTTGGGCTAAAAATAGTAAGCGGTAAATCTGTTAAGCGACCAGTTTTTCCTAATAATAGGGATTTGTTTACAGAAAAATAGAAAAATATTTGTCGGTAATAAGCGGTAAATCTGTTAAGCGACCAGTTTTTCCTAATAATAGGGATTTGTTTACAGAAAAATAGAAAAATATTTGTCCGATCCAAGAAATGAATCAGGGACATTTTGGGGGACAGGGACTTCCACTAGGCGACCGAAGGTTCGATTAATTAAGGCTTTTATGGGAGCTAATAATAGGTTTTTTTTTAATAAAAAAAAAGAATATTTTGTCCAATCCATGAAACGAACCAGAACATTCGCACACGACACTTCGTAATGGAACTCTTCCACTACTAAATAGTCGTGAATACGCTTAATACGGACGTAGTATTCAGTTTACAATTTTTATTACCCATTTACTAGTAAACTACAGTATGCTAATGATTAACACGCGTATAGCTGTCGGTAGCGCGTAGCGTGAATAATTCAACGGCGTGATTGTAGTCGTGGACGTGTTGCCTGTCGACGTGGGCAACATTTAATGCTGCTAACTATTCAGCTGTGCAATTCAGCTGCAATGTCAATCTGCAATCTGTGGTTAGTGTTTTGAGGATTTTGTTGCTTTTCATAATTGGTTGTACAGTCAGACTAAAATGACGTTTGGTATCATTTTAGTACTTTACTAGTCGATCTGATACTACTTGTTTTATTGATTTAAGTTGTATTATGTGTACCAAATATCAGAACAATTAGTCTACAGGAAGAGGGGAATACCAAGGTATTAACATCATTTTGAGTACTTTGCTAGTCAAGATCAATCTGATACTGGCAGTACCTAGACACGAAAGAAATAGCTATATTAATTAGAAGTCGAAAATGGTTGGAATTTACCACCAGCTTTGATACAGTCTTTTACATCCCTACTAATCCCTACTAATATCATAAATGCGAAAGTAACTCTGTCTGTCTGTCTGTCTGTCTCACTTTAACGACTAAACCGCTGAACCGATTTTGATGCAATTTGGTATAGAGGTAGGTTAGACCTTGAGAAAGGACATAGGCTATGTTTGGTCGCGATAACCGACATCCACGCGGGCGGAGCCGCGGGCAAAAGCTAGTATTATAAATGTGAAAGTAACTCTGTCTGTCTGTCTGTCTGTCTGTCTGTCTGTCTGTCTCGCTTTCACGCCCAAACCACTGAACCGATTTTGATGAAATTTGGTATAGGGGTAGATTAGACCTCGAGAAAGGACATAGACTATGTTCGGTCGCGATAACCGACATCCACACGGGCGGAGCCGCGGGCAAAAGCTAGTTAAATATAAGAAAAAGCAAAATACAACAAGATTTAACGACACTGTGAGCCCATTCTGCGTAAATAGTAACACCTACAATTCAATATAGTTCTTGTACTTTGAGACACACAACTACCATCTTTAGACACCTCGTGTACAAGTCTACTGAAAATTAATAGCTTTATTGTAATAACTAACTGACCCGGCGAACTTTGTGCCGCCATATTTTTTTCCGCCCGCGTGGAACTCAGATTCTTTTTCCATATTTTCTCACCGTTTAAACTTTCCCTGGACATCCACGAATTTAGCCAAATCGGTTCAGCCGTTCTCGAGTTTTAGCAAGTATAACAGAATTTCAATTCAAAGGTAAAAGTTTTATTTCAACGATGAGTGATATTCGCGTACACTTCTGTCAGTAGGTAACAAACAGCTATTCAGGTTTTATAAAACCAAATATTAGTATCCGAATTTACTAGTATCACTAGTACTCTGGCTGTAAGTTTACTAGTAAGTTTCTTAAATCGTTAGTATTGAGAGGTACACTTAACCACAGATTAATAAATAGTTACCACGTGTGACCTAGTGAAATAGCTGCGCTGTTAGACTAGAGAAATAATGACATATCGCTGCGCTCTTAGACTAAAGAAATAGAACGCTGTTATCTATTCAGTTGTGCTTTTAGCTGCAACTTTTGATCTGCAATCAGTGTTCATTGTTGCTAATAATGAGTTGTCCACACGACTAGTTTAGTGCAATACCTAATAACAATAACACAATTCTTTCAAATTACAAATTTTAATATCATATAATCTAACACAAGTTAGATTTTTCGTCTGTCTAGCAATCTAAAACTTTCGTAATTTGAAATTGGTAACCAATTTTGTACCTCGGCTAAAATCAAATTTGCTTTCAAATTTTAATTTAATATCAGAGACGTTTTAAAGGTTTTTGCGTGAAAGGTAATCATGCATATCACGTAAAAAGGTCCACCTAGGTCACACTGAGAGTATTAAAACTGTCTAGAAAGCAAATATTCCAATGTAATTTTTTTTTGTTATAAATTAGAGGGAATTTAGAAAGTGCTTGTATTAACTTTTTGAGAGAAAAAATCTTATTCATATTTTTATTCTAGTTTTAAATAGAGTTTGATTGGTAATTCATGACTTGATTTTTAGGGTTCTGTACCTCAAAAGGAAAAAACGAAACCCTTATAGGTCCGCCTGTCTGTCTGTCAGGAACTTTTTCTCGGGAATGTGTGTGAGTGAAATTTAATACCAAATAGTCAAGTTTGAAACCAACTCAATAAAAAGATATTGCCGTTTATGTATCGTCCCTCAATTGAGTTTTGTATGAAACCCTCAGTGCGCGAATCCAACTCGCACTTGACCGATTTAAAAAAAATCTCACTAAAAAAAATTGAGTCCATTATAAAAAAAATTGAGATTTATTAAACGTACCTGCCATGATTATGAAATGCCTTACGTAATATAAAATCAAGAGTCTTGCTTGACTTGGAATTCGTACACAGCTCTTTATACACAGCAGTAACACTCGCTGCACTATCGTGTCATTTTTTTTTTACACCACGCTTTTTAGACCCAAAGTAAGCATAGCTAACTAGCTTGTGTTATGGGTTCTAAAAAGCGGATAAACATACATAGATACATTTTTTTTTGTAAATACATACATTTATTATACATAGAAAACACCCAGACCAATGCAAATATTCATATTCATGCATACAAATATTTGCACTGAGCGGGGTCCGAACCCGCGCCTCCTGCGTAGCAGCCGTGTTCACTACCGCTACGCCACAGAGGCAGTCATTCGTGCCATTTATTTTAATACTAACTGTTGCCCGCGGCTATGACCGTTTGGATGAATATGCGACCAAACATAGCCTATGTCCTTTCCCAAAGTCTAATCTACTATACCATACTTCATCGAAATTGGTTCAGTGGTTTGGGCGTTAAAGCGTAACAGACAGACAGACAGATTAACTTTCACAGTTATAATATAAATAATATAAATATGTATAGAAAAAATTATTTCTAGGTACCTAGTTAATTTCTGAAGATGCCTTTAGCCCCTTTAGTAAAGATTCGAGCTTAAGACACCTTTAACAATCTTAGTCACGTTTTAAAATCACTTCAAGCTATGGAGCTTACACGCCAGAGGAACCTATGGCCCGGGGCTACGTGCCTCCATGAGGGTCACATAAATATGGTCGATCTCTGAGTACCTACGTGAGGGCGAGTGCCCACACGTGAGTACCGACCTCTTTGGGCGATTACAATTAACTACCTACACGTTTCAATACCTACACATAATTGATAAGAGGAATCGCAAGAAATGGGAGTGAATTACATTAATTAAGTAGATGTTTTTTAAAACATAATGATGTTGTAGGTTAAACCCGTTTTTATGAAAAGTACTGCTTGTGCATTATTATATAGGCAATACCAGAAATAAAAAGATTAAGGGTCATTTAGACAGGGGGAGTATCTCGCACGTTTCGGTCCGAAAATCGTACGCGGCTATCACTAGCGATAATCGCCATACCATCGTTTAACCCGCGCCTCGTATCTTGGACCTAAAATGTGCTCAAAATGTGCCCTATACGCGCAGTACACATTCCTTGGGTGTCTTTTGAGGATAGCACGGGCTGCTACTGCGGTAGATGAACTCAAATGCACCAAGCATAGACTATTACAAAGCAATCCGCGGGCGCCAGAGCCTCGTATGTCTAACGATTTAGGTCCAAGATACGTGGCGCGGGTTATATCAAAGTATTTACACACAGGCAACCACTAAATTCTCGGCTACGATTATATCATACGAGATTCGCAAGTGAGATTATTGCCTATGTCAAAATACGATTCTTCCTCCTAGCGTTAATTCCCAGTCGCATCCGAAGCTTTCAGCTCGGAGTCTGGGGTCCGCTTTTACCAGTCATAGCTACAGATTTGGCTAGACCTCGATATTTTCCGTGAAGCGACTGCCATCTGACCTCCACGACCCAATGTTAACATTAGGCGATATCGAAGCTTTGTAGCTAGACCGTTGTTTTTTTGGACTTTTTAGGGCACCAACTACCCGTAACGACTGCCATAGACGTTCTTATGGCAACCGGGACCGACGGCTTTACGTGATCTCCGAGGCACGACCAGACCAATGCAAATACCCATATTTAATGCACACAAATATTTGTACTGAGCGGGGATCGAACCCGCGCCTCCTGCGTAGCGGCCGCGTTCACTACCGCTACGCCACGGAGGCTGTATATAGGCAAGTTTATTTTGTACAAATTCTAGGTCTCAATTAACTCAATGCCGCTTGTATTGCTCACGAGTATATCTGTGTGTCATCGCTCTAGGCCTCAATTTACTTCTTTTTTACCTAGATAGCTATGTGTAAACATATATAATTGCAGACAGAATTCTTAGTATTTTGTTGTGTCTTGAAGAAATATGTTCACGTACTAAGTTGGATATAATAAGCTATTGTTTAGAGATACAACGCAATATTAACTTTCATAATGGGTATTTTTATTGTAAGAGGCGTTAGAATTTTGTAATGAACTATCTATACAATATTTTGTTTTATTTTATACCACTTATGTGGCAGACAAGCACGTGTGCTTGTGGGCCGTAGCCCACCTGATGGAAAGTGGTGGCTAAATTACAACAGTATCACATATAAAAATAGATATCTTGTTCAATAAAACTATTACTATTTTTGTACCCCGAAAATATACCTATAAAATATAAACTGTTTAGAATAAAGCTGGCTACTCACGGCACGACTGAAACTCGTCCTCGCCCTTTTCGCAGTCACGTTGGTAGTTGCACACCCAGAGCGCGGGGATGCATTTGCCCTCGGGACATCTGAACATGCCACTTGGACATATTGTGTCGCCTGTAAAAGATACATTAATATTAGTGACTAGCTTATACAGTACTGAAACAACCAATAAAAAACACAAAACATGATATTTAATGTCTAAATGTCAAAAACACAAAACTAAGTAACTACAGCTACATATAACATTTAGAAGATAGGTTATAAATAAAAGTACTAAACAACTAGTATTAAGACGGACCCTGAGCTCCGAGGTCATCTTGGCCTCGGATGCAATCAGGAAAATACGTCTCCATGAAGATGATGATGATGAGGTAGTTATGCTTCTTATAAAAGGTATTCCCAATATTAATACACAATGTAACTTATCTCAAATGAGTAAAGTAGGTATTGCAAGTCTAACTAACTCACTGTGTGTATTAAAAAAAAGAAATACTTTACTTAATTTTTAAAATTTATAAAATAAAATCAGTCGTCAAGAAA
Organism: Eilema depressum; assembly: GCA_914767945.1. Classification (NCBI taxonomy): domain Eukaryota; kingdom Metazoa; phylum Arthropoda; class Insecta; order Lepidoptera; family Erebidae; genus Eilema; species Eilema depressum. Next base: position 20,841,062 of record OU612025.1, read on the forward strand.
TAAAAAACACCATGTAAATAAGACTTTTATAGAACTAGAATAAATAAATATAAATAAATAAATATTCTACAACATTCTACACAACATTATCTAGAAGCTCATGGTAAGCTTAATTAGCTTGTGTTATGGAATCTAGAATGCGGATATAAATACTTAGATACTTTTTTTTGTAAATGCATACAATATTATACATAGAAACATGTATGTATTCCGAAGGTGACGAACTATACTACTACTTTACTACTAGGTTTCCAACTATTAGGTAATCTGTGACGATACGACAACTGAAAACGCACGCAACAGATACGCGTAATCCATTGCGGGTTCTCAATGGGCTCCTTAATCCGTATCGGAGTTCGACAAGTAACGGGTGCGCTGTATCTGCTGCATGCGTCTGCAGTTGTCGTATGCGACGGCTTTGAAATCATACCTTTAAGAAAGCATCAAGAACATTACTGTAGTTGTATGATACGTCGTTATGAATAACAGCGAAAAATCGCACACCCAAATAGTCGTGGCTCAGTAGCCAGCCTTTTCGCCATCGGATGGTGCGGTAATGTAATCAGCTTATGTCAATTTATCGTGTTACAGGTAAAATAGAGTTACATCCCGTGCGCATGACGTACTCTGATGAAGGATGAATTGGGATGTGCCGGGGAATATTTTCCGGATGGCGGATATTTTGGCGCTAAATGTTGCGTCGGGGGAATAAAATTGCGCATTTCTGTGTCGCAGTTTTTGTTGAGTTCGATGAATGGTGGATAGGCGTTTGAAAGAGTGCAATCAGTCAGTTTTTTAGAATTTGAGGGAGGTATCTGTGGTTATCATGGTATTTAGGAATTATTGAAACCTAAATTTTACCAAATCTTTTTCGATGCGCATGTTGTAATAGGAAACAAACTTATTACCGTAAATTGAGTTTTTTTAGATGGATCTGCAAAGGGATCTTTGAAACAGACAATAACTTTACAGTAGTCATAATGAGACCTTGCAGTCAAAGCTCGCGATTATAAGTCCAATCCATGTAATTGTTCACTTTTTTGTGTAATTATATGAATAATATGTGTATTTAAAAAGAATACAGTTACAGGTATGTACATATCAGCATTCTAGAACCTATACCGCAAGCTTTGATTATTTTGTTGACCAAAACTGATATAAATTTATGATGATGATAATTTGTCCAATTATATTATTAGGTATTACGTGTCTGTTACTCGTTCAAGTCCTATAAACACTTTTACCCTCAATCTTTACAAATTGCTCCCCTCGCCATAAATCCTGTCGATCTTATCTCAAGTTATTAATCACCAATATACTCCAAAAGTTCGGCCCAGTTGGAAATGTTCCGAATCAAAACTTCACCCAAGTCAAATATAAATTTTAAGGAGAATTGAATTAGACGTAGTGAAGAGGTCATTCATTGTTCATCGAGTTTTAGAAAGAGCCTTTGATTAAGAGTTTTGAGGCAAGTCTGGTTAAGAAGCTTTAACAATGAGAGACATACACTTAAAAGCAACTTACTTAATTATCTACATGAAGAAAATTGTGTTCTGGTAATGTGTTATGTATGTATGTAGTTTTCTTCTTTTCCCTTTATAGGCCTAACGGCTGGACGGATTTCGATGAATTCACGGTGAATTTTTGATGCTAAAATACGTGCTGTCGAAAAGATCAGAAAAAGTTTGATAGCAGGCGATACCCATTAATATTCTTTCCACTTATGATTGGCAAATGGGTATTGCCTGCTATCAAACATATTTCAATCTTTTCGACGTCGGTCGGTCGGATTTTTTTTAGTTATAAATTCTAGTTGGTACGTTAACTTTTCCAAAAAAACTTCGTGAACGTTTAATTCAATTCAGTACCTACCCATATTATTTGGTTAATTGGTTCACTCCACCGTTTCGCCTTATTTCCACTAAAGAAACCGAATAAACCCATAACTCTGCAGTTAGAGCACATTGTCACAAATTCTCCGGTCACTATACATTCGATAATGCACCAAATTTCCATGATCGCTCACTCACAGCACTAAAATTAAGGATCATGCACGAGCACGTATCGTTACATATCAGTAAAACTACACGACACAAAATTTCACCACTATTATTCAGGGATGCACTGTGCTATTCAGCTGGAAAATATAACAGACACAATGTTAGTTCACGTACAGAAGTCCAGTGGAATATCCTGCATTGGAAATTCTCGCTCGAAAATCCTGTAATTCAGTGTTCATCTGTAGGAGACGAACGGCAACAACTTGCGCTAATGGACGGGAGTGTCGAATTACCCGATGTGCCTCCACTAACGAGTTGCGACTACGGATAGGTATACCTTGGAAGGTTGAGAGGGTTTTCTGTTCGACTATAGTTATGAATTGAGAACTTTCCTCCGTTTTGAAGTCGCTTAAAGATATCGTATCTGTTTATTTTTCTATAAACAAGTGAAATGAATCGAATTCTTATTGGAGTTTCATGTTTTACATAGATTCCGACGTCTGAAATTGTAATTGAATTGGATTGATTTCAATTATTATACATGTACAGTCGACAAAAGATATACGGTTGCACCTTTACATACAACTTTACATGTAAAAGTACAACCAGATACGGTTATATGTAAAGTTGTATGTAAAGGCTTTTGTAGAATGTACGTTTTCACAAAGTTCCAAACCTTTTATTTACTTTAACCTTTTTAGGGAAGTATCTAATTAGCGCTGGTTTGTCTGTTGTTGGAAACCCTGAATGCAATACCTCACATTGATGGTTTTATCTAAACTATAACATTTTTATAATAACTTACATGCAAATCGTCACCTTTAACACCCTCTGTTTAATCCTGTTCATTATTTTTAAACGAGCAGTCTCGTAGAACAATCCTTCTTAATCCTAACACACCTGGGAGTCTGGGAGGCCGAAATGCGAGCTACAAATCTATGCCCTGCGTGCGCAAAGCCCTCGTTCCAGACTCGGTAGGTATGCCGCCAGTAATCGGCTTTGACTGCAATCTATCGTAGATCTATTTGTTTAATTGCGTGGCAATAATCGTGAGATTAGTTGCCGATATAGGAGTGTAATTGTTTATGAATTGATTAACTGTTCTGCTCCCCTAAGCGGGATAACTTTCGTTAACATAATATATTTTACAACACACCTGCTTATAAAAGTGATATTATTTTACCGCAATTAGGCACGTAATGACACCTATTATCAAACTGTGACTTTTTCATTGCTATTACTCACAAGTGAGTTATACATTCTTTTTTAAATTTTATAGGAAGTGTCTATAATTGTCTATGTTCTTAAAAAAGTTTTGATACAAAAAATAACGTGTTTAATAGTACCTACGAATAAATTAATACGCCTATTGTATGGTCATTTGATGCATTTTCGTATTTAAATAAATAATTTCAACTTGTAATACTTGTATAATAAACAAAGTTTTCACTCAAATTTAACTTTTTTTTTTCTCTAAGTACAGAAAAAAAACAGGGTAAAAAAAAAGTTAAGTACTAACCTCATTTTTTTTTTAAATATGGTCGACCGTCATTGTTAAATGCGCGCGCATAGGAAAACGAATTAATTTGTAGTATTGTTTATTTAGTATTTGTAGTATTATTTTATTCGCAAGTGTGTTGTAAAACGTCGTATGGCACGTGTGAGCATGATGATTACCGTCCTCGGCTGTCTTAAGACCCTCGCCTGGCGGCTCGGGTCTCAATGGCGCCTCGGCGGTAATCACCAACGTTGCTTACTATACTCCTAAAATTGTTTTGGCACAATGAATTTGGCTTTTTTTTGGCATAATTATTTTTAGCAGCATTGTAAATTAGCATAATCATATTTAAGCCATAATCATATTTTAGCATAATCATATTTAACATAAATGTTTTGTCCTAAAATGTTTTGGTATAATGAAATTGGCATAATTTTTGTGGCATAATTATACTTCGCATAATTTTACTATGTAATTAGGTATGCCAAAAAAATTATGCCAAATCATTAGTCTAAATTACTATATGCCAAAATAGGTTATGCTAATTTTATTTATGATTAAGACAAATATGCTAAATTTGTTATGGATAAAAAATTATGCATAAATATCATTAGTCTAAATTACCATATGCCAAAATATTTTATAGTTAATATTTTTAAGCAAATGGATAGTGAACCCCTCTAGGCAGGTGACAATGCGTTGGCCTGCGTATTGTAGAGTAGAATGACGAATGTATGGCATTTGACGTTTATGACAAACGTTGACAACTGTCATATATGTCAAATCCCATACATTTGTCATTATATTCTACAATTTGCCGGCCAAATAATTGCTGCTTGTCTGGCTGTCCTATAAATGTTTGCAATAGTACAACCATTGCAAACTTTGTTTGATTGGTATCAATATCATTACCTACTAAAAATCCTAAGCGAACAGGTTCAATACTTTCAGCAGGGTGTGCAAAAAAATCTAATGGCACCATATAGCACTTAGAATAGTAGTGGCCTTTACTATTGGACCATAGCTTACCATCAGACGGGTTTCAACATTTTGCATTATTTATAATTGATCCGCAATTAGAAATAATGCGACATTAAGTATTGTTTATATTGAGCGATTTACTTTTTCCCTTCTTAATTCCATTTGAAGCATACCAATTACTTTAAATTTTCATTTCATATTGTTATTATAACAGGTAATTTCTAAAGTTTTCATATCGGAGTATAAAAGCGACCATAAAACTTTTTCACTTTTATTTCTATGACATTACGATTACAATGAATATCTAAACGATATAAAACACAGTCATTGAAAATGCTTTCATATTTTTTTGTTTAAATCACTTAACAATGGATTTATTAGATTTCACTTTCAACTATAAAAAATAGTGAACATAACGATGTAACTAAAGAGAAATTAAACTGGAAACAGTGTCAACTTGTTTATTAATATAACAAAATGGCCGACTGGTGACGTCACAATAACCGTAATGGCGATGAAAGTTGTCGCTGTCATTATGTTAACGTTGGAGAGAAATATTTTAACTAATGTAGGTATTTATGAAGATTTTAGTGTAATAGAATAAAGTTATAGGAAATACGAAATCCACACTTAAGTATTATAAATGCGAAAGTAAATAAGTCTGTGTATCTACTACGCTTGCACTCTTTAACCACTGAACCGATTTTGATGAAATTTGGCATAGGAGTAGATTAGACCTTAAGAAAAGATATTGGGACCACCGGGATAACCAACATACTCGCGGAAGGAATAAAGTTATTTTATACCATACATTATAATAATGTGATTAGTGTGAATTTATTACACTTAAAAGTGAAACTAATTTCCTCAGCCATAATCATAATACAAGCAATAAGAATAGGTAGGTATTCTAAATTGCAAAAATATAAAAACATTAAAATAATGAAGTCTTTGAGCTTAAACTAATCAAGGACTCAATTTACTTTTGTTGTCCTTGCCAGTACTAAAAACTAATAAAGCATTTTCACAATTGAGTATTTCTCTCTCATAAACAAAGACAATATTTCGTATAATGAGAAACAAAAGCCTTCAAAACAAATAAAAACATGAACGCTAAATGTTTACGAGACAGATGATGATAATATACTTAGGGGTCGGATATAAACCGTCTAAATCATTACGAAATTTTGTAACATTAAGAGGAAATTAACTTAGTGATAGCGAGCGAGATTGGAAGTGACTGTTATAGCCCGCCTTATGAACGACTCTGAAAAATAAATGGTTGGTTTTTTTTTGACTTCGCGTACTGAAGTCAAAAAAAAGAAGCCACACTAACGTCGTAGCTTTGAAATATCTACTGAATGAGTCGTGTCGTGTAAAATTGAGACAGATAGACTTATATATATTATCCTACAATGTTTAATTAGAAAAAGTGTTGAAGTTATTGCATAAGATTCAATTTGACATTTCAATTATTGTTTTTTTTAATATTAGGAATAGATAAGCTTTATTTTTTTTAATGTACAAAATTAAAACACCGGATCTCGCTTTTTGTTAAGGATTGAAAGAAGAATTTTTCTATTTATACATAAATATTATCACACCTATATCCCCGGCAGGTTAGGCAGAGGTGAATTAAAACCCACATTTCACTAATCATTGTATTCTGTTTTAAGTAATATGGAGTCCTGTTACCAACTACCAGCCTCGAAAAGCGAGATCTAACAGAAAATTCATCTAAAAATGCGCGCGTATTTTCAGTTCACCGGTTTCACTATGAACATGATACTGTGTGGTGTGTGAGATAAGATGGCCGCCACACAGGTGTATTACTGGCCGGAGAACTGTGCTAAGACAGGTCTTGTAGCTGCACAATTTATGTAGCATGTAGGAGACGTAGGAGTAGTGTTTCTTAGATGCACCCTAAAATGCATTTAAATGGGATGTAATGCTAGTAATTTGTGCTTTTAAAACCACAGTTTACATTATGCCGCGACCCTCAGGAGCCAAGTAACAAGAAAAAAGAGCCAAAAAAACGCAAGCGAATATACTGAATATAGATATTTCTACAAATATTATGAAAAGAACAATTACTTTTGATTGCAATACATTTTTCACCATTAGAATAAATATCCCAATATTCCCATGGGATCAGGACTTGTGGGTGTGAAACCGCGATGCGTTTTACTGCGTGTTACTTCACTATATAATTATGTAGGTTAAGTAAACCCAGGTCAGAAATAAACGAGATTTTTCACTAACAAACGAGTCCATATTGTCAAAATATTGATAATGGAAAAAGTTGTTCAGATGAATTTTACATACATTACAAATCCAATATTGTACAAACATTATGTTTTCATTGGAAATAAATGTCCGCCTGAAACATACACGTTCCTATAGCTGTCACCCGATTGCGATGAAACATGATTTCAAATTGAAAAAATAAATTGAATACAATTGGCGCAACACATGTGATGAGGGTGTAAATTCTTTATTTATAAGTACTTACTCATAATTACGAAATTTCATACTTACTCTCGTTCATTTTAATATTTAAAAAAACCGGCCAAGTGCGAGTCGGGCACTCAATATCTATTTTTATTGTGTTGACCTAAAAGTTTGATTTTATCGCAGCTGTAAGAGGTTGCAAACTTGAGTAGATAGGTATTTGATTTAAATTGCAAATTGATCCGTCCACAAATTCCCGAGAAAAAGGTCTTGACAGACTGACAGTCGGACAACGAAGTGATTCTATAAATGCTCCCTTTTTTCCTTTTGAAGCACAGAAAATAAAAACATGCCTGTCTACCAAAAAATTAAATAGAAATCGATGTTCAAATTGTATGGTGATGATAATCCAAACATGAGTGCGTTCAAAACAAACAAACTCTTCAACTTATTACCTATAGATTCATGAAATTAAATTAAGTAAGGTGACGCTGTGGGCGTGGGTCAATGTTATACCACCATAGGTAATAAATAAAATTGCCAAACATTACCGTGAGCTGCAAATCCTGGCTGGCACCCGCTCACAAAGGTGAAAGGGCGACTCAGCAATGGCCGCCAATAGTGAAAAATGGCGCCAATCTCACGCTGTTCGCGCGCAAGTACATTTGAATTTAGAATGCAGAACGCTTCGATTGATTTACTGGCAGGAAACTTTCCAAACAGTTTTAACGTGCGGATCGTAGTTTTTTTTAAATATATTATAATCTTACTATTCTTTTGTATTAGGAATGATCATTATAGATATGCCTAGAAAAAAAATTAAGTTACGTAAGTACTTGTAAGACATAATAAGATGAATAAAATCCTGGTCATTGATGAAGAAGAAACCATCTTCTAACACAAGCAATTTAGATACCCTAGAGGGGTTACTGGAATAGTTATTTGTTATACAAGAGTGCAAAGTTGCTTTTTAACCGCGTGCTCAGTTTTGATGACCGAGCAAGCGAAAGATTCTAAATTTGAATCACGAGCATAGCGAGTGATTCACAAATTAGAATCTTGAGCGTTAGCGAGGGAATCAAAAGAGCACAAGGTGAAAAATCTTTGCACTCGAGTGCAACACGTAACTTTTCATCCCACCTCAGCGAGGAAATAATGAAATGCTTCTTCTTCCTAGCGTTAATTCCCAGTCGCATCCGAAGCTTTCACCTCGGCGGCGTCCGGGGTACGCTTTACCAGTCTTAACTGCGGATTTGGCTGGACCTCGATATTTTCCGTGAAGCGACTGCCATCTGACCTCCACGACCCAATGGTGACATTAGGCATTATCGATCGAAGCATTGCAGCTAGACCGTTGTCGTTGAACTTTTTAGGGCTCCAACTGCCCGTAACGACTGCCATAGATGTTCGTATGGCATCCGTGACCGACGGCTTAACGTGCTCTCCAAGGCACGACCAGACCAATGCAAATACTCATTTTCATGCATACAAAATATTTGCACTGAGCGGGGATCAAACCCTTGCCTCCTGCGTAGCGGCCGCGTTCACTACCACTACGCCACGGAGGCTGTATAATATGTGTATTAATACTAATAATAAAATACAAAATAATAAAAATTTATCAACAATGTTTCAACAATATGACGTAAAAAAAAATGATGCGCGTAAAGCAAATTAAAAAAAAATAAGTACACCAAGGAGGTTCCGAGTCTGAGTTTTTCATAAATTAAAAAAAAGTTGTATGATAAATTCGGCACCATAGAGGAAGAAGTAAATAGGTTTAATGATGTTTTGAGTTCACAAACCTAGTACACACGATGTTCTAAATTCAAATTTACTTTATCCTCTAGAGGATAAAAACGACTTTTGCGCTCAGATATCGAAGAGAAAAAATACTCTTTCCGAGATGGTGGGATGAAAATATTTTTATTTCTTATTTTATCGTCCCACTATCAACACAATAGGTGCTAACACTAAAATTGTTTTGATTGAGATAATGCACGCAAGCCCGCCCAGCTCCTTATAAACGGTTGAACCGATTTGGATGAAATTTTGTGTGGATATTACCAATTGGTTCCTGGACAGTATGGAAACACAGTTCGACTAGACAGGAGGACTTTTTCAGACAACGTCTGTCAAGTCTGCTAGTATACCTTTATTTTTAATTAAATTCAAAATGTCTCTATTATTTATAAAAATAAGGAAATCAACGTAAATATTAAACACGACGATCATAAAATATTTACTAGAATTATTTCCACAAGGAAAATTTTCGGTTAATTAATAATGCAAATCTGAAGGTTCCCGTTGCCGCAGTACAATGAAATTTAACTACGAACACAATACCTTGCTTCCCGAAAACATTATTGTAAAATAACGGGTAAAATATCGTTATTAAAACGAGTCTCCCTTAACAAAGTCGTTATTGCTCTAGTTTCGGGAGGACTCAAGTCACCAGTAAGTTATGCCTTATAACATCAGTTAAGCTGCCAGTCTCGTCAAAATAGGTCCAGCTATTTCAGAGATTAGTCAAGTTATCTGTTTTACAGGAAAACAGACAAACAAAAGTTCAAATGATTGCTTTCCTTGCTATGCGCCTAAATTACGCCTCTATTATCCACTACTTGCCCATGAAAATCCCATCAAAATCAGTCCAATCATTTCAGAGATAAGTCAAGTCAACCAGGCAGACAGAAGTATATATAATTATTTTCCTTGTAACCTTGTCGACCTATTTCCTGACCTACATTTCAGAATAGTCTAGAACATTTCATTTACAGTGAGAGAGACGTGAAGACGCAGTGTTTATGGCGTGAAATGTCATTAGAATCGACGTGACATGAACGGGATTCGATCTGGAACAGGATTGGCTTGGAACAGATTATATGATATTGTTTATCAATTGATTTGATGTTTCTTTTTATCCTGTTTATTATATTTTTTATTGTTCACGTTTTGGGTATAAAGATTAGAATTTTTCCGAGAGATTTGCACGTACGTAAACTGACTAGAGTAGGCCCAATTGTCGTAGATGTGTATTTTCCTGATTCTTGGGAATTACAACAATTTTAGTGCTTACTGGGCCCATACCATATACCCATATTGACCTGTTTTAATAGTTCATGGTAAGGTCGCTGATCTATTAACACCATACTGATTAAGCATCTTCTTGTTATACTATTTCGTATTTAAGTATACAGAATTCAAAATAAAATATTAAAAATAATGATTTAACTTAACCAACTTATATTTAGACACATCTAGCTGGACAATTTAAGTTCTACAAATACAAATATTCTACAACATTCTACACAACGCTATCTAGACCCATGGTAAGCTTAATTAGTTGTGTTATGGAATCTAGAATGCGGATATACATACTTAGATACTTTTTTTTGTAAATACATACATATTATACATATAAACACCCAGACCAATGCAAATATTTTTATTCATGCATACAAATATTGGCACTAAGCGGGGATCGAACCCGCGCCTCCTGCGTAGCAGCCGCATTCACTACCGCTACGCCACAGAGGCAGTCAAAAGTTATATGTATAGACGTTATAAAATCGAATGATGAAGGCTTTTTTCAATGAGTGATATTCGCGGAAACTTCCGAATGTCTCATGATGAAAAATGATTGAACATCATTAAGTATAAAGAGTCTTCTTATGAATAGAGACAGAGTCATTGGAATCAAATCAATTGTAATGGATCCTATCGCTATTAATTATGTCATTGTATTGTGTTATGTTAATATTTACATTATACCCAACATTTTAGCAGCTTTTCAGCATCCATGATCGCAGGGAGACAAAAGTAATATAACAAATAGATTGTATGAAAGTCTAGAACGTAGAGGATCGAACTCTGGGAGTGACAGTCAATACTGTATTACCTAGGTATAGATTCGTTATTTAGTATACATTATTCCTATTTGTGAGTACCTCAGGCAGGTAAGCAATAACGGTGGTAAGCAGTAACGGTGTATAATGAAGTGTTAGTACATTGTTAGTGCTTACACGGTTGGTTCAGGTTATATATGACCGCAAAATGGTTAACATAGTACAAATGACAGGTAATTTGTTTACCGCTAAGCGGTGGCAACTAGAAACCTCTTTTGGGTAAGTCGGATTGGAAATAGAGGGCTGCCACGAGATATATTCCCGAAATCCAGAAGCAACAATGTCGTGTTGTTCAAGAAGCGTTCAAGAAGGTCGACAGCACGAGTGTGACGCCCGTGGTATGGCGTAAGTCCATAAGTAGGTTATAGATCTATATTAGGTACATAGCAACCATCCATATTTCCACTTAAAAAAAAGAAACACGAAAGAAAGGTGTTGAGGTACCATGAACTTCAGATTTGTATCAAAAGAGTTTCGGTTTAGATTTAAAAAAAAAATTTCGCTGTCAAAACTATCATTCGCGAACAACACTAAAGAAAAAAAACATTACGCAAAGGCATCTGACATAACGGAAGAGGCCTCAGGAGCTGTCAGTATTTCCGGTCACGCGCCAAAAGGCAATAAACTGGCAACACTGAACCCTATTATGACGCATGGTGGCTAAAATTGGTGTTTGTGACATGACACAAGTTTATTTGCAGTGAGTTACTGTTATGTAGTCGCTTATTACATGTTTAGTGTGATACTGGGCGCTTTGGTAAGGCAATTTTGTAGGTTATTTTATAACTGTAATATATCTAGCCAGGATGATCATGATTTCTGGATGAGAATTTCTGGTTTTGGAGATATGATGAGATTTAAGTACTGTAGGATCTAAGTATACTCAACATCATCAGTAAATCTTGCATTCTGGAGCCAGGGGTCCGCTCTTTTACACTTTCTCTGGATTTGACCTTTTCTTGCATTTTATCAGAGCAACATTAGCGGGCTTAGTGATCTTTTTTCAAACAGTTTCTGTTATTTTTAAAGAATAGCCCCAAATTACTAGTATTGCCACTAATCCCTCTAGCTAGGCTAAATTGCTTGTGTTAGGAGTGGGATTCGAACCCGGGACTTCTCGAAAGTGAGATCCAGTCCTTATCCACTAAGCTACTGACGCTTATACCGACGAAATATGTAATGTCCCAGCAGACGATCGGGAGAATCCGGTTTTCAAACTAAAACACATAATTTTTAAAACAATTAGCTTTTACACCCTAAAGCCGGCTTTTGACTATGGGATGTAATATATATTACATCTTGAGATATATATTACATCCCGCGATTGCTGTTTACACTGTAAGATATATATTTGGGATAGTTCAGTAGCTTTACCATGAGTTGACACCAAAATTTGACAACTTCGTTACCCTATCGAACTGCGTACGCGAATCTGATTGGTCTGTGTAGAATGCATGCGCGAATTCCCTGACTTCTGATTGCTTAGTTTAAAATAACAACCCGATTTCGCATGCGCGATCAAACGTCGCCATTCAAACGGGCGAGACAGGGGGAGGCGTGGTGTCCGGGGACGTGAGGTAAAATATACACCTTCAAATATCGCTCGAAAAAATATTTATAGTTTGGGATGTAATATATATTATAGCGTAGTGTAAACGGTCTCGTACAAAATGTATGACGAGCGATATGTCAAGATGTAATATATATTACATTACATCCCATAGTCAAAAGCCACCTTAATTCCTGTATATACAGTTACCATCACCCTCAACCTTAGTGATTCCACAAATTAACTCAAACATTAATTCAATAGCAACAATATCACGGTGTAAATAGTTTATATTTACTTCAATACCGACATTTGCCCGGCTCGTTACCCGCCAGGACGTCCGCCATCTTTTATTCAACAGACCGATGAACGACTCAATGGGAACGAATGAACTGACTCGGATTGACGAGCGTCAACACCTAACAAAACTATTGTCGCAGAGAATAATGCTTATAGTCCCTAGAAATAAAGTTTAATTTTGCTTGACAAACTTTTTGAATTAAGATTGTCTATTTTGATGACAGAGAAGTTACTAGTAAGTAGTTTTATTTATGTTCAAAGGAGTGAATGACTTAGTTGACTTAAAATTTAGTGTGGTTTCAATTGAGTGAGACTGTAAATCAAATCTGAAATTCAATAGTGAAATGTGTGCGGTATGAATCAACCGATTTGCATCTGAATGAACGGTATTCTGGTGGGTATTGGATGCGGTTGAAATAACAGTTTCTGGGGATAAAAATGATAGCTGTTTCGAAGCTCGTCCGAGAGTTTCATCATACCAATATTAAACTAAAACAACAGAATGAAATTGGTTGTATTTTGTTGTAATCATTGTCATTATTTTAGCGTTGTTTCCGGTTGCTTGCGAGTCTTTCATCTTGGAGCACGGGTTCAGTATATATTTTTTTATACTGTGGCCGCTTTTTTCTACTCCTTTGGGTTTCCCTTTTAGGACTTTTATGGGAGCAACGCTTGTCTGACTTCCCACCTCGAGAGCAGCAAGTATACTGACTTACACCTGCTGTTGAAACATCGCGGCTTTTCAAACGTTATAAAAAGGCAGGACAGGGTTTTGTATAATGTATTACGGGTATTGGCGCCAGGGGCCTCTGTACGCATGCCATATTTTTACAAACTTCTAAGGCTTCTATATTAGTTTGTATAAAATCTCAATAATTTTAAACAATATCCAATTCACGTTTACCAATAATTTAAGTTTAAACAATCAGAAAATGCTTTTAAAGTAATTTCAGCATCTCAAACAAAAGCGATTCCCAAAATCCCTAAAGGAAGCTGAGGCCTTTTTGCTGGAAATTTTTCCCGTTTTTCTTATCACCGTGATTTTGTAGGGGTCGTTAAAATTACGCGGAACAAATGTCGATGGCGTTAAACTGTTTACGAGTGAGACATCAAAGTTTTATTACGCGTTTACGTCGCGTTTAGCCCGCGTTATTGGCAAGAAAACGTTGAATTACTGTTACATACTTTGTACGTATTTGTTTTGTAGGCTTAGTAATAATGATTTAGAGGGGGTTGGGGGCGAGCTTACTTATTATAACTTACGACGCCGACATGTGGCAATTGACAGTGGGGTTAGTACACGACCTAAAAGTCGCGCAACGAGCTTTGGAGCGAGCTATGCTATGGAGCTATGGAGTCTCTTTTTAAGGTAGAATTTGCAACGAAGTCATCCGACAAAGAACTAAATTTTCCGATGTAGCTCACAGAATAAGTAACGTGACAGTGGGCTGGCCAGTGGAAGGACCGACGCGATGGTCGTTGGAGTAAATGAGTCCTAGAGTGGAGACCGTGAGAAGACAAACGGAAGGTGGGACGCCCCCTAGCTAGGTGGACTGACGACCTGAAAAAGGAGGCTAGGACAGACTGGATGCGGAGGGCGGAGAATCGGGAGAAATGGCGCACATTGCGAGAGGCTTATGTCCATCAGTGGACTACAATAGGCTGATTGAATTGGGGACAGGTCACACTCACCTGAAAGCTGGTGATTGACGAACGGCACTCTGTCACGGGCTTGCCTCTCGGGATTAGGAAGTTAAACGGTAATAGCTCCCATAAAAGCTGCGAGGAAAGTCTACGCCAGAGCCTCATGGGTTATTCTGCAGGTGTATTGACTAGCAGGTAAAGTTGGTTTGGGTCCCGATGACCTTGATGGCCCCCCTTATCAAATTTATTGACGCTAATGACATTTAACTTTAAAATTCGATATCTACATTTCGAGAGATGTTGTTTCCTTGGTAATCTTATACTGCTTTTACCACAGGGAGTGTTCCGTGGAATTTGAACTTAGAAGTTCATTTATTGTACTTTTAAATAAACGAGTTACATAGGAAACCACTCCGCAAGTACTCGTGCTGTACAATCGTTAGCTCTCAGCTGGTTGAAGAATCTGACACCGCACTATTCGTCTGAACTAGCTCGTGTTGCACATTCAACTAAAATCTACATTGCTTCGTTATATGGATTCACACTTCCTAGTTTATTTATTTATATTTATGCTTATTATTTTTGTATAAATGATACCTAATAGGTAACTAGTGTACTTTTAGGATACATGCAATATGTGTCATATTTTCTACACTGCTTTTTCTTCATTTCTGATTACATACAAAGCTCATACTTTAGAAGCTGAGGTTTTCTCTTCAATTGGTTTGGTTGTCTTTCATGAGAGCGATGTTGCAGGTTAGTTTGACCTCATACTCCTTTGCACTATATGAAATTGGTCTCAATCTTGATCCTGTGCCTTAAACTCCTCATGAAATAGTCCGTTCGCTGCCTCATGTGACTGTTTCATGAAAATAATATGAATCGAATTTCGTGCAAACAAATTTTCACAATAGTCGTGCAAGAAATACACATCAATATAGACGAGTGTATATTGAAGCAGTGTCCGTAGACTATCCTACTCTTTGATCCTACTATATGCCCTATATGACCGTCCATTTCGTAGGATACAGTCGCACACTAAATCCCTAATTAAATTAAGTCTAAATGGAATCCGTTTAACTCCAACTCCTGCGGTGGTCACCGATAAGAATCGAGCTAATTACTACTTTGCACTTAATGGCGAGATTCCGAAGTTGCTCCGAGCGATTTCTATCGCCATTGAAATCCTCCCTTTATGTCACCGCTCCACAATTCTGAAACTGTCATTAGGCGTTTCTCTGCGGCACCTAAAACTGTTTCTGACACTTTATTTGCTCTTTCTTTTGGGGAATTTATTAAGTTAGGTATATACCACAGATTTAGGGTAGGTAGATACCGAATTTGCTCTATATTTATAAAGTACGAAAACTGAACAAGTAATTTTTTTCCCTAACCCCTTCAGCTAAATTTATGTTGTGTTAGGAGTCAGTTCACGTCGGTAGTGTCATTACACTATGAATTCACTCTCACCGGAACTTAATCAAGAGGTCCCGGGTTCGAATCCTGGCAATGGCAATGGGGCCTCTTGGCCGACTCTAATCACTAAGGTACGTTTATACGTTTATTTATACTATATCGCACTAGGATAAGGATTCACTGAAATGCATGGTATCTAATCTACTATAATATCTTGAAATCTCGTAAAAGTCGTGCAACTTCAACTTTAAACGGTCAACAATAATATTATTCTTGTACTCACTATGATTATCACCTAGAAGAACAAAAATCTTCACTAGCATTTATAAACGAAATAGATGTAAGGTAAGTATTAGGATTGCAGCCATCCCGCAGGCTACATTTGTAGCTCCATTATTCGTTCCTTTTACATATTTCTAGAAAATACGAAAAGATATTATCTGCGGATACATAAGTATCGGAAAATTTGTCGCCGTATTTTATGAACCAAAGGAATATATCATTTTGAGAAATGTTTCAATTCAACTCTCGACTAAAAGCTTCGTACATTTCGCTGATTTGTCGAAAAGTTTCGAGGTATATGATAGTATAAGTACGAAGGGTAGATATGCAAGGAGAGGTATGGTATGATGCTCGAGTGGTTGATAAATGAGGCATATGAACATTAAGGACGCGCCACAGGTGGGACAGATCACCTACGGGGACTTAATTCATGGTTTAAAACATATTTGTGCTTGTGGTTGAAAACAGTATTACTTAACGGCGATAGTTAATATAATCGAGCGTCATAAAGGTCATGATTCACGCTTGTAAATTCCCAAAGATGTGGGCAGAGGTATTTTAACATATTACCCATATTTCAATGGCAATCGCTTCACGGAAAATCATTCATTCAAGGATATGGGCCTTAGACTGTCAATGTTCTCTCTAAACATGAAATTCAAATTCAAAGTTCTTAAAAAAAATTCAAGTTACCTATTAGAACCTATTGACCGAGTTTTCGAACGAAACTTTAGAGGGTGTACGGCGGCCATGTTGCGGAAGCTCTGGAAGCGCGGGAAGCGTTACCGGCTTCCGCGCTGACGCAATTCCGGTGCAGTCGTTACGCGCAGATGGTACAAGCACATGTTATTATCAAGGCATTAACGTTGGCATTACTTTTGAAGACTCCCATTATTACGATGGTTCTGTGGTTCACAATTTCACATATTTCATAAACAATGCTACTAAAGGTATGATTCCTAAGTCGACCGTATACGACACTTGCCGACGTACGCAGCAGATGCTAATTCATTGCGGGATCTTAATGGTAACGTTTAACCGTATCAAAGTTTAACAAGTAATGGGTACGCTGTATCTGCTGAATCGGCAATTGTCGTATGCGGTCGGCTCCGGAATCATACCTTTATATTGTTAATGTGAAAGTTTGAAAGATGTTCCAATGTTTGAATGTTTATCTTCTCAATCACGCTCACGGCCAATCAGATTTGATCGAAATTTGGTGGATAGATGCCTATAGGTCGTGGTAACGAGATCAGAATTTCTCGCGGGCGGATCTGCGGGTATCAGCTAGTTTTGTCTACATATGTATTCTTTAGTCATTTTGAAGTCTAATTCTAGGATTAGCATCTCATATTGCAGTTCAGTGGCTGATGGTGTTCGTTTTAAATAAAATCTAAATTGAAAATGGTATTTTAAATTGCAAATCTCATAGAAATAAAAGAAAGAAGGAAAGTGTAGCAGCTGCTGTTTCAGCGGATGCCGTAAAGAAGATTGTGGTCTGCATTTCAAATGATTTAGGCTTGGAACCAATATCATATCCATTGTTTTGATTTATATTATTATATAAGTATAATAAAAAAAATAAAAAATATGAGCACTAAAATTACTGTATTGTGATCGAAATATGTATGTAAAACTTGTAGTATAGATGGTGAAGTAGATAAGTATTCACTTTTACATACAACTTTTATGAAAAGGTGTGTACTATCTCCTTTGCCATGTGTACTTTACCTATAAATATTTTATTTCGCCGCGATAAATACCTATATTACAACAAAATAGCATATAATATGAAGTTTAACTGATATTTATTATAAATTGCTAAACAAGCTAATTAGATCCCCTTATTCATAATATAAATGGTTGAAAAGAGAAATACCAACATTAAATATACCAACATTTCAAAATTCTAATGCTCATTTTATCAAAACCTAAATATTACCAAAGCATCTGACATCTCTTTGTCCCTTACCAAAAATATTTAATGGCAAATCAACAAAGAAACTGAACAGTATATTTATTATTTAACAAAAGGAGCAATCGCGTGTATCTCGCGCCACCAGCCGCCGGGCACACCGTCGCACGTCGGCGGCAACCATGCTAATTTATGGGCGATTGTCCGCTCCCGCGCGATACCGCGGTTTTATTCCGCGCGGAAAATAAATACACCGCGTTTTAAAGAGTTCATTCCTTTTAATTTATGCCCATGCGGATTAAGAACCTCCGCTAAGTAAATACTTTTGTTTTGCGATGGTTAAATTTAAATCTGAAATGATTTAAACTTGTTTAAAATAATTGTTTTAATGTGAATCTGAAATCTTTCTGTTAACTATGGTGTTATTGTGATTTAAAGAATAATTTAACACCTAATTTTACAGCCCATTTGGAGCTTTAGCAATCAATTATCACAGTACGAGTTCATTTAGAACAAGACATTGCGTAAATTGATCAATAAATAGCAATTACAGTGAAATTTCATACATTTTCAATCAATTGGGTCTTCAAGTTTCTAGAGAAATTTAAAAAAATAAAAGTTAAAGAAATTCAATATAATTAATTCTTATACAATATGGATACGACATATGTGCAAATACTGAAACCGCGAAGCATCCTGGTCCGTAGGAATAGAACCAAATTAAATTTAAACTTAAATTCCCTGATTTATAAAATCCGAAATTTTCTAACAAAATAATTATTAAAATAAATGTAGAAAATACAACCACTTGTATAAGTCATTAAATAGTTTCATCCATTGCTTTAAAGTCATTGACTGTGTCATAAGTCATTAATAAATACGCACACACCTTCACACACACACAACAACTTCACACACACACACAACAATAGGCATAGTAGGTAACTTACTTGAACAGCTAAGCGGCAACATGCGATTCTACAGAGTGCTCAAAGTTGTTCAAATTCTATAAAATTAAAACTCTAGTTTCTGCCCTTAATACTGGACCAATTTTGTTCAAACTTTTCCTGCTTGAAGCTTAGGGGGTACCAAGTATATGGTTTCAATTATTGCCTATATGTCGTATCCATATTGTATAGATTCGTTTAATAAATACTATCACCAAGAGCTACAGTAAATTACCAATACTACAAATAATTTGACTGTATTAAAAGGAGAACTACAAACAAGACTTAAAGCTGGTAGAAAATATCAAAACTAAGAACTCTCGAAAACGAAAGTAAATAAATTCATTCATTGTCTGCCACCTACCAGTTTTATGAAACAAAAAAAAAACGAATCAAGAATAAAAGGAGAAGCTCCCAGAAGTGTCATGAACATTCATATAAAGATTAGAAACTAGGTACGATCATAGCCCGCGGGCGCCTCCTTCTGCGAGCAAATCATGCTCGTAAAGTGGGCGGCGGAGCGGGAGCGAAGGACAATCGCAGACCTTGCCGCCCGCGAGGAGCGCAGGAGAATCGCTAACCGCGCGGCCCGCAACGAGCGGCGGCAACTCGGGCGTCGGAGGTCGCAGAATGACCTCCGTCCCCCATGAGCACGGGCCTGGGGGTGACGGGTGGAGCCGCCTGTCACCCTAGCAGAAGCAGGCCGCGGCGGCGGCGCGCATTGCGTGCCTCCCCATACCCGGGGCGAGTTGGGGACTCTGTGGTCCCCACACGGGATGAGGGCCAGATCGAGAGATTTGGCCCTGGGTCGGCCGGGGTGCGAGGGATATGGCTACGACAACCTCACCTTCGGCAACCGACGGCCCACAGACGGCGTGCGTTTTAGTCGGTTCGAGTCCGACATAACCTCTTCCTCCGGCTCCGGCGGGGGAGGTATCCGTGGGGATTTTTCGCACGATAAAAAAAAAAAAAAAAAAAAAGGTACGATCATAGCAGATATATAAGAAAAATAGTTTTCTTATATATCTGCTATGATCGTACCTAGTTTCCTGACAAAAGGCTAGATTTTACGTCCAACGATTTAAATACTTAGTGAGCAAATTCAAGTAAAGACAAAGCCATCTTTGCCCCCTGTACTGAAGACAACTGGCAAAGAAACAAAGCAATACTCAAACTTCTCAGTTTTCAGGTAAAAGAAACAACAGTAATATCACGTCATTTCCGAGCGCCGTTTCACGGTACAGAGAATGCGGGTAGACGACGTATTTATTTAGCTAGCAAAGAAATTGTTATTAGGTACTTTTGATGAAGAAAAGTGAAAATAATTTAATAAATTTACATAATATAACATTCATTATTTTCATATATGTATCGTTCGTAAGAAAAACAATGTTTCTCGTTAAAAATGTTTTCTATCAAAAGAATAGTAACTATGAGGAATTCTCGGGAATTCCAACATCTTTACTGAATACTGAGAATAATAAAGAATGACAGTATAATAGGGACAAAGGAATAACTCACTCCAATAAATGAGAAATAAGTAGCGGTTACCTTACTCATATTGCAAGCGTAATAATGTTAGAATGAGGAGTAATGGCGCCCAACATGGGACCATCGCCGACTTATAGGACACTCTCATTATTTTCATATTAGGATCGCACATATAAAATAACTAGCGGCTACTGGTGACTTCATACGCGTGAAGTTTGTTTTACCCACTTAGAGGTGGAATTTCGTAAAATCCGTTCTTAGCGGATGTCTACACCCTATGAGGAACCTATCTACCAAATTTCAAGTTTATAGGTATTATAGTTTCTGAGATTTCGTGATTAATTAGATTTAGGTATTTATGATCCACAAGTTTTATTTATTTATTTTTGACAATTAGAACAGCGAGGAGTTTAACGCCTTCCTTAAGATTTGAATTGAAGTATTCAAGAAATCAGTCATTTGTAAACTTATCTTAATAATTGAGACTGGTATCCTAATTTACAAAATAAAGCGAAGACTTAAGTTCAATTCAAGGACAGATACAAATCTCAGTACATAGCTGACAGTCTGAGAGGTCTACAGCGGGTATTTTCCAACAGAAATATGAGAAAAAATCCTAGTTCTGCGAGACAGTTTTATCAGGTGGCAGGGGATGTCAGCTTTATCTGTGTTTTCAATCCGCTCGAGCGCCGCCAAGTTATGATTCCGTAGGACAGCCAGCTGAGGGGATGAAGTGTCGCCGGACAGCGGGGGCGAAATCAAAAGATATGCTTTTTGTAATCTTGTTGTTTGAAATTGAATTTAAATTTAGAACTGACTGGTTTTGATTAGGAACAAAAGATTAGATAAAAACAGAACTAAATCGACTTCAAAAGATACTTTATTTATTCTTTTTAATACCTGAGGCAAACTTGAATGAGTACGAAGATAATATATGCGGTTGCAACAATTGTGACATAAGAAAAACTAAGCGGGTAAGTATGATTCCGAAGGTGACCGAATACGACAACTGCAGACGTACGCAGCAGATAAGCATAATTCATTGCGGTTTCTCAATGGTCCCCTTTATCCCTATCGCAGTTTAACATGGTAATGGGTACACGGAATCTCCTGCATGCGTCTGCAGTTATCGTATGCGGTCGGCTTCGAAATCATACCTTTAGGGAAACTAGCAAAATTATATTTAGAAGCAGTTGATTAGGTTAGGTTTGTCGGTTAGGTTTCTCCGGTCAAACCAGCAAAATATGGCTTATGACCTAAAATTATATAGCGCTGTTGTATTATGAAGTGTACGCGAGACACCGCTATCTCTCGTAAACTACGACATAGTCCACACAAAGAGAGTGGTGAAACAATCTCGTAGACAACAAAATAAATTGCCGCGCGCTTCTCGTGGGGATTGTTTTTAAATTTCGTTATACAAACACCGGTCTGACAATCGCATGCTATATACGAGCAAGACGGAAATACGACGCTATAAATATACGAAAGAGACAAAAAACATATTTTGTAAATTCGGCGTTGAATTGAATGTGTCATCACGTCATTCGCAAATTGACATTAAAGTAGTTAGGTGATGTAAAGCTAACTCCGCGATGTGAACTTTAGAGTTTTGGGTTTTTGAATACATATTGAAATTTCCTACGAATTTGAATACCAAATGAACGTTTGTTTGATAGAACAGACTAACATAAGATAAACTTTCTGAAATTTGAAGTGGTTTTTGGTAAAGTTAGGAACAAAACCTCTGTGGGGAATGTTTCTTCAGCTAATTGGGCACACAGATTCTGCGTCTACAATTTTGTGTTTGTTGCTTCTTAAATGCTAAAATATTGAAGTGAAATAATCACGCCTCTACATCTCTGAAAGGGTATGAGTCGGTATGTGTATTTTACACAATGCGCCTATAATTTTGGTCTCTTGTAATGAAGAGCTATTACTCTCAACCTCAACCAAGCAATTATTAAGTAATATATAGAAGTGTCGTGTAAGGCAACTTAAGAATAAGGTTGCTATTCTAGTTATCTTACACGACACCCATAGAAAAGATTGTATGGGAGCTGCAAATATTATTTCGAAGGGAATTATTTTGAACTGTTTTGAATTTATGGAAATAGTTTAAAACGAGACCTGAAACTAACTCGAGAAGTACTAAAGAGTAGTCAAAAGAAAGATTATACTTAAGTTTTGAAATATCAAAACTTTCTTTTTTATAATCTGACTTTGAGCCAACTTGGTTATTTGATCTGATATTGAATCGATCATTAAATCTTCTGACACCAATGTGCAGAGTTTCAGATAACCAGAGGTTGACATTCATTTGATCGATAAGTTATTTTAAAACATTGGAGTAAAGTTTCAGGAACAAACTATTATCAACTAATGGTATAATAGCTTATAGCGTGTAGTAGATTAGAATAACTAAGATTTTGTTCAAAGTATTTTAGATTCTAGATAGAATATATCAATAGGATAAGGTGTACATTTAATTAGACGTCCAAAACTTTTTTTTAATACCTCCTGATGGAAAGTGGCTACTGTAGCCTATGTACAAGTGCTACACCTGGGGAGTCACACTCCTGCTGCCGACCCTGTAAGAACAGAGAGATTCTGTGCCGCCAGCGCAGAAGAAAAGCAGGACTAGGCTTTGGTCTTCCCACCGACAGCACAAAACCTCATCAGTGAGCTCCGGCTATTCGGTATTCTGTAGGGACTGCTCAATTGAGACTATTGGGAATAGTTTTTCTACTAATACACTGTTGGGCCTACGTAGGAAAATTTTCTTTTTATTTTCATGCGCTTGTGAGGTTTCCATTTGGTCTCTAGCAAAGTGGTATTGAGTTTTTCATCATGGAAATTCTCCATTACTGCACTAAAACTGGATATGTATGAAAAAGTAAAACTTAAAAAATATAAGTCATTCTCTGAAACACTATTATTCCGTGGTTCCTTTCATATTCGCGTTTCAATAAAAGTACCTACTCTATCGCTTTTCTCATATTAAATTTCCAATCTGTGCAGTAGTTATAATTTAATCTTTATGTTCATAGTTGAAAGTTTATTCTTTCTATTAAAGTATTCATTTTCTTTTTTTTGAGTTACATGGAACATGCCTTTTGTATTTTTGAGTCTGCAATTTAAAACCCACTAACGCAATCTTTTATTTGATTTTCCCCGAGGTTTCGTTTGGTTTTCAGCAACACCACAAAGCAAACAAAAATACCCTGATTCTAGACATCTTGTGTTCATTCTGCGTAAATATTATCACCAATAAATAAACAATGATGGGATACTTTGAGATAGCTTGATACTTTAAAACATAAAATAACCACCATATCAGTCTGCCTTCATGGTAGCCGCAGAAAAGCAAAGCGAAACTTGTAAATGCACCTATAAAAACTTTATCAATAATAATTTTATGTAACACTAGCCTTCCGCCCGCGGCTCCACCCGCGTGCATCTCGGTTACGCGACCTTTGCTCATATCTTCGGTTCTACTCAACCGATTGCGATCAAACAAACGTAAGATTTCAGTCTGAGTAAGCCCTTTCTAACAAAAAAAAACCTCATCAAAATCCGTCCAATAGTTTTTTCGTCCATCGCGGACAAACAGACAAACAGACAGGAAATTCAAAAAAAAATATTTTCATGTTCAGTATCGTTAATATAATACCTAATCCAAGTATTTTTTTTTTAAATTATCTTCAATGTACAGACACGACCACTTTACAAATTTTATAATAGTATAGATTAGTAGGTATAAATACTTCGATTAACATATAAATGGTCGTCACAAGTATCAAAACGATCTCCTAATAATAAGTCAATAATAATCCCGCAGTAAATAGCCACTAACGGACTTTTGGGCGCCATTACCTGCCCCAAATCGGGTGTAATGCAAAATTGAAAAGGGCCCATCAATAAATGTGACGACGCCCACCGCCGTATATTAAGTGGAGCTGGGAGAGAAAATTCACATAAAAGTATTTAGATCACCCCTACATATATCTTTATCAGGATGCCGTGACTTATAGCGCGTTGAGTGGAAATTGAACGAAAACTATTGCCTCTTCAGCTTGCAAATAAAAGCACTCTTTAGTATTTAGACTATGTTGAAAGTTGCACCAGTGAAAGTTGAATGGTTATGCTGACTGTTATGATACGTCTGTGTGATATACCAATTAAGTGTCCATACGACCTTATTCTTGGAATCAACAGCAATGTATGTGCTATTCCAGATTATTTTATTATTATTTGGATGTTTGGTAGATTTTGTGTAAAAGAGTAGACAAAAACATATTTCTTTTCTTCATAAACTTTCATATTTATAATATTCGTAATAGGATCATGACTAGTCGAGAGTAATGTAATAAGAAAGATGCAAAGTAGCAGAGACATGCTCAAGGAAATAATAATAATTTGCGTGTAAGAGAATATGACAGAGAAAACGGAGTTCCAAAGAGAGGACCTTTGCGTCAAACGCGAGTAACTACAAGACTGTTAGGTCTTAACATTACTCTAATTAACTACGTTAATCATTCCTTATTCACCCATCCAATTATAATTACATGAGGTACGGCCAATGATGTATTATATTCATAGATACGTCATACAAGAAGATGGCGGCTTTCAAAAATGGCGCATACACTAAGTATAAAAACAGTTTAGTTACTTATTAAAAATATGTCAATGTTATTAATTTATATGAATTATATATAAGTATCTACATTAATAATATTATATTATTACGAATTTATTATTATAATTGTTTTTTTTTGGTCGCGATTCTGATTGGTGCATAAAATGATGACCAAAAGTCATCATTTTTTTGTCGCCATTTTAGAGTGCGGACAACATATCTATAGTTTATAATATATCATTGGGTACGGCAGTCAATTCCCATGATAGGCCTCAAAATAGGTACTTCATTTTCCATAGGTTTTTTTTTAAAGGACACGTCCAATTGATTTCGCCTCGCCTGATGGTAAGCTGAAGGCAAAGTTTCTGAAAAGAGGGTCACCATTACAGACATGTACCATGTTACAATGGTGGCACTCAGCTTGACGGCCTCATCAGATGCTTTTTCACGCCCCGCTTAAAGGACCCAGGAGTTAGTTAGTCCCATAGTGAAATCGCTGTATGTTCATTCCTTGTGGCATAAACGAATGCAGCTCGACTGAGCCCTTTAGCGGTATAAATTATACACGCTCTATTTATTTCATCTACATAAGAAAATATATATTGCATTGTTGAAAGAGACAAATGTGTGTATGTTAATTTCGCAATGTTTCCGACTGCTGCTGGTATATTAAAAGCATGACTTTTAGTTTTTATTCTGCCATTTTCGAAAGAATACTTACCTATAAAAGTTCTCAATAAGGAACAACATTTTGGTATGTACATAGGCAAATGTTGTTCCTTATTACCTCAATAAGGAACAACATTTGGTGTAATAAGATCTCAGAGTGTATGAGAATCAGTACACCTTCTGCTGGGAAAGGAGGCTCTAGTGCAAGCTGGCCTCTCGGGGTTGGAGGGTCAGTTAACAATCGCTCTCGTATTTACACTAAGCGGGAATTGAAACTGAGACCCAAAGTGGCAATTCGCTGGCAATATTGTAGAATAGAATGACGAATGTATGGGATTTGACGTATTTGACAGTCGTCAACGTAATGTCATAAACGTCAAATCCTAGGTATTCGTCACTCTATTCTACAATACGAAGGCGAACGAATTGCCACTTATCTAGGAAGCTGCTCCCCTAGACAAGTGGCAATTCGTTCAATTCAATTAAATTTTTTAGTGTGGCAAGCTATGCCAAAGTTGTCGGCAAATTTGGCGATATACAGACGTGCGAAGAAGTATAGTCACTTAAAAGGCTGCAGTATATATTTTGAATTTGGCAATTTTGTCATTGGGTCAAATTTGACTGATTGTGAGCAAGTCGAGCTCGGCGTATCATGGAATAGAATGACAAATGTATAGGATTTGACGTTTTGGCATTCGTTGACGCCTGTCATATACGTCAAATCACATACATTTGGCATTCTAGTCTACAAAACGCCAGCCGAGGGATTGCCACTTGTCTAGAGGGGCTGAGCAGTCGAATTTTCTATCGCCAAGCCCGCGCCCTACAGGTCAACTGCCATTAGTGCTATCTTTTCAAAAACTTTTTTTTCATGCCTACGGTGGCGGACTTTTCAATGCCAACCCAGCTGAAGTTGGAAGGGAAATGAGAGTGGGGGTAAGGCTGTATCTATCAACAAACAAGCTCGACCACAATACACCAACATTTACGAAGTGCCCGTGAAACAAGCCTGAACCGAGCACGCTTCGATGGGATGTCCAATATTTGCATTCTCTGTTAACCGACCTGCAAATTGATTTTCGACTACCCTCAATATATTTTTAATGTATGTTAGTGAGTTTCGTGTTTGAATTTCTGCTGCGGATTCACGAGGTTTTTGTGATACTAATATGATCACCCTGATGATGTTGTGCGCTTCACCACAACTTTTTCTTTTTTAAATGGTTCGTAGTTTAATGAACTTGATATATAGTCTTTCAAACCTTGTTTATAGGACCCAAGTATAGAATGAAAAGTGAGAAATCTAAGTCTATATGGTGAGGTAGATACGGAACTAATGATTCTGTCATGAAACGTACATCCGAAGTTGTGGCCCAAAGTTTTAGCAATCTTAATTAAGTTATGAACCGAATTTACGTACTAATGACGCAGGTGACACTTTATTTCAGCCAAAACATACCAGAAGAAATCCAAAGTCACTTCTCTTTCGTTTATGTTTCGCGCAGGTACGAAGTTAACTAATATTCATTTCATGATACCCCCCTTAAAGAGATTGTTGGCATCATATAGTGGTAAAAACTCAGCCATGCACCTATTAGGTAATTTGGCTAAATTGATATGAAACTTAACTTTTATTTACTACATACCCAAGAGTTACATAGACATAATACTGCATATACCTTGCTAGCTTACACCAATCCTCTCAAATTTGAATTACTAGTCAATGCAAGCCTCTAGCTATCAGAAATCCGTGCCCTAATTAAACAATATATATTTTTCACCGTACAATGGTTGTGAACAAACAATGTTGGGATGTAGTAAGGCGATAAGCGATAGGCAAGCGAGCACAATAGTCCAAAACCCACAGAGTAAGACTTTATTACGTGGCGATTACGTGACGCTCACGATAAGCTGCTTGATACCCTCAGGTTTGCATAAATTACGAGTTTTTCTACCCACATAAATCGTAAAGACTTAATTTTATTATTTAAGAAGATGAATGGCTAATAGTTCGGACCTACCTTTACTTAGTATAATTTAAAATGTACTATCTATTGCCTTCGGCTACGCCTGTGAAGAATTTTAGATCAGTGGAACCTATTACAGGGTTAAAATAGCCTAAGAACGATACTTAGTCCTAAATCTTGAAGTGTGAAGACAGATTGATAGTCTATACAATCTGTCCTCAGATAAAACGTGATTCAGAACAAGTACCATTCTAGAATACGGACTATACCAGACTACAATCTATCTCTGGACCAAATTACAGCCAAATCCGTTTAGGCGTTTGAGCGTGAGTGAGTAACAAAGATCCGCAAGCTTATAAATTAATAATAAGTAGGCAAATTATGTATTACCTACTATATGAAATCTTATGTTAAAATGACATTATGATGATTTAATACTGTTAATTTTGTACCGATAAGGCGTATTGTTGGCTCAAATTTCTTTAATGTTTTATAAGTAAGTGGTAAGCTCTTCCCCAACACAGGGGAACCTGTGACCTCATTAGGTGCTCTCAGTTCACTGTGCCCAAGACGATTTTAATGACGATATGTAAGGTGGTGCCGAGGCGTAAATGTTTTTCTCAGTTCAGTAATTTCCAATAATATGTATGACTGCGACATTATGTATATTATACATGTGTAAATTCATACCCCTTTTTTATAGGGGTAAGCAGAGACAACATCTACATATTATAATAGATACGCAGTCAATTAAATTTTTAGATAATCACCTTCGAAAATGTTTCGAGTAAATTCATCACACGCAATCAAGTAACACAAAACAATAGCTATAATAAAAACAAAGCCCAATCAAGATTGTATAAAGCATAAAAACATTCACATAGTTCTAACTACAGAGCAGGCACAATACCTACCAAACTAAAAGGCCAAGTCATCAAAATGCAGATAGAAAACCAACATTGATGAATATTGGCGCGCACAGCACACAGGCGGGGCCGGGTGTAACGATAAGTTCAATCGAATGTAGCCATTGAATGATTCAATAGGATAAGTTTAAATTTGGATTTATCATGCGTCATCGTTGCCATTTTTATCATGCGAGGAATTCCCACGAATACCTCTCCCACCGCCGCCGGTGGAGGAGGTTATGTCGGACTCGAACCGACTAAAACGCACGCCATCTGTGATGCACGATCTTCCGGTGTGGGAACCACGGTGATGCGTATGGGGTATCAACATCGCTGCCATGACGTGCTCATAAGCGTCTAAGTTTTGGTCCAGACGGAGAGGTATGGAGCTGTATCGAGAGTATAGCTATATAGAGAGAATATTAATCAATTATTATATATTCGAGAAAGAGATAGAGCGAGAGTAGGTATAGCTCTATCTCTTTCTCGAATCGCCCGGTTCCCAGAGGCTGATAAAAACACAAGAACATCAAAGATAAAAACGAAAATTTTCTATTTCACAAACACTACAATAAGTAAGTTGGTGTAAACAAGTAATAATAATATCTAGACACAAAACAATACTCATAAAACGAAATGAAATAGAATCCCAGAATAAATAGTAGGGTAGCTAGAATAGTAACACACAGCTGTCAAACTAGAAGCGCCCTCTACAGACGTACCTTTGAAGCGTATCTTTTTTAGGAATTGCTTTGGCAGGCGAGGCTTCATACGCCCCGTGCGTCCTGAAAACATATTTATCACTGAAATATAAGTTCTTCTGTCAGAGACAGCTTTGTTCTATTTATTACAGTATAGAAATCTTTAGAACTTCAGCTGAAATGTAAAACTTGGTTGCGCAAAGAATTTTCTGGGGTAAAATTTTGGGCTATTCAATTTACCTTAATGAAGGTTTAACGAGTTCCATATTAATTTGTTATTAAACGTTTAACCGTTACGCTCAAATGCGATTTGTGTACCGCCCCGTGTACATAGCAGATTAATTTTAAAGTACCCGCTAAAACATTTGAATAGGTTAGCGCAGCTGTCAAGAGCACCGAGCTTTATACAAACATATTTACAAAATAAAATAATAAAAAATAAGTTACAGATAAAAACGGCAACATCGCTTTATTCGTTTACAAATACAGTTACGTACTAAAGCTATGTATTCAAACTGTGTATGTTTTACACATACGCTCTTGGAGTTTTAAAATCCTGAAGAATTAAGACGTCTACTGTTGGAGATTAAAGCCTTGGGATCGGAAGACAATTTAATTTTATTGCAATAGAGCGGGAGACATCGAATGAAGTCTTGATAATCCGAGGCTTAAAGCTTACTCGCACATTGACTTGACATGGAGCTTGCAGCAAACTGATTAGTTACGACTGTCTTTCACAGACGACGATTGAAGTTTGCACAAAGTAATCAAGACTGCTTAGCTGGTACTTGGGGTTTGTGTATGAATAAGACGTCAGAACTGTCTGTGACTACATAACTGTCTTGTAGTAATATATGAATTTCAAAACTTTTCAATAGAAATTGAATATAAGTTGTACATGTCAAAAGTTGGTCGCGAGAAATGAATATCTTGGAATTGGAATTTTCATATTATACGATTATTCACCATTAAAATGTTCTAGCCTGTGTTTGACACGCTTTATTGAGCGTATCTTCGGAGAAGGCACGTGTCGTAATGTTGCCGTTTCTTTGAAGTTTAATGCATATTTTTTGAGCCTTATAGCAAAGTTATTACTCGATGCTAAGAGCTAGCTAGCTAGCTAAAGGTCTGAGAAATTCTAGTCTTATATTAAACCTCAATAATCTCACTTAATGTTTGAAGGGCCGTTCGCAGCACGCACCGCGCGGCGTGCCGAGACAAATTCTAATATAATTATAACATTTTCACAAGCAATTTCCTTGTGAAAATTATGTTTATTTTTGCTTCGTCAACGTGCTTATAATACTACGCTATAGAGCGGTATTTATTTAAGAAGGGTCATATTAGATTGGGATACAACGTAGAAAAACTGATTAAGTACATAAATCTTTTCTTATAAGACTTTTTTCAACGTCATTTGTTCCACGGAGTTTAAGTTAATATTCCTCTCCGTTTAACAAAGTGGAGTCTTAAAAGTCAATGTAAATTCGCATACGAATATCGTCTGCGGAATACGATTACGGCCTTTTAGAAATAGCAACATTTTGCCGCCATATTTCCATTTAATCCGCGAAATCATACATTCAAAATGTATTTCGGCTTTTTAAGGTTTTAGCAAATGCCATACGGTTCCTGCAATGCATACATAAGCACTGAAAAAACTTCAATGTAAAACTTTGCTCAGTTATCTTAGTTACTTTTCTAAGTTTATATTCATAGGTCCATTTAAACCAATCTGATAATGATAATGTTCTAGTATAGGGTTTCTTGAAGTAGGGTAAACGGGCGACTTGAGGTACGCTAGTGGAATCAAGTGACTAAACTTTTGTAATGGTTTCTTTAACGAATTTTGAGTAGAAAAATGAAAGGATTTGCCGTTGTCTTGAAAATTTAATAGGAGCACGTAGCTGTGAGTTTGAGAAACCCTGGAATATCTCCTTTATTTTTTCGCATCAGATTCAAATGCTACTTAATAATGAATATCAACTTATTCCATAAAATCCGTCGACGTCGCAACAGAAGATAGGATTAACTCGGCGGAGTCTTTGGAGAAAGCCTCCTGTTTAATTAATAAGCAAATAATTAAACATTCAAATCCATTCGTTAAGGGGGAATTATGTCGTCCAATATTAAAGACGCTGTTGAATTAACCGCTTAACAATAACGACGTAACCTATTCTCATTTTCTATAGAAAATGCGTTCTTTTTCTCTCATTATAATTACTATTTCAGGGTGTATGGGGGCTCACCTAGATCCTGAGCCCCAAGCCAACCTCACCTGCAAGCTGGTGCACCTGCTGAACAACGGACGAGGCTCTGGCGCTGGCTTTCCCCTCGGGGTTGGGGGGTCGGACGGCAGTCGCCCCCGGAAAAGCCAAAATTGCCAAATTTACAATAAATGGCTCGTAAAAAAAAAAAGGAATCGCATAAGGGTAGGGCGCCGCCGCAAAACGGCGCGCATGAGGGTCGCCCGCCTCGTGTCGCAAGTGGGCAAGGGCTACCGTGCCTGAGCCGGGCACGGCTAAAGATGTTAGGCCAACTTTGTGATTCCCGGAAACTCCGCTTCGCAACGTGGAACATCGGCACGTTGACCGGTCGCACGAGGGAGTTGGCTGACGATGTGGCCGACGGTAAAGAACCCTTGCCTGGATCAATATTCAAAAACGAACTAAATATTTACGTTTGAAATAGTAATTCATCATCATCTGCATATAGACGTATTCTCCTGATTGCATCCGTGGCCAAGATGACCTCGGAGCTCAGGGTCCGCCTTCCGGCTCTTCCTTCTCCACTTCGCACGATCTTGGGCGTCCATGGTAGTGAGACCATTAGCACGCATATCACCCTCCACGACGTCAAGCCAGGACTTCTTTGGCCTACCCCTTTTACCTGGACCCGGCGGGGGTACCATTGCCAGGCATTTGTTCCCCACGTAGCCTGGCGGTTGCCGCAAGACGTGGCCGCACCAGCGAAGGCGGCTCTCTTGCATTTTATCCGCGATGTCACGGACATGGAGGCTGCCGCGGATGCGAGAGTTCCGTACGCGATCTTTACGCGTAACGCCGCACATCCACCGCAACATTTTCATCTCCGTGACACGCAGCTCTTGCTTATGTCGCTCGAGCAGCGGCCACGCCTCACAACCATACAAGAGAACAGGCCTAATGATCGTCTTATAGACCTGCCCCTTCAACCTGACTGGCATTTTAGGATCACAGGTGACGCCAGTCATTTCTCGCCACTTGGCCCACGCGGCAGCAACGCGTGCCTTGACGTCGTGGTCGATCTCACCGGTCACATGAAGTACAGATCCCAGGTACTTAACCTGGTCCGTGCGCTCGACCAAATCATCGCCTATGCGGACGGGTGTGGGATCTGCGGAGTTTAACGCTAGGTATTCTGTCTTCGCTACATTTAACTTCAGACCGCCGTTCTCAAGCGCTTCTTTCCATCCTTTCACGCGTCGCACCAATCTGCTCCTGTCCGCGTCCATGAGCGCAATATCATCAGCATACATGAGCAACCACGGAGGCTGCTCATGTGAGTTTCTAATGCTGTCCGACAAAACATCTAATACCACGCTGAACAGGTAAGGACTAAGGACGGATCCTTGGTGTACCCCGACGGTGATGGGGAAGGCTTTCGAGTCGCCAACAGCAGTTCGAACCACGGAACCGGAATCGTAGTACATGTCTCGGATGGTGTCAATGTAAGTTTCTGGAACACCCTTGGCCCGCAGTGCCCACCAGATCACCGCGCGAGGAACACAGTCGAAGGCCTTCTGCATGTCTAAGAATAGGCAGTGCAGGGGCGTGTTCTTCGCCCTGTATTTCCCCGCCACAACCCTTAGGGCGAACACTGGGTCCATGGTCCCGTGCCCTGGACGGAACCCGTACTGGCACTCCGAGAGTGTACTTTCCTGTCGGATCCGGGAGTCGATTATCCGCTCATAGAGCTTCATGGTGTGGGACATTAACTTTATACCGCGGTAACTACCACACTCCTGCACCGATCCCTTGCCTTTGAAGACTGGCGTGATGATGCTCAGCCTCCACTGGCTCGGGATCTCGCCGGTGAGGAGTACGCGGTTATAAAGATTTGCTAGAATGCCCACACCACGGGCGCCCATTGCCTTCCAAGCCTCGATGGGGACTTCGTCGGGTCCGACAGCTTTCCGGTTCTTCATGCGGCGAATGGCAGTCTGGACTTCCGCAGGCGTTATCGGTGGCACTAGTCCTTGATTCGGAGGGAGGTCTGGTGGCTGCACCTCTTTATGCTGCTTATTCAGCAGCTCGTGGAAATATGAGCGCCATCTCTCCTTCACCGCGACTTTCTCGTACAACAAATTTCCCCCAGGGTCTTTAATGCAGCGGCACTTGGATAGACCCTGCGCCGCTTTGGCCCTGGAACGCGCCAACTTATATATGAGCTTTTGCCCCTCAGACGATTCCAACTTGGTATATAGAGGTTGCAAGTGGTCTCGTTTGGCCCTGGCTACGGCTCTCCTGGTGGCGCGTTTTGCATCTTTGTACGCATCGCGGTCGTCGGAAGATTTGGACGCTTGCCACTTTTTAAAGAGGGCTTTCTTCACCCTGATCTCTCTCTGGACTGTGTCGTTCCACCACCAGGTGTCCTTGTCACACTTGCGTCCACCCTTAGACATGCCGAGCACCACCCTCCCCGCCTCAAGAATAGCTGCCCGAATCCTGTCCCAAGAAACCTGTACTGGTTCGTCTACAGCATCGGCGCACTTGTCACCGATGGCTGAGACGAAACTTTGGGACTTAGCTTCATCAAGCAGCCACCACCTGATTTTGCGTTGGGCACGCTCGGCACGTTTGTCTTTGGGTTTCACGCGGAGGTCCATGACAAGGAGACGGTGTTGGCTAGTGAGACTCTCCCCGGGTATAACCTTGCAGTTGGCCACCCTGCTGATGCTGTGCCTCCTAGTGAGCAGGAAATCAACCTGGGTTAAGTGCCCCCCGCTCTTGTAGGTGACAAGATGTCCGGATTTCTTTTTGAAGTACGTGTTCACGATGGCCAGGTCGGCAGTCGCACACGTTCTAAGGATGTGCTCACCCTCTGGGTTGCGACTACCGTATCCAAAACCGCCGTGGACACGCCCAAACTCCTCACACCCGTCACCCACGTGACCGTTCAGGTCACCGCCCAGGACAATCTCCTGCGACAGCGGGACGTCACGAAGCACTCCCCCGAGTTGGTCCCAGAACAAGATCTTTTCGGCTTCGCCACGCCCAGCCTGTGGAGCGTAAGCACTTATCAGGTGGGTTATAATCCCATCGATAAGCACCCTCACAACCATAAGTCGGGCGCTATAGCTCTTCACCTCCAAGATGTCATCCTGCAACGCCCGGGAGAGCACCACGCCCACCCCGGCCTGCCCATCAGGTGCACCTGTGTACATCAGCTGGTAGCCCTCCCCAATGTGCATGGTGCTATCGCCACCCCACCGAGTCTCCTGCAGGAACGCCACGGCCACTCTCCGCCTGCAGAGTACGTCAGCCAACTCCCTCGTGCGACCGGTCAACGTGCCGATGTTCCACGTTGCGAAGCGGAGTTTTCCGGAATCACAAAGTTGGCCTAACATCTTTAGCCGTGCCCGGCTCAGGCACGGTAGCCCTTGCCCACTTGCGACACGAGGCGGGCGACCCTCATGCGCGCCGTTTTGCGGCGGCGCCCTACCCTCATTGCGATTCCTTTTTCTACGAGCCATTTCATTTTAAATTTGGCAATTTTTGGCTTTTCCGGGGGCGACTGCCGTCCGACCCCCCAACCCCGAAGGGAAAGCCAGCGCCAGAGCCTCGTCCGTTGTTCAGCAGGTGCACCAGCTTGCAGGTGAGGTTGGCTTGGGGCTCAAGATCTAGGTGAGCCCCCATACACCAAGTTTACAACTATACTGTGCCGTTTTTAAGTGAACCTAGCATAAATACGGAGGGACAAAACCTGAAATTATGAATGAATAGCAAACCTCCATATTTACATATTGTGCCACGTTGGGTCCTCTACGCTGTTTAGGCCAGTTAGCGAGAATAGTTTCAGTACCTGCAACAAAATAAAGGACAATATTAGCGGACAGATAATCGTGTACATAGTTTAGTTAGATCTAATATTATTAAGATGAAGTGTTTGTTTGTTTTTTGAACGCATTTATCCTCACGCTACTACTCAAGGATCGATACTACGTTTTGTAAGTGCCGTTTTGATGGTCTATACAGAATAAATGATTTTTAACTTTGACTTTGTCTTTGAAGGGAGAGGGACAGTACCTAGTCATAAATATCTACAAATCCGGCAGGTATTTGTGGAATGGGAACACCTTTTCTGGATCCGGGTAACTGCCGCTTAGTTTGTCATCCAGTTAATGGAGATATGAAGTGCGTGTACATTAATAGAGTTAGTAAACCAGTTTCAATCATCATTCCGAATTAATTAAGTCGTCATCATCATCATTGCGTTAGTTACGATCAGATCTGAGGCCTTCCGAGGCCTGGCCTTTTCAGAGTTTATTAACTGGTATTTTTCACAAATCTGCGCCCGAAATCACTGAACTTCATAAAGTTGAACACAAATATAAAACAACAGATAGATAATAACAAAAGACATCACGACCTCGATAAAGAAGGGGCTCAGTAGATCAGTAATCGTTCGATACTTCCACTACATTAGCTCAAGAGAAGGAGACAAGATTCGCTTTACGTTGGAGCCGTTCAAAAACAAATAACGGGTACGAAGATACTTTGAGCGAGCTTTGAATGGAGAATTATGTTGTTTGTAACCGAATCTGCGAATGTAGGAGACGATTTACTTTTAGGTCAATGTGCTGAAGATATAATCACAGACCTGCCATTTTACAAGCTTTTATTTATCGCGTCAATTTGACTTCGACTGAAGCTGAAGGCAAAGTCTCAGGAGAGACAGTCAGCATTACAGATACGTAGTTACCAATGGTGGCACTCAGCTTCACGCCCCGCTTAATGGACCTGGGACTGTAGGATGTACTAAACTTCTAATAATTGTATGTTAGTTATTTTGTAAATAATCTATGCAGGATAAGAGGAAGTCCTTTTAATACAACCTATGTAATATAGGAATAGCCTATTGCTGTGTTGCAGGCTTATTTCGCCATCAAATCCAATTACATTTGCTGGATCCAGAAATCAAACCCCTTGCCCCTTGTTGTGCACTATAGTCACTCCTCCGACTTCAGCGTCACTAAAAACCTCTCCCCTATTTTTAATAGTTGGAACACTAGATCTTACCTAAACATTAGGTAAAGAATTGACAGCGAATAAATAAAACATTTTTGTAATCTGGTTGTAGGTATTCAATAAACGAATTTACCGAAGCATTGTCAGCGAAGGCAGACAATACGTGAAGGGTCGAGTAGTCCCTTTTGTAGCCAACACTTGACCTAACCCACCGTGAGCCTATTAAGATGTCTATTGAGGCTCTTAGCCATCGGTCCCTTGACTGCTATAACTACTCTATATAATAATTATTATTATCGAAACTAAATCATACAATATCTAGAATCTTACTGACTGCCCAGGAAAGGGTTTTGGTCATATATTGTTATATCTATTGAAGCCGTATTGGTGCCCGGTGATAAATGCCCATGTAGGTATAGCCCATGTAATAGGCTCGACCGAAAATGATGATGATGGACCGAAAATTATAGTTGGTTAAATGTCAGTGAATCCGTCAATTGACTACATTCCGCTGGATGATGAGCAGGTAGGATAAAGTCCAAAAGATACAGGCCAATATCCCGAATGCTGTGATCCTAAAATGGCGATAAATATTATAAACGTGAATTTATAACAGGGACCTAACGAAGCCTCTTTATATATACATAATACAATTTAATATATACCTTTTGTAGTACAAAAATTTTAAGCGCACCTGAGAAAACTTGATTGCGACGACCTTTTTACAAAGTAAGTTCTTATATTTTAGGAAAATATAGATCGACAAAGAACAGAATAATCTACGATATGGCAGATACTTTTAAGCTAATCTTATCTTTTTTTTTATCATGCGAAAAATCCCCACGGATACCTCCAACGCTGGGGCCGGAGGAGGAGGTTATGTCGGACTCGAACCGACTAAAACGCACGCCGTCTGTGGGCCGTCAGTTGCCGGAGGTGAGATTGTCATAGCCATATCCCTCGCACCCCGGCCGATCCAGGGCCCTATCTCTCGATCTGGCCCTCTTCCGGTGTGGGGACCACGGATTCCCCAAAAGCTAATCTTACCTACACATCTTTTGCATATAGAAAGGATAGTCCGAACGTCGGTATGACAGTAGTACATCCATTAGAGCGAAGTAAAGCCTCTAGGGCCCAACATCCACATTACTTCGTACTAAAGCAATCATGGCAACTTTCATATATAGGTATGCGCTATACCAATAAAGAGCAATTCTAGCTTTAGAATATCATAGTTACTTAAATATTGATTATATAAGTAGTAACTTAGACATGAATGGGGCGAGGAATTAAGGTTGTGAAGAAGAAGGCGTCACTAAAAATCTACCTTTCTAATAGAGACATCACCATCATCAGGTGATGATGGCTCTGTGCAAGTCGCTTCTTACGGCCTCTGGGAGCTACAGCTGGATGGAGACATCGACTACGACATAAGACTATTCTTCGTACAGTTACTACATGAAAAAATTAAGATTACGTACGTAGGCATACCTATAGGTTGGAAAGGCTCCGAAGCAATAAACAAGACTATAAATTCGCAATATATTCCAATCTGTACTTTGTGCCAAAAGGGTCGTGGTCACTAATGAATTGGGTAGCGAGACCCACTTTAAATTCTATTGGAAAATGCCGTGTTTTGTCGAAAAGTCGAAATGCTGAGGATTTTTTGTCCATAAAGGGTACATTTTATCAATTCGGATCTGGTAGGGAGGTCTAATTATATTATGTAGATTGCGCTCATCGTGGACGACCACGGGGCAAAGCCCTACCTGTCGATGTAGGCCTCGACATTACTCGGTGGTTTTTACTGAATTTTCAATTACATTTATTATGTTCGGTGAAAGATTTTTTTTGCGATTTCAGTATTCATCTTGCTTAAGTTATTCCGGTGTTCAGTGATATGGAATTTTTATGATTCCTAGTCAAGCCGAACATAAATGTGGTAAGTACATAGGCTATTTAGGGTCAACCTCGTAGAACGTAATACATCCATAGGCCACGGTAACCACTTTCCATCAGGTGGGCCGTGTGCTTGTTTACCACTTAGGTATAAAAAAAAAACAATCGGACAACTATAATTGTCATTGCTGCATTGCAATTGGCACCTTGAAAAAAGGGCATGTTAGTAGTACTTGAAACTAACGAGCTTGCATGCACTCTGGAGAGAATCAAAATATGGTGACTTCCTTTTGTTTAACACAGGAAACTATGAGCAAGGACACTCTAAAGTTTTAAACTATCTAAATACTTATACCATAAATATATTCTTCTTTATAAATTGGCATTTCGATTTTCGCCGAAAAGCAATTTATGTACCAAATTCATTGAAAAAAAACCATCCAGCCAGCTTCCAAAAAGCCTCGAATAAAAATTCTCCAACATCCGCAACCCCATCAAATTTTCCAACATTTGACGTCACAAAAAAAGAACCTCTCTCGAAGCGAATTTCTCGGTAGTCCCGCGAGGTGTGTGACGTCACACACGAGCGCTAGTAATTACCTACGGGCGCGCTTGTTTCACGGCGCACGGCCACGTCCGCGCCACGCGACGATCTCATTACACGATTTTGTGACGTCACTAAGAGCTTTGTATGTACTTATCGGTATCTGGGGATGTACAGTACATACTATCTTGGCTTACTGACACAGTTGTATCAGTAAATATTTACCCTAAGTGCAGTTACAGATGTGCTGTAGTACAGCTGATGTTTTCTTAGCATACGATTTGCTAATAAAATGAAGAGTCACCAGTCAGATCTATATATGCCGAGTGACGAACGAAGCTCTAGCGTAGGTTTTCATTTTGGGATTAAGGGGTCAGTGAATTGGCCTCGTAAAAGCCAAAACAAACCAAATGGTAAAAATGAGAACTAGGAGAATAAAAAAAAGTTGCATCCAAAGCTTGCACTTAGGATGGTTGCGAGATGATGATTCAAGATAGATCACTAATTTTAAAACTAACTAAAACACACTGAAATCAGTAAAAGTTATACAATTCCAAAAAAACGAACAAAAGTGCAGTGTCTTTTGTTTCATCACCCCTGAAAGGACAAGTAAAAGATAAAAACAAAACTACTATGATTAGTGCTTCGTCTCGCCGCTGGCTGTGTTGATGCCTCGCCGCCTCGTACATTTACATTTTTATGAGAGTGCACCGAACACCATCTAAATTAAATGCCGCAATGACCAAAGAAAAAACGTAAACACACAATGAGATAATACGATTCTGAACATTGGAATATTTCTCGGGAACGATTATTTTAATCTTTTCCGAAGAATGTCTAACTACGAAGAGTTTGCGGATATCTGGGAAGAAATTATTTTTGCTGTGAGAGAAAAAAATTTGTTAGACATTGGATTACAATACAGTAAATTATAATAATGATAAAGGAAAGGAATAAATTATAATAAACGCAAGTTACTTTTCACTGCGGGGTAGCCCCATTACCAATAGATGCAGTTATCGTTCCTATGGGGTCCACCAAAATCCCCGACGTAACTTTGACTTTAACATCATT
The DNA here is from genome assembly GCA_914767945.1 of Eilema depressum. Taxonomy (NCBI): domain Eukaryota; kingdom Metazoa; phylum Arthropoda; class Insecta; order Lepidoptera; family Erebidae; genus Eilema; species Eilema depressum. The sequence continues at coordinate 20,881,074 of OU612025.1, forward strand.
GAAGGAAAATTCGAAATAAAACCCTGTACTAACCTATCTGGCCAGCGTAGAGAGGGCCATTTCTAGCAGTGGACTGCGACAGGCTAATTGATTAATTGATAATTTGTATATCGGTCTGTATTCTGAAAAATGTATATAAGTAGGGTGATTGCAATTCAATGCAAATGCAATATTGCTATAAGACTACAGTATGTTTTGCACTAAACATGACCAGTGGACTCAATGGTGACGTTAATAATACAAATATTCACATATTTTACCCAACGACGAAAGCTTCAAAGAATTCAATCCAAAAAGTGCATAAGCTCCCTTTTGAAATGGTACAGATGAAGTTTTTTCCCGTCAAGTCTCGACGAAAGCAATCGCTGAGGCGTCCCGCGAGGCGAGTCGGAGGCAGACCGCGAGGCGAGGCAGAATAAACCCGTAATTGAACCGGTTCGTCTCCGCCTTCACGATGGCTCAGCACTAGATGGAATCGATGCCTCAATCGTGCAAGGAGTCTTTGACGGTTCAATTGAGAACTAGTCTTAATTCTCTGGTACCTTTTAATAATTTTTCCTCTTGAAAATCTTTTTTTAAAATTTCAATACGGAGAACGTGAGAATTGTAAATTTCGGTATCTATTCATAGCCGAGTGGTTCTCGGCTGAGTAGATTTTGGGCTATCCTATTTCTTCCCGTATGGGGTCGTATAAGGCGACTAAGAGATAGGGCTGTTTAACATCAGACAGATATATGCAGCCCAGAATCAGCCGCAGATACATGGTTCGAGTTAACAATAGTGCCCGGATTACGGCAATAGGTTCACCCCCTATTACATGGGACAATAATTGGTGAAATATGACTGTTAATTCACCTCTGCCTAACCCTCTTGGGATGGGTGCATGATTGTATGTATGTATGTTCATATTTTAAGATCTTGACAATTTGAAAATAAGAAAGCACTTTCTACTGAAGGACTACTTTACTTAGATGCTTGATGATAAGAATTCCTGGCCCGCACAGAGTTCAATGTAATATGAATAGCTAATCATAATCTTTTTGTACATTTCAATCTAACTTTCAAAATTATTCAGACAGTATCTTCAATTAAGTCCATTAGTCTACAGAATTGATTGCATTTATGGAAATTTCTAGCTCAAAGTTCAGAATAAAATACATTAAATTATTGAAAAGTAAACGTAATGGATCACAATTAGGCATTTTACTTTATTATTAAAGCCTTTTAAATATTACAGCCTAATTGAGCTGACAGTGAGCTTGGAGTTTAGCGTGGCTTTCATAATAACATAATTCCATTATAATCTTTGCAATCTGACATTTGATATGACATTTATTATTTAACGCAAATAGATTCAATGAATTGGATAATGATACTCAAATTTTGAATTATCTATTCGAACATAGGTATATTTAGTAATCTGTAATTATGGTTAATAGCTAAAGTCTTTATAGTCTTAATTTTGAACATCTAGAAGACTATTAAATCTTAATATTTGTAACAAATAGGTATTTATGAAGACTTATGACCCAATTAGGTATTGTAACAACCTAAAAATTAATCAAGCCCAATTCCCAGACACCCTTTATTACCCTTTAGTCCCTTTAAAAACCACAGAGAGGCAGGCCATTCAACATTTTGAGGATCTACTGCAAGAAATGCTTGAGCAATCGAAAAAAAAAGGTAATTCAGTGCTTTATCTACGCTTAGAAACTGCTACTTATATCTCTACTTAAGAAAATAAATTCATTGCTACAGTAGATTGAAAGTTCCACATCGCACTTAAGACCAACAACACAGGTCTATTATACGAACGTTATGTAAAAATATATCCACTTAACGGTAATGACGTCATGGGGTCCTCAGAGGGAATAAAAGAAGATTGTACGACGTCATATTGCTACTTAAAGAGCTTGTTATCACCTTAACGTTGATGTGAGAATGTAATAAGCCCATCAATAATCTTCATGCTTGTACGTGTTCTGAAAAAGCAATTACAAGGATCTCAAGGTATATGAAAAAATTGTTACAGTAAATGAAACAATTTCAGGCTATATTACAAGAAGGCCTTTGGGTGATTATGATTATATAGAAAAACCGGCTACTGGTATGGGTAAACCTATCCCTGTAACCATCATGTCAATTCGTCGTTTGTCAAAAAAATCGGACAGTATTCTCGCCCCTATGTTCTTATGCATATGGGCGCGAATGGGTTGCTATAGTTTTTTGACATGTCATGGTATTAGAATGTAAACTTGTCCGTGCAGGTAGCCAGTACTAGTAACCTGATTCTCTATGTAAGCACTCTTTGACAATACCACAGTTTACTGGGGGTCAACGTTCGCTCATCGTAAATCATTTTGCTATCTCTGGGCGAATATTCAAGTTTCTAAGGAGAATTAAGGATTCAGATCCATTTAGTAACGTGAAAGGCGGACACGAACTACGGAAAAAAGGGCTAAGTGTAAAGGCGACATTATAATCTTTTTCAGTTTTCTGAATTCAGGTTTGGTCTACTTTTTGCTATTTAACTATCCATGAAAGTGTTACATCTGGTTTTCAATGGCAGTTCTTTTCGTTGATGGACCATTGATATTTACTATTGTTATTCTTAGAAGCTTAGAGGTCGTTTATGTGGTCAGACTAACATGTAACATGTGAAAATTGTCTGTCTAAAGGTATAATTCCGAAGGTGATCGCATACGACAAGTGCAGACGCAGAGCGTACCTTAAAAAATATTTGAATATGATAATTTTATTTTTATTCTCATTCATTGCGGCTTCTCAATGGTGCCGTTTATCCGTACCGAATTTTAACAAGTAATGTATGTGAAGAGAAGTCACGTCATTCGACCATATCATATTCAAATCTATTTCGCGGTATGGGTATCCTCTGCGTGCGTCTGCAGTTGTCGTATGCGGTTTCAGGGAAACAATTTTTCTGCAATACGGCTGTGAGAGAATGTCAGAATTTATTACTTAGTGTGTTCAATAAACAGATTAGCTGCAAGTAAAAATTAAAACGTGGTTATGAAATTATTTGAGGTTACTTTTCCACCGTCTAAATATAACAAACTAATGCTGGACAAATGTTTTAGACAACACACACAAAAGCACTGCGAGAACTGTTTGAGTTGGCTCTTTGCGTCCAAATATGGCTAAAGCAATGTTATTTATGGCTGCAACGGAATTATAATTGCACAGAACAATATAATTTGGAACTGAAACGCTTAAACCGAGTCCTTAATCCAAAAATGATTTAAAATATTAGCTGTTCTCCACGGCTCTCTTACGAGTTATTCTGATCCCGTTGGTTCCTGCGACACGTGGGAAGTTATTTTGGAGACAAAAAGTCCCTGCAACCTATGGGAACATAAATACCAGGGATAATAAGTAACCTATGACTTATTCCAGATATTTATCTTTGTGCCAAATTTCGTCCAAATTCATTCAGCGGTTTTTGCGTGAAAAGGTAACAGACTAACATACACCCATACAGCCACACATCCGTATAAACTTTAGCGTTTATAATATTAGTGTGATTTGAGTAAACCCACGTCAAGATTTACATAGCGAACCATAACTTCCTCGGATCGTGAGGGACGTAAACTAAATTTAACAGGCTAGGGGAGGGATGTTGGCACTGCATGGAATATACCGCATTTCTTCGATATTGCTATAGTCAAATGGGCTGTTAAATTGAGATTTGGTTCAGTATCATGACCCATTTATTTTTATAATATCTATATTCTGTTTACCTGGTAAAAAGTGAAAATTTTGAAATGGGAAGCCGGTGGAAAAAATGTTCTCCCTATAGAACAACCACAGCAATGTTGTATAGAATTCTGCCACGGCTTCTCTTTGCAGACCAAGCCAGCAGGAATCGGGTTACAGGGACCCATTGCCACTGCAAGAAACAGTGTATATATAGATTTACCGCGCTTAGGTAGCCTTTTTTGGAAGAATACTCATTGTGGTTGTCTTGACAAAGACTAAAAAGCGTCGGTACCTTAGTGGTTAAAGAGTCCGTCTTACGATCAAGAGGTCCCGGGTACGAATCCTGACCATTACACTACCAACAAGAACCCACTCCTAATACCGGTTGCTAATATTTTTTAGAAAAAAAATTCCTTGACAGACAAATTGCTGCGTTCAGCGGAATTTAAACAAAACTAAGAGAGTAAAATAGGCATCAGAACTCAGATTCTTGGTAAATACAGTGAGGTCGCTCCGTAAAGCCGGTGAAGTAAGCTTCAGCGCTTCTAGGCGGAGCTAGGCTGGCTGATCTAGACAGCAGTCTTCACGCACAATGAGCCAAAAAGGAGGCTAAGTGCGAACAAAAAAATATCCCCTTTCCATAGGCATCGGAACTTTGTATGGAAAGTTCGTATAGGATTCTTTTACGAATTTATTCCCGGGTGAAGTCAGGACCCGGGTCGCTAGTGAGACATATTTTATGACCCGCGGTGAGTTATCCAAATGGGGACGTTTAACATTTCCAATGGAGGGGAAAATGTATTTCGTGAATTATGGCAACGGATATGTTATGAGAATAGTGAGCACTATAGATGGATTCGATTTGAGTGTCCGTTTACTTGATGATTATAGTTTTGCTATGATATTCACGCTAGTACTCAGATGGTTAGCGAAGTTTAGTGTTATGCCCTCTATTACATTTTGACGATCTATGTGGTATATCATGGTAGGGATCACCAGTACCCATCCCATTATCAGATCTCAAATTGGTAGTAATTGGATCACCTCGGAAGTATGCTCTATCAAATAAACAAAGAATTCCTAAAATCGATTTACAAATGACAGAGAAGTCAACTAAGATACATCGCAATGAACCAAATTCTAATTCTTTATTTCTCAAAATTGTGTAACGTAAATTCTGCTTAAAACTAAGGTTACCACCGTTTCCTAGACGCTAGTGGAGAAAAAACGATACAACACACTCCACTGTTGAATTCTATGTTCTCGTAAAAAATTATAACATCTTCCGTTTTTGAAGTCGGTTAAAATTTATCCCAAAATGCGACAACAATCAGCATACCACTCAACACAAATCTTATAAAATCATCGAAGTAAATCGTGTCTAGAGTACTCATAAAGTGCCGTAAGTGCCTCACCCGTGCAGGAGACGTACGACGAGGCTCTCATTTGGCATAAGAATGGAGACACGGCGTAACGACCACGCCCGAATATGCCCAATGTCTGCGGGTAAAGTACAGGATATATCATCAGGGCTATTAGGCTCTTGCAGACTTGCCACTTTCTAGTAGCGGTTTCTGTTTTCTGTTAGTTTTCTGTTTATTCTAATGTTACGAGTATGAGGTCACCAACATCTATTAGGTACTGTTCAGACAGGTACGGGAATCGGGAATTCTCTGGAATATGTAGGGATGTATAAGCGGGTCATTTCAAACCGCAAGTGGCATGAAAATTGGCATGAATTGCACCAGAGCTCTTTTTGAATGGGTTATTTTGCAAAACGTTCACTGTACTGGTGTAAATCGACCAAACTAGCTTTTAGTATACACAAATATATATTGAATTAAATAATTTATCAAAAAATCGCATGCCTTAAATAGTTGTCCGTTTGTTACCGTACAACCCTTCTTATGGCGAGTATTGGAGAAACAACGACCGGTTTTGTTGTCAAACACACAATATGTGATGTGGTTTATAAAACTTCATGTCACTGGACGGCCGTCTGATACTTAGGTTCGATAACCAATTGGGGTGAAGTATCATGGTTTTGGCTTTTATGAGAAAGACTGCCCTGTGACCTCCAACCCTAAGAAAAATCGTGGGCTAGAACTTCGTCTGTCAATCAACAGATTTATCGGCTCACAAGTGAGGTAGGTTCCATATACACCTCATCAAATAGCAATCCATAAAGACCAAGATTTGAACCCAGGACCCCTCGATCGTAAGGCTGACTGCTTAACCACTAAGTAACCGTCGCTTACTCAAACTATAGTCATGAACTTTAGATGTTTTTGTAATAAAACAACTTTCAAAATTAATGTCGTCTATAACCCACAACAACAGTTTAATTCGTTTACCCCAATGATGTATCAAATTTATAGATACGTCATACAAGAAGATGGCGGCATTCAAAAATGGCGCAAACACTAAATATAATAAAAATATAACTACTTACTCTAAAAATACGTCAATTTTATTAATTTATATGAATTATATTAATATTTATAACAATAACTAGCCTTTGCCCGCGGCTCCGCCCGCGTGGATGTTGGTTATCGCGATAAATTAAAATTGCGACTATAATTTGAGATTTAAACTATCCTATCTCTCAAGTTGGATCGAACTGTACATGGTGTGCGAATTTTATTATAATCGGTTAAGTGGTTTAGGAGTCCATTGAGGACAAACATTGTGACACGAGATTTATATATATTAAGATAAGATATTTGATTATTACGAATTTATTATTAAAGACGTTTTTTTGGGTGGCGCATTGCCGTGATTCTGATTGGTGCATAAAAATGATGACCAAAAGTCATCATTTTTTTGTCGCCATTTTTGAGTGTGGACAACATATCTATAGTTTATAATACATCATTGGTTTACCCTGTTAAAAATTAAGCGTGCTCCGTCGGACATACTTCGGCAAACTCCGCACAACTTCGGCAAGTTCGGCTAACTTCAGAAACGAGTTCGGAACTCGTTGGATTTAAAATATTTGTGCTATCTACTGAAGTATTTCCACACTGCCGGCGCTTCACTACCTCCTCCGACCTCCGAACATACTAGATTTCTTTCTAACTCCTAATGCGAGTTATATGCAGTTTTCAAGAGTCCAGTCGTATCCGCGTTATTAAGTTTAAGTGTATGTTCGTACTAAGTTAACTAAATAGTTCTGACTTTACGTAAAATTGAGATTTATGTTGATAGAGTTGTAAGTTTACGAGGCACTTAAATTACGAGAATAGGTCATTTTACATTTAAAAGATAATGAAAACTAAGCTCTGTAGTGTTCGTATATGGGACCCTAGGGCATCTTCTGAGTTCAAGTAGACCTAACCGGTCGGTGACAGAGGTCAGTAAGGGTGATCTGTCAACGATTAGCCACTGACTTTAACTACAACTCAGACTGGCGTCAGATGGCAGTCGCTTCCGATACAGCCGAAAAGCGAAGACACGTTTTTTATTTATTTATTTTAGAGGACACCGGACTCTCAGGTGAAGGCCTCAGTTGCGACCGAGACTAACGCGAAGATGATGATCGTATCCTATCCTACTAATCCTACTAATATTATAAATGTGAAAGTTCGTGAGAATGGATGTGTGGATGTGTGGATGTTTGTTACTCTTTCACGCATAAACGGCTGGACCAATTTGGTTGAAATTTGGTATGTATATAGGTTATACCCTGGATTAACATATAGGCTACTTTTTATCAACACACCACGCGGGCGAAGCCGCGGGTGGAAGCTAGTAATGAATAATGTTTAGATTCAAAGCTTAAATTGTGAATTTAAGCCTTTTCCATTTACACTAAATAAGACACAACCGAAGAATCCCAAAAAAAAGTAAATCTGCAAAGAAAAGATACGGTCAGTAAATTCCCTCCAGGACCATTCCTCCGAAAAAAGAGGTTAAATGTTAAACCATTTAACGGGATGGGCAGTAATTCACGTAAAATCGAACCCTGATACATACGATACGGGCACAATAAACAACAAAGGTCTTTCATTAGGATTCGCGGGCCGTGCCGACTACTGGGTCAAAAGGCTTCGCATTGAAATTCTCTGTGCTGCGTTTAGATGGGAGATAGTACACGGGCGAGTAAAATCACTAACAAAGTCCCACACTAAACACAAAACGAAGATTACAGTTCATTTTGGCAGTTGTTATTGATTACCCACTGGTATCACCCGCGGTTTTACCCGTGTTACTGTTCACGTAAGATTATTGGGATGAAAAGTTATTGCATAAAATCAAAATAAGCAAGGTATTATATAAAATCTCTTTATACTATGGTATTACTTATTTAGCTTCCACTTTCAACGATTTGTCATCAAATTGTCTAGATTTCATCGTCATTTTCAGTGAAGTTTCTAGAATTTTTTTTCAATTTAATTTACTTTCTTGATCATTCTATTAATTAATTTTCTACATTAATTTCACCAAGAAATCATATTTTTATTGATAGATACTTAGTATAAAATTACTTAGAGAGTAATAGTGACGTAAAGAGATATAAAATAAGACCGCTAGCCGCTAATTATATTTAACAAATGAAATATACGATAACACAACATAAATTACGATAGAATCCGTTAAAAATGATCAGCAGCGCAAGTGCCCCTGGTGTTGCATACGTCTATAGGCCACGGTAACCACTTCCCATCAGGTGGGCCGTGTGCTTGTATGCCTCCTAAGTGGTATAAAAAAAACTATTTTATTGTTATCGAATAACGGACGGACTATTGGTGTAAAATCGACTGAAACTTCTTCATAAACAAAGTCGGACACTAAATCTGTCTCCCTACAGGGTCGGCAGCACGAGCGTGACACCCCGGTGTTGCACTCGTCCATACGCTACGGTAACCACATTCCATAAGGTGGACCGTGTGTTTGTATGCGACCTAAGTAGTATAAAAACAAAGTCGGTTGTTATATGAAATCGAATAGGTAACGCATTGGGACGTAACTATTATGACGCCAAAATGAACTGTCAAAAGTTAAATGCACGTTTGGACAAGGTATAGTAATGAAGCCACTAGCATGGACAGTGATACTGAACGCACTCAAAATCACGGCGAAATTTCCCGGGAGCATTAACGCTGAGATTTATGCCTTCGGCCAAGGCCGCACGACTGAGAAACGATTGACGCTTAATACTGTTTATATGCTATTATGATTTGGCTACATGAATGCAGCATCAATCCATATCCATACTAATATCTATTATAAATGTGAAAGTAACTCTGTCTGTCTGTCTGTCACGCTTTCACGCCTAAACCACTAAACCAATTTTTATGAAATTTGCCACAGAGATAGATTAGACTTTGGGAAAGGACATAGGCTGTGTTTGGTCGCGATAACCGCCATCCACGCGGGCGGAGCCGCTGGCAAAAGCTAGTACGTGATAAAGTGATTGGAAGAGCAAAAAGTGACGAGCTTGGTGTGTGTGTCAGACTCTTGACAGGTTTTTGGGGCCTCATCCATATTTTTGTGGACAGCCTCTTTAGCGTAATGGTAGTGAATGTGATTGCTACGTAGGAGGCGCGGGCTCGATTCCCACTCAGGGTAAATATATGCATGAATATGGCTGTTTGCATTGGTCTGCTCGTGACGGAAAGCACTTTAAACCATTGGTTTTAGATGCCCTAGGCATATATTCTATGGCCGTCGTTTTTAGGGTTCCGTAGCCAAATGGCAAAAAAAGGAACCCTTATAGATTCGTCATGTCTGTCCGTCCGTCTGTCTGCCTGTCCGTCCGTATGTCACAGCCACTTTTCTCCGCAATTATAAGACCTATGCTGTTGAAACTTCGTAAGTAGATGTATTCTGTGAACCGCATTAAAAATTTCATACAAAAATAGAAAAAAAGCATTAAATTTTGGGGGTCCCCATACTTAGAACTGAAACTCAATTTTTTTTTTTTCATCACACCCATACGTGTGGGGTATCGATTGTAGTTTCAATTACGAGTACATTAACTTGAAAAAACTTAAACAATTAATCACTTGAACGTCACTACAGACTAAGTTTAGTACGTAGGTACTTAGTTGCTATAGTTAGTGCCTACGTCTAAAGTGAATAGCGCTAAAGTCAATAGTGCTTAACTAAAATGAAGTTCGCACTAAGTTGAAACTTGCACCTGAGAATTTTCTAAGTTCTAACTTAATAATAAGTTTATACAAAGGGCGCTTAGAAATTGCTAAGTTGTATTAATTGAGTAAGTTGTAAGAAATTTTTCAAATTCAAATCATTTATTGCCTAATAAGTGTACATAGATCTTTACAATTACATTTCAGTACTTAAGACTTAGCGCCTTTTCCAGACATTGCATTATGAGGTCACATATTTTATTTAAGTAGACATATTAATGTCTTCTAGGACCTAGGACTCAAGCGAAATTTAATAGAATCTAATATCTTAAAAATCAATGCCACTTTTCGTTGTTAGCTTATAACTCAAGAACGGCTGAACCGATTTGGCTCATTTTAGTCTTGAAATATTCATGGGTGTCCAGGGAAGGTTTATAGGTGCAGCGGGAACGGGAAAAATATGGCGGTACGAAGTTCGCCGACACAGCAGCTGCAGCTAGTATTATATAAAAATCAATGCCACTTTTCGTTGTTATTTTATAACTCAAGAACGGCTGAACCGATTTGGTTAATTTTAGTCTTTAAATATTCGTGGGTGTCCAGGAAAGGTTTAAAAGATGAGAAAATAGGTGCAGCGGGAACGGGAAAATATGGCGGTACGAAGTTCGCCGGGTCAGCTAGTACGATAATAAATTAAATGTCATAAACTATCTGTTCTTACAGGGTCGGCAGCACGAGTGTGATTCCCCTGGTGTTGCACTCGTCCATACGCCACGGTTACCACTTGCCAGGCTCAGGCTCAGATACATGGCTTGAGTCAAGAATAGTGCCCGGAATACGGCAATAGGCTCACCCCCTATTACGTGGGACCTAATACAATGATTGGTGAAATGTGGGTGTTATTTCACCTCTGCCTAACCCTCCGGGGATAAAGGCGTGATTGTATATATGTATGTATTATGTTTTAAAGGGCTGATATGGGTTTTTTGAAGTATATTTTTTTTTATATAGGACACGTCAATTTGACTTCGCCTCGCCTGATGGTAAGCTGAAGGCAAAGTCTCTGAAAAGAGGGTCACCATTACAGACACGTATCATGTTACAATGGTGGCACTCAGCTTGACGGCCTCATCAGATGCTTTTTCACGCCCCGCTTAAAGGACCCGGGACTGTAGGAGGAGGGAAACACGTGAATATTATGCCATGGTGAAAATCGGGGCGGGTCGACTAGTGTTTCATACACTAATACGAGTACTACGTAATTTTCGCCACGCTTGATCAAATAAACGAGTATAAAATACGCGTCGTAAATCACTCGGCCACGGTACAACGAATGTGCTACACGTCAAATGAGTTCCACTGACAATCGGACATCGGACCAGTTCTAGACAAAGACGAACTGAATCGCGGCTAATTGATAGGGTCCGCGCGTGAACTCACACTCTAATTAACTTGGAGCGGACGCTGAACCGGGTCTAGCTTGTATTCTTGCGCTGGTATATTAGATTTTTAGAAGACTAGATAAAAGAAGTAATAATTATGATCCTTGCTGAAGATTATAGCGAATATTAGTTACTCATTGAAATAAAAACATTTTGTTAACGGATTTTATCGCGATTTATTTCTCTAGTCACCCCCCGACCATTAGGTACCTACTGCTGAAAAGTAGCCGAAATGTCAGGCAAAAATTAAATAATAAAAAAATAATTTTATTTCAAAAAACAAGTAATACTTGAAAATAAACGGCTTTATAATAATGACATCCCGTTTGACGACAATGAGCTCGTAATAGGGGATTACGATGAACCGAAAATCAAAGTTTGCGAAATGTAGGTGTCAAATTATACCTCTGCTTACTCTTTTAGGGATTTACAGGCGAAAATATAATGGTTTATATAACGGACTATAACGGACAAGTTTGTGAAAAATTATGTAATCCATTTTATGGTAACAGCTATCTTGAATTTACAATGATATAAAAAATAACAAATAACAACAACAACAAAATAACAAAAAAAAATAAAGCTTTGAGAAAATCGTAAGGCAAAACCGGTTAGGTTTAATAATAAATATTGTGGAAAAGTACAAGTGTGTTAACAATATATGGATACTAAACTTATTAAATTAACCTTGCTTGTTAGTAAGTTAAAGTTATCGCCTTTTCTGGTACTCGCTCTCAGGAAGTAGTCCCGCTAACCCCCTTTCGGGAAGGAATCAACGAGGGGAATCACGTCGATACGTACTCTTTGTCTTCCTCCTAGCGTTAATTCCCAGTCGCATCCGAAGCTTTCAGCTCGGAGTCTGGGGTCCGCTTTTACCAGTCTTAACCACGGATTTGGTTAGACCTCGATGTTTTCCGTGAAGCGATTGTCATCTGACCTCCACAACCCAATGTTAGGCGATATCGAAGCTTTGCAGTTAGACCGTTGTTTTTTTTTGGATTTTTAAGGGCTCCAACTACCCGTACCGATTGCCATAGATGTTCTCATGGCAACCGGGACCGACGGCTTAACGTGCTCTCCGAGGCACGACCAGACCAATGCAAATACTCATATTTCATTCACACAAATATTTGCACTAAGCGGGGATCGAACCCGCGCCTCCTGCGTAGCGGCCGCGTTCACTACCGCTACGCCACGGAGGCTGTCTAATCGATACGTACTATTCAACTATAATTGTGCCTTACGTCTTATACCTCCTGTCTTTTCTGTATAAGGCCTTATGGTGTTGTAGCCTTTCCAAACAGCATGGCTTACCTACGTCATATGGTATTCAAATAAGACACATTTGACAGGTATAAAATTGATCACGGTTAACGAAATCACGCCCTACCCGTGACTTGACGTACCCTCCTTCTTAAAGGGCACGTCAGGCCCTCCGGCCTGTTGTGAAAGTTATAACAATGAGACTAACAGTCCCACTATTACCGATAAGTATAGTCAGCAAGAAAAATAGGTTAACACATTCCAATTTATACTCGTAGAACAGTTTAGATCTAAAACATTTCAATAAATTAGATGGGTACAGTAAGCATCAGATATTCTCCTCTTCCTATTGACTGATTGTTTTGATATTTGGTACACACCTTCAGTTCAGACGATAATACAATTTAAATCAATAAAACAATTTGAATTGACTGAAAATTATTGGTATTAAGATCGTTTTGAGTAGGTACTTTGCTATTCAATATCGATCTGATACTGACTCTAGAAGTAGCCTTATATAGATCATCTCCATGTTAAAATGAATGAGGCTCCGACGACCTAAGGGCGAAAGTCACTCCCGTAATAGCCGAGATAAATCAAATCAAGAGAAGTAGATGCTGCTAGGACTAACGCTGTGACAATTATGACAATGACAAAATTTGCATTGAGCGGGAATCGAACCAACGATTTCTATCTTAGCAGTCGAACGTCCTAACTCAATGCCGCAAATGTCGACAAAAGTCCTCTTTATATTTGTTTTTTCTTTTATTGTTCAAATCAAAACAACTACAATATGGGGTTCTTCAAGAAGGGCATTAGAAGGTTTCTTCAGGGTCGGCAGCACGAGTGTGACGCCCCTGGTGTTGCATACGTCCATAGGCCACGGTAACCACTTTCCATCAGGTGGGCCGTGTGCTTGTCTGCCACCTAGTTTGTATAAAAAAAAATCTTGAATAGCTTTAATCGGTAGTGGCAAAAGTAGCTTACCTTTTAAAATGTATGAGAAGTTAGATAAATAATATACCACTGTATATTGAGTTCTTTTTGTGAAATTCGCACAGAGACACATTCGAGCACTTCGTACGAGCTTTGAGGGCTCAGAGATAGTTACCAGCGCACTCCTCCACCCTCACCTCATAAGAACTCTTCCACAAATTGCTCCAAGTGACTGACAGACACCACACACATATTATATCTATACGTAGTCAAACTCACTATCCTACTGCCACTACAATAAATGTGAAAGTTTATTTAGATGTTTGCATGTTTGTCAGTCGATTACATTCAAATGGCTAAGCTGTATATTTCACGCTTGTAAATCTCCGAAGAGGTGTATTAACACCTACTTTCGCTAATTATGAAGTGAGCCTATTGCCATCATATGAGCACTCTGTCATGGCCTGTATGTTCACTATCGGATGGAGGACAGCCTATTTTATCTCTAATCATCCATACTCGGTAGGTATAGAAAACCTTCTCAAAATAATTCACTACCTCTCAAATTATACAAAAAGAATATCGCTAAGTATACATTAGTCGCATTGTTGCTAAAACACCCAAAACAGTGGAATGAAGCAAAGAGGCGAGGTCGTTCACCCCACGTCGGCTCACAGCACACTCCGGTACACACGTGCAAATTGCTCAAAGTGCCGCCAATAGACAATCACCTGTTATTTTACATCTCTCTGTGTGTGTGTTTGTGAGGGTTCTGGGGCCATACAAACATACACCTATTATTACAGAAGGTTTAATATTTAATACTCTTTTAGGGCTGTATGTTAATGAATATACAGAGCGCTATCTAGACCCAAAGTAAGCATAACTTAACTAATTGGTATTCTAGATTTCTGCATTTAGCTTAAGTACCTAGTCAGTATATAAACACTAAAAACCCCGACTGCTGTTGAAAAGATTGAAACAAGTTTGATAGCAGGCGGTACCCATTAATTTATTTCGGGTTTATGATTAGCAAATGGGTACCGTCTGCTCACAAATTTGTTTCGGTCTTTTCGACAGCAGTCGGGATATTTATTGTTGAACAAGTTATTCCGATTCAATTCACAGGAAAGCTAGCTCAAACTGCTTCACAATATCATTCATAAAAGTTACAATAATCCTGTATAATATCTCTAAATTAAGCTTTCTCACAAATATACCTAAATATATAATATACTTACACATTTCGCCAATAAAACCGGCACTCAACTCGCAAAATTACTGGTAATTTACCTGTAACAATAGAAGAGATATTAATGAAACGTTTAGCCTAGATTACCGCGGCGGTATTTAGCGGCTTTTACTGGTAAATATCGGATTTAATAAAGCGGGTCGAGAGGAGATCCTCTTTTATCCTTTATTGAGGACCATTGACAGTTAATTATGATTAAGATCCGTTGTTATCTTCAGATTGTTGTGTTTTATCTTAAATAACAAATTGAGTTTCCGTTTCAATCTATTTGCTCAGATAATAATCAACCGTATTTTTATAAATATTAATAAATTGTGGAAAGTTTTCACTTTTCACTTATCTTCTAGTTTTACATACCTACATATAATCAGGCATTTATATCCGGAGGGTTAGGCAGAGGTGAATTAAGACCCACATTTCACCAATCGTTATTATTCGGTCCCACGTAATAGGCGGTGAGCCTATCACCATATTCAGGGCACCATTATTGACTCGTTTCATGCATCTGAGGCTGAGTCTGGGCTGTATATTACCTATTATCTGATGTTAAACAGCCATATCCCTTAGACACCTTGTAGGACACCGCATAGGAAGAGATGGGGTGGCCCAGATTCTACTCTGCCGGGAACCTCGCGAATCTTCTAATTTTATTATATTTTTTGATGTCGATATCGACAATTTTGCCAATGTGGAACGTGCATTGGAGATTCGTTAACTTATCTTAATTGAATACACAAATATTTCCCTAATGTGGCCGTATTTCAATCCCGATTCTTCATTTTTATGTTTGGCTTTCCCAAATTTCTAGGTGTTGTGAAGCCCACTGTCCATATTATGTCGAAAGCTGTAATAGTCGTTCCAGATCGGGAAAATTGTGCCTAGTCTGTAGAAAAGAGGTTAGTGGTATAAGTATGCCCACAGTTTTGCCCATTTATCATAATCTCTCTTTTTCAGGAGTGTCAACCTTCAATGTGCGTAAAATTTACATTATTAAGATGCAAAGTCGGTTCATAAATGTATAAGCTGAATAACTTGCATAATAATTTTAATGATGGCGTAATCTGGTTTCAAAAACAAAATCATTGAAAAGAAACAATTCAAACTAAATTGAAAAGGTGTTAGGTACTTAAAAACTTATAATCATTGTATTACAGTTAACCAACTTCTTCATCAAATTGTATTAGAACTTCTATTATATCAGTTGCAAACTTAGACAAAGGTATTTTATTTCTAGAACAAAACAACTTAAGTCTACTGTAGCAATAATAACTTAGAACTAGAAAAGTATTTCGTTTCAAGTTATTTCTAAGTTAAAGAACACGCGATGGAGACACTTGGAAATGGTTTTGAAGTAGTTTGCGCAACTTGTGTCTTTAATTTTCCCATTTGTTACATAATCATCATCATGGAGACATAATTATCATGATTGCTTCCGAGGCATTCAACTCGGAGCCCGGGATCTGTCTTCCAGCTTTTCCTTCTACACACAGTATTGGACATCCATGTCAGTGAGATCACTGTTTGTTTAATACAATCAATCAATTAGCCTTTCACAGTCCCACTGCTGGACATAGGCGTCTCTCAATGTTGGGAGGCTACTGTTTCCACGCTGGCTGATTGGGACAGGGTATTATTTCGAGTTTTCCTTCACTCGCAGTGATACTTACCATCTGAGTATTTTGCCGTTAGTCGTCCCTTTGAAAGAGTTTAAAGGGGTCAGCACCCATTGGTCCTCTAAAACTCGACCCCTAGAGGCCATATAAATGTTCATTAAAAATGTTAGTATACATTTGCAGTTCGTGATAATTTTCGTACATTTTTTTTTGCTCTATTTATTTTATTTCTATAATCTTGGTAGACGGCTGCTATTTACAGTAAATCGTATGGACACGAAAATTTCAGATATCTATTATTTAACAGTTTAGCTAGCAGAGTATCCCTCGTAGAAAGCGACTGTGCTTAGGTCAAACCCCTTTTAGTCCTAAGATTAATGCTTCAGAAACGCATAGTAATTTACTGAACAATGTTTGTTATATACTTACTAATGTAAGTAATCTCCAAATCTATGTAACACAACACTATTATAACATCTCCAACAGAGATTCTCGCTCGTCGGTAATCAGAATCCCCAACTGTATACCTACTCGTAATTCCAGACGCCAGTTTCCAAGTCGCAAGTTGCATTAGTGACTGCGCGAGTGCGACTTGCCGGCAATTGGGACGCGACTGATCTGCAGACAACTTCGGACAAGTTCGGGCAACTTCGCGGGACGTGAGCGCCGGGGACGATTTGAGATGAAGAGATTATAGCGGAGGATGGATACAACTTTGAGATACAATTATAGAGGAAACGTGATGGTCGCTCAAGTACCTATCTGAATAAATATCTATACAGATATTATGAGTCTATATACTAATATTATAAACGCGAATTACCCTGTCTGTTTGTCTGTTATGCTTTCAGGCCTAATGTATCATTCCGTAGCCGACCGCATACGACAACTGCCGACGCACGCAGCACATGCGCGTAATTCATTGCGGCTTCTCAATGGTCCTTGTATATCCATATCGGAGTTTAACAAGTAATGGCTGTATGTGTTGCATGCGTCGGCAGTAAGTTGTCGTATGCGGGTCGACTTCGGAATCATACCTTAATTTATTAATATGTTGTTGGAAGTTAACAAGTGCTGTTAACTTTCATGAAGACAACAAACAATACGAACGAACATGGATTTTTAAATAAAAATGTATGACACAATTTTACTACGATATACGATATACCTACCTACTTACCTTTACTTACTCAGATTTAATCTAATTAGCTAAATTATGCTCATAATGCTACATAACATGGTTGAACCGCGTCAGTATGAACATGATTTCATCAGTTGGTTGTTTATAATCGTTTGATACGAAGCGCTCAACACTTATAAGTGATAGTCCTTTGATTACAACCTGTGAAATTTAGTATGGCGACCTACTTTTTATAAGAATCAGTGATGTGTTTACTTTCTAAAATTTTAGCCTCATATTATCTTTCAAGTTAGGTTTTAGAATCAACCCTTGGTTTGAAGGTAGAAGCAGCAACACTAGACTATACTCAAGCTTCTTACCATCCAGCAGATTGTAGTCAATTGACAGGTTTCACATAAAAAAGTTTTAAAACCTAAAAATCCGATTGCTCTGAATTCGAGACCCCATACATTGAAATCTGTCAAACCATTAGGCCCGTCTATAGTTAGAGATAACTACATACATACATAAATAATACGCGCGTAACACATAACCCTCGCTGGCGCAGTCGGGTAAAAAGACACGTAACTTAGACGTAAATCGCGAGACAAACGAGGCCTTGGCGCGCACGGATTGTTTTGTAATAATCTATGCTTGGTGAACTTGAGCTCGTCCACCGTAGTAGCCCCGTGCTATCCTCAAAAGACACCTAAGAAACGTATACTGCGCGTACAGAGCACATTAGTCTAACATATATGTCCCGAGCTATACTGTCATAAATGCTTCTATATTTACATATTTAGCGAGATACGCACGTCAACAGTTTTTTTTTTTTTTATAGGACACGTCAATTTGACTTCGCCTCGCCTGATGGTAAGCTGAAGGCAAAGTCTCTGAAAAGAGCGTCACCATTACAGACACGTATCATGTTACAATGGTGGCACTCAGCTTGACGGCCTCATCAGATGCCTTTTTTTTTTTATATAGGACACGTCAATTTGACTTAGCCTAGCCTGATGGTAAGCTGAAGGCAAAGTCTCTGAAAAGAGGGCCACCATTACAACACGTACCATGTTACAATGGTGGCACTCAGCTTGACGGCCTCATCACGCCCCGCTTAAAGGACCCGGGACTGTACGAGGAGTGAAACACGTGAACTGGTAAAGAATACATTATTACAAGACTTAATGGTGCGGCAGAAGAAGGAGTCGCCGAACCGCTTGGTTCTTGATGGAATATTCTGCACCGTATGCGGGTGGCATCTAAGCCCTGCACGTGTTGTCCTATATAGGAAAGGAGAGGGTGGGATTAATTGGAAGAGCTCATCAGAACATTCACCATGGTAGAGACGGTAAAATACCGCCAAAGATGCCACATCTCTACGCAACTAGATACACAATAGATACATAAAACGTGTGAGAAAAGGATCTCTCTTTTGTGTAATCCGTTGAAAACTTTTAATCTCAATTTACTATCAAGGACCTCATCCCCTCAATCTTCGAACAAAGACGTACTTACCTGTCTCGGCATTCGGTGGGATTCTGTCCATCTCTCCACAATATAACCAGCTAAGTACATAAGTACTCAGAGCATCTAAACCAATGCAATTTAAACTTGCTGCTAAGCAATTTTCTGGAGCTTGGTCTATCTGTCCGTAGCTCACTACACGAGTAGGATTTGATGCTCGTGTGAAGCATTATTATTGCCAACAAAGTGGTGGCATTAACACGTTACTTTTTGTAAGTTGGTAGATAATATTGAAAGTTGGTAGAATAAATTGAAAGTTGGTAGATTATATTGAAAGTTGGTAGATGTATTGAAAGTTGGTAGAGATAATATTGAAAGTTGGTAGATTATATTGAAAGTTAGTAGATTATATTGAAAGTTGGTAGAATAACTTGAAAGTTGATAGATTATATTGAAAGTTGGTAGATTATATTGAAAGTTGGTAGATTATATTGAAAGTTGGTAGATTATATGGAAATATTTATTACACACTGTTGTAACTGATTTCTTTCATTTTCAACTTAGCATTATTCTATGTTGCACCTGAGGCTTGTGGTCCACTTACTCCTCTTATCGATTTCATTCAGATTATCTAGCCTTTTGGCTTCTAGCTTTAACGGGGACAACTGCTATCTGACCCTCATAGAACCCCAGAAGACTATCATCGGTTGATCAGCAGGTGTACGGTTAATAAGTGAGATCTTTGCCACCACAAAGATCTTAGTGACCCCCCATATACCTTGAATTTAATTTCTGTGATTGTGAAATTAGTCTTGAACTTTTTGGAGTATGTTTCTAAGATCGTGTATTAGATTCTGGAAACTTCTACAAGCTTAACATTAACTTAATGCACACACTTCCTTCTAAGTTTGTAAGTTCAATACGATACCATTATCAACAATTACGGGCCGTGCCGTACCTACACTTGTATCTAACTTACATAACTTAGAACACAAACACGGTGAACTTAATCCCTCGGTGCAACGGGCAACGCGGGTGCATTCTAACTAGTATTGGTAATGTATATTTATATAATCACGCCTTTATCCCCGGAGGGTTAGGCAGAGGTGTATTAACACACAAATTTCGCCAACTATGACATTTATGCCCGTTTTCACCAACGTCCCCTAAATATTAGGGGCCACCTAAGGAAAGTTAGGTAACCCTTAGTAACACTTCGTTTTCACCAAACCTTAGGGGACAACTAACTGCTTAGGTGTTTCTTAAATTTTAGGGGCCACCTAACTAACCCCTAACAAGGTGACAGAATAACTTTGCGCATATTTACGCACGTTTTCGTAGGGTATATATTTCTAACTAACTATTAAAATCAATTTAATAATATTTTGCAAAAAAAAAAATATTTTGAAAACACGGTTTTCGCCAGCTCTACAAAATAGGAGACCCTTTCTTAGGTGTCACTTAGGGTGGTGAAAACGAATTTAGATAAGTAATATATTGAGGGGCTCCCTACGTTAGGGGGCTCTTAGTTAGGAGGTGATTTAAGTATAGTTGGTGAAAACGGGCATCAGTCCCACGTAATAGCGAGCGAGCCTATTGTCATCTAGCGGGCACTTTGTCATGGGTTGTATGTTTACTGTCGGATGGATAACAGCCCTATCCCTTAGTCGCCTTTTACGACACCCACAGGAAGAGATGGGGTGGTCTTTTCTTCTTTACCGGGAACCAACACGGCAATGTATATAATCATACGATTCCCAGTTTGGATGACTCCACCTTACTATCCTTTTAGGAGATTTACTAAATAGACTACTAGCGGCATGCGACTTCGCTCATATTAATGTACAATCAGTATTAGCTTAATACATTCCAAATTACGACCACCTTAAGCTTAAAACGTCGGACTTGAACCGACTAACCGCATGCTGTCTTGTGTCTAAAATGACGGGGTGTAAAATGGCTTTCCCCTCGCCCCCTGCTTACCCCGGGCCATCCCCGGTTCCGCGATGGCCCACTTTTTTTATAATTACCTAACACAATATTTTATCTGAATGAAATATATCCCTATGTCTTGACAACGTGTATGCAAAATTTCATGTTTATCGGATTAGTAAATAAGACGTTTTTCAGCAACAAACTCGCTAACATTTAGTTAGGATATAGAAGGATCTCCATATATCCGACAACTGACAATTAAATGGTAATATGTACCGAGTATTCCCCCAGCTGCACCCTTCCCCTTTCCCAGTGAAGGAGAGGCAATCAGCTTAGTCTGAGCCGACAGCTGAGAAATCATATTATCTTACAAGTTAGTGCATCTAGTGTCTAAGCTGTGAGAGATTAGTCCAATTACTTATGGCAGGTCAGACAAAATGAAAAAAATAGTAACTAATATCAGACGGTTCAATTTTTTTTCAATTTTGCCCTTTATATTTCATCAAAATGAATCATTATGCCCATTGAAGTTGGATCGGTTCATTTTTGGCAGCTTGTGTCGTTCACTCTCGCTCCGATTGAACGAGAATATGTCACTCATATAATGCCTCCGTTCTATTTAATACTATTAAGCGGTCACCCATCCGAATAGCAACCGCAACTAGGTAGCTTAACCCACTGCTCGTTTACCAAACAGTGACCGCACGTGGTCATAGTATATTAATATTTTTATTATTTATACTTCCAAAGGTAGATTGAAAATTTAAATTACTTTAGAGACAAATCCATATTGTTCATAATTTGAGTTAGAATACCATCCTATGTATGTTCTATTATATTATCTAAAAAACGATATTACATACAGTTATGCTAATCATTCAGTATCCTCCCTCCCGTTCACCCCCCACAGGGTGAGGAGGCAGCTCGTCCCAGGTCCCAGTACGCAAATATCTTCATTTACAATGGTAAACAGCGAGCACTACCATTCCCTTCTATAAATAATTAAAGATATGAAAATGCATGAATCGGATCTGCATTTACGAAATTAATCTAGTTTGTTCATGCATTGGAGGTAAGTTTTGTAGGGGATTTCCCTTGTTAAACAACTAGTTAATTATTTAATTAAATAATTAGCGATTTTAAATTCCTTTTTCTTCATTTGATCGCCAAGCGCCAAGTCGACTTGCATTCTAAGCTTGGACTTTAAAAAGAAGGAAAGAAAGACGAAAAAGATTCATTTTATTGTACCTACACTCTTCAACTTCTCCTTTCAGAGTATTATTTATTGTCAGTCACAAGCCCTCTTATTGGGCGGGTGTATCTATTATATTAAACCTAAAAAAAACATATATGACAAAAAATACAAGAAAGCCCACCAAATTAAAAAAAAAATGGCGTAAATTAAATATCGACACGTGTTAACTAAGCGTGCTATCTAAAATTGTTTATTGAAAATTACTTGAAGCTAGTAATATTGTTACCGGGTACAAAGCTACACTTAATCGTAGCACGGCTGATTAAGTAATTAACATATTGCTAGCCTGAGGTGGAGCAGAGCGCTTCTTAAACAACGTTTTATTTCAAAGTAATAACCGTATGAAGAGATTGTTTTCAGCCATGTTAATTAAAAAGCGATACAGTTTTAAAATGATAGATAGTAAAATATCCTTTAGGAGAGCGAATAAAACAAAGAAATGTTTCTTTTTGTATTTCCTTCTGTCTGTCCTTATTTTTTTCTTCCTACCTAGCTGTTAGCTAACTTTTGAAGTCAGAGGTCGCCCTAAGACTTTATGTAGGTATGTATAGTATGAATCGAATAATGTCTGTCTAAAAAAATGTGTCTAGCTATCCGGCTCAGTTGTTCCTAGTATCCCCTAGAAATACTTTTCAATAAAAATATTTTCAGTGTTGAATAAGTAATTAGTACTGCTGTTAGGTCTCTCCTTATAATTAAAAAACTAAACTTACACAAACAACCCTCTAAATTAAAAAATCTAACCAAAAATAAATTGCTGAAAGTTCCTTTACAATTATGTAGAACAAATTTTCTTTTAATGCCGAACGACTGGTGAAATAATTAGTAAACAAAAGCCCAGACCGCGGTGTCACAGATTTCACTTTACTTAGCTTCAATTTAAATGTAAATTTATACTACCTTGAACACCAGAAATATTTTTTAATATTGAATCAGAACAATAGTCTCCTGAAGCTCATCAATAAAGCGCCTAACTTTATTAGGTACTTAGCTAACTCTAAGTCAAACTGTAATGTCTTTATTTAGATCACAACTTGATGCTTAAGAACTTAAGAAGATCTGGGGGTTCACAGCTGTACCCTCGCCAAGTCGAGCAAAAAAATGCGGCACGGCCGTAACACTATTTTCTCGAAGCACTTTAGGCCATTTTGACCCCTACAGTCAACAACTAGAATCGTCAGCAAATATTTATAGTCAGTGCGAAAATAATGTTTTTGAAGGAGGTAGGAAACGACAGCATTTCCCACTCGTTGAGCAGTCCGACTGGGGAAGTACTTCCGCCCTACAGATACCGCGGCTGAATAACCTCATGTTGTGTTCCCAGCGGTGAGTAGGGTAGCCAGAGCTCACTGGGGAGTTTCTGTGATGTCAGTGGGAAGACCAGAGGCTAGTCCTGCTTTCTCTTCTGCACTGATTGCAAAGAAACTCTCTGTTCTTACAGGGTCGGCAGCACGAATGTGACTCCCTTGGTGTTGTACATGAAGCCTTGTTAACTACTTTCCATTAGTTGGGCCGTGTGCTTGTCTGCCAAAAAGCTACATCCACGCAGGCTTTGACTAGTTACAAATAAATATAGATAATGTATAATATAATTAGTCCAACTTGTTTGCGACACAGATGGTTCTACACTTTTTTATAAAGTTTCGTTACAAAGACAGTTAATATTTCCATATAATGTTGCGCGCACCTGACGCTGCAACATCGACTACCCTCATAATATCTACGAAATTTGCCGTCAGCGGAAATCTAACTTTGTCTATTGTAAAGTTTTAAACTTCATTAAAACCATGGAGTATAAAGCATAAAGCAGTGCTCCTAAACCTTGTTAGTATGTAAACCAATGTTTCTCAAACTCACATATTATAACCAATCTCGTGTCTCGTCACTCAAAACAAACTTTGCCTTCGGTTATCATCAGGTGAGGTCAAGTCATGTTGACATATCGATATCCATACTAATATTATACATAAATGCGAAAGTAACTCTGTCTGTCCGTTACGTTTTCGTGCCAAAACTACTGACCGATTTTGATGAAATTTGGTATAGGGGTAGATTAGACCTTGGGAAAGGACATAGATTATGTATGATCGCGATAACCGACATCCACTAGGGCGGAGCTGTGGGTAACAGTTAGTCCTATATAATGAGAAAAAGTAATTTAGTAACCAACAGTGTAAATATATAATTAACTCTACTATAATCCTATAGTTCTGAATTATTGTGGTGGTAAAATTCACTACTATTTCCATTGGCCCCTATGGGTCCCACAATGAAGCTACTCTATGATATCTATTAGATATTTTTTGCCATGCTTACGGAGAAAATATAAATATATCGTGTTTCGCTATGTCACTTCAAGCTCTCTGTTTAAATATCTGTAATAAAATAGTCCTTACCCTATCATAGTTATAGGAGACTCATTATCCTAAAGCGCTCCAAGCGTCCAATAGATCAAACACACCCCCACTCATAATAATGAATAAATCCACGTAATTTTTGAGCACCCTTTGTTACTTCCCACAGTAATCCAAGAACTTAATACCACTTACTTACCTGCGCTTAATAATAAATCAGAAAGTCATAAAGGCCGGGGAGACAACACAGCCGCGGGAATGCGCGGTATATTAAAAATTGTACCCAAAACAAAAGCCTTTGGACCGTAAGCCTCTGTCGGCACAAGTATCAAGTTATTTCCAGGGGTATGGTCGTGGATGCAGGCTTTAACACTGCATTGATTAAAGGATTAAGAGCAAAAGAGTACTGGAGGAATTTACAGTGCATTTGTGTGGTCCTTTTGTCCTACTGAAATGAATTGGAAGTACGGTTTCGTTTTAAATCTACGGAGTTTATGAAATACTGAATTAAGCTTGTGCCAGATAAAAAGGGCTTAATTACGTTCGTGCTTTGTAAGAGTTAATGTGAAGTTTCTTTGTTTCTTTCTGTTTAAATGTATGATGAGAATGCAACGTAAATGAAAATGAACTATGTGTAATGAAGTGAATGATATTAATCCCTACTAATATTATAAATGTGAAAGTAACTCTGTCTGTCTGTCTGTCTGTCTGTCTGTCTGTCTGTCTCGCTTTCACGCCCAAACCACTGAACCGATTTTGATGAAATTTGGTATAAGGGTAGATTAGACCTTGAGAAAGGACATAGGCTATATTTGGTCGCGATAACCGACATCCACGCGGGCGGAGCCGTGGGCAAAAGCTAGTCTCATATATAAAACTCTTAGTCCTGACTGACTGACTGACTGACTCACTTAGAGACAACGCACAGCCTAAACCGCTGGTGCTAGAGACTTGAAATTTATAGAGAGTGTATGTTTTGATGCGTGGAGGTGTACTAAGAAACGATTTTTCGAAATTCAGACCCTAAGTGCCTAAAAAGTGCCAAAAACGTACTTTCTTATAACTCAAGAACGGCTGAAAAGATTTTTATGATGTTTGGTTTATTGAATTTGGCTTTGTCGCCGAATAGCAATTATCACAATTAAAATGTGGCAAATTCACGAAATAATGTAATATTAACGAAAATACGAAATATTATGGCGCTAATATCGCTAGCAAAATTGTTACCATGACAACGGAACTAAAGTGATGGTGTCAACGTTAAGTCACATTTTGATCTGTCAAATTATAATATTATAAAAATGTCACTCTGTCACGTATAATATGCAAGAATCTTTGATTAACTATATGTCTAGATGGAGTATGGCGCTGCAAAATAATAAAAAGAAATGGGACCACTTTTCCTTCTTAGTGTGCGTGACAGCTTCGTCTTACACTCGCGTTTGTCAGTTTTCTTTTTTAGTGTGCGTGTATAAATTGATACCAATTGTTGAAAAGTGCCTCAAAATTAGGGAAATTTTTTATGTATTATTTAATAATATTGTATGTATATTCAGATGAGAAAAATAATACTCTTAATTTGAAAAATATGAGGATACAACATTAGGTATGAAGTACTATCGTAATATTAATTATAGACTGGTCTAGACTTCTTAAGGCGGCCACCCACTAACAGTCCGCCTGCAGGTCCTATCGGGCGGCCTGCAGTCCTAAGCCGATAGCGCCAACACACTAAAGCGATTTTGGCCTGCCGGCAGTGCCCTGCTGCCACTTTTGCGACTACACACGAGCAGTTGGGAGTCGACAGTTTCCCACCGTACGATCGTCTGATGCTTCCAAGTCAGTCATAGATTGATAAATGTACTTTCAGCCTCAAAAAAAATTGTTGAATTGTTCTTAAAAACAATTAAAACTAATAATTACTTTATTTATCTATATGGAAGCAATTCAAAAACTTTCTTTTTTCGTGCAGAAACCTCTTGCATCACCTCACAGGAGGTAATTAAGGAGGTGAATGTGTTATTTGGGACTTGTACCGACTACACGTTACACACAGAGACTACTAAGAACAGAAAAACGATTTTCGACCTTATTGACATTTTCTTAATTACATGTGTTTTCGCAATAATAGATGCCGCTGATCACGAATATAAGAAAAAAAACTATGTACTATGTGATGCCAATAAGGTCGAAAATTGCTTGCACTAGTCATAATATTCAATCTGTAGGCGTAGAGCCTTCCGACGGTCGACAGGCCGCCGGCCGACTACCTGCCGACGACACCTGCCGGCGCTGACCGGAATCGTCAAGCGGCCACACACCAACAGTCCGCCCACAGTTTCTTCAGATGGTATTAGCGGTCAGTCCAAAATCGTATACGAAACTGTAAGTGTATGGGCTATTGCGATGAACTGACAGACTAATATCATCCGGTTGTCATTCGATAAACTGTTAGTGTGTGGGGCGCTTTAGTATTAGATCGCTTGGTATTCTGAAAAAATATAACCAAAAACCCATGATATCGTGAGTCCATTCTGAAATTTCATGAAGCACTACGACGCACTACTGCCCATATTTTGTCTTGTAAAAATGACATCAAATTCGAACTCAGTATGCCGAAAAACCCCTCATACGATACTGTACATTATATTGCATAATATACCCGCCACGTTTTTTTATGGGAGTTTTGACTTAAGTAATTAGCAACACACCTGTTAAGTACAAAATGGCGACGGCAATATTAAATTATTTTAGAAAAAAGATTATGGCTTATTTTGCTAAAATTTGTACGATACAATGGTACTTACCGATGATAGGTAATTTTTTTTATTGATTTAGTGCGTCCTTTATAGTTTCTGCACACTTTCACTACACAAACAGTCATTTTTAAAATTTCAAATTTTTGTCCGTGTCCGCTGACAGTGCATCTGACACTGAAAGCAAGAAAATCGTTTAGCGCCCAACAGTTGGACACTATTTTTTTGGCCGCTTTCAACGCTTTGACTGTCCTTCTAGACACATAGATATTCAAAGGCAAGAATGTGAAAAATATTATTTAAGAGCTTTGTTTAAGAGTTATGTACTGCAGTTTCTTTATTTAATTGATTGGAAATAGAAAAAATACATATGATAGCAGCGATGATAGCTATCTAGAGCTATATAAAAGAAAAGTAATACAGCACATTATCATCCAGATTAATCCTCATTTACAAGCCCCCAAACAGTAAGGTATGTGAATTTAAATCTATTGACGCCGCCGATATAACACAAGGGGCGGCTTCATAGCTAGAAACAAAATAACAATTTATATCAATGGCTAGAAACGTTTCACCAAATAGACGAACGCCTGGCTTCTAGAAAACTTCACTTTCTTTCTTGACGAGAAGTATACTAAGGCAACAATGATTAGAGATGGCAGAACACAATTCAATAACTTCCACTTATCAGCTGTGGGCTCAATTACTCAAGCACAGAGCACTTCTGATTAAGATGACAAAATGTTTATTTTCTTAATATTATTTTTAGATAATTATAAAACATTAAACCTCCACTTTTAAGTATGTTGTTTTATTTATATTCATTTTTGACGTATCACATAGTAATTTATGTATCCTCAGCATTTACGTTGGTAAATGAGGAGGACGTCTTCAAGACGCTGGAGTAGGTACATCTCGCACCTTCGGTTCGCCGACGACATCATCATAGTTGCGGAGTCACTAGAACAACTGGGCGGCATGCTGCACAGCCTGAATGGAGCTTCTCGACAAGTCAGCCTCGGTGTAAACTTGGATAAAACCAAGATTATGTTCAACGAACATGTTGTACTAAGACCGATTGCCATCGAAGGAGCGACACTAGAAGTTCAAAAATATTATCTACCTGGGGCAGGTTATCCAGCTTGGTAAAACCAATTTCGAGAAAGAAATAGCCAGAAGAATTCAACTGGGGTGGGCAGCATTTGGCAAACTACGTCGGGTCTTCTCCTCCCCCCTGCCGTAATGCCTCAAAACAAAGGTTTTCGAACAGTGCGTCCTGCCTGTTATGTTTACCTATAACCTACGGTGACGAAACGTGGCCACTGAAGGTAGGGTAGTCCGTGACCTAAAAGTCGCGCAGCGGGCTATGTAGCGAGCTATGCTTGGAGTTTCTTTGAAGGATAGAATTCGAAACGAGGTCATCCGACATAGAACCAAAGTTCCAACTTTCTGTTTTTCAAATCAGTTTCGAAAACAGAATTATTATTCTTTCTTGGAAACCAGGATCGCTTAAAGAAAAATAATTCTGCTATGGAAACCGGTTTCCAAACCTTGGTTTCCAATCTGGCCGTAGGGTCGCAGAATAAGCAAGCTAATGTGGCAGTGGGCTGGCCACATCTGCCGAAGGACTGATGGCCGTTGGAGCAGACGAGTCCTAGAGTGGATACCGCGATAAGGAATACGGAAGGTGGGACATCTCCTAGCCAGCTGGACCGACGATCTACGTAAGGTGGCTGGGACGTACTGGATGCGGAAGGCGGTGGATCGGCAAACATGGCGCATATTAGGAGAGGCCTATGTCCAGCAGTAGACTGCAATAGGCCAATTGATGATTTATTGTATCCTTAGCATACAACAGCAACCTTCATAGTTATGGTATACTGATGATATCGCACTGGTAGACAGGTCTCTTAAAAGCAGGTGGAATCCCAGTCTAACAGAGCTTGCGAACCTCTTTGATTCCGCCATCCAGCAGAACTTAACATTTAGGATATGGAACTGTAGTGCGGTGGTACTGTTCTCCAAAAAAGGCTAAAAGGTCTTGCTGAAGAATTATAAGACTCCTTAGTCATATCTCGATAGAAGTTGTTCTTGAGAATCGTCTTGAATAGCTGTGAGTTCCAGCCACCGGAGCAAGCCGAGTTTTAAAAGGGTTATAGTATTGCAGCCAATACCGTTCAGCACATTATACAAAAGACCTAAGAGTATATCAGCCGCTATGTATGGCATTTGTATATTACGAGAAGCCTTCTGACATCATCTAGACCTGGGCATTTTTGGATTGTCTACGACGGTGTCGTGCTGATACGATATTTTCATTGCTGAGATGCTAAATTTAGATTAGAAAACAAAACCTAGAAGGAGATAAATACGTCGAAAGGTCGACAAGGGTTGGGCAACATTGGGAAAATTCGTCGAGGTTTCTACTCCCCTGTTATGACTCATGGGGCCGAAATGTGCAAACTGACTGTGGAGACATACGGTGGAGGATCGAGTGCTACGGCATACATTGGGTGAGGCCTAAGTCCAACAGTGGACTGAAATAGGCTATTGATTGATTGATTGATAAGAACGAAATGTTAGGCAATAGTATTTTTTTCTTACCAGTCTTTTTCTAGCCATTTACTAGCTATTGATATAAAGATATTAATATTATTTTTGTTTTGATGTAGGTAATATTCTAAAAATCTACAACTTTTTTGTAAGACAAGGCCGATGTTTCTTACAGTTTTCATTTAATATTTTGAAAAACACACTACTGAGGTTTATACAACAATTACTATTAGAACGGGATTGGTACTGAATCTCAACAGTCATAAAATCAACAATTAAAACATCAACACCGTAAGACCAACAATTCAAAATCTCTACGATTCAAAATCTCAACGATTCAAAATCTCAACACTTTAGAATATTAACAGCTTAGAAGGTCAATAGTTCACAAGATCAAAGTTTAAATACTCAACATGGAAAAATTTGGTTACTAGGTATATACTTAGTGGAAGTGATACAGATTACATATTTTGCTATTATATACATAGGTAAATATAATTCATGTTTAGTTATCTATTAATAGGCTAGATAGCGGTGTATGTATAAAATAAGCAGTCAGTAAATCTATCACTATATTTTCGATATTAAAATGCTTCTACATAGGTTTGAATCAATCTACAGGAAACATTAATTACACAGAATATTATGGTACACGAGGTGACTAGGATACCAAGAAGGTCGGGCCTAGCACCCTCTCTTCTAGACCTTCTGCTGACTAGTCACCCAGACCAGTACAGTGTTTCGGTGCGAGCCGCTTTAGGCAACTGCGACCATTGTCTGGTTTGTTTCAAGGTGCCATTCAGAGCGCCCCCACGACCCGAGCAGGGGAAGCGGCGTCTCTGGCACTACTAGTCAGCGGACTTGCATGGGATGCGTGACTATTTTGCGTCCATCCCGTGGGTTGCATTGCTTTGAAGGTAAGAACCCATCGGATAGTGCTACTGCTGTCACCGGTGAGATCAGTCTGGGTATGGAATACTATAACCCATACTGCCCCCGTTGTGCAACCCTGATGGATCCCTGGCCCATGAGCCCCAAGAGAAAGCAAATTTTGCTGGTTAATCTCTTTGCGGCCAACTCCCGAATCGATGATTGCATTGCAGTAAGCGGCCACCGATACAGCTCCTTTGTGACCACGCAATGCCTGAGATCCGTATCAGGCAGCGGGATATCCGTGCTGTGCTGCAGTCACTCCATGTCCGAAAAGCCAGCAGACCGGATGGAATTCCAGCGGTGGTTCTTCAAAAATGTGCATCGGAGTTGTCTCCAATGCTTACGCGATCGACCGGATGTTTTTTTTTTTTTTTTTTTTTTTTTATCGTGCGAAAAATCCCCACGGATACCTCCCCCGCCGGAGTCGGAGGAGGAGGTTATGTCGGACTCGAACCGACTAAAACGCACGCCTTCTGTGGGCCGTCAGTTGCCGGAGGTGAGATTGTCATAGCCATATCTCTCGCACCCCGGCCGACCCAGGGCCATGTCTCTCGATATGGCCCTCTTCCGGTGTGGGGACCACAGAGTCCCCAACTCGCCCCCGGGTATGGGGGGGCACGCAATGCGTGCCACCGCCGTGGCCTGCTTCTGCTAGGGTGACAGGCGACCCCACCCGTCACCCCCAGGCCCGCGCTCATGGGGGGCGGAGGTCATTCTGCGACCTCCGACGCCCGAGTTGCCGCCGCTCGTCGCGGGCCGCGCGGTCTGCGATTCTCCTTCGCTCCTCGCGGGCCGCAAGGGCTGCGATTCTCCTTCTCTCGCGCTCTGCCGCCCACTTCACGAGCATCACTTGCTCGCAGAAGGAGGCGCCGGCGGCCCACGATCGACCGGATGTCGTACAACTCGGGTACAGTGCCATCGGCTTGGAAGGAGGCGAATATACAGCCGATCTCTGAGAAGGGGGATCGCTCAGACCCGGGCAACTATCGGCCCTTAGCCGTCACCTCAGTGCTGTGCAAGGTGTTTGAGCACATAATAAACAACCAGCTCATGTGTCACCTAGAGGATCACTTCTTAATTAATGACCGGCAATACGGTTTTAGACCGAAGCGGTCAACGGGTGATCTTCTGGCGTACGTTGCCCATCTTTGGGGTGAGGCTATGGACAAGCATGGCGAGTCACTAGCAATTAGTCTTGACACCGCCAAAGCATTCGATAGAGTCTGGTACAAGTCGCTTCTTTCCAAGTTACCAGCCTTTGGTCTGCCTCCCAGACTGCGCGACTGGGTGGCTAGCTTCCTGCAGGGGCGCCGTATTCGCGTCCTCTGTGATGGACGAACTTCGGAGTTCCTGCAGGTAAATGCTGGTGTGCCGCAGGGGTCCGTCTTATCACCCACTCTCTTCTGCATATCAATGACATGCTGTCTAGTTCATTGCTATGCAGACGATTAGCACCTTACACGGGAGTTATCACGGACAACCTGCGACCAAGCAGTCTGATATCGCGGAAAAAAGGCAGCTTCTCGTCAGTGAACTTGACCGGACCCTGAACGACGTTTCTCAATGGGGCTTTGAAAACCTGGTCGAATTCAATGCCAAGAAGACGCAGGCATGCGCGTTTACAGCAACTAAAGGTATCTTCTTTCTTTCCCCTTCCAACTCTTTAGAGCACGCCACCTTAGTATGGATGTTCGCTGCTACAAAAACTACATTTATAGTATCATCAAAACAGCCTCGCGTAAACTCGGAGTCCTGAACAAAGTGAGACGTTTTTTCACGCTGGAGCAGCGATGCCTTCTCTACAAGACACAAATTCGCTCTTACGTGGAATACTGCTCGCATCTCTGGTATGGCTCCGCAAAGTACTTACTAAATGCTCTCGACAGATTGCAGCGACGTGCGGTCCGCATTATTGGGAATCGAGCCTTTGCAGTTGCGTAGAGATGTAGCATCTTTGGCGGTATTTTACCGTCTCTATCATGATGAATGTTCTGATGAGCTCTTCCAATTAATCCCACCCTCTCCTTTCCTATATACAACACGCGCAGGACTTAGATGCCACCCGCATACGGTGCAGAATATTCCATCATGAACCAAGCGGTTGACAAGCGGCAGACTTGGAATTCCTTACCAGTTCACGTGTTTCCCTCCTCCTACAGTCTCAGGTCCTTTAAGCGGGGCGTGAAAAAGCATCTGATGAGGCTGTCAAGCTGAGTGCCACCATTGTAACATGGTACGTGTCTGTAATGGTGACCCTCTTTTCAGAGACTTTGCCTTCAGCTTACCATCAGGCGAGGCGAAATCAAATTGACGTGTCCTATATATATTAAAAAAATCCAAAAAATACAGGTAATTTTCATATCAAATAAAAATATAGACCAAAGGCTGGTAACTTGGAAAGAAGCGACTTGTACCAGACTCTATCGAATGCTTTGGCGATGTCAAGACTAATTGCTAGTGACTCGCCATGCTTGTCCATAGCCTCACCCCAAAGATGGGCAACGTACGCCAGAAGATCACCCGTTGACCGCTTCGGTCTAAAACCGTATTGCCGGTCATTAATTAAGGAGTGATCCTCTAGGTGACACATGAGCTGGTTGTTTATTATGTGCTCAAACACCTTGCACAGCACTGAGGTGACGGCTAAGGGCCGATAGTTGCCCGGGTCTGAGCAATCCCCCTTCTCGGAGATCGGCTGTATATTCGCCTCCTTCCAAGCCGATGGCACTGTACCCGAGTTGTACGACATCCGGTCGATCGCGTAAGCGTTGGAGACAACTCCGATGCACATTTTTGAAGAACCACCGCTGGAATTCCATCCGGTCTGCTGGCTTTTCGGACATGGAGTGACTGCAGCACAGCACGGATATCCCGCTGCCTGATACGGATCTCAGGCATTGCGTGGTCACAAAGGAGCTGTATCGGTGGCCGCTTACTGCAATGCAATCATCGATTCGGGAGTTGGCCGTAAAGAGATTAACCAGCAAAATTTGCTTTCTCTTGGGGCTCATGGGCCAGGGATCCATCAGGGTTGCACAACGGGGGCAGTATGGGTTATAGTATTCCATACCCAGACTGATCTCACCGGCGACAGCAGTAGCACTATCCGATGGGTTCTTACCTTCAAAGCAATGTACAACCCACGGGATGGACGCAAAATAGTCACGCATCCCATGCAAGTCCGCTGACTAGTAGTGCCAGAGACGCCGCTTCCCCTGCTCGGGTCGTGGGGGCGCTCTGAATGGCACGTTGGAACAAACCAGACAATGGTCGCAGTTGCCTAAAGCGGCTCGCACCGAAACACTGTACTGGTCTGGGTGACTAGTCAGCAGAAGGTCTAGAAGAGAGTGTGCTAAGCCCGACCTTCTTGGTATGCTAGTCACCTCGTGTACCATAATATTCTGTGTAATTAATGTTTCCTGTAGATTGATTCAAACCTATGTAGAAGCATTTTAATATCGAAAATATAGGGATAGATTTACTGACTGCTTATTTTATACATACGCCGCTATCTAGCCTATTAATAGATAACTAAACATGAATTTTATTTACCTATGTATATAATAGCAAAATATGTAATCTGTATCACTTCCACTAAGTATATACCTAGTAACCAAATTTTTCCATGTTGAGTATTTAAACTTTGATCTTGTGAACTATTGACCTTCTAAGCTGTTGATATTCTAAAGTGTTGAGATTTTGAATCGTTGAGATTTTGAATCGTAGAGATTTTGAATTGTTGGTCTTACGGTGTTGATGTTTTAATTGTTGATTTTATGACTGTTGAGATTCAGTACCAATCCCTATTAGAACTATCGGGATACCTATATTTGTACAACAAGTCCGTCAGTTTAGAAAAAATACTATTGGTGGTGGTAGTCGACATCCACGCAGGCGGAGCTGCGGGCGAAAAGCTAGTCTTATATATAAAACTCTTAGTCCTGACTGACTGATTGACTTAGAGACAACGCACAGCCTAAACCGCTGGTCCTAGAGACTTGAAATTTATAGGGAATGTATGTTTTGATGCGTGGAGGTGTACTAAGAAACGATTTTTCGAAATTCGGTTCCTAAGTGCCTAAAAAGTGCCAAAAACGTACTTTCTTATAACTCAAGAACGGCTGAACAGATTTTTATGATCTTTGGTTTTTTTAATTTGGCTTTGTCGCCGAATAGCAATTATCACAATTAAAATGTGGCAAATTCACGAAATAATGTAATATTAAAGAAAATACGAAATATTATGGCGCTAATATCGCTAGCAAAATTGTTACCATGACAACGGAACTAAAGTGATGGTGTCACATTTTGATCTGTCAAATGATAATATTCTTAAAACGTCACTTATAATAAGCAAGAATGTGAAAAATATTATGTATGTATGTACTGCAGTTTCTTTATTTAATTGATTAGAAATAGAAAAACAATCTAAAATAAATAGAATCTTCAGTAAGTTCCACGGCCTAAAAGCAATGCTACAACACGTTATCATCCAGTTGAATACTCACTTACAGGCCCTGAAACAGCAAGGTATGTGAATTTAAACCTATTGACGCTGATACAATATAAATGACAACACAAGGGACGCTGGTTCATGAATTGTCTCACGAGTAAGCTCGATGAGTTCCAACCAACGGGGGCAAACCGGATTTTGAAAGGGTTATAGTATTGTAGCCAACATTGTCCAGCAGATCATACAAAGGACCTGAGAGTACAATCAGCCGCTGTGTACGGTTTTTGTAGATTACAAGAAACCCTTCATCGAGACCTGGGTATTTCTAGATTCTCTACTAAGGTATCGTGCTGATATGACGTATCAGTGCTGAGATGCCTACATGATACCGCCATAATGTCCGTCCAGCTCCAGTTGTTCTTGAGAGTTGTCATGAATTGTCTCGCGAGCAAGCTCGACGATGCAAATGGATCATGCAAATGGTCTCACTACCATGGACGCCCAAGATCGTGCGAAGCGGAGGACGAAGAGCCAGAAGGCGGACCCTGAGCTCCGAGGTCATCTTGGCCACGGACACAATCAGAAAAATGTGTCTATACGCAAATGATGAGCACTGAGATGCTTATGATGCCGCCACAATGTCCTCCAGCTGTGTCCAGCTCCAAGATCAGAAGATGAAGCCCAAAAGCTCATATCGTGAAATGAGACGAGGGAGATACCCATCGAAAGGTCGACTTTCGTAGCTGTTCAAGATTAAGTGTACCTGGGGTCACCAAAGGATCGAATTGGGTGCCTCTTTTGCCCGTGGTACTACCGCCTGTACTACCAGTAGTACCACGGGCAATATTTTCTTCCGGTTGTACTACCTAGCAGTCTGGTAGTACTATGGGAAGGAAATATTGCCCGTAGTACTACTACCAAGTAGTCTGGTAGTACTACGGGCCATATTTACTTCCCATAGTACTACCAGACTGCTAGGTAGT
This sequence comes from Eilema depressum, assembly GCA_914767945.1. Lineage (NCBI taxonomy): Eukaryota > Metazoa > Arthropoda > Insecta > Lepidoptera > Erebidae > Eilema > Eilema depressum. Next base: position 20,917,198 of record OU612025.1, read on the forward strand.
ACTACGGGAAGACCATTTTACCTGTGGTACTACTGTCATGTTTTCTCAGAATAAATTTTCTCCAAAGACACCTGTACAATGGTGATAACAACCTATAAGCTAAATAAATAATAATAATAATAATAAGCTCATAAACAAAAATACAGTAACAGTAACGCGGTTACTGAACGTTCTAAACCAAGGTGTCATTAGAAGTTGGATTTTGATCCATTCTAATTAAAAAAATAAGCAAAAAAGAAGAAACAGTGACATTAAAAATGATGACAATATTCGGCATATATTAATGCAATTGGTCACAGGTGAGATCTCAACAGGTAATGCACTGGAAAAATTGCGTTAAAATGTACAGATTTTATTTAACAGTTATAATGAATTATTATTTGTGTTATTAACCCTGAACTTGGCAGCGGAAAGTGACTGATTTTATTTTTCTATTTTAGTTAGTTTAGCTTCTAATGTTTAATTATCACTATTAAACATGAATAAAATACGAATATTTTTTTAATTATTATAATAAAATTATGAATGAAATAATAATAATAATAACAATATAATTTTAAAACATGACAGTAGTACCACAGGTAAAATGTTCTTCCCGTTGTACTACCTAGCAGTCTGGTAGTACTATGGGAAGTAAATATGGCCCGTAGTACTACCAGACTACTTGGTAGTAGTACCACGGGCAATATTTCCTTCCCATAGTACTACCAGACTGCTAGGTAGTACAACGGGAAGAAAATATTGCCCGTGGTACTACTGGTAGTACAGCCGGTAGTACCACGGGCAAAAGAGGATTGGGTGGGCTACATTGGATAAATTCGTCGAAGTTTCTACTCTCCTGTTATGATATGACACACGGGGCCGGAACTTGGAACTGACAGTGGGGACATAGTAAAGCAGACTGATAAATGTAGGATATTGGTTGATGCCTAAGTCCAACAGTGGTATGCTATAGGCTAAATGATTAATTTAAATGACATTGTATAATATTTAGCAATTATTGTAAATTTTTTCTTACCAGTATTTTTCTTGCCATTTACTATTATTAATAAAAAGATGCTAACAATATTTTTATTCTGATATAATGTTCTTAAAACCTACCTCTTTTTTTGTATGACATGGCCAATGTTTCTTACAGTTTACCTTTTGAAAAATTCACTACTGAGAGGGTGAAATAGGCGTTGAAAGTTTATAACAACAAGTCCGTCAGTTTAGAACAAATACTAATGTGGCGGTAGCCGATATCCACGCAGGCGGAGCTGCGGGCGAAAAGCTAGTTAATGATATGACGGAATGCAACTAAGGGCTGGTCCACACGGCGCGTTGCGTTGTGTTGCGTCGACGCAGCGCAGCTGTGCCACTGCGTCGTTTTACATACTAATGTGGCCGGCTATGCGTCAAAATATTTGCGTTAGGTCGACGCAACGCAACGCGCCGTGTGGACCGGCCCTAATGCGCGGCATTAACCACTCGTATGAATGGATAACATGACTGATGGGATTGAATGAATGATGAGAATGAATGCATGTTATGCAACTATACCTGTTTTCTTTTCTGCTTCCACTTACAGCAGCTCTTAGTTGCGCCTCTGGTGTTGCTAGTGTTCATATTTACCGAAGTACGTACGCACGATAATGGCAAAATAAGCACCGGGTCTTAAGAAAAGGTGAAACATAATTTGATAAGCTGACGGTCTAATAAAGCTGATAAAGCTATAGGTCGTGCATATTTTTTCCCCGATGCATTTTATGAAAAAAAAGAAGACATTTGTCGGGGCAAAATGAGGTCACCGTAGTTCCCACAACTGAGGGGGCCATCTCAAAATGTCTAATGGGCCACCTTACATTGAGAAACCCGAAACGGTGATAGTCATTTCAAGTACGACACAATTCCCCCGGTGGGGGTTATTCGTGGGGGTATCCACACGAAAAAGAAGAGCTATATCAAATACAAGCAAAATAAACAAGATATTCTAGTATAGTTTTAATTACTCACGTGATATCCTAATACCTAGTGCAAGTTAAGTCTAAGTTTAAATTGGATAACATTGGAAGTAAAGCTGCAAGTCGGGTTACTTACATGTGCATAGTTCGAACTTTAGTTAAAAGAACAGACAGGTGCGCGGCGTCTGTGAGACGTAACGTCAGTGTTTGGAGATTAGTAGTGTGCTAAATTAGGCACAAACTTTAGCATAACTAGTCCAATGTAGATAATAGGAAGCGAGTTTATTGCTGTTTATTTCTATATCAATAAATATCAATTTGATGGGATAGAATTGATTTATTTTTAATTGAGATTTGTTTTCTTAAATATTTGCAAGGTCGGGGAGTGCCGGAGGCTAGCCTTCTTCCTTTCCATTTATTGACGATTAAATTATATCCTGGATCAATAGGGAAAGAGTTGGTAAGATAAATGTCTAAAGTATCGAATTGGCGATCGCGAGACTATGTTGTGTTGATTCCTGGAATTTTTCGTTAGTTCTTAGGCAGCCTGGTAAACTTATCACGTGCATAATTTCTATGTAGTTAGATACGTATTTTATTTTTAATGATCTTCGCCATCTTAATTATGTGATAAACGCGTGGTATTATCAGTGGCTTTCGTTAGGCACAGAAAATAAATTTAATTAAAAAGAAAAGCTCACTTTTTTATTTAGAAAGTTCAACAACTGGTCTAACTGTAATGCTTAGATATCGCCGATGGGTCGTGGAGGTCTGATGGCAGTCGCTTCACGGAAAATATTGCAGACAAAATACGCAGTTAGGCAGACCCTAGACTCCAAGGTGAAAGCTTCGGATGCGACACGGATTAACGCTAGGATGACGAAAAAATTTACATATTTTTTTTAACTGTTTAGACCAATGATGTATTATAAACTATAGATATGTTGTCCACACTCAAAAATGGCGACAAAAAAATGATGACTTTTGGTCATCATTTTTATGCACCAATCAGAATCACGGCAATGCGCCACCCAAAAAAACGTCTTTAATAATAAATTCGTAATAATCAAATATTATTGTTATAAATATTAATATAATTTATATAAATTTAATAACATTGACGTATTTTTAGTAAGCAGTTATATTTTTATTATATTTAGTGTTTGCGCCATTTTTTAATGCCGCCATCTTCTTGTATGACGTATCTATAAATTTCATACATCATTGGTTTAGACTAAATAATATTATTTCATACTGCAGCTTTGTCTACGGTCCATGAACTGGGCACTGTTTAGCATTCTGCCGGCGACAGGTGGGCTTAGTTAGTGCGTCGTTGACCCAGTTGTGGCCACCGCGAGGTGACAAAGTGTGCCCATTGTTCTATGGCCCCCGGACCCGGGTCCCGGTGTACGACAATGTGGGTTATTTATCTTGTTGCTGGTTGAGGTGAAATTGATATGTTACTAAAGGCTCACCCACACAGGTGAGTTTTATAGGGAATGCAATCTCGATCTCGCGAGATCTCGATACGTCAAACAATGTTTGATGCTTAAGGTCTATAGAAATTCGTGAAAATAAATGTCTTATAATAGGTAGGTACTATTATATATACCTTTTTTCCCTAATTTATTACACAATATTTGTGTGATTATTTGTGAAAAGAAACCACACAAAACTGCCAACGAGATCTCGCGGTATTGGTATTCATAATCTCACGAGATCTCGCTTGACCCCCAATCTCGCGAGATTTGCATTCCCTAGTTATAACCAGACGAGAATACCGCACGTGTTATTGCGATATCTGTTTTTAGTACAGTCAAAGTCAGTGATCTTGACTGCAAAGTCTCGAAATGATGAATGTCAAGGTATTAAGAGCAAATCAAACTGTTTTATTGATTTAAATTGTATTATTTTCCGAACTAAAGGTGTGTACCAATTATTAGAACAATTAGTCAGCAGGAAAGGGGGAAAACCAAGGCATTTTAAGTTATTTGTTCATCAAGATTGATCTGATGCAGGCTGATTGTAGGTACATTATGTGTTAGAACGCGCGCGGCTGACATGACACACTGCTGCGATAATAATGGCGCACACTGTTGTTTGTAGAGAACAGGGACGCATAATCGTACAAACGTGTGTGTAGTAATATCGACCGATAATAACACACCTGTGTGGCTGAGGCTTAAGACGTATTGTTGCCAAGTGGCATGATAAATGGATTGTCTGACGAATGTAAGAAATACGGGCTTATAATTTATGTGTAATAAAGTTATAGTCACTATGAAAGTTAAAAATAGGGTTACAAACTTGAAATTTTGGCAGTTGATACCATCTATTATTTTCTAAATTGTTTCTATTTTTTTTATGTTTGCTTAAAGGTCAGTTCTGTACATAGGTTTTCAAGATACTTAAAGTATTTTATTGTAATGTGAAAAAGCTCTTCTATTTCAATAAAAGAACTAGCTAGAAGGAGAAAAGACAAATAACAAGTGTTAATTAAACCGTAGTACTGAACAATGGCGTCGCACCGGAAGTGTACAACGCCAGCACGCCATTTCCGGTGCAAAGTTGCAAGGATCTAGTTCATTCTTGAATCCCTAGATATCTTATTATTTGAGGAGCTTTGAAGCTTCATTCATTACTACAAGCTTTAGTTCGACAGATATTCAGTTTAAATATAAGAAATTACAAAATATTACCCTTTTTTCGTCATCCCTGCGTTGATCCCATGCGATCGGGATTAAGCTAACCGAAGCATTATTTACTAGTTGACGCTACGAACAGTCGATTCTTTAATTTTTTGGTATTTTTTTTTGCTTTTTGAGACTTTTTCAGGCAATTTTTAAAAGTTTTCTCTGCGTAAAATCCATCCTCGTACTTCAAGGAATATTCTAAAAAAGAAATTAGCGAAATTGGTTCAGCTGTTCTCGAGATTTGCGCTTAGCAACACATTCATTTTAGCGACGGCGATTTATTTTTATATTATAAGTAGATTTATAAGTAACTAAAAAATATCGAGGTCTAGCCAAATCTGTAGTTAAGACTGGTAAAGCGGACCCCAGACTCCGAGCTGAAAAGCTTCGGATGTGACTGGGAATTAACGCTAGGATGAGAGAGAGATTTATTAGTAACCAAACATTGCGTATGTCCTTACGCAAGCACTAATTTATATCTGTACCAAATTTCATCAGGTTATCTTAAAATATGACTAACTTTCATACAAACTTTCATCTCCTACTTGAACCCCTTTAGCCCCTTTTTTCGTAAAAAGGGTAGCCTATCTCCTTTCCAAAGCTCAGTACTTTAAGCATGAAAGTGTAACAGACAGGCAGACAGACAAACAGACAGAGTTACTTTGATGACTACGATGAAAGTAGAAGTAGCGGAAGGTGTGGGTCAGGATTAATATCCTGACCCACACCTTCCGCTACTCTGCACTCTTCTACGCTACAACAGTGTCTCTGCCTACCCCAATGCGAAAGAGGCATGACTGTTATGTATATGTAGAGAACCGATTCTCAGCACTCCATGGATTCACCGTGCGGTCGCCGGGTCCATAGCGTGATACAGAGAGGAACACCGTGACGGCGACTGGGACTTGCGACCCAGATGTAGGTTTAGGGTGGCCACCTTGTGATGCATCAGCGCTCACCTCCACCGTCAGTAGTGTTCCCCCCCCTACCTATCCGAATTTGGTAAGATCCTATCAATGCCGCTTTTGATATTCGATTTAGTAAAGAGCTTACTGAAGCTCTTGGCAAGCCGAGATCTTTAAGTAAGTTGTACAGGGATTTAGCTGGAATTCCCCTTGCTCCTACTTCTACGGCGTAGAGTTTAACCACGTAGCCGTTTTTGGTTAACTCGTTAGTCAAGTCAAAGTATTTGTTTGTTATAGCGTGGTCTTTAGGTATATTAGTTTCCCACGGTACTGTGAGTTCTATAAGCACTGCACGCCATGTATGTATTACATCCATCGTATAATATAAAAAGATTCCTAATAATATTTTACTAAAAGCATAACATCTTATTCCCAAAACATTTTCGGTCATTTTTTTCGCAAAATAAGAATAAATGACAAATATAACATTTGTTATCTTAGGTCAGCGCTGTCTAGACGAATTAAAAAGGTCAGACAAACACCATTTCGCCTTAATAGCCACTATAAGTAAACCTAATGTAATCGCAAGGCGCCCGAATACAAATATTTCTAGTCTAAATAAAACGAAAGTAGGATTCCTCACGTGTCTCTCTAATGGTTCCCTACAATTCACGCTTGCTTAAACAATACGTTGTACTTTATTCTAAGGACAGTGTTTCTCAAACTTGGGTTCAGTATAAATATCAGGAAAACGTATATTTTCAATCAATTTAAGTAAACAGAGACCTAATGAGTTAGAGGTATGTTTTTCCAAGATGTAAGCTGAGTTCGATGGTGAAGAACTTCTTGTACTCGTATTATATGGATTTTAGTAGCAGAATGTAAGCACGTTTTTGTGTATTTCTTATATTTATTGATGGCAAAACGTTAAAGAACTTCGCGTCCAAAAATTATTGTTGCAACTGGTAATCATTTTCCTGCCTTAGTATTTTCTTATTTAAACCTAACGTCAGTTTGACGTCACCTCGCTTGATGGCAAAATCTCAGGAAAGAAGGTCACCATTACAGACACCAACAATGTCAATGATCCGTAGCTTGACGGCCTCATCAAATACTTTTTCACGCGCTTAAAGGAACCGGGACTCTGGGAAAGAAGAAGGAGAGACGAAGTAAGTATCTCCCATGTCAGTTATTTTACAGCAGAATCTAGATATACACGAGTATTTTTCGATTATTTTCACAGTGGCGGCCGCGGGATAGGACTTTCTAAGTATTTATAAATATACTTTTCCTCTGTGCTGTATTTGAACACAATCCCGTCCGTACATCGACCTGAAAAAAGTTACGAGAAACCAAAGTTAGTTTTAGATCTTCAAAAGAATTTCTTTGTGATAGAGGAAAATAAAATATTCAGGGTCCGCCTCAAAACCGACAACTTAGTTGAATCACAGATCTAAAAACTTTTATCTAACATTCCTTTTTATATATTTTACACCTTCAACCTAAATGAGTTGCGATGTCATTCAGTCTAAGTTTTTCCAATAAATAATCATCATCTGCTTGCTCTCTTGTATCAATTACTTGGAGTCAGTGTAACAATTTGTTTCAAGTCATTCTCTGCCATAGCTACATGTACATATCCCTTAGTCATCTCCTTAGTCAATCTTTTCCTTGCTATATCCTCATTTATTCAATCCATTCATATTTTCTTGGGCCTGCCTCTGCTCCTAAAGCCACATTCATATTTTGTACCTTTCTAACCACAATACATTTATACCTATCTTCTCATATTATGTTTACACCATGCTAGCTTACACTTTTAAACCTTAATAATATTTGTAAGGGAACATTATAGTATAGAAAAAGATAATAATAATAGTGATCAAGATAGGGAAAAGGACAGAGATAACGCAACATCATTCCACTTGGGGTCAGTTGGAATGGCCTCTGTCAATGGGGTCGTCACATCTCAGAAAATGTAACCCCACAGTTTGAGAACCGCAATCATTGCTAAAATAATACATCTACATTTACACCACCTCCTCTCACTTCAAATTTAAGAGCCACAGTCACCGGACGTAATGCAATCGCGCACAATGACATTACACCGGTAACTTTGCACGAACTGCATACATTGCACAAGTCGTGAGTCACTGCTAGTTACTCGGACAGTTTGTACACGAGTTACGAGATATACTAGCCTCTTCTATGAAGAGTTTTAATTATATTGCGTGCATATATATCATATAAATCACTCAGTAAGTTGATGGCAAAGTCTTGCAAAAGAGGGTCACCAGTATAGACACGTACAGTAAGCTGCAGAGAAAAGGGACCCCCCTTGTTAATGATATGAAAGCATGAGGGGGTCTGTTTTCTCTGACGCTGACTGTACTATGTTACAATGGTGGTATTCAGCTTGACGGCCTCATCAGATGGTTTTTCACACCCCGATTAAAGGACTCGGGACTGTAGGAAGAGGGGAACAGGTGTGCTGGTAATGAATGTCAGGTCTTAATGGTGAACTAAAACACTCCAAAAACTAACCTGTCCTGTCCTGATGACTGTATATCGCTGAAGACGTCAGTAGAATTTTATTGAATTTTGGAGTAATCCCTCCATCTAAGCTAAATTGCTTATGTAAGGAATGGGTCTACGTCGTTAGTGTAATAGCCAGGGTATGAAGCTAGGACTTCCCGATTCCCCGAATTTTTTTGTTAAAAACATAATCCTCCTTCTGACGCAGTCGGGTAAAAAGAAGAGCATCTGTTCAGTAATTACTCATATTTTAAGTTAAAAACAGGCACCGTAACAAAACAATCTTAGTTAATCCAAACAAATGAGGGCCTGTGATTCATACTTGACAGCTTTTCTAATTTTTTCACGTCTTTAGATGAATACTATTTTAAAACAAAACAGAAAAATATTCGGCCGCAAATTTTGAGGAATAATTGCATGTTGGATACTTGCTACTCAATCAATTAATTAGCCAATCGCAGTCCACTGTCGGGCATAGGCCTCTCCTAATGTTGAGAAGCTTTGGCAATGTTTCCACGCTGGCCAGACGTGTGGGTACAGGGTCTTATTTCGAGTTTTCCTTCTCTCGCAGTGATATCGTCTGCGTATTTTTCCGTTAGTCGCCTCTCACGACACCCTTTGGATGAGATGAAGTAGTAATACCTACTTGTATTCTTTCTCCGTCACCACATGGAAAACTCACTACTATTAATTATTATTTCATGAATTCGGTAAGTTAAACTCATTTAAACTAACTAGGTATATAGTTGCTAGATTTATTGCTGTTTTGATGACCCTCATCTTCCAATTTCTTGAGAACACCAAAAATTAACTATTTAATCAAAGGCTAAGTAACTTCCACAGCCCTTACTAACTGCCAGCAAGCAAAATTTGTTGTTTATTACATCAGCCTCTTAAGTAACAGATTACAGTGGTTCATTATGGACATAAATTGGGTTTTAGCATCGCAAAAGGTTCATTAGTACAGAAGTAGGCATATTTCTCTTAGTTTTCTGTGTTATTAAAGTATTTTGTTTGAATAATTGGACGCAATTTGTAGAGATCTGGGAGCAAATCTCCTTCAGTTATCAGTCCGTAAAGTTTGGACGTGAAGTTTAAAGCGATAAATATGTCACGAAAATTTGAATGAAATAGGTGAATTATGTGGGATTTAAAGTATTTTCGAGTTTATGTACTTATGTTAAGGGATACTAACAAAATGTTCGGAATAAATCCCGTATTTAATAGCTTATGAAGCCTTTATAACTGAAGTATTACTCAATATTCTAAATATATGCTCAATGCTCACGCTTATTTCTCTCGAGGGTATGGAGATAACAGCCCGCTATTTGCTACTATCCTTACAAGCTTACAACCTTGACGAGCTTCCTCTACTGCCATTGAACTTTTCATGCAAGCTTCTGACTTGCCCTTTTTCCCAGCCTCCCAAGAAGAGTTAAGTTTTTCCAAAATTCATTTAGCACACACGGATAATTGAGACCCAAAACGGCGTGCGGTTTTAGTTAGTGCGATGTCCGACGGACGTGGAATCCGTGGGGGTTTCCTCACCAAAATAAGTACAACCAGTCACACGAGTGATTCGTCTTTTGTTATCAAATGTACAGTATCCTAAATTGCCAAAACTTTTAAGAAAACCGTTGTAAGCCCAACTGGCTTATTATTTACGAAAAGGGCAAACGAAACGTTGTAAATCTAGGTAGATTACGAATACAATGGGATGAAAACTTTATACACTCGACAGTACTTTGATAGTATCGGGATGATTTGTAACCAATTGTACAACAGGAGATTCTCGATTTGGCATATTTCATTCGAGAGCCAGAGCCATCCAAATATTTGGAGCCTGGGGCCCGCTCTCCACTCCATATTCCACAGCAGCGACTACCGTTTGATCCCCCTTAACTCCGAAACAAAAGACCCAGAATCGATGTTCTGGGTCTTTTGTTTCTCCCTAAAAAAGCAAGGGTACCATCTTGCAGATGAGGATGGCTCCATATAGGAACTCTGTGGCTAAACGGATTTCAATAATATAATAGCTACACAACCTTTTTGGATTTTTCTATTTACTTTTTAGGTTGAAGTCTAAAAATGTACTTGACTTGCTTGCCATTTGGCAAAAGTGTCACCAGAGAAAAAAAATATTAATATTTTTTTAACGTTCTGTAATGCTGTTTTGATGACAGGAGGGGAATTTTGAATTTTGATAGACCCCAGCGGCAAGCGGTATGCCGTTGGGGTCAGTCAAAAGTAACAAAAAACTCAAACACTCCATCGAAAAACCAACAAAGTTCACGTCACATTACGTTTTCAGTTGACGTAAGCATGACTTTTCATTTCCATTGGCGGGGCAACAAAACCTTGGGGATCAAATAGTTGCTGGAACTAATTCGCGCTGAAATTGCGCGCAACAAGTGAGACAGCAACACACATTTGTCACGAAGCAAATAAACTGAGGCGACGTTACAGTCGGACCAACTTTATAACTACTATCCGTCTCGGGCTGAGACAATACCGGGGCAGGGACGGACTTGGTAGTCATAAACAGGTGCATAAAGATTGTACGCACTGTGAGACTGTGAACTGTGAGATATTTAGAGTCTATTTAGGGAAAATTGGAATAAGAATCATTTATTACTCTCAGGCGTTTACACAAACCCCTGCGACCCCGCCCGCGTGGAATTCCGATCCCGTTTTTACGCCAAGGGAACCAAACCTACTCCAGGGATAAAATATAACCTGTGCGTTATCTACTAGCTGTTGCTCCCAACTCCGCAAGCATGGATGTCGGTTATCCCGACCAAACATAGCCTATTTCCTTTCTCAAGGTCTACTCTACCCCTATACCAAATTGTATTAAAATAACAGACAGACAGAGTTATTTTCGCATTTATAATATTAGTATGGATGCCTACACCAACTTTCTGCCAGATCCATTAAGCCAGAAAACATCTTCGCAAATTTTCTTTCTCAGTCATAATATTTGTAAGATTGTAGAATATTTCAGTTGATTCTACTTCTAGACTTAAGAAGATATCGTAAGGATTAAGAATATAATAGAGACTATCTTTCCTCTATAATATCCCCTCACGGACTTAAATACTAAAACCAATATTGAAGCCCTCTCATTGTAAAGCGGGAAAACCAATAAGGACGCGCCATTATCCTGAGCTGAAGTGAATGCACTCGAGTCTCGAGTGCATCGGTCGAGCGGAAAAATGCACTTCACCTACTAGAACCGTTCGCAATTTATTCAATTGGTGTATATCATTGAAACTGGTAACATGAATAATACAGTTACGCCAAATATCAGGTCAAAAATATGTACACAAAAATGATATTTCTTGTCATATACATATTCCATATTTTATGAATTGTGGTCTTTACTTGTAACGACCCTTAGGTTAAGATCATTAGGATTATTGTTAATTTTTTATGGATTATAACATGGGGAGCTTTTCGCTGGCTGGCTTATTATATATGAGATGATAGGTGTGTGGCATTAGACGTATAAGACACGTATTTTGAGGTTTATGATATATGTTGCCAACTGTCATATACTTCAAATCTAAAGGGGGGTAAATTTCTTAAGGAATTTCCGAAGTGACCCCCTCCCCCCCAAACTTCAAGCTGCAACCGCGCCTGCACTTGTCTAGGGGGGCTGAGTTGATATTGCACTGCTAACACCTGCATCTACTAGTCAACATATTGCCTGCCTCATTACCTGTCGCCTCGCACCTATCCCAAGTGAGGCCCTGTCATTTATTCAATACACGTGACAATAAATACCGGTGCTCGGACGTGAGTTACGGTTTATAAATGTATCCACCTCTAACTTCTGTTTCAGCATGATTTAGATGTTCTCCAATGTGTTTATAAGACAGTGAAGATGCTTTGTGCAGTATACGTAATGCTACGTTTACATACTCGCGGCAAAGCGAGGGAAGTGGCGAGAGAAGTGGGCAGAGACGTGGTGTGAATGGAATATTCGTCATACCGCGAGTACTGCCGCGTATGTTGCGCAAATACTAGCGCGATGAACTATACGAGGCCGCTAGATGGCGCTAAGCTAAATAAAACACGACTTTCGTTATTGCTCCTCGAATATTTACTTTTAAAAATATTTATATCGATCTACGGAAATTGTATAGTAGTTGAAAGTGATAGTTTTTATTAATAATCTATTTAATTAATTCGCTATGCTGTAAAAGCTTATTGCGTACACTGCTACAGCGTTGTCCTCCATACGTTTACGTCCGTCTCCGTTGCAGGGCGAATACTGTAATGCGGACCAACGCGATGATGGGAGTGTGTGAATGCTAGGGCATTAATCGCGCGAATATTTCTGGCAACACGATGAGCAATGCGAGCGGCAGTATGTAAACGCGGGGTAAGGTTATTGTGCAATGTGCAGACAATACAGAGTTTAAATTGCTTTGTAAAATGGTAAAAACCTGTAACTGGAAGACTGTTAAGTTATATAATGTTACAAACCTTTCGTTAGAACGCGTTTTCGACGAGTTAAAACTAGCTAGCTTCGGGAAAAACTCGGTGGCACAGTGGTTAGAGCATTCCTCCTGATTTTAGTCCCGTCTGAGCTCTATTCGCTTTTTATATCTTAATAGATTTGAATAGTTCAGCATACTAAATGTTTTGAAACATTCAAAAGTTTATATTATTAAAAAGAGCGACCTTCACGCGACATGATACGAGATAAACTAATTACGAAGTTATTTGCGTACAGACACACAATAAATTAGTTAGAATAAATATGGACGTGAATGTGTCGTTTATCCTTGAGCCCAGCAGACCGTGGCGACAAATAACAAATCATGCAATCACGTCACATCTGTGGTGATTGCGGTGATGATTGTACCATTAAAGGCTGGATAATGGTGATATCACGTGTTTATTTGCATGTGGAATTTAAAATTTATTGCCTTAATTAAAAGAGTTAGTCGTAATTTAGTCTGTTCTCGATTCCGAGCCGAACTCGATTTTCGGTTTCAAAATAACGTTCTATCATGCTAGTAGAAGGCAAAAAGTTGGGGGGCATCGAGAATTGGGTGAATCGTGACTTTAGAGTATGACATACCGAGAATCTTGACTCAACCTCAATCAGTAGCAAAACAATACCCGTCAAAACGACTTCGCAAATAATATTTAAAACTTAAAATCAAAATTGCTTAAAGTATGCCTCAGAAGCACTTGACAGTAGTAGGTACTATGTTTGAATAGCTGTCAAATTAATTATCTAATTATAGTGCAAAATTTATTTCTACCTCACCCAGGAACTCGACCCTACTAAAACCGTACGCCGGCTGTCTTAGGTTGGTTGGCATTACTGGCTGACGCAGGGCCGTCTCTGACTTTGAGATGCCCCACTCATGGCCCCGGAAAGGACGCGGCCTCTTCACCTCACCCAAGAACCTAACACAATTTTTGTTATAAACTTTTATCTAGTATACCTACATTTAAGTAACTCAACTCATTAGAAATCAGAGAAAGAAAGATTATCTTTGTAGGTGAGGTGCAGTTGACAATACTATCATTTTAAGTGCAGTCCTTTGGTCTGTTTGTTTGATCTAGGATCCAGTGGCACTTAAATTATATTTGCACACTTAGATAAAGTATATTTGACTTTAGTTAAGGATAGACTAAGAACTGTTGGGATACTTAACTTCAATGTTTTATTATGGTGAATCATATTTTTCTTTCACTCAAATATTATGAATGACTCGTGTGGTTTCTTTCCTCATATTTTAGGTTAGATACAGTAGACACCTTTTCATATTCTTGCCCCAAACAATGTGCTTTCAGATGGAAGACAAAGGCTTGTCCTACTTATCTTCTGCACTGATGGCACAGAATCTGTCTGTACTTACAGGGTCGGCAGAACGAGTGTGAATCCCCTGGTATTGCACTCGTCCATAGGCCACGGTAACCACTTTCCATCAGGTGGGTCGTGTGCTTGTCTGCGACCTAAGTGGTATAAAAAAGCAACCAATATGATACTATAATAGCTGTTCGCGGCTCTGCCCGCGTAGATAATGGTTATAGCGACAATCATAACTTACGTCTTTTCACAAGCTCTAGTCTATTTGTACCAAGTTTCATCGAAATCGGTTCAGTGGTTAAGGCGTGAAAGCGTAACAGACGAACAGGATTACTTTCGCATTTATATTATTCATTTGAATTATCTTTTTTTTATATATATAGGACACGTCAATTTGACTTCACCTCGCCTGGTAGTAAGTTAAAGGCAAAGTCTCGGAAAAGAGGGTCACCAATAAAAACACGTACGATGTCACAATGGTGGCACTCAGCTTGACGGCCTCATCAGATGCTGTTTCACGCCCCACTTATAGGACCCGGGACTGTAGGAGGAGGATCTCAAACTCCACCTTGTGCACATTATAATATAGTAGATATGATATAATTTATGTAATACTGGTAGTTATAAAAAAGGGGATTTAATTTTTATAGGTAGATTTAGTCAAATGCGAAATCAAATGATTTTACGAACTGGACCAATTGCGAATAGGACATTGTGAGAATTGGACGTTGTGAGAATTGGACAATTTGCGAATTGGACGTTGTGAGAATTGGACAATTTGCGAATTGGACGTTGTGAGAATTGGACAATTTGCGAATTGGACGTTGTGAGAATTGGACAATATGAGCCCGCTGGACATTTTGCGAATTGGACATAATGCGACTAAAGGGTTTTTTTTGCACAGATTCCACCAATTGACTTGTAAAGCTGCCTTCACAATAATACAATCAAAATTGACATTCTGAGGCGTTACTTCACGACCTAAATGAACAAATGGGTACTTATAGGTACTTATAGTAGCAAACTCGTAATAAAAAATTATTACTTACAACATTTCGCCACTCATACTAGTTTTTTTTTCATGATGTACTGTTCGTCAATCACGTTTGCAACGCAATTCAATGTCGATAAAATTATACCTACTTACGTGTTTTCTTTCAATTACGAACAGGAAGTGAGGTGTAATCTGTGTGTACATCTGTGTAAAAAGCACCGGAAACAAGTGATGGTATCAATTGACGATAAGTGTCACTATTTTTACCCGATTACGGCAAAACCAAAGGAGGTTATGATTTTTGTATTACGTTGAAGTTTGGAAGAGCTGCTTTAATATGATACAACTGGATAACTATTATGAATTACTAGCTTCCGCCCGCGGCTTCGCCCGCGTGGTGTGTTGACCGGGATAAAAAGTAGCCTATATGTTAATCCAGGGTATAACCTATATACGTACCAAATTTCAACCAAATCGGTCCAGCCGTTTATGCGTGAAAGAGTAACAAACATCCACACATCCACACATCCATTCTCACAAACTTTCACATTTATAATATTAGTAGGATTGTACGTTATAATATTTGCAACTTTTAAGCAGTCGGACTTGCAATCAAGATATTACGGGTTCAAACCCCGATCATAATATTACCAACGCTAACCGACTTGACATTATCAATAGTTACCATTTAATTTTTTTTTCTATCAAAAGAAGGCGCACGTGTTTCCCTCTTCCTACAGTCGCGGGTCCTTCAAGCGGGGCGTGAAAAAGTATATATCAAGGCCGTCAAGTTAGGGACCACCATTTTAATGTCAATAGCATCAGAAATGGTCCGTATTTTCTGGACTGCACCTCAGCTTTTTAACATCTAGCGGGGTGCAGTCAATTGACGGGCTATATAATAAAGAAAAGGCTTTTTAGATGAACAGAGAGGCAATGGCTAAGAAGCGAGTGAATGTTAAGAAGAGTTAAATGAAAAAATAAAAATTACGGGCAAAATACGGCCAGAAAAATTATAATTATCATGAGAGCTTTTTCCAAAATGGCTTGGGTTCCGAATCTTGATGGAGTACACTCATACGAGAGTAGTTAATCGTACCCATTTTCTGGTTTACAATGATAATCTTCTGCGCTAATGGCACAGAATCTTTCTATTCTTACAGGGTGGGCAACATGAGTGTGATTCCCCTGGTTTTGCACTCGTCCATAGGCCACGGTAACCACTTTCCATCAGGTTGGCCGTGGGCGTGTCTGCGACCTAAATGGTATAAAATATATATATAGCTGACTTGTTTATTTTGTGTAAGGAAAATCATTTTACTCATCTATTAGAAGCTCTTGAGAATTCCACATATTCAGTTAAGTTAATGAGGGGAGCGACAATGCGAAGCGTAAGTACACGTACTTTATGCCAAATTTGTTTCAACGATAAGAATATGGACACTTTAGTGAGCGGTGGCGATTTATTCGAACGAAACTTGTAGCACAGGAGCCACAGGCAGGGCTGTGGGATGGTATTAATCATAATTATACACTCACTTCAATATAAAGGTGGAAGATAAAAAGGTGTTATTATTCACACATATTCGTTAAGCGAATGATAAATTTTTGATTTAACGACCAAACATATTACCGTATACCGGGCCTCTTTCCGAACTCTATGTTACTATTAATTTTTTTATCAAGAAAACCGACTTACACTTAACCTTATCTAATAGGTATAGATCTCATTGACCTCTATAAATCTTTTGGTTATTTAAAGCATCAATTTGATCCTAAGTTAGGGTATTTCAATAGATTTCAATTGTGCGATACTTCATTTTCAGTACCTAGCTAAACTAATATCGCAGCGAATTACTAACTGTCGAGATAGAACCATAACTAGCAAACGATTTTAACGGCAATTTAAATATCCCAAAAATCACAGCAGAAAAATCTATGTTAAGTATATTAACAAGCTATAAGTTTAAACTTTTAACAGTAGGTGTAAGAAAACCCCTTGGAATTTCCAATTACGTATTCGTACTGCGCGGTGATATGGTAATGAATGGTGGAACAAAAGAATGCAGAATGCAGCGGCACTGGTGAATGGAATGGTTCCGCGACGCGACAAGACGCGGCCATGTCACTACGCCGATAACCGTACGAGGCTGCGTGGCCTGAGTCACGAGCGCAAGCGGTTTAATACACCTCGCATTCTTGAACATTTTCTCGGTATTCTGAATGTGATAATGAGGTTAATATTGGACATTTTGGGAATTGGACAATTTGGGATTTGGACATTATGAGTTTTGGACATTTTGGGATTGGACAATAGGGGAATAGGACATTTTGAAACCGCTTGACATTTTGAGAATTGGACATTCTGAACCTGAGCGGTCTGTCGCTAGAAGAGCATCAACAGCTATAAGAGTATTACTGGGGAATGAAGATAGGCTATTTTTTTTTCGGGGAAGGCTCATGTGTGCCACGGAAATGGGATCAAAATGTCGCACGGGTGTAGCTACTGTTTAAAATACGCAATATTCAAGTCCGTCTATTCCTAAGGAGCTTAACGATTTATAAATTTTAGTTTTGATCACACATGACAGGCAGAAGGCAAGACTAAAATATATACTAAATAAGTGCCATCAGGAGAGCATGAAAAGTGAACCTCAGGCTCCATTATACAAGCTCTTAGTGCAACCGGATTTAGACAAAGTATGATAATGGTAAGATTTTTTCAAAACACCGTATTACTTACTAGAATTTACCAATAAACAACCCAATAATATTTGCCCGACCTGGGGACAAAACTTAAGGACACACGATGAACTATTATAGACAAGATTCACGTGACTAATAAACCATTTCAATATGGACATATCGACACCTCTGGGTTCAATTGGCGTATAAACCAAAACACGACTTTTCAGGAGAGCAAAAAAACGATTTTATTTTTAGAAAAAAAATCATAACTTTTTTATTTTAGAAGCTACATAAAAAATTCCAAGGTGAAAGATTCTTAGAATTTGGGGATGAAGAAGGCTAAATCATTCAATCATATCTATCTTCTTTGGTTTGGAAGTTAGCATGGATATACGTCTAAGAAAATACCAATTTATGGTGTATACACCCCATGAAAATTGGACGAAAAACCAAATATGGATATAAGCTTTACTTATATCCATATTTGGTAAAATTAAGTTCACATTTACTGATGTAAAAGCACGTAACTGTAGATTTTTTTGCTGTAAAAACTATTTACTTTGCACATCAATAGAATTATAATTAATAAAAACAATCTCGATACTGTTAGAATGTGGCAGAATTACATTAATATTAGTCTTACTACAGAATTGTGGTTGATATATACGAAATTAAACTACCAGAAACGAAATTAACTTAGTATTATTAAATAAAACAGATAATTATGGCACACATTATCAGTCATGATCAGATTACCAAACTAATAAAGGCAATAAAGGGAACGCGCTGGATGCGAGCCGCTTCCAACCGGTCTTATTGGAGATCTATAGGGGAGGCCTATGTCCAGCAGTGGACTTCCTATGGCTGAAATGATGATGATGATGATGATGAAAGGCAATTATTTAAATCTGTAGCTCTTCCACAGCCATCTCTCCTTCACCGCGACTTCCTCGTACAACAGATTGTCCTCAGGGTCTTTGTCTTTAATTCAGCGGCACTTGAACAGAGCCTGCGCCATTTTGGCCGTGGAACGCGCCAACTTATAGATAAGCTTTTGCCCCTCAGACGATTCCAACTTGTTATATAGCGGTTGCAAGTGGTCTCGTTTGGCCCTGGCTACCGCTCTCCTGGTGGCGCGGTTTGCATCTTTGTACGCGTCGCGGTCATCGAAAGATTTGGACGCTTGCCACTTTTTTAAGGAGGGCTTTCTTCACCCTGATCTCTCTCTGCACTGTGTCGTTCCATCACCAAGTGTCCCTGTCATAGATGCGTCCACCCTTAGACGTACCGAGCACCGCCCTCCCCGCCTCAAGGATAGCTGCCTGAATCCTGTCCCAGCAAACCTGTACTGGTTCGTCTACAGCATCAGCGCACTTGTCACCGATAGCTGAGACGAGACTTTGGAACTTGGCTTCACCACCACCTGATTCTGCGTTGGCCACGCTCGGCACGTTTGTCTTTGAGTTTCACGCGGAGGTCCATGACAAGGAGACGGTGTTGGCTAGTGAGACTCTCTCCGGGTATTACCTTGCAGTTGGCCACCCTGCTGGTGCTATGCCTCTTAGTGAGTAGGAAATCGATCTGGGTAACGTGCTCTCCGCTCTTGTAGGTGACAAGAAGTTCGGCTTTCTTTTTGAAGAACCTGTTCACGACGGCACGGCAGTTCGGTGGCCGTACACGTTTTGAGGATGTGCTCACCCTCTGGGTTACGACTACCGTGTCCAAAACCGCCGTGGGCATGTCCAAACTCCTCACACCTGTCACCCACATGACTGTTCGTGCAGTGGTTTTACTTTAGCAGAATCGAGGGCCAGGGCCTCGATTCTGCTAAAGCAAAACCACCGTCATAACACGGACGCTAATAATTTTTTGAATTTTTACCATTTAATTTGAGACTTTAAAGCAATGTATGTAAAATCTAAAATTAAATGGCCTATTGTAGAGTGAACGAAAGCGTGTAGTAAAAATATTGTCATTTAATTTTGGACTTTAATTCTATAGCAATAAAGTCTACAATTGAATACCATTTTTTGCAATGGATATGGTTTATACGTCCATATGTTATTGAAATATTTGGATTTACGACCTCAATTTTAAATTACGTTTAAGAAATATATTCATTCGTCACGGCGTAAAAACCATTTACAATCAAGGCAGATCTTACGCCCCGGGTTGGTAAAAATCTTGGTCATAACGTCTTACTAAAAAATTAAAAAAGAAAAATTTGGCTGTTACATTAACATTTTATCTTTTTTGTGGTAGGATGATCTAAATTTTTTGGGTCGTAAAAGCATTTTTTTTGCGAATTTGAACATTTTAAATATACAGATCGATAGAGAAAAAAATTCTGAACTAAACGGTGTATATAACTCATTTTGGCCAAAATGGTTTATACGCCAATTGAACCCAGAGGTGTCGATATAAAAGCTCGGTACATTAAAAGTACAACTCGTACCACCCGCTATTCGAGCGTCACTAAGCCCCCTCTCTGCCCAAGTACAAGGAACGAATATTAAAACCCATCCATGAAGAAAATGTTAGCAAAATGCGGTGTGCGGCATGCAATTTTAAAAATTGTCTCTTTCTGAGTGCCTCCCAGATAGAATTGCTTTCAGATATGAAATGAAATGTTTGACATATACACAACTTGGCTAATGTATTGTACATTTGAGAGCCATTAAAAAGCGACATATAACTAAGCTCACCTGAACGGTTAAGGTTTTTTATACAGCTCCTAAATTGGCACAATGGCTAGTGGCATAGAATAACAATCAATGTATGGAATTGACACGCATTTTGACGTTCATGACAGTTGTAAGTCAAACCCATACATTGATTGGTGTAGGAGGATATAACAGAGGAGATCCGATGTTCAGAAATATTTGGTTATTTTATTAGGTAGTTTGGTGAGGTCAAAACTGATGGAATGAGCTGGCCGTTGGAACTGCCTTTATAGAGCAAACATACGTAGGTACTCAAACTGATAAAAAATTTAGAAGACCCGGTGAAATTAAAAAAAATAAACTTTTTTTATACCATTACCTACCAAAGATATTTCAAAATGAAATTCTATTAGAAAAGTCATCCATAATTTTAGATTCTTCAAGAAGAAACTTCCTTCAAACTAAACAAAATGGTCACATCACATGTAGGTATATTATAGCACGTCACTTTTTAGTTCTTTTTTAATGTGTTTGTACAACCCGGTACTAGCCAACACAGCGATAGACCGATCTATCTTTATCTTTTCTATCTCCTAACCCAACAAAACCCCACAACAGCGTGTGATAAATCATTCACTTCGCTAAACAAAAAGGTTATTGTGTAAGAAAAGTGCATTAGCACAGCATCCGCCGACATCGTATAAATCTGCTGCAGATGCGTCTAACATCCACCGCAGCGACACAATTTATAGATGTGCTCCCTGGGGCACAGAACCTGCTTGGCATAACTATCACTCAATAAGAACTACCAAAACTTTGACAATAAATAAAGTTTATTGAACAAACTATTGCCTTGTAGAATGCATGTCACATTTGGAGAACTACGTGAGATAATGATCGGACAAGGGCCTATTGACTGTAAAAAAAAGAACTGACAATGTCTTTTTTTTATATTACGTAGGTCGCAGACAAGTACACGGCCCTCCTGACGGTAAGAGGTTACCGTGGCCTATGGGCGATTGCAGCACCAGGGGAGTCACACTCGTACTGCCGACCCTGTAAGAACAAAGAGATACTGTGCCGTCAGCGCAAAAGATAAGTAGGACAAAGCCTTTGGTTTTCCCACTGACAGCACAAAACCTCTCCAGTGAGCTCTGGCTACCCTACTCACCGTCGGAAACACTTGACTGTCTTGTGGAATACATGTCACATAAATAAATTTTGACGGAATAATTCTGTCAATAGATACTTCAGCGTGCCCTAGGTATATAATAAATACATCTATACAGTTAAACAGTACAGCAAAGCATTAAATGGCTAGCTTTAGATACATTTGCCGCATGCCGCAAAATTGGTAAAATCTTCAAACCATTTGACACCAAAAAGTAAATTTCGACTCATTTCCAATTGTATCATCTTTCATTATCAAAGGAAGAGAATGAAAGGTTATTATGTTTAAATTATCTTTTGTTATCTCTTCCAAAGATATCGCTATATCTTCGCGGCGTGTTCGCGCGTGTTGAAGGCAGACGCATTGCAGCTGAGTTATTGTCATTCGCTACCGTATTGATATTCCGATGAAATACAGCGCTTTTTGTTAGCTGTTATGCAGCCTATGTAGGTACATGATGGATTTACAATGGTATTGGTACTTGATACTGAGGTCGGTATTCAAAGCGGGAATTACAATTGTTTTAGTTTTGATGTCAAAGCTTGTATGGAAGTATCAGATTGTATTTTCCAATATTCACTAACTATGTTGAATTGATATTGTATATGGCTCCATCTATTGTTACCGTATACCCTGTAAAAATGGACGTAGCAGAGATAATAAATAAAATTAACTCAATTAACATTGTACAAGATTTGTAATCACACCTAATCCCAAAAGATTTTCTTTCACCAACTTTATTTAAAAAAAGTAAGACGACTCAACCAGATTGTCAAAGGCTTGTTCTGAAAAGAATCCACAATTAATTCGATATGAAACTTTTTCACAAAAGTAACCTTTCTAAGAGGAAAAAAGTTCCTTAACTAGAATAAGTAATTGAGTTTGTTACCATTATTATTCAATTCGTAAAGAGGACTGAGTAAAAAAACCATCAGTATCATGATTTTAGCGTTGTGACCAGTTGCACCCGAGGCTTTTACTTGCAGAGGCTTTCACAGTTCTGACGAAATGCACTCCCATAAATGCTGTACCAGCCAAATCAAATGAACTCACTGGGAGCACAGCAGTGGTTCCCTTCGTGTGTCGGCCATTTCATCCATGGGAATAATGTTACGATCTTAGTGATCTTATCTATTAGGATATAGGAAAAGTTAGTACTAAGTAATTGTCAAATGTCAAATTTCATTTTTTTCCGCGGAGAAAGAATACAAATGTCACCACCCCATCTCATCCGAAGGGTGTCGTAAGAGGCGACTAACGGTAAAATACGCAGACGATATGCAAAAACGATATGAAGACGATATGAAAACCCTTGGCTCGTCTGGCAACGGTGGAAACGGTAGGCCAAACCCTCCCAACATTGGGAGAGCCTGTGTCCAGCAGTGGACTGCGATGGGTTAATTGATTGAGTTTAATTAAGTAGGTTCGTATTTCGTTGATATTCAATCGCGATGCGGCATGAATTTCTTTATACAAGTTACTTATAAAATGTTTCATATGTGAGGCACATCACAGACCTGCAATTAACAGACTCAAATTACGCCGGACTGGCCACTGTACGTGGATCACATAATTAATGGTCCCCAGCGAGGACCGGGTAGATACCTGAACATGAAACGAGGAGATAAAATGAGTACCTAGATACTTTATTGTTACTCGAAAAGGATTCTACAATAAACGGCCCTACATCAAAAACATTGTAATTTCATCATGTAAAATATTTCGAGCAGTATTTTTTTCGCAGAACACATTGTGAAATTAGCTCTGTAAATCGGTGGGCTTGCATGTTAGATGTGTAAGGGCAAAAGTAAAGCTGAGACCTCTATATATCCCAGCAATACAATAGCGTGAGTATTGAGTATTGTATGTCTTCTACTGGGGTCGCAAATCAGGCAGTCCAATATAAGTCAAGTAGGTCATCATAAGAGATCGGGATCTAAAATGCAACCTTCGGATGCTACCGGAATAGGTGCTCCGATGACCATGCAATGATAATGGCACTAAATCATACAATTAAAAATTGAATTAAAACGATATAATGGAAACTAAAATTTTAATATTTTTAAAGAAGTATGTATCTATGTAGGTACATCATTAGAATTTGTTGATAATAAAACTAACGCAAATAAAAATATCGCTAATGAATAGACGCTCAACCTTCAGCCTTTCACCTTTAAAAAATAAATTTCGTCACTCAGGAATCAAACCGAGCATCTATCCGGAACACGTCATTACCCCCACAAATTGGGGTCCAAGTTCAAATGGCGGTTATAAAGCTTCAGAGATGTGTAGGATCGTTACAGGAAATTGGGGTACGTAGGGGCTTGGGGTCACAGGTCAGCTCAATGAGAAATCAGTTGGGCAGGTTAATCAGATGAATGAAATAATTACTTGGACTACAGGGCGACTATATTATAGAAATAAAAAGGATTCACACCATATCGCTTTTGTGGTGTGGTCATTTATTTTTTTAAATCACGACAAAGGTGGAATGAAAATTGTGTAAATCGGTTCTCAAAACAAAAATCTGCCAGTGACATAGGTACATATAAAAAACTAACCTAAATTATCCAAGTTAAATTGCGCGGTGTGGACACTGCGCCCCGAGTGCCCCGACTTAGATAGATATAGGTTAGAAGGCTAAGGCAGAACCGAAGCTCCCACATTAACCTTCGTAGTTGTTTTTTTTTACACCTTAGGTGGTATTATATAATTAACAGATCCTAGTATCTGTTAATTGAAAAGGTTTTTAGCGATAATAACGGTTATTTTTTCATCCTAGCGTTAATCCCAGTCGCATCCGAAGTTTTGACCTCGGAGTCTGGGGTTCGATTTTTTCAGTGTAATTGCGGGTTTGGCTGATCTTTGATATTTTCCGTGTACCTACCTACCTAAGTATTTATAAAACTTAAGTGAATAATGAATTCACAAAAAACGTCTGCATTGTGCATCGTTGAGACAGACACAAACAATACAAAAATACAATTTATAGCTAATTCATTATTTTATTACAAACTTAAAATGGATATTTTCGTATGTTTTTGCGTCATTCCAGGTTTTGATTACGCGTGTACAAATAATAATTTAAATGTAAGATTACATACTACCTAATAAGTAATGTTAAGTGAATAAAACCATGTTAAAGTTGCACAATGTATGTACAAGAACAGCTGTATTCACATTATTAATAAATAAAATATGTATAACACAGAAAACAGACCACCGTGCCATTTACCATGTTTTCATAGCGCTTTGTAAATATATATTGCTTAAATTATATACGAAATATTTATCTGGTACCAAATGAAAAATATGTACAAACACAATAATTTATCTACTTCACAACAGATGGCGCTACTAACCAATACTTGAACTCCGGGCAACAGTGATGAAGTGCAGCTTACGCGCAAAAAATATTCATAATTGAAAACGCGATATTTAAATATTACAATGATTACCCGCGGCTTCACCCTTGTACCTAGTTGAAAAAAAATATCCAAACAAACATCTTCACGAAGTTTAACATCATCACTACATATTATAAAACAAAGTCGTTGTCGCTGTCTGTCCGTCCCTATGTATGCTTAAATCTTCAAAACTACGCAACGGATTTTGAAGCGGTTTTTTTTAATAGATAGAGTGATTCAAGAGGAAGGTTTATAATACATGCAGAATATTGTAGAGGAACACTGATATATCGGGATCAGAATACCACGCGGGCGGAAAATATGGCGGTACCAAGTTCGCCGGGTCAGCTAGTTTATAATATTAGTATGATAAATAAATCAAATGTTGAGTGTTGTAAACGTTCCTAGGTAATGGCGACCGCTTGGAAATTGAAATTTCCTTATTTGGAAACTTTACCTAACCTACAGAAATCCAACCTGCGTAATGCATTAAGTTGCCTGAATGATAAGGATTATTTAGCCTAACCTAAGACCTCTTACCCTATCTATCCAGATTAATCTAGAACCTCTTAACAACAGACACGTGTAATAATTCAAGAGAAGTATAACAAAAACTGGTCATGTGGTCACACCACCAAAACGCCTCGTACCGAAAAAATTTGAAACAGTGGCAAAATAATCGTAATTGGTCACACCCTGGTGAGCTCAACTGCTCAAATAGAATCGGTTCCACCATCCATTGTCAAGTGCAAGGTCGGTGCTGACAAATGATAACAATTCGCACATATCTGCATAAATTATGTACAATTCACTAGAAATTATCTGTAGTTAGAGGTATTTTACAGGCTGGTTTTGTTTGAAACATAATGAGGTTTTGTATGGAATATTTTTCGGTTATAAAATTATAATAGGTAATCGAAAAGCCTTTTAATTTTTGTTAGAAAAACTCGGTGGTTCAATGATTCAGGGAGGACGCCTTGAAAATGATTTACAAACCACAAAAAGTCTTGATGGATTTAAGTGTTTGTAGGAATTTTTCTCAGTAACCACGCGGGAATCAGCAATTCAATTCTGTAAGGGCACAACGACATCATACGCCGAGCAACAAATTGCCACTTGTCTTGATATAGATTGTCATTGTTCGGATGGGTGACGTCACTGGAGATCGACTAATGGCAATCTATATCAAAGCTGTCGCATCGCTGTGCTCGTCGTTGTGCTTACAGAATTGCATTGCTGTAAACAGTGCCCAATAAGCAACAATAGCTTCGCGCCCATATCGTGGGTGACAATATTGTCAACAGGTTCTGCCTACAAGCGTGAATATATTAGACACTTCGCAGAAGCCTTGAACTGAGTGAGTAAATAATTGTTAGAAAACACTTTTTTGCGTAATTTATTGTAGTAACTGCGTGTACGCTTCCTGAATGTGATCATTCCTTTCACCCTTTCTTTGTCACACGGATAAAGAACTAGAATTATCTACCCGTACGTACACGCATCACCTTCTTCTTACAATTTAGGGTTCTCTTACAGGGTGTAGTACAATGATGTATTAAATTTATAGATACGTCATACAAGAAGATGGCGGCATTCAAAAATGGCGCAAACACTAAATAAAATAAAAATATAACTGCTAATTTCTTTCTACCTTTAACTGTAACAGAATCTACACATGTTTTTAACATCATGAATGTGAATTGTTGAAACACAAGACGTTCTTTGCGTTTTCGATGATTCACATGGTAAACAGACAGTCACTATGTTAGAAACTTCACATTTACATCGCAACGACTACTAAGTACTATGGACAGGAAAATTGCAAGACGGGTTTTGAGATGTTCCTATAATAAGCTCACTTTGCTTGCCCAATACCTATAAAGCTGTTGCTTTATACGCAATGTGAAAATGAGCGCCATTAACCATCAAATTCACCCCGCGGCAGTATGTTCTATTGATATACTGCGGGTCGAGACAGCTCAAAACTGTTCGAAATTACCTACAAATGTTGTAACAATATCATTGTAACGTGCCTAACATTCTCTTATTTGTTAGCAATAGCCTTTTTTTATAAGTGTGGAAATTCGTCTGAAGGTGGAGGTTATATTAGACAGAATAAAATCGCACAACGTCTTGGGTCTTCAAACTGCCAGGATGACCCAGGGCCATCTCCTGTTTCGAGATGGTCCCCTTGGGTGTGGGAACCACGGTGATCCCATCTTGCCCATGAAAAGGGGATGGGGAAGTTTTTTTTTTTTTTATAATTTTTGTTCGGTTTTGTTTTTATTTAGATTATTAGGTTAGTAAGCTAACAAAGACATTACCTAAAAAAATTCTAAGATTTGTGGAGTTATAAATTGAAATAACTAGCATTTTAAAATTTTTATTTGATTAACACACACAAAGACACCTATAAAGGTAAAATTTTAAAACCTTATATAAATACTATTTCTATTCAAATCGTTAGAACGGTTTCTAAGACAATAATATATAAATTTATTATAGAAAAACTGCTCGTTTAACAGCTTCAAATTAGATGAAAATACTGACCAATTCAAAGATATCAAAACGATAGCCACTAAAAACTGCTTGATCGCTATCCATCAAACTAAAAAGAAACAAGTTACAATCCAATCAGTGGGTAAGCCCATTAAGGAACATGTTTGTCGAATGTTCCGTAATGTTGTAGTAGCCGTGACATTGGCCCGTACGGCTGACCTTGATCTCGCGGACGCGGACATTCCCACATGCTTCATACTTGATAGTCTTTGGGAAGCTTCGTTAGTTTCCTAAATAAATATTGGAGATGGTAAACTGAGGTTAAGAAGTATTATGAATAATGTTGGGTACACACCAACCTAAAAAGAGCGAACGAACGCAAGCGCTAAATTCGTCAAATCTATAACAGCACGCAGTCGAGAAAGTTGTAATGAAGAAATTCAATCGCTGGGATGTCTACATCGATGCAATCGCATTCGTTCGTTAGTTGGTCATAATTCGCCATCGATCGCTTGGTGTGTACCAGTTTAATTCGGAAAAAACTGCTTTGGATTTCTATTATTTTTATATTCGTTTTACCGTCTCTAACGTATGTTAGAATAATTATTTGTTTTCACTAAGTTACTATAGGTTATTGAGATCGTTAGAAATCTCATTCTTATATCCTTATAGAGTATCTTCTCCGTGGACCTTAATTCATTGATCGATTTTATAACTCCCAACCTACATAGCCACTGTTTAATACCTTTCTTTTTTGGGTTAAGTAAAGAGAGCTGCCCGCCATTTACCTCCGTCCTTACACACTTCAAAAGATTCCTCAACTATTAATGCAGATATAAAATTCATCTTTTCCTCATACCATTTAAGGAAGGAAAATGGTGAACACGGATAATGTCACAGAATGTATACACGGAATTGTATTCACTTACTCAAGGTTCTTCAAACACATCGCGATAAAAAAGATATTTCGATGCCAATTTTCCGTTTGAATGTTCAATGGGGATGTCCATTCTAAAGGTTACCTGAAAACAAAAAAAAATTGTTAATTGACAGTTTGAAGTTTGAGTCAAAAGTTTCCTCAAAGGAAAAATACTAGATTAATATACATAATGATATTGGGTGCGTAATTTTTTGTAGATTTGCAATTATTTGATACTAAATGCTACGAAGACGAAACAAAGAATTTTAAGATACCATATTCAAATGGCTTTTTTTATGGCTGAGAGACTCGCGTTTGACCACTATCTTAACTGTTAGTGACGATGTGGCCGTCGGTGAAGCACGCTTGCCTAGAAGTAACCTATTCGCTCTAGTCTTGATCTTGAATACTTGAGCAAGGCATTCCACTCCTTAACGGTACGCATGATAAACGTATCACCGAATCCTTTGGTACGTTTAAGTGGAATGTTTTAATTCATTGTATGTTAGGGGTTCGTGTGACTAGGGACTAACAGTAGCTAACTCTAATATTATGACCCCCAATGGTTATTCCGAGACCTGGACATCTAGACATTTTACGACTTTAAAATAACCCTCCGGATCGGGTGTCGGTTATCGTGAAACAAAACCAAAACGTAGCTCAGTAGCGTTGGTGCTAAAGACTTTCCTCTATGATCTTAGAACTTCAATACAAGAGGGTATTTTTTTAATATTTACCCCGCTAGACGGTAAAAGCTGCAGTCCAGAAGATACGGACCACCATTTCTGATGCTATTGGCCTTATAATGCTTTATCACGCCCCGCTTGAAGGACCCGGAACTGCAGGAAGAGGGAAACAAGTGCGTGGCCAGAGCATTCCAGCTCTTTATCGTACGGCAGATGAAGGAGGCCTCAAAACCGTTGGGTACTGGTAATGCAGCAAACAAGCACGTATTGATGATAAGCGGTCACCATAGCATATATGATTTATCAACGCCAGCAATAATAGTTTTATTGGACTCTGCTAAATACCTCTCATTATCATATATTATAATGAATCGTTCGTTTTATTTTCATTCCACAAAAGCGAGAGTTTAAAAGTGAAAGGATTTAAAATTATAAATTATGACCATCAGTCTCGGGTATTTATATTTACTAGCCCACGGCTGCGTGTGCGCCTTTGTGTAGTTGTATATTGTATACAAACAAGGCGAGAAAAATTATTTATTATATACTTTTTGAAAGTGATAGTGGCCATTTTTTTTCAGTACCTATCAATAATATTGTGGGCGAAATTTTAAAGACAATACACCTATGCCTACCCCTTTGTGGGTATTAGTAGCGTGATTATTCAGGGTTACAAGTAACGCGAAGTATTCCTGGCAGATGGTGTTAGGTCATACATAATGGGGGGTCAAAATTGTAGTATTTTGGTTCCCCTAACGTCTGCCAGGTACGTCGAGTTACCACCTTGTATAATAATATGTACCTACATACCCACAAATATAAGAGTTAGTAGGTACATAATCTATTTAATGAAAATAATAATAAATTCAATTCAGTTCGAAATTAATACCAAAAGTTTGAACAGGTGTACCCGGAGCGTTAAATTCAAATAATTTGAATGTCAAATATTTGTTAGGTTCGCTCAACAAGCTGTTTACGAGCCAAATACATAGGTACCTACTAATATCACACCGATTATCGAATGGAAAAGATTTAACGAACAATGAAGCCATGCTAGATGGTAGAGCTTTTTCAGGCAAGAATGGACTGGTTCTACCGAGGTGGTCACTTAATATTGATTGAAGTGTTAGTAGAAGTAATAGATATATGAAATTTATCCTCTCGGCTATAAGGTCAAAAGAGATCGGCAATTACCTAGTACATGGTACCGTACACGCTTGAGAAAATATCTGAAAGCAGAGAAATAAAAAACTTAACCTAAAGACCCAATGGTCTTTGGGTTAATTACTAGTCATTATTATGACAAGTTCTAAATAGGTGTTAAAGTTTTAAATGACCAAAAACATTTCTCATTACTAAGATACAGTGGTCAGATGAACTGTTTGACATGTTTGCATTACCGGCATAGTCGTTTCTTGTAAGTGTGACGCGAATATAGACGCTATTGACATGATGTCTCTAGCTGTGGAATGAACTCCCCGCGATGGTTTTCCCAAGTGACTACAATATGGGGTTCTTCAAGAAGGGCATTAGAAGGTTTCTTCAGGGTCGGCAGCGCGAGTGTGACGCCCCTGGTGTTGCATACGTCCATAGGCCACGATAACCACTTTCCATCAGGTGGGCCGTGTGCTAGTCTGCCACCTAAGTGGTATAAAAAAAAATACATTCGCTCACGCCTATTTCCCTTTAGGGTAGGCAGAGACAACAGCCCGCCGTTTGACTCTACCCTTACATACTTCACGAGCTTCCTCTTTGTCATTAATCCTTTCATGCAAGCCCGCCGCCGGTTTCGAGTACTTCTGACGACGGGTTAGTACCCACTGGTCCCCTGGAATTCGTCCCCAGTGCCCATTCGTCCTTACATAATTTTGAGGTGCCCACTCGACCTCTGGTCTATTTTATAATTAAATTATTATTTATTTTTGTCATTTACTCTGGTCCCTGTGGTTGTGGTACAATCGCGTAGTAAAGGCTTATATGATGAAAATGACCTATCCTTTTTTTCAAAATTGTATTAATTCATTCATTCATTCATCCATTCATTCATTAATTCAGCCAATGTGTGTACTGCGAAGTCTACCCCGGCTGGTCTGCCCATTCACCTGTACCTTACATACCTATAATACCCGCGCCACGTATCTTGGACCTAAAATGTGCTCAAAATGTGCCCTATACGCGCAGTACACATTTCTTGGGTGTCTTTTGAGGATAGCACGGGATGCTACTGCGGTAGACAAACTCAAATTCACCATGCATAGACTATTTTAAAGCAATCCGCGGGCGCCAGAGCTTCGTATGTCTTACGATTTAGGTCCAAGATACGTGGCGCGGGTGTATGTTATTAACTCCGTACTCATTCGCTATACGTGCCCAATCTCTAGAATGTGCTTTGAATATGGTGCAGTTTTCAAGATTTCTGTAAAACCTTTCTCAACTTAATTTGCCGTTCTACTTCTCTCTTCCCAGCATAGTGAGTCGGATTCTTGTTTAGCGAAGGAGAAAACATTCATTGGCTACATTACTCTTCCTACTTCTTATTTCTGCCTGAACAGTACAAAATAATCATAGTCACAGCTCTTAAGATATTTAAGTAGGTAGTACGACAGCAAACTTAAAACGTCCAATGAAAATGAATGTATAATAAATCCATCGCCACTTAGCCAGCGGCTAACGATGGTAAATAATGATAAAAAACACAACAAAGAAATCTTGAAACATCTAGAATGGAAAAATATCTATGAATACCCCAAGGTCGACAATAAACCGAAACGAGATGAGCGATAGGTAACTGTACCTAAGCTACAGTGCATTCTTAGAGCCTCTACTCACGATCCCAAATCGGTTTTCTAAAATCCGAGTTGGTACCAATCCTATTTGCATCCAATACTTGTAAGATTAAGTTTAGACTAAATACTTTGACTCCCATTCTTCCGTTTCAGAAATGATTTAGTTTGCCATCTGAACCCTTAAATCCGAGAGGAAAGCCTGCGCAAGAGCTTCGTCCACCATACATCTGCTGTTAGCTACTTCCAGTTATGGTTGTGAACCCATAACTTTAAGATTAGCAAGGATATAAAAGCTCCTACCTAATGAGGTAATTTCATTGCAATAAAACCACTTTTTAACGGATTCTATCGCAATATATTTGTTTTTATTTACTTTTAGCCGACAGACAGTATCATGAGGTAATTTCAGTTATATGTATACTAATTAGAATAAAAATATTCTGGTACATATTAGACAGCGCTATCTAGACTCAAATTCAATCTAACTATAACTGAACATATAGTTTCTAAGATGTATGTAGGTACCGGGGAGTAATCACTAATTTAAAACCAAGCTCATTCTAAATATTATTTTCTACATTATTTCTTATGGTTATTGACACAGCGCAACAGGTTAGCGTTTCATCTCCGAGACTTAAAATACATAAAGAAAGGAGGTTTAAAAAAAATCGGAAGACGCAAGCTCAAAATTCGGTCATCCAAATCGGTATTAGAAACATCTTGAACGACCCAAGCAATACCTGTGAGCAAGGGGCTTTATTACGATGCCAGGCACCGACTGGTACGGATGGTTACCAGACTACACGACGCAATCTCGTTGAAAAACTTACCTTATAACCACTACATAATGTTGAGTATCTCTTGAGGTAAGTTTAGAACTAGTGCTTGAATTGACTAATATAATTTACAATTAAATATGAACTTTACCCATTGCAAAATAAGATCTAAAAAGGAATGACTGAGAGATGTTAACGACGACACGACTTTTACGTAAGCTGCACGCACACACTTGTCAAAGTTTAATTTTGTCATTGCAAACTGTATCCTATGTCTTTGTCGATTTGGTTGATTTTAGAGTAACAGTAATCGATGTCACTTAACTATTCAGGTATCGTTTATTGAATTAGCGCGCATGTGTGAACGTTTGAACTAACGGTGAATGTGTGTGCGTGCGCAAGAGTTGATACTTGTGACAAAACGTTATTGTGACTGAACATGATTGATACTGGGGGATACGTTGACTCTGTTGGTCAAAGGTCAAGGGTACCATTATTTAATGGTTATATTTATGGCGTTACAATCAAATATCTTACCATTGTGGAATTATTCTCGAATGAGATTTACAAATTGAGTTACGTAAGACTGATTTAGATCTAAATTGTGTTGTGTTTGTAGGTACTTATTTAAACTTATGAAGAAAAGAATCAATCAACGATGAGTGATTTTGAAGGTCATAACCTCTCACAAAAACGTAGTTTGATTTTGTTTTGATCATATTTTGATAGGTATCTATACATTTAATACTAAATACATCTTTTTACGTTTTTCTTCTACGTCGAATTGAAGTCACGCTAATGTTATTTTTGATAAAAAAATCCCTTTTTGTATATCTCCCATTTAATAATAAATAA
The DNA here is from genome assembly GCA_914767945.1 of Eilema depressum. Taxonomy (NCBI): domain Eukaryota; kingdom Metazoa; phylum Arthropoda; class Insecta; order Lepidoptera; family Erebidae; genus Eilema; species Eilema depressum. The sequence goes on from OU612025.1 coordinate 20,950,551, forward strand.
TAAATATTGTAGGACATTCTACACAGCGCTATTTAGACCCAAAGTAAGCATAGCTTAACTAGCTTATTAGTGTTCTAGAATGCGGATAAACATACTTAGATACCTACATTTTTTTTGTAAATACATACATATTATACATAGAAAACACCCAGAGTAACATAAAATCATTTTTTTTATTTTGAACCCATGGTTCCTGAGATTACCGCAGTCAAACAAATAAACTTTACAGCTTTATAATAATGGTATAGATTTCGTATGCAATGAAGAACATAATTATCCATCTTTTCATGCTATATCCTATCATGTTTACTCACGATATTATATACAAAGATAGTTATCTATACCTAACACTGGCATGGCTAGTCGGACATGGTTAAGTTCGGAGCCTGCAGCGCAGTGCACTAGTACTTATAGACACGATCTGCCCAAGGCCCACGGGCTTCCATGTTTACGCGAATGTACCGAGACCTGTACATAGTGTACATAGTCTGTTATTGACTTAACAAACTGGGTTATTATAGCTATTGAGATAATTTATAAAACGAAGGTGGATGTAATTCGGAGGCAGATTAGGAGGTAAGATGGAAATCTCCAAAACTGATTGTAAGAAAAAACTTCCACTGTTTGAGACGAATGTTACACCACTTGGGTAAGTTTAGGTAACTAGATTCGTCCCGGGGGCGAGTTGGGGACTCTGTGGTCCCCACACCGGAAGAGGGCCAGATCGAGAGATATGGCCCTGGGTCGGCCTGGGTGCGAGGGATATGGCTACTACAATCTCACCTCCGGCAACTGACGGCCCACAGACGGCGTGCGTTTTAGTCGGTTCGAGTCTGACATAACCTCCTCCTCCGGTTCCGGCAGGGGGAGGTATCCGTGGGGATTTTTCACACGATAAAAAAAAGGGAACTAGATTCATTCAATACCATCTGTTCCTTATGAGCGCAGACCTGGACCTTCGGGGCAATATGGGGACACCGTAGTTCCTACACCCGAGGTGGCCATGTCCAAACGGAATACGGCTATGGGTCGAGCGACGACAAGTCGGATGCGTGCGAAATGCCTTAATGGCCACGGTATTTGAGACCCGAACGGCGTATGATCTTAGTCTGTTCAAGTCCGGCACGAGAATATCCGCACGAAGAAATGTATAACTAGATTTGTCATAAAGAACACTAATATGCAAGACACAAGCAACTTATAATAAATCTATCAATTATCATCGCAAGACATGTTGAACAATAGAATCCGAAGTTCACAATGAAGTCACATAGCTGAACGTTCCGGCAGCATTGCTACGCGTATCACATTATAACATTTAGACAATGGCACCCGTAATTTATGCATGGAAACAATTTATTTGGAGAACCAGCGTGTAATTATGGAAGAATTAGCTCTAATTGTAATGAATGCCTTGGATTTTAAAAATGTGGGCGAGATGGGAGATGTCGTGGAAGGAGCTATAGCAATGACCTTTTTGAAGAATGTTAAAGAAGCTTAAAAGTTAGTCTCCGCTATCAGAAGGCTTTGTTAATTCAGTATGGTATTACTGAAATATTCCGCCATATTAAACACGAAAGACTTGAGAATATTTCGGCACATTGAGACTATTCATAATTCGTAGGTACATTTCATTATTATTTAGGAAACGAAAAGTGGAATGCCTCCCAGCTAGTTAGACTGACGACATGAAAAACATAGCTGGGATGAATTATATACGAAAGGCGGAGAATCGGGGCTATGTCGCACATTGGGAAAGGCCTATATCCAACAGTGGGCTAGGATAGTATTTAATTATCCAATAGTATCCGGATATAATCTTATCCCGGGCTTGCCTGGGCCATCCTGAGTATGCGGACCTTATCTTTAACGACTTTGATTGTTCATAAAATCCCAGGATTTCATATCACTTAGTCTAGTGACAATCGCTGCGTGAGAAGCTGTTGCGTTAGACAGTAGATTATAAGAACAATAAGATGACAGTGACAACATCTTTAAGAATAAGGCAATTTCAAAACCATTACAATATTGTAAGTATGATACACTGCTGCTTAATCGACCTTGACGTACTATAAATATGATCTTAGTATATAGAGGTTAGCGCAATGGAGCATGACCGAAATGTTAAGTAGATAGTTAATCATTCAAATCCTCAGTAAATCATTTGATTCTAATCACCATGAACATCTTAAAATAATTACTGATCTAGTTTGATTTCTTTACATTAAGTAAGAAATGTGATGCGAAAAGTTGATAAGCCCCACCAAGATCAAGATCCAATCCACCCTCAGCTCTAATATGGTGGACGGTGATATGGCTTCGGCGCAGGCTTTCCTCTGGTCTTTAAGTTTGAAAGTTGCATCAGTGAAGTTGAGAAATGAAGTTTGTACTAGTATGAATATATTATGAGAAGATTATGAGAGTAGTACTTAGGAAGGTTCAAGTTTGAATGTACAAGGAGAAGAAGAAACGAAAGATATGGCAAGAAAAGAAGTGACTGAGACAATAACATTTGACAGAAAAGAAAGAGATGATTATGTTATTCTGACTCCAAATTATAGTCCACTAGCTTTTGCCCGCGGCTCCGCCCGCGTGGATGTCGGTTATCGCGACCAAACATAGTCTATGTCCTTTCTCAAGGTCTAATCTACCCCTATACCAAATTTCATCAAAATCGGTTCTGTGGTTTGGGCGTGAAAGCGAAACAGACAGACACTATTATTTTTATTAGTTTAGTCAAATACGAGTCCTTTATATTTCCTCTCAAGTTTGTGCAATCTTCTTTACACTGTGTAGTGGCTAATGAATCGAGTGTTACGCAAAGCCTGGCGCTAATACATTCATGTTGGTTTCCACCATTCACGTTAGATATTACACCAGTTTCCTGTCACTCGAACACGAAGAATAATGAATAATTTTCTCTGCAAGAAGAAGAACGTTTTTACTTCGTTTGGGATTTTGCTAGCTATTATTCTCTTGCGGGCGTAGAAAGTGTGCTAGAAAGTGATATTATATCCGAATAGGTAGGTACTATCTTACTTCTTTTTTTGATAAGTCATACTTTTATTTTCATTTGCTTAATCCGCAATGATAAATTTGCATAGAACTAGAAATGATATAATGAGGTTTTTAAGTTAAAATTATTACTCAACAACTTAAATATTATATTAATAATTTTCACATAAATAAACTTATTACACGTAAGTATAAAGTCGATATTATGTCAGATTACAGGACAAAAAAAAATATTGAACTTATTTCGAATTCTTTCTTTCTGTCTGTCTGTCGTTCCGTCCATGTTTTGGAGCCCATGTCCCAGTCCCAATTTATTTTGACTTTTATGAGAGCGACTTTTGTCATCCAATCCCGGTAGAAAAGTCTGCGACAGTGTCAGTAGATGCTTGGATGGTGACATTAGCTTGGGACCCAAATTTCTGGGACCCCATACACTTATCTACTTTATTAGTCTGCATCAGCAACTTATATAATCAGTAAAATTAAAGATGAAAGCATTACAAATCATTATTTGTATGCTATTCACCACACTTACGCAACGATTTTGCAAGCTCAGACTCATCTGCAAACGAAAACATTCACAAAACCCCTGCACCATATGAAAGGCAAAGATCAAATTCCCACGAGCCCTGCGCGTACGCACGGGTCAGTGACCCGCACCTCCGTAACCTAGCAACGGTACTTGAGCCTTCACCTCCTTATGCTATCAACTATTGAAAAACTACCTTCGTACTTGACAATAGAGATCATTTTACTATAAATCTATTTTGCTGTTTCAAGCGTAACGAAATTATATTAACTTTTTGCTCTCTTAAATTTTTGACTTATGTTATGTGTAATGGTTTTTAGGTCATACGAAGAGATCTAACTTGAATTTTACATACATATGCTTACGCCTAAAAATCCCTGAAGGGGTAGGCAGATGTGTATTAACAGTATTAACACCCACATTTCGCTATGATTTTCGCTCTCACGTAATAGGGGGTGAGCCTATTGCCAGCTAGCGGACACCTAATCATGGGCTGTATGTTTACTATCGGTTGGAGAACAGCCCTATCCGTCGCCTTTTACGACACCCACAGGAAGAGATGGGGTGGCCCTATTTTAGCCCACCGGAAACCAACACGACGACTTGAGTTCTAGTGCTATATAAACTCAAAAGTTATAGAAATAAGAGCGATATTCCTTTACTCAGTAAAAAGGCACGTCCATTCAGTAGATGCGTAATTTTTTTTTTTTATATAGGACACGTCAATTTGACTTCGCCTTGCCTGATGGTAAGCTGAGGGCAAAGATTATCTGAGACATAGAGTATGGTCTCGCCTCATTGTTTTGAGATACGTATTGCGTACGCGCTGCCAAACGAAATAAATTGTTCTTTGCAAGTTGAGCGTGACGTGATAATTGATTTCCCTCTCAGTACATGTGTAGTTGATTACATTTCTTGGGTTTCATTGCGATTTCTGAGCAAAGTGGGTCATGCAGTTCTCAGTTCATTTTATAGAAACTTTCATTACCTTTTGACCTGTCACTAATTACTTCGAGAAGTAATTAATTGGTCGATTCATTTTCGAATAAGGTATTCATCGTCATTCATTGGTCATTGTAAACAACAAGACACGCAAACAGGCACAATATTTATGAATAAACCATTTTGAGCGGATGACCTACTGATTTAAGTACTTAGGTAGGTACTTATGTCAAATTTGATTTTACAAAAAAAAAAGTCTGTACTAATAATGTAAACAATACTTGGGTTATGTTATTCTTCTTCCTCTTAGCGTTAATTCCCAGTCGCATCCGAAGCTTTCAGCTCGGAGTCTGGGGTCCGCTTTTACCAGTCTTAACCACGGATTTGGTTAGACCTCGATATTTTCCGTGAAGCGATTGTCATCTGACCTCCACAACCCAATGTTAACATTAGGCGATATCGAAGCTTTGCAGTTAGACCGTTGTTTTTTTGGATTTTTGAGGGCTCCAACTACCCGTAACGACTGCCATAGATGTTCTCATGGCAACCGGGACCGACGGCTTAACGTGCTCTCCGAGGCACGACCAGACCAATGCAAATACTCATATTTAATTCACACAAATATTTGCACTGAGCGGGGATCTATGGGTTATGTTATTCTAACTATACTGAACTCGAAAATACATTTTTAACTTTTTTTTATACCACTTAGTTGGAAGACAAGCACACGGCCCACCTGATGGGAAGCGGTCACCGTGGCCTATGGACGTATGCAACACCAGGGGCGTCACACTCGCGCTGCCGACCCTGAAGAAACCTTCTAATACTTAACACCTTAAATTTGTTTTACCGCCATCGGTTGAGCAGAACGGGTTTCCAAGTGGCGAGCTGACCAATAAGTCGTGTGCGAAGCCGTAGATATAGGGTAGTGGTTCTTAAGACCTTACCTAGGCATGATATCGCATCTTCTTATACACATTGTGTCTATTTTAACTGGGACACAGTTAAAAAAGACATAGTATACATACAAAAACTCAAATACAAAAATAAAAGTCACTTCTGTCTATTCAGCTGAATACACATCCATATTTTAATCTGGTATGTCGTTATGGGGCCCCTTAAAGTCTCGATAAACAATCCAAAAGGAAGTACCTACCCTATCGCTTCTGAAAAGACTCTCGCGTCATTAGGTCCACTCTATGGTAACGGGTATTACGGAAATAACACAATTCTGGAGAATTGAAAGTATCGAACGAAGTACGGCGAGGGTATCAATTTCTAAGTTTTTGGTATACAACTATTTGCGATTCAAAAAGGATATCGTTTGTGACTCGCTGTTTTAGACGCAGTTTAGTTTTCGGGGTATGAAGTATCATAATAATATGCTTTTGCCATATTAGAAATTATAGGAAATTAGTAAGTAAAGGAATTAATTTTGAATTTCAGTGATCGTGAAAAAATAACGAACATTACAGGTTGTAAACACAAGCATTTTTAGGAATCACGATAGAAATATTAAAGTTTTTTTATAGCACTTAGGTGGCAGACAAGCACACGGTCCACTGGACCGAAAGTGGATTCCGTAGCTGATATACGTGGGAGCTGGGCTACACCAGGGAAGTAAGAGCGGAAACACACGATGCGTTGCGGCGGCGGCGGCGCGACGCCGGAGCGGTGTCGCTGCGTCGTTTTACATAGAAATATCTGTAGCATGTCACACGATGCGCTGCGTCGCCGCACCGGACTTGGAACCACCGAGACGAGGCGGGGAGGGGTGAATGCGTTGCGACGCCGGAGCGGCGCCGCTCCGGCGCGCGCCGCACCGCCGCCGCCGCGTAGTTGTTTAGGGGCTGTCCATTAATCACGTGATGTTATTTAGCAATTTTCTAACCCCCCTCCCCCATGGTGATACGTGGTAAGGTTTTAGACAACCCCCTCCCCCCTCTAGCCAAAATCACGTGTATTTTTTTATTTATTATTGAATGCTAGAAAACTAAGAATCGTGACAAAAATCACGAGTTATAAAGGTGCGTACAAATGATATAGCATAACATGTTATATAACATTGTTATATAACAATTGTTATGTAACCATGTTATATAACAATATAACAATTGTTACGTAACAATGTTATATAACAATGTTATATAACAATGTTATATAACAATGTTACGTAACAATGTTATATAACAATGTTATATAACAATGGTATATAACAATGTTATATGACATGTTTCAGTAATGTAGACACTGAAGTTAGTACAATGTTGCAAAGTTATAAAACAATGTTAAATAATGTGAACGTGTTATATAACACAAGTTATACAACATGTTACATGATCAAAAATAAATACACGTGATATCTCAATATACCCCTACCTCCCCCCTGGTGATATTTCGTGTTTTTTCCGATTTGTTGAGCCTCACGTGATTAATGGACAGCCCCTTATGATTTATTAACAGACTGTACAACGCAGCTGGGGCGCACGCGGCGCCGCTGCGTCATAACAACGCAGCGGCGTCGCACCGCTCGTGTGCCCGCTACTGCGGCGAAATTTCTGCGGTGCGTCGCCGCAACGCATCGTGTGTTTCCGCTCTAACACTCGTAGTGCCGACCCTGTAAGAACAGATAGTTTTTGTGCTGTCAGTGTTGAAGACAAAACAGGACAAGCCTTTGGTCTTCCTACTGAAACCACAAAACCTCTGCAGTGAGCTCTGGCTACGTCTATGTCTTATATATCTATTAACTTCTTCTCACTACAGCACCTCATAATATCAGAAGCTCTCAAATCACTGATTTTCAATGACACAAGCAAACAAAATATTAATCTATATATATATATAAAAGGCTTTGTCCTGAATGATGAGGTATCAACGCACAGCCTAAACCGCTGATCGTAGAGACCTGAAACTTGGAGGGTGTGTTCTCTGTATGACGGAGACATCCGATAAGAAGGGATTTTCCAAAATTCCACCCCTAGATGGGGGAAAAAGGGGGGCAAAGTTTGTATGGAACAACGTGATTCCGTGGTCCAATCTATTTGAAATTTGGCATAAAGTATTTAGAACAGAATTGATGTAGAACCTCATTTTTACTTTATTGAAATTCTGCCCTTATTTGGGTTAAAAAGGGGTAGAAAGTTATTTTGGGGGTGATTTGCTTCGAAGTTGATATCAATTGTTTTTGTGTGAGTGTTCTTAATTTAAATTTTATTCTTTTGGTGACGTGAGGTGACGTGTATTATTTTGACGCAATGTTAAAAAACTTACTCTGATTTTATTCAAAGAAGGTTGAGCTCACATAAAGGCTTCATGCTCTTTAAATATTAAATATTGCGTTGATTTTTTTTTTTTTTTACAAAAGAGGAAAAGCGAGTTCTTTCTAGGAGTAATATAATTTTATATCAATATTGCTGCTTTTTATTTCAATGTTCGTGCATCACTTAAAAACCGCTGAATAGGTTTAGCTGAAATGTGGCATGAACATTATTCTAGGTGCGATAGGAGTAGTCGCAAACTCGATCTAAATTTTAAATATTGAACATAATTTTGAGAGGTGGATCTTTAAGTATTCTCGCAGTTCGGAGATAAAGAAGGTGAACTCGCACGCCCGATAAGTCCTGAAGTTCAATCACCCTCTTAAAATGGAAAAGAGGCCTGTCTGTCTAGGCACCGTGTGTTTTTTTTTATTTACGCGCGGAAATTCACTCGGATACCCCCCTTCCGTAGCCAGTGAGAGTGCTTATGTCGGACTCGAACAGAGCAAAACCATACGGCCGACTCGGGCCAGCAGTTGCCGGGGTTGAAGTAGCCTCTGATATATTCCTCGCGCTCTCCGACTGATCCAGGGCCATAGAAGGCCCCATCGGGTGTGAGACCATGGCGGCCCCATCTTTCCCCAGAAAAAAAGGAGATGGGGGTGCATCGCGTCGCCGACTCGGCTTACTAGGATGGCAGGCGGCTCCACCTGTCATCCTCAGGCCTGCGTCCATGGAGGACTAAGGTCTCTTAAAGGCCCTCTGACGCCAGACCGCCAAAATGACCTACGCACATTGCGAACTATGCGGGACGGAAGGAACCTAGGTCTTCTCCGGATACGCTCCCCCGCCTCCTATTCGAGCATTACTTGCTCGCAGAAGAAATCGGCGGCAGCCCACACGCTCGCGCTCTGCACCATCACTGCGAGTAACGTGCTGAGCGAAATAACTCCCACCCACCAGGGCCGCCATAAGGACCCGCCTCGGCGTCTCCTTCGCTGGGCATATCCTCGCTTGCGTCACAGTGATGACACTCAGGCGTTGGCTCCTTCCTGATCCGATGCAGGTAACTCCTAAAACACTCGCTAACCAGTCCCCCATGATGGGTCTTACAGCCGCTATCACGGCATGCCCTCCGCAAGGTTGTCGTAGTTTTCACTGCTCCATCATGTCGCGGAGGAACAGGAACCTCATGGCTCGACTTTCTCCAGGCTCGGGTTCCCATCCTCGCTGCCGTGCTGTTACCAGGTCCGGTTCCGGTGAGGTTCCGGCAAGGAAACTCGCCGCCTCGAAAGAGATCGTACAGTACCCCCTTATATACCTGATCGCCATCGTCCACTGTGGTTGTCGCAGCGGTTGTCCACTGCTGGCCTTCAGGGTCTTCACCCAGATTGGGCACTTGCGGTTATGTCGGAACGGAACCGACTGAAACCACACAGCGTTTTATCACAGCAATTATTGTATGTGCGGAGGCGGAGGAGGAGGCGACAGCCATAGAGGCAGCGACTCTACGCATCTAAGGACTCTCAACTCAATAAATAATACTGAAATCTTATTAATTGAGTCTATGTAAATTCGAATACGAACCATTCCAGTTATGAGAACAGAATGCTACGATGAGCGAACCTGTGTTTTATACAAAAGAATTCAGTTCGCAACAAGCATCTATTCTAAGCGTGTTAACGTTGTAGGTACTGTAGTGATGTGTTCTGAAGAGTTGGAAACATTGATAAATCTGGTTATATGGTTATGTTTAGGACAAGGGCTTTTCAACAAAAGGTTGAATATTCCAGAACCCTTTCTCAGCAAGAAGTCTGTCTAATTTCACAGTTTTCAGTAGTTTAAAGGTGAACGCAGATCTGGCCGCACCAACGTGCTGCAGTCGCCGCATTCCGAATTCTTTATATGAAACCTCGCACACCTAGCCGCGTCGCAGTCGGGTGGCGGTCGCCGCAATACTCGAAGCGGTCGAATTCCCCAAGGCGCAGCTGATGACGTCAACAACGTCGGCCCGCGCGAATCGACACTGCGGCCGGCGGGCTACTAATATTTTGTGTTTCTATAATTTATATGGGAACAAGAATTGATGATTCTATTTTAATTAGGTTGGTTCAAGAATACAATGAGCTTTTCACGTTCACTTCTGATTTAAATTAGAAACTAAATAAAAGAAATTCAGTGCGATGCGTGCGGCGACGGGAACGACTGCGGTGCGGACAGAATATGTGCGAGGCCATTAACAAAAGCTTTGACTGCAGCGACTGCGGTGCGGCTAGGTCTGCGTTCACCTCGAAAAGCACTTTCTTCAAAATATAAATAAGTGAAAATATAACGTAATAACGAGGTACTAACTTACCATCATATAGGTTCGAATTACAGAAGTAACCATACTATTCCAAACTTAACGCGGACGAAGTCGCGGGCAAAAGCTAGTATACCAATAAAGCTGTACACGGAGGTTTATTTCGGGTCAAAAATTCCATAAGTACAGGAGATATAAAGGGATGCAGCAGTACATTGGGGCAAAGCCTTGTACTCAATGGGACTTTATTCCGGCGCGTTGCGATGATACTGCCGTGGCTAAGACATAAGCGGTAGCGATTTTGAACTTCACCATAAATCATTTTATAACTTACTCTGTAGAAGATTTTAAGCTCATTAAATAAATTGACCTATATATATTTGAACTACATCTTTTAAATCCCCTAGGGCTTCGTCTCACCAGTCTCCTTAAATGTATCTTAATCCATTTAAGGTGATCGAAGATCATTCTGCAATCACCAATGCCCAGTAAAATATTATAACTACTTGAAAATAACGTAATCCTAAATTCCTATGTGCCATATTATTTACACATAATGCAGCTAACGCAATTTGACCTACTTCACAACTTATGTCAAGAGAAAATTACAATATTTTTCAGGAAACCACTTAATGAGTCGATGACCCGAGTGTAAAACAACATGAGCTAACAAGACTTGAAATACCGCCATTGTAAAGTTATTGTAGAACGCAATTACAACATAACGGTTTTACATCATACAACATATTGCCAAGGTGCATTAGCTTCAATAAACAGCATGTGAGACTAACAAGTAATAAAGCATTTTACACCGAATAAATCGATTTCTTCACCTAGCTATTAATCAAATTAACCTATACTTAAACATTAAACAAACACCGTTCTATCTTAATTTCACATTTTTGGTGTATTAGATAGTAATAGACACCATACATTTTGTTAGCGTGTAATTATACTGTTAAGAAGCAAAACTAATCCTTAATTTTCCACAAATATGTTTAGACAGAGATCCGTTAATTGATTACCTTAGGGTCTATTCAGGTCAGGCGAAAAAATTCTTGAGAAAAATATCAACCTAATTTCTTCTAGATAAGGCTGAAAATACGAGTAATATGTGGTATTAAATCTGACAGTAGTAGACTCGTTGTTGCTTATTATTTTAAGCTTTGTCTTAATGAAATAAGTTATATATATATATATAGTATAATAACCATTTAATTCCATCATATTCGAATTTACGTTTACTAGTTAGACTAGAGCAATATATTCTTTCATCCAGAACGTTTTAAAAGGTCATTTATTGCAAACCGTAACTTAAATGCGCCTACTTTTTTACCTTGGACCACAAATCCATGCTCCCTTTCCAGTCCTTTTGTCAGTCCTTTGCAAACTCGAAAGCAGAAGCGAAAAATAAATTATGTCGCCTCTATTGACAACAGTAATGATCTTGTTTGAATATGAAAGAATTATTCGCACCCACTCTAAAGTATTGAGGACCTTCAAGGGACAATACTTTCAAGGTATCATTATTGAGGGTCAGATATTAACATGATGAGGGTAGAATGGAAGATAGAGTGTCGGAAATGAAGGCTATTATGATATATTTATTTGGATTGTGTGGGTGAGGTAAAGATGGGAATAGGAAAAATATATTTTGCGCAAAAATGTATCAAAACGAAACGTTTTAGAGGATGGATTGCGAGGGAAAGGAGAGTTTTTAATTTTAAAGACACTAACAGAACAGTACGATTGTCTGACTTTATTACCTAATGTTTGACTTTACCAAGAAAAGATCGTTTTAGTAATTGATCGCAACAATTACGACGAAACTTTTAGATTGTATTTTGATCTGTAGATCTGTAGTTATCATAAGATTTTATTACTAAAATACCGATAATCTCATTACATGGACGCCGAAAATAGTGCGAAGTGGAGGAAGAAGAGCCGGTAGGCGCGCCCTGAGCTCCAAGTTCACCTTGGCCTCAGATGCTATCAGGAAAAGAAGTCTAGGACACGTAAATTTGACTTCACCTCGCTTGATGGTAAGCTAAAGGCAAAGTCTCAGGAAGGACAAGTATCTCGACATTACAGACACGTACCATGTTACAATGGAAGCACTCAGCTTGACGGCCTCATCAGATGCTTTTTCATGCCCCGCTTAAAGGCCTCATAACTGTTTCAGGATGATGATGACTATTACTAAAAATACGACATCAGTTCCTTACTAGTTAAGGTTAAACATAAGCCTATATAATTTAAATGTTCAAACCTACAGTGGGAGAGAGGACACGTATATCTGACAGGAAACATTTCCAAAAACTCGAGCAATGTCGGGCCTGACTGCGTGTTTAATTAAAGCCACCTCCCAAAATAACTTATTGGAAGTTCCTTGAGCCGCCGCATTAGCGCGCCAAGCGTGGCGAACATTAGCTTACAATATTTGCTTATGTATTTCAACTCACTGCTGGTAAGGCCCCCTTAAATGAATTGTACAAACTTTGGATAGTAATTCCTATAAAGACTAAAACCCGACTAAAATCACGTTTTAAACAAGAAAATATGAGTACTCGAAAATATCAAGGATAGCCGTGGTCGTATGTCAGTTACTCTAACAAAACAACAGGTATTACATTCTAGGGAAAAGTGGCATACGAACACGGCTATTCTTGATATTTTCTTGTTTAATACTTGTTACAAGTAGCAAGGAATTTTTCAGTAGTTGGGTTTTAGTTTTAATTTGTATCTACAATTATTTGAAATATGCTATATTGAGCCCTTTTATTTCATACCAATACGGTATATTTCACTGAAATTTATTTTTTAACACAATGATAGAAATACAGGCCCATGCCAACACCTATGGGGTCCGGGTCAACCACACCTGCTAACAAACGAGGCTCTAGCGCAGGCTTTCCTATTAAGGTATGATTCCGTAGCCGACCGCATACGACAACTGCCGACGCACGCAGCACATGCATGTAATTCATTGCGGCTTCTCAATGATCCCCTTTATTCGTATCGGAGTTTGACAATCGGAGTTTATCTTATCTTATCTTATCTTATGCGGTTGGCTACGGAATCATCCCTTTAGGGTTGAAAGTCAGATGGCAGTAGCTCTAGTTTGTACTCAATAAACTAATGAAAAAGCAACCTCGGGTTACAAAGTGTAACCTTTGGCAGAAACGTCGACTTTGTAACTGACTGTACACAAATACGTTACGATTTCGCAATCGAGCGAGTTGACGACAAAAAAATAATTTGCAATCAAAATGTGCAAACTCGCGTGCGCTAGCGAATTTGTCGCTAGCGAGTTGGTGAATGACCTATCATAAAACTCCGTAAATTTTGGATACTTCTAATATATCTTCTTATTTGAATCGCCACTAATTAGATCGATATATTTTTGGAGTTCTACTTGGACTCATTCGTTATATGTGCCCAAAAAAGCCTAGTGCAACTTTTTGGACACCAATTGACTGCTCTTAAAGAAAAGTCGAATCAGAGTAAAATATCATTATAGTCAGTAAGTATAATAATAAGTGCGATGCAATTGTTTGGTATAGGCAGAGTGAAAGGTCGGTAACCTAAGGTTACGAAACAGAGGGAGGTACTTCAATCTCTAAACGGGAGTAAGACCTCATTGTCTTTATCTCAATACTTGTAGAAATCGTGAAAGTTTAAAACGAATTTGTCATAAATGATTATGATATTGTGGCCATTGTGGGCGCATCGAGTACAGTTCAACATTCGTGACGACTATTATGAAGTAAAGAGTTGTAATCTAATTTATAATGTAGTTGATTGATGTTGTGGAGAAAGTTCTATTGTTTGTAAACCGGCAAATGTAGTTCTTTATAAACGTTTTAAGAGCGATACACATCAAGTATTGGCACAAAGTCAGTGGACAAATCAAGCAAGTCGATATATCGAAGAACATACACTGATCAAATCCATACTAATATTATTATAAATACGAAAGTAACTTTGCCTGTCTGTCTCTCTGTCTGTCTCTCTGTCTATCTGTCTGTTTATCTATCTGTTATGCTTTTACACCTAATCCACTTTGAGGAGTTGATGTATGATCCAACCCATCGAATCACAAAAATCTTATTTTTCTACGATCCTAAGACACAAAAATAAACAAACTTAAACCGTAATAACAGTTACGATATTCTGTCATAACGAACTGCCGTACGTGTGAATAATTACATGAAAATAAACTTCCACCACTAATAAGAGCACATCTCACTCCGGTGACCTAATTACATTGTCTGACACACCGTCATAGCTCCCTCACAAATAGTTTTAAATTGCAAATGCAATTATCCGAACGAACCGCGGCGGTAATGCTATGCAAGTTTTAATTGCCAGCCCTAGCATATAATTGAACTCGTCCGCTACAGGGTGTGTGCGGAATAGAATGAGTGCGGCCAGTGACGCCTTCATTAATATTAAGTTAATTAAACCTGTGTAGTTTATTTGTAATATTTGGTCCGTTAATTGTTGTTAAGTGAAAAGCTGAGGCACTGTTCAGAAGATATGGATCACCAATCTGATGCTATTGGCCTATTGCAATTAAAGTGGTCCGTAACTTGACGGCATTGATAGATGCATTTTCACGCCCCGCCTGAAGCAGAGAATCCCAGCTCTTTATCGTGCGGCAGAGGGAAGAGCTCGTATCTACTGCCATCGACAGTCTACTGGTTCATTAAAAAAATGGTAATTAGGGTGTCTTCGATGGCCCTGGATCAGCCAGCGACCGAGAGACGCTGCCTCACTCTCTAAGTGATGGTCCGAGACGGCCGTGCGGTTTTACTCGGTTCAAGTCCAGCACTCCCGCTGGCTCCAATGGGGGGAGGGGGTTCGTGGGGATTTCCGACTAAAAAAAGGGTATTATGGCATGAACACTTGCAATTTCACAGGTGTCACTTCCACATTAATATCTGCTGGGGGGAAAGGAGAAGGAAAAATACCGGAGAAGCGCGAGTCATTTCTAAACCCCCCCCCCCCCCCCCCTTCAACGTAAAAATAGTAATAGGGTTCCTAAAAAAGAACTGTATGAAGAACCGATCCGGGGTTATTTTAATTTTCACTAAAAATACCATATAATTGGATCCAATACCAATGCAATTAAATCTCCATGAATAATAAAATAGCTCTATAAAATTTCCGTTTGATTGCTCTGAAACAAGATATTTATCGGCGCCATTTTGAACAGACAACGTTTATTTCGCCCATTGAATTTTTATATTGGTTTAATAAACTGCAATACTCCACAGAATATCGAATATGATTCCTATCTTTAACGAATACAGTCGATGCATTTCCACTAGCTATAAAAAATAACAACGGGGGACAGAGATGGCGGTAGTGTCGTGGTGGGTGCGTGCGAGGGAGACGGATGAACGGTAAGGGTGTTGATGCGCGAATTGCGGTGTACCATCGACATTACGAGACGGCTGTTCGCTTTATGTAATGAATATGAGCTTGTAGTGTGTTGGAATTTAATGATGAATCATAAAACTATTTAATTTATTTGTATTTTGAAACAGGCTGTATGTAGGTAAGTTTTGTCAATACGGTTGCGGTGAATGAGGTCCTGGACCCGGTCTCATCTAGATCTTCGGGCCCTAAACCTCACCAGCAAGTCACAGGAGTTCCTCTCGGGATTGAGGTCAACCGGCAGTCGTTCCCTTAAAAGACGTCAATCAAATGTGGCAAGGATGAGTATAGAGCGAGTTTTTTTCCTGACAAAATATGGCAGGATTGGCAACCCTTGCCAGCAATGACTGGAAGTAAGTCACTGTGGGAGCTCCTAGACTATTCAACATAGATCTCTAGCCATTTCTGAAGTTGATAGTGCTAAGATATTAAATTTCCCTATAGATATTCTTTCATGCAGACTCTGGGCTTCAAGCTGCAAGCAATACACGACCGCGATTAGCATTCACATACTGAAGCGAAGCGTCGATAACTTAGTGGTTAAGGAGTCGGCCTTACGATCGAGAGGTCCCGGGTTCGAATCCTGGCTATTACACTACCGACGTGAAGCCACTCCTAACACAAGCAATTTAGCTTAGCTGGATTGGTTAACAGGAATATTAGTAATTTCGGTTGCTAATATTCTTTAAAAAAAAAAAAAAAACATACCCTGTACCCCTCGTCTGGCTGAAAGTTCCCTTTTAGATCATAAAAGAAATAAAAGGTACAAGAATAAATTCATCACGACGAACAGCAACATGACAAAGGACGAGATTAAAAAAAAGAAAATTCGTTTTCTATTTTAAATGGGCTCTACAGGACAGATCTCTCCTAAACGGTTTGAGGTTTCTTTGATCATTTACAGGCTCGTTTGCAGGCTCGTGAATATAATATAAAAGGGTTTTAGTTCTCTGATTAAATGTTTTATTAGCGATTTGCGTATACTGAATTATGTTAAAAATATGGTACTTAACTATATAAATTTTATGGAGGTGAGACTACATTTTGGTTTAGTAGTAAAAATTAATTATCAGTAAATTGTGTCTAAAAGGCTATTATAAAATCCAAGAATATTTAGATGATAAATTAGCTTGGAAATGAGCTGTTCGCTTATTTGATGAAGCAAATTATTGTGTTTAGACTAAATTGATTGTATGTACATTTTTGTAACCAAAAAAATAGCTTAATTTCTTGCCGGAGTCTTGTGCTGTGCTCAAAAGGCCACGATGTGCTGTGCTCAAAAGGCCACGATTCGAATCGGTGCACGGTGGTCCATTTGCTAAGATCGTCTTTTTTATTTTGACGTTTTGTAAGTGCCGTTAATAAATTACGAACCACCTATATCAAAAAATATAATAAATGTACGTTTGATAGATACACTATTCAGTTTAGTTAACTTAGCATTCAGTATCCAAAAGTGGTAGATTTTTAATCAAATTCCCACTTCCCATAACGCAATGCCGGCTTCGTAGTTCTATCGTCTAATTGCTTAATACCAAAAATCCAACGATTATACCATTAACTATTAATGGGCAGTAAACTAAGCAACAACCTTTATTCGACCATAAAATTTGAAAGTTTACCGTTTTTAAAAGCTATAAAATGGCTATGTAAACTATAGGCCGACCGCTTATCTCAGGCATCACACCACAGAGGCTATCAGTATCAATTCTACGTTAAAATTAGTAGTAATGTCCCAATGCGTTACCTGTGAACCCGCCTGGCAATGGTAAAGCCCCCACCAAATCGCCTGTCTTTTTAGGGTTCCGTAGCCAAATGACAAAAATAAAAAAAAAGCATTAAATTTTGGGGGTCCCCATACTTAGAACTGAAACTCAAAATTTTTTTTTTCATCAAACCCATACGTGTGGGGTATCTATAGATAGGTCTTTAAAAATGCTATTGAGGTTTCTAACATATTTTTTTTCTAAACTGAATAGTTTGCGCGAGAGACACTTCCAAAGTGGAAAAATGTGTCCCCCCCCCCCCCCTCTAACTTATAAAATAAGAGAATGATAAATCTAAAAAAAATATATGATTTAAATTGCCATGCAAACTACCACTAAAAATTAGTTCGAACGAGATCCAGTCAGTAGTTTTTTTTTAATACATCATAAACCGCAATTTTCGCCTTTGCTACTACGGAACCCTTCATAGGCGAGTCCGACTCGCACTTGGCCGATTTTTTTTAAGTATTCCTTAAACATTAAACTACAACATTATAAAAATTGCATATTGCCTCAAACATTTTTAGATATTTTTTTAACATGTTTAAAAAATTGGGGGTTGATTTAGTGCCCGTTCCCACCAGCCAGGTCTGCACCTTCGTGTTGAGGTATAACTGGAGAGTGGTCTGACAAGTTTCCAGCTTGCCTCAAGAACGTACTCAACAAATCGTATCAGCTCTCGGACTAATAGTATCGAACGCCAAAGTTTGCTTAAAGGTTCTACCCCACCAAACGGACGGCATCGGAATGGATTTTACAATCTTTAAACAAAATAAATCTTATATGACAGCATTTAAAGTTTATATTACCATGTCACGCATGACAGCTTGACGTGCATCACGCCGCCGCACGTCGCTGTCAAGCTGTTGTGCGTGACTTGGTAATATAAACTTCAAACACTGTGATAATAAGATTTAATTTTGTTTAAAGATTGTAAAATCCGGGCCGATGCCGTCCGTTTGGTGGGGTTAGACCTTTAGACGGCGTACGAAACGGTAGCCTGTCGTAAGCGATCTGTAGAATAAAATCGATTGAATATGGGATTGACATACGCTGACGACTGTCATAAACGACTGGGGGGGAGCAGGGACTTCCACCCTACAGAATACCGCGGCCATAATAACCTCGAGTTGTATTTCCAGCGGTGAGTAGAGTAGCCAGAGCTCACCGGAGAGGTTTTGTGCTGTCAGTAGGAACTTAGGAAGACCAAAGGATCTAAACTTGCCTACATGTCTTATTCGCTGACGGCACAGAATCTCTCTGTATTTAAAGGGTCGCGGTCGGCAGCACGAGTGTGACTCCCCTAGTGTTGCACTCGCTATTAGTCGCTATAGGCTACGGTAAACACTTTCCATCTATTCCATCAGGTGGGCCGTGTTCTTGTCTGCGACTTAATTGGTATAAAAATGTCAAAATATAATAGTAACTATTTGATTTAAACACACAGTCCTAAGTACTCAAAATTAGCAATAATCTCATTTAACCCATTAATGGTCAAACTTAAATTAAACACCTAATTTTTTCAAATTGTTTATTTTCATATTGAATGAGGTATTATGAAACACAAACCGGAAAAAAATTGGGCAAAAAAAATTTTTTTTTTGGTTTTCAGGGGGTGTACTTGAATGAGTACACTGACCACTTAAAGGTGAAAATTTTCGAAGCAGGGCTTCTCGACGCAAAGGGTCTTTAGACATTTTTTACACTCCCAGCGGACTCTAGAGTGGCAAACAGCACAACGAAGCTGCTTCTCAAGTTTTTTGGATAGTGTCCCGTAGAATCTTGGGGTAAACCTTCTACGATTGATGAAGACGGTTGAGCTTTTTTACGTGTTTCCTGTCGCAAATAGTAGCGGACAATTATTACGATGAAATAGAAGTTGATCCTTAGGACGTTCGTTGCTCAGTACATGCAAGCGCCAAGCGTTTCCCACAGTCATATCCACCATGTATGTAAATAAAACCCACCACCATTTTTTTCCGTGAATCGCAATCCGATATAGAGATACCGATTGGTCGAATTCATCAACTCCACCCATTCCTTTGTCATAATTTTGGAAAAACAGAGGGATCTTCATATCAACCTTCTCTATTTTCAATGAGCACCATCGCTTTACAAAACCCATGGTTTCGATACTGTCATAGTTAGTGGCCATGGTACAAACCCTATTATCTTTCCATCTAACCAGTAGCAGTTCATTAGCCTTGTCAAACCTATGATCAAAGCTTGCTCTGGCTTTTATTTTCATATCTTTGGTACTCATCAGAGGACATTTTTAGTACGATTCTCCCGTAAAGTTCCAGTTGCACAGTATCCTGCTTTTCGTAAGTCGACCAAGAGACTACAATTGGTAAAAAAGTTATCTAAAAACACTGTATGGTTGATTGGATTAGTGTCCAATTTTTGGAGTAATAACTTCACAACCCTAGAACCCAAGGTTTCAGTGGTTGCATCAAGGGATTATCCACAGTAAAAATCAAAACTATAACAATAGCCAGATGAACTCGCCGCTACCCATTTTTTATAGCCGAAACGAACTGGCTTACCCCGAACAAAAAGTCGCAAAATCATATTCGGCATCATCACTGTTGTGCTCTAATATAGCTTAGATGGCTTACTCAAGACCGTCATACTGGTCAGAGAAGTGGAAACGTTGTCGGTTCATAACTTAGTAGGACTTTTCTGAAAACAAATTATAGCATATTTTTGTACACTTGTGGCCATTGTACTCAAACGAGTACACTAGTATAAATCTTCACATAAATCAGCCAAAGTAAAAAAAGAATCGATAAATATTTATAATTATGATAAACAAGTATATATCTTATAATAATTAGCACACAGCATAATGTTTACACACTAAATAAAAAAAACACGGATAATACAAAAGACTTAGCTGTGCTATCTCAAAAATTGTAACTTTGACTGCATCACTGTCACAATTATTTTACAACTACCCACTTTTTGTTACCATGATAAAATCACACATATGACCCTCTATTTATTATTATTCAAAGAAATATTTTAGATTGAGTTATATTCTTATAAATTTAAAAAGTTTAACTGTACTCAATTGAGTACGGCGGCCGTAAATGGGTTAAACTCGCTAATCATTGTTTGCGCGCGAGTCACAAAAAAATTAGCCGCGGTTACGGTCCGCACAAAAACTTAATGGCACATTTAATTGTCGTTTTTCCCGCGCCGACCTTGTTTAGTTTTTGCTGACGGTACCCCAGTCGTGTAGAACAAGCTGCACTAATATGTTGTTTGTTTCGGGAGCCTTGTGGAACATCCGGGAAAATTATAGTTTGAGTACACAGCTGTGGTTTTTGTGTATGGAGATTTTATTAATGTTTTTATTTTTTGGGGTACTGTAGAACGTTTGAAGGGGAAAAGGACACATCGGAAAGCGGGCACCGCACTGCGAAGTGGAAGTTTGGGGTGCAAAGTACTGCTAACTACCCTAGACATAGATAACATAACAGGTACTAAAGTAACCTATACTCCATTTGGTCAACCTACCTATACCTAAACAACCTATAAATTTACCTAACAGGTATTTAACTAAAGGTTAAACTAAAGGTCTTGTAGCGACTTTTTATAAAAACACATATTAAGCCCCTGTTGTTGCATACGTCCATAGGTCACGGTGATCACTTTCCTTTTAGGTGGGCCGTGTGCTTGTCTGCCACCTAAGTGGTATAAAAAAAACTAGGCTAACTAACTGACTAACTAGTGGTTCGATTTCGGTTTCTGGCCTTTAAAATTAATTTCTAAACAGAAAAATAATAATAAACTGAGTTTTTATGTAAAACATAGGTATTTAAAAGACATATCCAGATTGTTCACATTTAGAATAGGTACCTAACCGAATGGACTATAGATAGAGATATGAATTTCACGGTTAACTATTTTTGTCCAAATACTAACTATTCGATATTTATCAAAAGGATACATGTGATGAATTCAAACTATGTTAATAAATTCAAACTAAATATTGAAATGGCGACGTGTTTTGTGCTATTGACAACGCTCAAATATTTCAAATACTTCACAATACTCGTTGGGAGTTTCGAGCGCGCATTATAATGTATTGTCAGGCATATCTGTTATTTACATATTTTTACACAACTGTCTAAAAAAGGACATTCCATACCAATATTATGAATGTAAAAGTAACTCTGTCTGTCTGTTACGCTTTCACGCCTAAACTACAGAACCGATATTGATGAAATTTGATACAGAGATAGATTAGACCTTGGGGAAGGACATAGGCTATGTTTGGTCGCGATAACAGACATCCACGAGGGCGGAGCCGCATGCAAAAGCTAGTATTGAATAACATACTTTTGTTCTTTTTCACGGTATTTTATTTTCAACCTGGCCGGTTTCGGCTCCAGTACCAAGTGTCATCAATCAGTATAAACACTCTAATACTGTTCTATAAACTTATAATAATGCCTTTATGTTATCAACTAGGACTGGTTGTTGCAGTAACAAGAGAGCCTTAATTAGTCGCAGTTATCAAGCGGGCTGCAGTCTTCTGTCGGCTCAGGTCTTCTTAATACTTTATTTCTAAGTTTAAACCAATGTCTAAACTTAATGGAACAGTGGCTAATATACTTGTAATATCATTCTAACTAGTTTAGTTCTTTATTGTACGTAGAAAATGATACACATTAAGAAGTATTTGACCAAATATAGCTGTTTAACATCAGACAGATTATACAGCCCAGACTCAGCTTCAGATGCATGGCTCGAGTCAACTATAGTGCCCGGAATGCGGCAAAAGGCTTACCTGGGAACGAATATAATGATTGTTGAAATGTGGATTTTAATAAACCTCTGTTTAACTAACCCTCCTAGAATAAAGGCTTGATTATTTCTAAGTTCAAGTAAAACGCACCGCTGTTATTAGTATGTTAAAAGGTGGTAGGTACGTCCCGTATTCAGAATACGCGACTTAATTCTTATGATAACGTGTGATTACACGCGCGAGACGTGAAATGAAAAAGCTGCCAGCCGAATGATTTATGCCCGCGTTAATTTCATACGAAGTTCGCAGGTTATAAATATTGATGGGGAGGGGTTACCTGGGGCAGGTGCTGGGTAGGAGACGTATTTCATCGTACTTCAGATGTTATCTATTACTTTTTTAATATGTGTACAGTCAGTATCAGATCAATCTTGACTAATGAAGTACTTAAAATTATCTTAATACCTTGATATACCCAAGGGGGTACTGTGGACTGATTGTTCTGATATTTGGTACACACCTTTAGTTCGGACGATAGTACCTATAATTTGAATGTATGGGAATTTTCCGGATTTGTTGACATTTATGGTTACTGCTCCGCTCCTTTGAGTAGTAGCGTGATGATATTTAGCATATTACCTTCCTCAATAAACGAACTATTTAACGCACAAGATAATTTTTACAATTTTAACTAAACAAACATACTCTTCAGCGTTATAAAGATACATTAGTTTTACAGCCCAAAGTAAAAAATGAAAGTAATTTAATGACGTAACGAATCTATACACAGATTATCATTATAAGGGTATACATAGATACTGCTACTTGAGAATAAATTATGACAATTTACGAACCCATAAAATATTATTTATGAGCCGTTTGCCGCCGCCTGGACAGTGGCGCAAACATTAATTCGAGACTTCATCACTTAGGTCATATTTCACCAACGATCGTAATTTCTATGAAGTTATTTTTAAAAGAGTTTAAAGTGAAATTACAAGTATTCCTGCCTACTCCAACTAAGCTAAATTGCTTGTAGGAGTAGGTTCACCTCGGTAGTGTAATGACCAGGATTAGAATCCGGAATCGCTCGATCGTGAATCCAAATCTTTAACAACTAAGGCCATATTTTGCATGATTTTCGGTCCCACAAGATAGGGCATGAGCTTATTGCCATCAAGCGGAAATATTGTCGTGGACTGTGTGTTTACTGTTCGATGGAGGACTGTTCTTTCCCTTAGTCGCCTTTGAATTGAAGAAATGGGGTGGCTTTATTCTAATCCACTGGGTTGTACGATAAAAATTTGAAGTAATTTAAAATGAGTTAATCTTAACTAGTTTGTGAATTACATTCTCTAGAATACGGATAAACAAACATATTTGTTTTCATAAATACATAAATCTGGCGTTTTAAACTCATCTGACATTTCTAGAATCTGACAATTGTCGACGATACCAATATTTATAATACCATTCACTGATTAATCATAAAATCTCAGAAACTATAACGCCAACAAACTTGACAGGTATTTTACGAAACTTCACCCCTAAAGGGGTAAACCGAACTCTACCTACGAAGTCGCAGGTGGCTGCTACTGTTATATACATAGGATCATCATATACAACTAAACATCGCATTTGAGAAACTCATACATTACAGTAGTAACAACAATAGACTATAAATATCTAGTTGTTTCGAGACATCGCCAGTCGAAGACTTCCTGACGGCGATCAGAGCGAGTGGCCGGCCCCTCCGGATGTCCAATCAATCCAATTGCCCCATCATCGGACCCTGGACTTCCCGTCGTGCTGACAACCGGGTCAATCTCGACGCCATTAGAGGACAAACTTAGAGGGCTCGAGATCAAAGGGAGGTTATGGCGCTCAAAGATGTCGTAATTAAGGACAAAGAAGAGGTTTATGTTACAAGAAAGGGTATTGTTGTCTTTCGAGGAATTATGGTAGTTCGTTCAGTTTCTATAGAATGGGTATTGATAATGTAGAAATAATCAATGCGCATTTATGAAAATGATAAAAAAACTACCTACTGAGAATTGAATGAATTTTAAAGCATTTAGTATGCTAAATATTCAAATCGATTAAGATATAGAAAAAAGAATCGACCTCGGGCGGGACTCGAACCCGCGATCTTTCCTTTACAGGAGGAATGCTCTGACCACTAAGCCAACGAGACTCGCTCAAAGCAGATCCAAACTCTTCTATACATTCGTCTTCGTCCCCTGAAAAGGCGGCCACCCACTAGCAGTTTATCGAACGACAACCGGATGATATCGGTCTGTCAGTTCATCGCAATAGCCCACACACTTACAGTTTCGTATACGATTTTGGACTGACGGCTAATATGTGTGTGGCCGCTTGACGATTTCGGTCAGCAAAGACAGTTAAAGGCCGAACAGTCTATGGCCGTCGGCATTTTATACATAATAACATCAGACTAAAAGAATAAAATAATGTTATTATTTTAGTCTGAGGTAATAAAATTATGATTACATTGATGACATAAGGACTGTAGGCCGCCGGACAGACGAAAAACTGCAGGCGACTGTAAGTGGGTGGCCGCCTTTATGGCGGGCGGAGAGATCGTGGGTTCGAGTCCCGCCCTAGATCGATTCTCTTTCTATATCATAATCAAACTATTGAGAAGTTAAAAAGAAACATAGGTAAAAAATTTACTGAGCTATTCAGTACGTACAGTACAGTCAACGATCTTGACTGTAAAATCTCATAATGATCAAAAAGCATAATGATCATAAACCCTAAACAAATATGGGATGCAGTTAGGCAAATGGGGATGATTACATCGTATCATTACTTTTCTCAAGTAGGTAATACCTTAAATTGGGTCAACACTTGTTAGTATCTGTAGATACTGTTGAAATAACGACGTTCTCAAAAATTAAATATCTCCTGAACGAATTGTACGCTCTCGACGGCAAAATAAGGGGAAAAACAGAAAACGAAAAATTGAAGGGTCCTTATTCAGACAATTACATGTCACACTTGAAAATAATTGTTTTTGGGGCTGTAACAAGATGTTGAATTATGCCACTTAAGTGATATAAAAAAAAATCTTGACACGATTAATGAAATCCACCAGATAAGAGAGCGGTAGCCACCTGCAATATGATTCTTAATCCACCTACACATAATAAATTATAAACCCTACAGCGTGGAAGCCCTCTATTTAGAGGAAAATGAGTCACACTATTTCATTATTCTATTGGGTGGCAATGCGGTTAAAGCTAGTAATTCAAGATAATGTTGAAATTATTTTAAGGTAGGCGAAGGATTTGATTTTTAACACTAATTGAGAGAGGCCTATTTCTAGCAGTGGACTGTTATAAACTAATTGAATTGAAATACTAACAAGTCTCCAGTCATAACACGAAGCTGATAATTGCCTACACACATTCATACACAAATACACACAAATATAAAACAGTAAGAACACACATAATAAAATTCCTTAACAAAAACATTGTTAAAAGGGAGGAAAATATAACACTTAAGCGTTGAATCGAAACCCAACAATACTTATACATCTGACGGTGCTCCGAGCCTCTCATTCAAATTACAATGTTATCCATACAGCTCTTACATTAAGGTGTATTCCGAAAGTACGTTTTCTTTTAAATATCCTTTTCATCTTGATAATAATTCGTCTGAATATGATGGTTTGTTTGCCCTCCATTTCAGGGTATGTTGGTGTTTAATAGACAGAATGTATTCGTCTTACGACAGTCGCTGTTCGCGGGTTTTTTTTCTTGAAAGAGATATTAGCATCGGCATTCTCTATGTGGGTGGCAGAAAGCTCGACACCTTAACTTGAAACTACGTAATTTTTTTAGTTACATTCTGTAGTCAATTTGGAAGCACCGGTAATGGAGGAGTTGGCCTTAAAAAATTACGATCGAGAGGTCTCGGGTACGAATCCCGGCCATTGCACTACCATTTGCCAGAAAAATTGGCATAAGTAAGTAGAAATTCATGGCAAGACAAAATTAAGAGTTACGATACCAAATAATTATGAACATACAATTTTTTTTTTGCAATTATTTAAACATTATTGAGCAATAGAAAAATTCGACGAAAAGGCGACTTTTTGTTACATATTGTGGAAATAGCCGCTGTTCAGTAATAAACACACTATAAGCATAAATGTCTCCTAACGTTTGTGGCCAATTGAGGAGCGGAAATTAAATCAATCAGAACACGTCTTCATTCCATCGGGAACGAATGACGTCACAGGAATCATAGCTGGTGTATATTTTATTCATAATGCTGTTTATAGGCATATTTTTTGGTACAATACTACGACCAACTTTGGGGCTAGTAAGTCAAGAGCACTGACCGTTATGTTGACTGATTTTTAATATATTCTGCAGAACGCTATCTAGACCCAAAGTTTTTTTTTAACAACATTCTACACAACGCTACACAACCCAATATAACGCTAACTTGCATATTATTATAATTAGTTCTACAGTGAACACATACTTAGATACCTACAGTTTTTTTTATAAATAAATTCATACGAGTACTATGCATACAAATGTATTTGCATTGAGCAAGAATCGAACCCACGATCTCTGACGTAGCAATCGAAAGTTTGACCGCTACGCCACATATCTGAATTAGAATTAGTTCTAGTTAACGGCTTTCGCAAAAGGTGAAAGGTTATACTTTTCCACTGAATACATTGAAGATGTAAGTTATTCTACGCTGTTAATCTTTTTAAATGTGGGCACTAAAGTAGTGTCCATGTTAAATATTCAAATTTTAAAAAAGGTAGGCAGAGGAGATCTATTTTAATATTATTTCAAAGTGATCCTTCGTGTTTATTCTGACAACGATGCGAACAATATTCTCTATTCTATTCTTTTAACGAAAACATAGTCCAATTTCCAGTGACATAGATATACCCCATAAAAACAGCACTTTTAAAAGCCCAAAACGACGAAGCTCCCAGTATTTTCCGATATGTATTGTGAGCCAAAAGTTAAGAGTCGTGGCACAAAAATAAGCAACACGAACTAACACGCGTACGTTTTGTGTTGGTTTGTTATATACCTAATAGCCTACTAACCTACAATACTCTATTTTTCAAAGTAGTGACATCCCTATAAGCCCATGATATAAAACTGGATTGTAAAATTGGTGGGGTAAGACCCTACCAATTTTCCAATCCAATCGAATGAGGACTTTTGATAATTATTTCTTTCATTATGGTGTATTTAAGACCTCCACCGATTTTCAGCTCTATGTGATATATTCGCAAGCTCAAATCTTTATTTCAACTGGATTATTATTTATAAGTTTCTTATGTTTAGTATCTACTACACAACACTGTTGCGCGCCATGGTACGCAACAGAGACGTCCAACAACGCGGAGCAATTCTGTATGTAACAACAAGCTGTGGGACATGTTGCGCGTTAGCTGTTATCATTGTGCGAGTTGCGCAACGTTACTGAATTATTATAATTAATACTAGCTGTTGCCCGCGGCTCCGCTCCATGGATGTCGGTTATCGCGACCAAAACATAGCCTATGATAGGTAGATAAGACCTTGAGAAAGGTCTTAAGGTCTTATCTACCCCTACACCAAATTTTATCAAATGCATAACAGACAGACAGGCAGTTACTTTCGCATTTATAATATTAGTATGGATTAGTAGAACGAGGCTTATTATAAGTTTTCAGCTAAAAGTTTTCCTTATGGACAAAAACGTATGTTAACGGAAGCATTACGGCTACCTAAATCGTATTTTATTAAGTACTTATCTTAGGTGTAAAACTAATAAGTGGCCCCATAGCTTACGACGTTATGTCTCCCAATCTCTGTACTTATCATCAAAGTATACAACCGGCAAATTGGGAGCCCTAATGCTCATTATAAAGTTGGTTATGTAACACAATCCTCTTTACGTTAATAGGGCTGTAAAAACGCCTATAGCCGTATAACAAATCAAGGCGCAGGTTAGGGTTCAAAGGACCAACCGCGGAGTATGAGAGCGAGAAGTAATTACGATGTTGTTAGTGATAGCTGACCGGGGTTTATGAATGTGGTTTCTCTTGTAATTGAAGAGGGAATATTTTCTCAATTTACACTATTGAAAAATAAAATACTAAAACATTGAAATTTCTTAAAGTGTTTTCAAAAATTTGTTGTTAATTTGAAATGTTATTCTAACTCCTATGAAGGAGCAAGAAAAAGCAGGCAGGCCCTGACTTCCGCGGTGAAAACCTTGGATGCATCTGGGATACAACGTGCTAGAATGATGATACAATATACGAATTCGACTAGAATATGGGATATTATTGGATATAAATTATACACATGGTAGCTCTTTTTTTACCGTACCATAAAATCCTGAAATTCTTTACCAGCACACGTGTTTCCTTCTTCCTACAGTTCCGAGTGAAGGGAGTCGTGGAAAAGCATCTAGTGAGATCGTCAAGCTGGGGTCCGTAACTAAACTTGAGGGCCACCATTGTAACATCTTTAGTGTAATGGTAAGGTCACCATTACCATCTCTGGAGATTCTCTTTCCTGAAACTTTGCCTTCAGCTTACCATCAGGCGAGATAAAGTCTTATTGACGTGTCCTATGTACGCAAAAAGGCACAACACAAATGCGAACCTCGTCCTTTTAAAATCGGTTAAAACACATGTTGGGTAATGAAGGGCAGGTTCAAAGCAAGCTGCCCTTACCATTAGGCGTTAATTAGTGCGTTTAGCGCAGCGCAAACCGCTAGTAAGCGATTTGTTTACCTTGGGGTGGGGGACAAGTTACCAGCTGACGGCGGAAGCAAATTACGGACTAAGGATTAAGGACTATTTATCATCGTATTTAACGCAAGTAGATACGTTGGCAAGAAGTGTATACTTGGTGAAAGGCTGTAGAGGTGATAGAGAATGTTGGGCAAAATAGAATGTTTTGATTGAATTTGGAGTTGCTCGATTGGTGAACCATCCATCTTATAGAGGGTGAAGTTAAACAAAAGTACTCCTTATAATAGTTTCTTACATGTAATAAGTAGGGTTGCTAGATTTTACATAGATGTTTCATATAAGTTACAATTTTGTTCCAGACGTCAAAATATCCTGTGACACTTTTTTTTTGGTCCAACATAATATATCTAAGATCAAAATCAATGTCTAAGATAGTCAACTTTTTTAAAAAATTACATGTAGTGCTTCTAGTAGATTCATAATTTTTTTTTTCATACATGCTCGCAGATACTCTTGAACGCGCCTTTCTGTATAATGGCTTGAACGCGCCTTTCTGTATTCACCTTCGCCATCACCTTGTAAATCTAACTCATCTTTTTTCATTCACCTACAGAGGTTTTTAAAAAAAATCCTGGATAAATTATGTTTGCCATTTATTTTATGTATACTTTTCTTTTTGTTTGGTGTACAATAAAGTTTATTTCTATTCTATTCTATTCTATTCTATAAATCGCGGATCACTCATCCCTCGGCACTCTCCCCAAATATTTGAGGTGCGCGGCGCGTCAGCAGCGGGACAAATCAAATATTTACTTGCCTGTATCCCGTGGAGCCACGATCCGATGTTGGATGTTGCGAATATTTGCGAATTACTTGCACACACAGTACTGATGGCGGAGGCGAAACTTTTGTCCCAAGTGGTATAACCAGTAGGGAAAGCCGAATGGTAAATTTAGTTCGTAAGTGGTAAGTTCGTCATCATCCTCTCAGTATTTTAGATATTATTGCTATAAACCTAAAGTTCTAAATTCAATTAAAAAGATTTCAACACATTTTTTCGTTCACTATGCATAGTATAAACTGTCATTTAAGGATTAGGGTAATCTTCTCTTCCTTGCAGCCCATTCGGTAGTAGATTCGGTAGCAGTAGAGCATTCGATTGCTACGCAGGGGGCGTGAGTTCGATTCCCACTCAGTGTAAATATTTGAATGGATGAATGAAAGCATTGGCCTGGGTGTTTTTATGAACATACAAAAAATAAAAATCTAAGTATGTTTATCCGCATTCTGGATCTCATAACACAAGTTAGTTATATCATGCTTACTTTGGGTCTAAATAGCGTGTCGCAGAACATTTCTTCATTTATTTTTAATCTAAGTTCATGCGGATGAAGTCGCTGGCCAAGCTTGTTCTAAAATATTAAACGTAATGACAAAGTAACAATTATTACGTTCAAAAGCATCAAAAAATTTCAAAATTGTTCCTTTAATTATTTCTATAATTAGAGCCAGGAGTCAATTTGAGAGGGACGAATAAATTATTACTTTTTATTAAAAAAGAAAAAGTTCTTCCAGAGCCCTCAGTCAGCCCCTCTGTGCTCAGCGGTATAATCTAATCTTTTTAATATGAGTTACTTATAATACGATATTATATTAATTGAAGAAATAATGGTGTGAATGTAACTATGGCAAATATTTGCATGAATTTTAGGCAAATGATATACCAATATTGTTTTGTTTTTGGTACCATCAGCACAAAAACTACATATACAGCAAAAATGTAGTAATGTAATAAATAAAACTGCCAAATAAAAATCAACTCGACTAAACTTATTTGGGCAATTTATGTTGTTTGTGTTCGTTTTTGGTACTTATAAAGAGATCATTTTTGAATGACATATTTTGGTCCTGCACAAATAACTAGCAGGTACCTACCTACTTACTAAAAAATCGTAGCCCAATGCAAATATACTACCGTTAACACTAAACGGGAAACGCACCCGCGACCTCCGACAAAACACTCTATCAATCGATAATTTCGCCCAAGGTGCGTACAAATTATGTACATGTTATAAAACAATGTTATATAACATGTTTCAGTAATGTATGTGAGTTATATAACACGTTATTTTTATTTTAAAAGCACTGCAACGTCCAACGAAATTGTTATACAACATTGTTATATGACATTGTTAAATCTAATGTGTACAGTACTGTTAAATGTTGCAAAGTTATAAAACAATGTTAGATAATGTGGACTTGTTATAAAACACAAGTTATACAACATGTTACATAATCTGTACGCACCTTTAGTTAAATGCCCAATCATTATAGAAACTTATTTATTAAAACAAATTGTCAATGTAAAGTCCGATATTAACATTTTATAATATCTAGTTCCACAGAATTACCATCTTTACAGTCCCATTACAAACAAAATCTCTCAAGTCCTTCACTTTCAATATAATCGTCTTCAATAAGTCTATTTCTAAATCACGATTACGATATTTACTGATAGCATTCTCTTTCAACCTACGGAACCTATTCAAAATATTAATATTAGAAGTATTAGGAACAACTCCTGGAAGTCGAAATTCTACAACAAAATTACTCACTCAAATAAACTGTTTTTATAGATTTTATCGCGATTTCCTTTGTATTAATTTACATATTACACTGTTTCCGATGTGAACATGGCTGCTGAAAAGAAAAAAAACCTCTCGAATAGTGTATATAATAATATAAAATAAAATAAATCGCGATAACATCAGTTAAAAATATATCTTTTTCAACTCGTAACTAGAATTTTTTAAATTAATCGTCGAGGTAATCAAGTCTGCAATTATTTTTTACTTCTTTTATATCCTTATTCAAGTCTAGTGTATAACTTGATAGATTGTAGTCATTAATTCTTCAAGAGAACTCACATAGTGTACATAAGTACCAAGTTCAGTGTATAATCAGTCTTCCTTATTCCTAGTTCACAAGGAAATGCAACTTAAAAACGTGAATGCCAAAGATCGGAATCATTGTGTAGACGTAAAGGTCATATTCGAGAATTCTCGAATAGGGTTGTAACAATATAATATAGACCTATCGGAAAACCGATAATAATGATAATATCGAAACGAATTTACCTACATTATGTCGATATTAGAACAATATCCATACGATAGTATCGAGAAGATGATCAATGGGACTCTAACATTTTTTTTCATTGGGCATCGATTTTTAAAAGGCTAGTGGCTTCTCTTACTTTCCCAACGTGGCAACATTGAACGATGTATGTCTTTGGTTTTTGGTTAGATTATGGCGGATATCGGAGTAGATATGCTTAAATCACAAGATTAAGTAATTATTGAAAAAAAAGAAGCTTGAAGAGATTTAGATTTTGCTCTTTTTTTATGTATAACAAACCTATACTTGCTGACAGAACTGACAGAAAACTATGTGGAAATTACCATCTCTAGTCACCCCGCGACCATGGCTACTGAATAGTAGCCGAAACATCGGATTAAAAGTAAATAATAACAAATAAATCGCGATAGAATTCATTAAAAAGTCATTTTAAACCTTTTTGTATAAAAAAAATAAAAATTATATGTATTTCTATTCTAAAAATATAAACTAACTAAGAATTAATTATTCACCAAACCGTACTAAAAATATCTCATAAAAAAAGTTACTTATAAATATTAAAAACTTCATCGACATTCAAGTAACTTCCCATCCCTGTCAGACCTTAATCCCAGTGGTGAATTCCCAATGAAAAGTAGGTACGTATGTAAATTTATGTAGATCTATTATAAAAGGCACTTTTCACTAATTCACAAGACAGCTCGCTATAAATCGACATTTATTATTCATGCAGATTGTCGTTCAAACTGGGGAGAACTCCACCATTTTTACCTTTGAACCCATGGCAGGTAGAAACTGGGTAAAGTACCTGGAAAGTAAAAAGTTTTAATTAGTACAATCGTCATAATGTAATAATCCATTATTAATGTTGCTGAATGTGATACGTAAGTTATAATATTGTGTATTGAATCTTGGTGTTTTTGGACTCCTTTGATTAAAATAGGACTACGGTCTTCCCTACTATGTGTCATAAATATTATGCTCGGAGATCAAAGCCACTGTTTTCGTACTTCTTTAGAGGGTCTAACAGAAAAAAAGTGTAGACTGAGGACCGACCCGGAGCTGACCCGATTGAGTTGTGTAAAGGCTCAAAGGAAGGGAGACTTTTCTTTATAGAACACGTAAACCTGACTTCACCTCACCTGATGGTAAGTTAAAGGCAAAGTCTCGAAAAGGACGGTCACCATTAGAACACGTACCATGTTACAATGGTGGGACTCAGCTTGACGGCCTCATCAGATGCTTTTTCATGCCCCACTTATACTCGTAGGACCCGGGACTAACAAATGATAGGTTAACGGAGCTAATAAAGTAATTATGTACATGTTATCGTTATCTTAACACCCATATACCCATGATAAATTAACGAAGCATCGTATTTATGCAGAAAAGAACCACCCAGTCACCCAGCATGCAGAATGGAACTGTATAGTTCCTTTATCCTTCTTTTTCATACAAGTTTTTGTAGAATTTACCGTTTTATGTTTACAAAAACAAACTGATAATCACTTGACAGTCGAACACAGAACTTATTTTGATAATTTTGTAATTATATTTTTACACAGGACATCCACAGATGTAGGCAGAGATAAAAAAAACGTTCGCTATGAGAGCGGTGTCGTGTAAAACGTGAAAAGTAGGTATATTGCTATTTTATAGCTTTTTTGATTTATGATCGATAGTTATTCTTTGAGTAAAGTATGCACTTACGATATAATGCCTGCTTACTGCGATAATTCAAGTACTCAATTTACGATACCTGCGCCAAATGCGATAAATAAAATAAAAAAATGATATTTTAAAGTTCTGAATTATTTTTTGTTGTTTTTCTTCACATTCTCCTTTCCTATATAGGACAACACGTGCAGGACTTAGATATCACCAGGATACGGTGCAGAATATTCCTTAAAGAACCAAACGGTTCGGCGACCCCTTGTTTTACAGCACCATTAAGACCTGGAATTCCTTACCTTCAGCTTACCATCCGGCGAAGTGAAGTCAAATTCACGTATCATGTATAATAAAACCCACAGTAGTTCCTTCATGAGAACAGCCACAGATTTTATCCACTACGAACAAACTGCTAGTCTCCCTATTTTCAATCTGAAATGCTGTAGCCGTACAAAACTAAAAGACAGAACTTAACGGACTCGTAAAAAGTTTGTACATTCCGTGGATCAAGGTTGACGATACTTTATTGTGTTTACTGAATGAGTGCGAGCGAGACAACACTGTGTTTGTGAGCTCAGCCGTGCGCGCGCGCAAGGCACCGACTGGCACCGCCATAATGACGAATCCACGCACCTGCCAACATGTTTTTGCCGTCAACACGGACAGTTTCCACAGGAAAATGTAAAGGATTCCATTTTGCAAGTTGCAAAATCATGTTTGCAAAATATATAAATAAATTGACCGCAAATTATGTAAATAATCCGGATTGTTATTTCAGTTATTAATTTTAATTTGTAATTATTTACCTATTGTTAGTGTGATTGAGGTAAAAATAGTAAATAGGTATTTATGGTAGATTTTTGTCCTTATTTGCTACAGAATCGTTTACTTATCCGATTGCGATAAAACTTTGTCAACTTATACCTCGGTACCTACGTAACCATTTTTTATACCACTTTGGAGGCAGACAAGCACACGGCCCACCTGATGGAAAGTGGTTACCGTGGCCTATGGACGTATGCAACACTAGGTGCGTCACACTCGTGTTGACAACCCCGAAGAAACCTTCTAATGCCCTTCTTGAAGAACCGCATTATTCATTAACCATAGTCTTTTATAAAGTAGTCATACTACACATACAACGAACTCAAAAATAAAGATACGAGTACATTTTCTGAAAACAAATATTTAGTAATCTTTGGTATTGACAAACGAGTAAAAATGTAAGACAAACAGTATACCTAGACGAAAGAAATTCAGGAACAAAGAAATATAAAGAACCTATAAACTTTTCGAC
This sequence comes from Eilema depressum, assembly GCA_914767945.1. Taxonomy (NCBI): domain Eukaryota; kingdom Metazoa; phylum Arthropoda; class Insecta; order Lepidoptera; family Erebidae; genus Eilema; species Eilema depressum. The sequence continues at coordinate 20,985,420 of OU612025.1, forward strand.
TGCAGGTAAAGTAATTAAAACTATTCGTAAACATGATTGAAGATGTTTTGTGTGATAAGTAGATAAGATAAGAGACAGCCGGCCTTAGTCGGTAATAGCTAATAGCTAAAGGTGTGATCTCCACCTGTCGCTGGCTATTATAAAGTAATTAACCTATAATGCACCTCTTTTTTTTATATATGACACGTCAAATTGACTTCGCCTCGCTTGATGGTAAGCTGAAGGCAAAGTCTCTGAAAAGAGGATCACCATTACAGACATGTACCATGTTACAATGGTGGCACTCAGCTTGACGGCCTCATCAGATGCTTTTTCACGCCCCGCTTAAAGGACTGTAGGAGGAGGGAAACACGTGAACTGGTAAGGAATTCCCAAGACTTAATGGTGCGGCAGAAGAAGGAGCCGCCAAACCGCTTGGTTCTTAATGGAATATTCTGCACCGTGTGCGGGTGGCATCTAATTCCTGCACGTGTTGTCCTATATAGGAAAGGAGAGATTTCTTAGGTACTATCATAATTATTTAAAGTTGAACACCCATTGGACGACATTTGACCATTGTTGAAAAGAAGAAAACATGAGTCAAGGTGGAAGACAAAATTTGTTTGTAATTTCCACTACAACTCGTAAATAGCTAAGCAAAAAAAAACAGATAACAAAGAAATAACAGGCAAAAGATGTATGCTATGATCGTAGCAGGTGGAAACATGTGATCTCCGCCTACCCCACTGGTAAAGAGGTGTGATTTTTTTTTATTATACTACTTAGGTCGCAGACAAGCACACGGCCCTCCTGATGGTAAGAGGTTACCATGGCCTATGGGTGAGTGCAACACCAGGGGAGTCACACTCGTGCTGTCGACCCTGTAAGAACAGAGAGATTTTGTGCTATTAATGGGAAAGCCTTTGGTTTTCCCACTGATAGCACAAAATCTCTCCAGTGAGCTCTGGCTACCCTACTCACCGTCGGAAACACAACACGAGGTTATTAAGCCGCGATCTTCTGCAGGGCGGAGGTACTTCCCCAGTCGGACTGCTCGATTGGGACGGATTTAATTTTTAAGTAATTATAGGTCCGATGGAATGGGTAATTCCAGGATTGGAACCCGTTACGGTCAGATCCAGTTAGCTGAATTGGTCAAAGTATCCCTTTAAAAAGGTTTCCATTAACTTATTAATCGTCTAATATTCACAGTGCATGGAAAAGAACCAAGCATATATGCATCTGCATAGTCAAGAAAAGTATTAATCATGATTCTCAGAAGACCTTCAATAGTATCAACAAACTGTCCTAAGAACATGTTCGTATATGTTAATATAACTTGTCATGTGGAACTTTCCTCCGACACCAACATCAACAGATGTAATTATATTCAGAAACTCATGTGATCACAATAGTTGATGCAATAAGTCATGTTCATTGCAAACTTATTATTTTTATGGAAAAATACATATTAAAAGATATTATCGGTTAGTAATTACATATTCTATCATTGCACCTCTCGAGGAATTCATCCTCACACATTGCGACCGGAAACTGTGCGTTATGAAAGGAACTTCATCCCACGCACACTCAAGCTGTGGAATGAACTCCCTGCGGTGGTTTTCCTAAGCGACTACAATATGGAGTTCTTCAAGAAGGGCATTAGAAGGTTTCTTCAGGGCAGCGCGAGTGCGACGCCCCTGGTGTTGGATATGTCCATAGGCCACGGTAACCACTTTCCATCAAGTGGGCCGTGTGCTCGTCTGCCACTTAGGTGGTATAAAAAAAATTTGCCCAGTTATGTGTGAGACATCAAATGGTTATTTTCTGAAGCAGGTAATTTCTTGATTAATGTAGTAAACATTTTGTATTTTTATTATCTACCAAAAATCCTTCTAAATCACTAATACAACATTCAACATTGAACTCACACCTTTCTTGCGACTCTATGTACAGTTTACCATCAGGTAGATTGAATTAATTTACATATCATCCAAAATAATATAATATTCCCTTGTAAAATACACATTATATAGTTCGTGGACATTGATGTGGGTTATGCGTTCACCTACAATAAATATCCTAATTTGTAATATCAATGTACAACGCATAACTGTTAAATGTTCCTTTAAATAAATAAACATATACGTATAATGCTTTTAACGCATCCTTTTCAATCAATACGTTATCAGTCCATTGTATCATCGTTGAAGGTGTTCCCAAATCATTTGCAAAATGGTAATGATTTTTTTCTATACCATTGTTGATGTCAGTGTGAAGCCACGACAGGCATCAATCAAACGTGTTTAGTGTCTGTAGTTTTTGTGAATCTGTTTAGATAAGACAATAGGATTTTTTTATGTTATATTAAAAGCAAATATTAATAACTTACATTAAATGTTAAGAGTGTATTTTTACGTACGATCCTTCCTCATCGCCAATTTTTTTTTATACAAGACACGTCAATTTGTTTTCATGTCGCCATTATAGACACGTACCATGCTACAATGGTGGCACTCAGCTTGACGGCCTCATCAGATGCTTTTTCACGTCCCGCTTAAAGGACCCGGGACTGTAGGAGGAGGGAAACACGTGAGCTAGTAAGGAATTCCAGGTCTTAATGGTGCGGCAAAGGAAAAAGGCACCGAACCGCTTGGTTCTTGATGGAATATCCTTCCTTATCAATTCCAGGTATATTCAAAGCTTGCATCTTGATGCTCGGAGATTGCAATCCAACTTTTCCCTACCGTAATTTGGTTTGTTTTGGCTTTTACAGAAGCGAGTGTCGTCTGACCTCCGACTCCAGGAAGAAAGCCTGCGCCAGAACCTCATTTTTCTATCAGCTTCTCTACCAAATCTGTAGTGAATAATATTGGCTTAGCTCCGAAGATCTCGATGGAGCCGCATACACCAATTTATTTTTCAATTAGTTTGTTTATTTTTTTAAATAAAAAAGAATTTGGAAGTGAGGTAGAATTCAGGTAACGGGGCGGTTGGCTTCTTTTTTTAAATTGGAGCCGCATGCGCAGACTGCGGAATTTACATTTTATGAATGGTTGTATGAGATACGAGCTACTTCAGTTATTTTTATGACATTTATTGATGTTTGTGACTTTATAATATAGTGACCATCATAAAGTCACAAACATCAATAAATGTCATAAAAACAACTGAAGTAGGTAGCTCGTATTATAAATCACTGGAATATTACTGAGTTTAAATAAAAATAGGAATAACTTGTATGTATGTCTGTAGGTATTTGAATCGTGAATATTTTATGTGTAGAATGTACATTGTATACACTAAAAATAGTTATACAACACTAATAGTTAGACAGTGTAGTGTTCCTGGTTGTATTTGCTTACGAGTATTTACCGACCTTGTAGTGTGAAAAACTATTAATTTATTGTTTTCATTGTTAGGATATCCTTGTTTTCATAATACTGTCTGAAGTTTACGCGAATCTCACTCAATATATTAGAAACAAACCTACTTTTTAACGGATTCGTTTACAACTCGAGGTTTCGTTTCGTCTAGTTTTCAGCAGTCATGGTCGCGGGGAAACGTCAGGCTAAAAATAATAATAATAATAAATATATACAATATGGATACGACATATAGGCAATAATTGAAACCATATACTTGGTACCCCCTAAGCTTCAAGCAGGAAAAGTTTGAACAAAATTGGTCCAGTATTAAGGGCAGAAACTAGAGTTTTAATTTTATAGAATTTGAACAACTTTGAGCACTCTGTAGAATCGCATGTTGCCGCTTAGCTGTTCAAGTAAGTTGCCTACTATGCCTATTGTTGTGTGTGTGTGTGAAGTTGTTGTGTGTGTGTGTGAAGGTGTGTGCGTATTTATTAATGACTTATGACACAGTCAATGACTTTAAAGCAATGGATGAAACTATTTAATGACTTATACAAGTGGTTGCATTTTCTACATTTATTTTAATAATTATTTTGTTAGAAAATTTCGGATTTTATAAATCAGGGAATTTAAGTTTAAATTTAATTTGGTTCTATTCCTACGGACCAGGATGCTTCGCGGTTTCAGTATTTGCACATATGTCGTATCCATATCGTATTTTTTTCTACACTACACACTCTACACTACAAACACACACACTACAGACAACACTACACAAACTAAAGATGTTTTATTTCAATTCTTGTTTTCATTTTATGAATTAAATCTATATACAAAATATAAAAACAAAACTGATTTATTCCCGTGCGCCCCAAATCTATTGTTCTCCAAAATATTTTATTTCATACATTCATTCTAGGCATTCCAAGTATGTTATAACCTATAATTCTTAGGTAATTACTCTCAAAATGCAACATCAAAGCCACAATCCAAAGATTTTCAGTAAAATTCCTATCCCCTCCAAAGTTTTACTCAAAACCCTACAGATGGCAATCACACCGACATCTGAAAACTCCTTTAAAATTGACAAAGGGGATCCGTCATTAGACAAATAAGAATTGAGTGTTCAACAAAAGGGCGCGATCAGCATCGGATAATGCATAAAGGGGCGAATGGGGCCAAAGGGGCTGAGGAACTAAGAGAGGCTAAAGGACCGATGAGACAAATTTTAATGGAAATGTCAGGAACACTCTCACCAGTTATAGAAAATGCCCGTTAATACGGAGAGCCTTAATAGCTTTCCATTCTTGCAAATGTTACGCGGTTTGATGACAAAAGGGGTCGATCGGATAATACTGCTGGTGAATGAGCGATTGAACGTATTTTAAATTATTAAGTTAATGAAACAACGGTTTGAACACCGAAAAAAAAAAGATGGGCTTATAGTTTTAATTTTACTATACACTTTTTTCTGCTCAATATAAACTGATAAGTTTGAGTAAAATTCATTGAGTAAAGGCTACCAGACTCTTTCGACTCTGAAAAATGGTGGAACTTAATTTAGTGAACATTGATAAAAATAAACAGTCTAATCTGCATCAATCATTTGTATCCTAGCTAGTAACTGTAACTATAATTTCACACAAATACAACCTTAACGTAAATTGACGACGACGTTACTATCTGTCCTACGTTAATATTAGTAAATATCACAATACTCATGATATAAAGAGAATAGCATACTATCAACTAACACTTACACTTACAATGTTAGCTGACAGCACTTAAGCAGTACATTCGCTAGTATTGTTACAGAAGTTAGCAACTGTGGAAATAGTGGACAGTAGTGGACAGTATCATTGTGGAAACTACTCGATATATTATGTAGTTCAGCCGCCTCATTATTGAATATTAGGCAGGCTTTACATAAGCGGTTCTTCACCTCATGACGAATAGTAGTTTAGATTTTCAAGAAGATTTTTTTTAGTCTCCTAATACGTCTCCCTTCACTGTATCTCTTGAAATTAATACGACTGACAACGGTTTTTTTTTAAATTTAATTTTGGAATAATATTAATTTTCAATATAGTCATCACCATCTGCCCGTTAGTCACGGTTGCATTCGGGGCTCTTACCTTGGTCTAACTTATACGGCTCCTATGAGAGCCATTGCCGTCTGACCCCCTAATACCGACAGAAAAGGCTACTGTCATACAGCAGGTGCAGTACGGGCTTTCAGATGAGGTCGCCAAAAAGCCTAAGTGCAGTCCTGGCACTATTTTTAAAAATAAGAAAGGCATTATATGAATATATGAATATAGGAATTAGATTAAAATTATTCGTGTGTGAACAGCCTAAGAAGAGTCCCAGTTTGGGCGCCAATGTACTAAAACTTGTTGTTGCAACTGTGTATCCCGAAAATAGCTGGAACGTTGTAGGGGCGGTCATTTTATGCGCTTACTTGTACAGAACAAGATAAGCTTACCAGAACGACATGACTTCGGAATAAGTTTTATGAGAGTAAGCAGTTTTGGTCCAGTGAATTCTGTAATGTTAGACGTACTCGTAGGTATGTCGCATCAGTTGTAGATGATATTGAGATTTCTTTTCCTACTAACACGAACCTTTATCTGATTACTAAGTGGTTACTGCGACGTGAACTGTATATGAGAAGAGAGAGGGAATGGGTGTTTTAGGGCCCAAGCTATCTCCGCCTGCTAGCCGGTATTAATTTAATTGTTGGATGAGTCTCTGGTGTAGGCTTTCCTCTCGGAAGGTTAGACTGTAGTCGCTCTCGCATAAGCCAACATAAGCCTAATCAAGAGTAAGTTTAGGACAGTAGACTATTGATGTTAATACTCATGATGTTTAAGATGTGATGATGACGATGATTACGATGGCGAACGGAAGTTAATATTAAGGCAAATATTCGAAGAAACTACCCACATTTAGTACAAAATTTTTGTCATCACTTGAGAGCAGACTTTTTGAAGGGACAAGCGCGAACTGTCAATAACAGACACTAAGATGGGTGTTATAGTAAACTAATCGCAAACTAATATACCTAATAGTTTGTAGGAAGATGGGTATGAACTTGAAAGATGATCGATTATCTGAGATTGGCGTCATCTATCATATTACATTTCAAAGGGGCTAGTGGCTAAGTGGTAACTGATTAGGGTAACATATTGCAAGGTTAGGTGATGCTAGCCAGGTCAATCTTAGGTCGGGTGACCTTTCATAACACATTAAAACCTCTTGCTTCAGAGAGCACGTTACACCGACCTAAATTGCCATCCAACACACGATACGGAGGTAAGCAGAAACCACCAGTCTACTTCTTTCCTTACACACTTTATGCGATTTTACTATTATCATTGAACCTCTCATACAATGAACCCGTGGGTTTCAGGTGCTTCTAACCTAAGCTTTGTATGTTACGAGGTTTGAAAGAAGAACTCTGAAAGAAGGATAAGTTGTTTTTTTTTTCTCTAAATCGTCGTGATTCATTTGCCTACTTAAATTAATACACTATGCCTATAAACCTCGTTCAGAAAATATCAACTTTATAGCTTAGGACATGCAAAGATGGATGCTTGGTTTTCATTTTTAACGGTACACTACTTCTTTTTAGCTTGGCAAACAAGTAATACTGGTATAAAGAGAAATAATTCGTTCTTTATTGCATTTTTACATGGTAACACATTTTCCCTAATGTTCGTTACCGTGAATGGTCAACAGGCTTAACGTGTGACTGGAATTTTTTCAACTTGCAACATTCTTTACTTATTTCTTCAGATTGTTTGTACAGTGCGTATAATATGAAAGCTCTGTTTGGTGAAGTCTGTTTAATCATAAAAAAACAAGCTGTTGCCCGCGGCTCCGCCTGCTTAGATATCGGTTATCGCGACCAAACATGGCTTATGTTCTTCCCCAAGCATCTTGTACCACATTTCACCAACATCGGTTCAGTGGTTTAAGCTTGAAAGCATAGCAGACAGACAGAGTTACTTTCGCATTTAAATGGATATATAAAATACTCGTAGTATATAAATAGTCATTGATCAACAGCCAGCAACTATTTTTGAGCGAAAGTTACTTCAGGAAATAAATCTTTACTACTTTATTGTAAACACGAAAGTTTGCATGTATGAATGTGTATTATTGCTTAATTACTTAAGAAAGAATGAATTACCCATACTCCCCGACCCGGACTATATAAATATTTGTTTGTCCGTCTTTCCCCTTTTTCGCAACATCAGATGAAAACTGCAATAAGTCACTGGGGACTATTGGACCTTCGTGAGACAAACGAAGACCTGGCGCGCGCGAATTGTTTTGTAATAACATATGCTTGGTGAATTTAAGCTCGTCTACCGCAGTAGCACCCCGTGCTAACCTCAAAACACACCCAAGAAACGTGTACCTACTGCGCGTATATGCATTGAGCACATTTTAGGTCCAAGATATATTTCCCGAGTAATATTAAGCTTTCGAGTAGTAAGCGAGGCTTTAGTTTGAGGGCGCGATTCGTCAAGCTTTTACTTGTGTTCAAATGGTATTGTTCAATTTATAGCTGCAGTGACACTAATACTTCAGCAGTTATTATCGCCAGGGCCCTTCATACGGTCGGTGACAATATTATGAGTAGGTACATTGTTTTTGATCAACCGGCCTACTGAGACTTTTGGGTTTTATCCCATGTCAATAGTTCGCGCATAGAGAAGTTTAACTCCAAAAATTCGACAATATACTCTCAAATAATTACAACCTATAGAAGCCTAACTAGCTTGAAACAAACGGTATACCAATCAAAGTATCAAAACACTTCAACAGTACCAAATCAATTCGTTCAGCGGCAATTAGCCGCCCGCTCTCAGTAGCGCACGGACCTATGGGTCCGTGTGTTCTCATGACATTTAGCAAGGGTCGACGACCTTTAGCAGGCGCATGCGAAATCTCGCTTCGAATAACAACCGGCCGGTGAGAGATGCGACCATAGAAACGTAGAAAGGAAAACTAATATTTTTACACAGTAATAAAGTAATTAATTGTGGTGTGGCGTGTTAGTTTGACTGCTAAGTCAGAGGTCACAGTTTTGATTCCCTATCTGTGAAAATTGTATTTAAGTGTGTTTACCTGCATTCTAGAATCTATTATACAAGCTATGCTTAATTGAGGTCTAGATAGCGCTGAGTGGAATACCTTTCAATATAAACTCTTGTATTAGAAGGTATTATTTTAGCCCCGAATCATTAACAGAAAAGGATAAAGCTATACATTACCCGTCGCAGACAAGCACACAGCCCACCTGAGGTCTATGAACTAACACCAGGGAGAGGGGGGAATTACACTCGTGCTGCCGAACCTTTAAGAACAGAGAGATTCAGTGCCGTCAGCGAAGATGACAAGAAGAACAAGCCTTTGGGGAAGGCCAAAAGCTTGTCCTGCTTATCTTCTTCGCTGGTACTGACCGCACAAGACCTACAGGTACAGGTTACTCTTAAGGTTAAAAACCCGAGAACGATTGACTTAATCACAAAGCTATTTATTTTTGTAATATTTGAGACATTATTACTGGATAGTATTTAAACGAGCGAATATAAATTCAATTTTACGGGTGTTAAAATTACTGAATGTAGCGTACAGAAATACTAAGTGAGAGAAAAATGGTTTTTTTTTTTTATTTCACCGTGAACACAAACATATGCGCAGTTATTATTACTTTTATTATTTCTGAACTAATTATCTGATTAGCTGGAATCGTCCGACTAGTTTTGGTCTCGAATCGGAAACCAGTCAAACGAGCAATTATTATTATACAACATTTCTATTTTTGTGTAGGTGGTGATGAGGTACAGTTACATAAGAATTTTAATTTGCGTTATGATGTAAAAAATAATTGATAAGGATTAATTTAAGGATTCAGTTCCCTCTTCCTACAGTCCCGGGTTCTTTAAGCGAGGCGTGAAAAGTATCTAAACCACAACGATTACCACCCAATCTCACTTCACGATGTTGGTAAACAAATGAAGAAAAATTTGCCCAAATTTGCCGGCGCGAGATTCAGGAAGAGACACAAATAAGCTCTGCAAAGCGGGTCACTCTGCACACAAAGTCAAACAAAAAGCCACGGCTCATCGTATCGTGACTCAGTGAAAGTATTCCCACGAGTGCGTACGCGCATGCTATGGGCCGACACCGGGTATGGTACAAGTGATGAGCTGATAGCGTGTTTTATGAATTTTGTCTCGCAAATTTTATGGGTATGTTAGTAGGGATTGAGATATACGTCTATTTGTTACTAAGTAAGCAAACTGTATCGGATAGTCAATCATTGTTATAGCCTATTAACGCTTTTATGACTAAATGAATGAGAAGTGGTGCGAACAAGAAATTGTGGTGAACAGGCAAAAGAAAGTATGCAAGAAAATCGTTTGAGAGTCTCACCAACACACACTAAGATTATTTCTTAAGTCAATGTAAATTTCAGTCAAATTCTCTTACATTGCGACTGCAAATCTCTCTAGAATCTAGAATAGATCTGGTGAACTATGAAGTTTTATATGTAGAAACAAATGTTAACACATAGTTTCTATGTTCTAATTGTTTCTACCACATAGATATCAAAATAACTGAAAATCTGATACTTTTTTTTAAAATAAAACCACTTTTTATCGGTTACGGATTCTATCGCGATTTATTTGTGTTTATTTAATTTTAGCCCGACGTTTCGGCTAATTTTCAACAGTCATGGCCGCGGGGTGGCTAGAGATGGTACTAGAGTCCTGATTTTTTGTTAATTGTCTTGATTCCTATGAAGAAATAATGATAAATCCGCTGGAAAATTTTACCCCGAGTGACACTGGCTACGAACAGCTTAACAAAATATAGGTATAAGCCTATGACTTGTGGCTGTAGCAATCGTGTCACCGAGGTTTCCGGGTCATCCTCAATTCGGTTTGTGTGATTGTCTTGTCACGCAACTTGGATGTACTGTGGTGCTACTTATCTCTGCACTAATGCCACTCCATTTCTTGCTATTTTTAGACTGTACGAGATCTTGATTAGCTATTGTTCTGTTTCAGCTTCAAAGTGATATTCGTATCTCGACGAAAATTTCAGTGTACAACAATTATATTAAATTGCGTAGTATTTCTGAAAGTGCTTTAGGACTTAATTTCCATTTTCCTGTACTACATTACATATCTTCAATTGTAATTCAATTCAGAGTCTAAACAGTAGGAATAGTCCAAATAGTTTTGAATACTGTGAGCCTGAATATAGCGGGTTTCGAGCGGGGTGTTTTAGAGATGGTCTGCCTCTGTGGCGTAGCGGTAGTGAACGCGGCTGCTAAGCAGGAGGCGCGGGTTCGATCCCCGCTCATTGCCAATATTTGTATGCATGAATATAAATATTTGCGTTGGTCTGGGTGTTTCTATGTATAATATCTATGCATTTACAAAAAAAAAGTATTTAATTATGTATATCCGCATTCTAGATTCCATAACACAAGCTAATTAAGCTTAGGTACCATGGGTCTAGATAGCGTTGTGTTGTGTAGAATGTTGTGTTGTGTGGTTGTGGTCTTAGGTTGTACTTTTTTTATTTTTTTTATTTGTATCTTCCTTTAATTTCGCTGTAATTATTTTAGAATCGTTTTAAGCTGGGTTGTCAGCCAGAAGGTAGGCAGGGTTAGAAGCCTAGCACACTGGCCTACACCATTTCGATTATGTCGCCAATTACCTTAGGTGGCACAAAGTTTTTTTGTAGTTTGAATGCTGCGACAACCACTAACTATGCAGCTATCTACCTAAGCTTATTTGCTAACTTGAAAAGCATAAAACTTTTAAGATTACAAGTGTATACATTGTCATATTCTAAAATAGCCGGTGAAAGTATCGAACGCTCTGATGATGGTTGGATGCAGACGGCGCTGGGAGGCACACAATGGCGGTGAGTTCTACATAACAGTTAATTAGTCACCTAATGAGCTGAGCTATATGTAACAAGCTAACAAGTGTTTGTTTTTAACCGACTGCAAAAGAAAGAAGTGTGTAATGCGTTGGGTCTAGATAGCGTTGTGTAGAATGTCCTACAATATTTATTTATTTATTTATTTATTGGAATATGTTTTTGTAAGTTTAAGTAACTAAATTTTTTTAAAGGAGGTAGCTCAAGGGTAGTATCGTATAATGTTAAGATCTGGTAAATAATAAGTGCCATGAAAAAACTTCGAACTCATACGATGGCATTTACTCGTAGAAGCTTTCTACGGTGTCGTCAGCGCGAGTATGGTCCCCTAGTGTTGCACATATCCATAGGCCATAGTAATCACTTTCCATCAGGTGGACCGTGCGCTTCTCTGCCACCTAAGTGGCATAAAAGACGTACACGATTTAGACTAATATAATTGAGAATCAAACTAGTTTTATTCGTGTTTATTGGATTCAGTATTTCTTTTGTGAAAATAAATATGGATGACAATACTTAGGTTTTTATTGTTCAGATCTCATCTTGGCCTTATTTTTTTATTGAATGTGAACAAAACAAACACTATTGATGTTTTGATTTTGCGGTCAAGAAAATACGTTGACCGCGGTCGCGGGTGTTCGTGACTACGATCGGTGAAAGAAATCCATCTGTTTAATATTTCATTTTTGTTTTCTATAAATTGGGAATGAGAAAGTGAAGCTACTCAGACGGGACTCGAGCCTGCGAGCAGTCCCTTACAGAGGGAATAATGTAGCCACTAAGCTACCGGGACAGGCCTCGAATGCTCCAAATTCTCCTATACAACCATTTTGGGGCTACGATCGGAGCCATCCACCGAATATATAAGATAATAAGAAGAAGAAAAAATGACAGCCTCCGTGGCGTAGCGGTAGTGAACGCGGCCGCTACCCAGGAGGCGCGGGTTCGATCCCCGCTCAGTGCAAATATTTGTGTGCATGAAATATAAGAATTTGCATTGGTCTGGTCGTGCCTCGGAGAGCACGTTAAGCCGTCGGTCCCGGTTGCCATAAGAACATCTATGGCAGTTGTTACGGGTAGTTGGAGCCCTAAAAATCCAAAAAACAACGGTCTAGATGCAAAGCTTCGATATCACCCAATGTGAACATTGGGTTGTGGAGGTCAGATGACAAACGCTTCACGGAAAATATCGCGGTCCAGCCAAATCCGTAGATAAGACTGGTAAAGCGGACCCCAGACTCCGAGCTGAAAGCTTCGGATGCGACTGGGAATTAACGCTAAGAGGAAGAAGAAGAAAAAAAAATTGACATTTCGGAGATTGAGTTTAGATTCAGACTGAGTTTTGAATAAATTGATATCACGAGATTTGGACTGAACCTGTGATAATGACGATACTGGACAACGAATCTAGGGTTATTCTACACTCCTAACTATATAGTAGGTACAGTCGGTGTTAATGCCCCTGCAAGCGCTGCAGCGATTACCCGTTATAAATACAAATAGCCGCTTCACTGCTGAATATTTCACGTTAGCCACTCTGTAAAGCCACGTCGATAATTGGCTCGTAACTACAGGGCTGCTGCGAAAGTTCAACTATTAAATTACTATTATTTTTAAACAACTTCAAAAGAATGAAAAGGTCCTTAGTACAGCTGGGTATTTTTGACCTAGTGGACTGCTTTGGATAGCAATTTTTTGTTGGATAAATGGCACTTTTGGTGTCAGAAAGAGAAATACAACAAATTCTTAAAAAACTTTAATTCGACCGACTAGAACCTTATCGTAGATGCAAAAGTGCTTCTGTTATATGTTCGTCTGCTACTCAAGCATAGAAAAACGATTGAAGGGATATGGCTAAAAGTTTACACATAGTCCATAATCTAATGGACTTCGATATCCATACTAATATTATAAATGCGAAAGTAACTCTGTCTGTCTGTCTGTTACGCTTTCACGTCTAAACCACTGAACCGATTTTGATGAAATTTGGTATAGGCTATATTTGGTCGCGATAACCGACATCCACGCGAGCGGAGTCACGGGCGAAAGCTAGTTTTCCATAAAGTGACTGCCATCTGACCACCACAACATTAGCAATATCGAAGCATTGCGGTTGTTGATCTTTATGGGCTCTTCCCGTAAAGACTGCCATAGATGCTCGTATGGCAACTGATGCTCTTCGTACGACAAATGCCCAATGCATACAAATTAATGTATGCACTGAGCTGGGATCGAACCTGCGTCTCTTGCATAGCGATCACGTTTACTACCGCCACGCCATTGTCAATACCTTTATGCTATCGAAAAAAAAAGAACCAACCCTATCACCGTGCTATATAATTATTACATTACTTTATATCCCATGCAGACGTGCGTAAAGTGGGCTACTCCACACGACAGCCGAGCCTCGGCACTCGTGTGCGATTGTTCGGTGACGAGCGAAGCACCGAATATTGGCAATTAAACGAATTGCGCAGCGAAGCGTTGCGATGAACGTATCACCGATAAATAATTATTGCTGTTGGTGATTTACATTTAAATCACTATTATTTGATTTAAGGATGTTATGAGGGTTAATTTTTCTTATTGTGGTTTAATCTGTAGTACTTGTACATATTGTCTAAATGCTGTGGAGCTGTCAAAAGCTAAATGTACCTACCTTGTTGAACCAAACGTAAGTATCCTACAGTAATGTGCGCCTACCTCGTACTAGCTCTGCACCACTATGATGATAGACTGGTAGAGAATGCCTAAGGCATTAAGTCCACCAATAATAATAATAATAAATATTGTACAACATTCTACACAACGCTATCTAGACCCATGGTAAGCTTAATTAGCTTGTGTTATGGAATCTAGAATGCGGATATACATACTAAGATACATTTTTTTTTGTAAATACATACATAAATTATACATAGAAACACCCAGACCAATGCAAATATTTATATTCATGCATACAAATATTGGCACTGAGCGGGGATCGAACCCGCGCCTCCTGCGTAGCAGCCGCGTTCACTACCGCTACGCCACAGAGGCAGTCATACATCCTGCATAAAGTATAAATAAATAAATTATTATTTTTAATTTTATTCCTCATAAAATTAGGTACGTTTTATGGTATGTGTGTGTTTCTGTGGAGTGAACTCCCTGCGTGGGATTCATCAAGAAGCACATTAGAAGTTGCACACGATAGCCACTTTCCACCAGTGTGCGCTTGTCTGCCACCTAAGTAGTCCCTACTAATATTATAAATGCGAAAGTAACTCTGTCTGTCTGTCTGTCTGTCTGTCTGTCTCACTTTTACGACTAAACCGCTGAACCGATTTTGATGAAATTTGATATAGAGGTAGGTTAGACCTTGAGAAAGGACATAGGCTATGTTTGGTCGCGATAACCGACATCCACGCGGGCGGAGCCGCGGGCAAAAGCTAGTTTAAAATAAAAGTTAAGGCGCTGATCGATGAGCAGTGTAAGCTAACCGGTAATTATATATTTTTTTAAACTTATTTTATCTTATTTGTTCACTCTCGGATGGAGAGCAGTCTAATCACTATATTGCCTTGTGTCAGACACTCACGGCAAGATATATCATACAAGTAGTAAATGCTAAAATATTGGAGTTGAAAATAACGGCATCCAATATAAAATCTACTCATGGTGAACAACCAAAGTTCAGTCAAATTAATGACATTTGACCTTAAGAATCGCTCTCAATGATCAAATTCCTTTGTCCACATATGGGTGGGCAACTCCTCAATTTGGCAGGTCTCATAACGGTATCTTCCTCAATGGACAAATGCAAATTAAGCTCGCGTATGGACCCAATACTAAAGCCACACCACAGTCATTCGTCATTAAGTAGACCAGTGTAGGCAAAAGTTGGCTTAACGGTTTCATTTCACTAGCTTTATTTTTGATTCTATGTAATGGCAAAAATCATAGTTGGCAAAATGTGGGTGTCAATACACCTCTGTCCACCCTTTCTGGGATTAATTGAACAAGCGAGTGAAGTGAGTGAGAGTCTTCGTTTCGACAAGGTGACTGATTTTTTGTCCGCATGTCTGTTTGTTTATCAGTTCCGGTCTAGAGAGCGCGAGATTTGATTTAGGGTACCAGAAGAATGTGGCATAGGGTGTTCACAGAACTAGTAGTATAATATGTCGGCCGGGGTGCGAGGGATATGTCTACGACTACCTCACCTCCGGCAACCGACGGCCCACAGGTGGCGTGCGTTTTAGTCGGTTCAAGTCCGACATAACCTCCTCCACCGGCTCCGGCGGGGGAGGTATCCGTGGGGATTTTTAGCACCTAAAAAATCGAAAAAAAAAACCTATAAGGGAGGAGGAAGGAGGTAGGGAAGGGGGAGTACTAACCTGTCTATAGTGTTTTTGTTTTTTATTTATCATCACTACCTAGAATTTGGTAACAGGACACCCCCAATAATACCCGAGATTCAAATCTTAACCCCATGAAAAACGCACAGAAACACCTACACCACCGAGCAATGAACTCAACACTAAAATGACTATCATACAACAATCTACATCATAACTGGTGTAAATCAAACACAAAACGAACTATTTATGTATTATTTGCTACAGAATGCAATTACAAATTAGTCGAATACAAAATACCGTGTACAATACAATAGACAGAACGGAAAGCTGACTGAACAAATGTTCACTGCAAAATACAAATAATTTCAAATAAATGGGCCGTTTGGTGATTCTAACGCGATTTGGTTCATTAATTATTTCGGCTCAACAGTTTTTTGGTTCAACAACTGCCTAATTATTTCAGCTAGGCGAGAATACAATTGCTTTTTAAGTAATAATGTTGAACATTTTGTGTAATAGTCCATCGATTGTTTTAGGGTTATTTTTTTTTTAGTTTGATGTACTAAAACGTAAGAATTATTGCGTTAAAGTAAATAACTGCGCCATCTAGTGGCAAGGTTGTGAAACTTTTTTATTTAATTTTTTGGGGTTTGATTGTACAAATTAATAACTTATCATGTTTATAAAACGTGTAATTTTAAAATTAAAAAAATTCTAAATCTACTTGCGCGCGGTAGCCGCGGTAGCCTAGTGGTATGGGTAATGGACTGCTGAGACGAGGTCTCGGGTTCGATCCCAGGTATTACCATGGCACACACCAATGACTTTTCGATGCTTTTCGAAGTTATGTGTGTATTTATCGCAGGTTTATAAGTGCCCGGTTAATGGCAATAGGCTCGCCACCTATTACATTGGGACCTAAACATAAACGGCGAAATGTGGGTGCTAGCACCTCTGCCTACCCCTTCGGGGAATATAGGCGTGAGTTTATGTATGTATGTATGTAAATCTACTTGACAATAAATGAAACTGACTTCACATCGTCTGATGGTAAACTGAAGGTAAGGTCTCGGAAAAGAGGATCACAATTATAGATTCGGAAGGCTTAGCAACCTTAAAAAAAGGTTGGTACATTTACATATCCTATGAAATACCAAAGATTATTACGTTTTTCATTCTAATCGAATTGAAATCACACGTTACAAAAACTCACGTTACCGAATCACGTCCGAAGAAAATTTAAAAGAAAAAAAAGTTAGCATAACAATTTTCATATTATCTATTAAAGACGCCCAGGAGATCGAAGCAGGGTACAAAGTAAGGTAAGCCAGTATTTTATAGTAACTGGCATACACAAAATGAAATCATAATTCGTTACTAATGTTAGAAGCAATAAAATGCACATGGAAGTTAAAAGCTACAATAAAAATGAGATCATAGCCAGTGATACAACAGTGGCCGTGCACAAAACTATTTGAGAGCATCCTCGGGCGCCATTACTGTAATGCACTCAGCACAGATGCTGCTACCCACTGAAACATCGCATTTTTCAGCACAACTCTCCTAGCACGTCAGATGGTATCGCACAGATGACTCTTGTGATAGTAGCCGTCTGGTTTTATAACTTTTAATATCATATGCTGGGTGTACTGTAGATTTAAGTGCCAGGGGGGTAATCTTGATTTCCCCCGAAAATTAGTGCCTAAATGATTTATTGTTAATCCCAATAGCATCCAAAGCTTTGACTTGGAGTCTGGGACCACGAGCCTATTGCCGTTATAACAATTCAAATACCGGCTAAGTGCGAGTCGGACTCGCCCATGAAGGGTTCCGTAGCAGCAAAGGCTTTATACTACTGACTGGATCTCGTCCAAACCAATTGTTGGTGCAAGTTTGCATGGCAATGTACATCATATATTTTTTTAAGATTTATCATTCTCTTATTTTAGAAGTTAGAGAGGGGGGGGGGGCACATTTTTCCTCTTTGGAAGTGTCTCTCGCGCAAACTATTCAGTTTAGAAAAAAAAAATATTAGAAACCTCAACAGCATTTTTAAAGACCTATCTATAGATAACCCCACATGTATGGGTTTAATAAAAAAAAAATTGAGTTTTAGTTCTAAGTATGGGGACCCCCAAAATTTAATACTTTTTTTTATTTTTGTGCGAAATTCTTAATGCGGTTCACAGAATACATCTACTTACCAAGTTTCAACAGCATAGGCCTTATAGTTTCGGAGAAAAGTGGCTGTGACATACGGACGGACAGACAGACAGACAGACGGACGGACAGACATGACGAATCTATAAGGGTTCCGTTTTTTTGCCATTTGGCTACGGAACCCTAAAAATGATAATATTATAACAAACTCAATAAACCTGTGAACTAAAATGATTACTATTCAACTATCCGAAAGTTCTCCTCACAAATGATGTGGAAACTACAAACTATCCTTATCAAGTATTCATTTTATCTCACAATCTTTGCGAAACAAGCAGCGCTCGTTGTGAAACTAAGCTGTAAGCCGCGGTGATGCGGTCGCTCAGCGCATTATACAGCTTCCACTAGCTCTACGAAAACTATTAACTAAATGATCTCCTTAACTCCCCTTGAAACTCCGGTATGAAAACTTATTAAAATCTATACAACCTCTAATGAGAGAGACCTGAAAGTGATCTTTCTATCTACGCCGATAGTCCAAAACCGCAATCCCATCTCAATACCCTAGTAGCTTTTATGCCTTCCCGTAGTACTAAAGCTGCTTTGTAGAAGCACACGAGCCTGGTATCTGGTTATTTATGCCCTTTCAGCATCCGCGAAAATGCATTTTCTAAGCGCTCGTACCGACTTGTTCAATATTATCTTGCTTCGAGGCAAGCAACATATGCCACGAATAGTTCCGACGCGTCATTAAAATATATTTTCACGGTGATCTTCTTCTTCCTCTTAGCGTTAATTCCCAGTCGCATCCGAAGCTTTCAGCTCGGAGTCTGGGGTCCGCTTTTTGCCAGTCTTAACTACGGATTTGGCTAGACCTCGATATTTTCCGTGAAGCGATTGCCATCTGACCTCCACATCCCAATGGTAACATTAGGCGATATCGAAGCCTTGCAGCTAGACTGTTGTTTTTGGATTTTTTAGGGCTCCAACTACCCGTAACGACTGCCATAGATGTTCTTATGGCAACCGGGACCGACGGCTTAACGTGCTCTCCGAGGCACGACCAGACCAATGCAAATACCCATATTTCATGAACACAAATATTTGCACTGAGCGGGGATCGAACCCACGCCTCCTGCGTAGCGGCCGCGTTCACTACCGCTACGCCACGGAGGCTGTGTGTGTGTTCACGGTGATATTAGAATTGAAAAGTCTTTTACATGGAATACTGTATTAAATCAGGAGTTAAGTCATAATCATTGAAAAGTAAAGTAAGACTAGCCGGGACAGTATTAGGATGGGTGACCATTCTTAACACAATGAGGCCACTCCGTGCCTCGGAGAGCACGTTAATCGGGACGATTGCCATACAAACATCAATGGCAATCGTTACGGGTAGTTGGAACCCTGAAAAGTCCAACAATAGATCTTACTACAGAACTTCGATATCGTAATATTTACGCCTATAAATCCCTGAAGGGGTAGACAGAGGTGTAATAACACCCACATTATGCCAATTATGATTTTCGATCCTTAGGGGGTGAGTCTAATATAATCAAGCGGGTACTTTATCGTGACTATATTATGTTTCATCAATCAATTAGTCTACTGCAGTCCACTGCTGGACATAGGCCTCTCCGCCTTCCGCATCCAGTCCGTCCCAGCCACCTTTCGCAGGTCATCAGTCCACCTAGCTAGGGTATGTCCCACCTTCCGTTTACCTTCGCGCAGTCTCCACTCTAGGACTCGTTTGCTCCAACGGCCATCAGTCCTTCGTCAGATGTGGCCAGCCCACTGCCACTTCAGCTTGCTTATTCTGCGAGCTATGTCGGTAACTTTGGTTCTTTGTCGGATAACCTCGTTGCGAATTCTATATTTTTACTGACTATTTGTTTACTGTCGGGTTAAGAACAGCCCTTTCCTTTAGCCGCCCTCTACGACTCCAACAGGAAGAGACGAAGTGACACTATTCTACTCTGCCGGGTAGCTACACGGCCATAGAACTTACAAAGTCTGCAGTATTTCACAGTGCATCAATTTAATATAATACATATTTAATAAAGTAAGCCCACGTACTTTCCAAACTAAGACGAGAGCAGTAAGCTCAGCGATTATAGCATAAAGCGTTCAAATTAATTATGAACAAGTCAATTAGTTTGAGACGATATCATCAGAACTGTATTATTAAACCAAATGGAATTGAGATGTTCCACTTTGTTATTATACTCAGCTGTGATACTAGCGAGACAATCCGGCTTCTCTTGTTATATTCGCCAATAGTTAACTTGAAAGGATCACCTACACCTACATAGACACCTACCCCGAAAATTGTATCATCTGGCCGATATGGGCGTTCTATCTTCCGTTTATTAAATACTAGCTGATCCGGCGAAATTCGTACCGCCATATTTTCTGATCTCGTTCCCGCTGCATATCTCTAAATTTATCAGTGTTTCTCTACAATATTATGCATGTATTATACATGTAAACCTTCCTCTTGAATCACTCTATCTATTAAAAAACCCGCTTCAAAATCCGTTGCGTAGTTTAGAAGATTTAAGCATACATAGGGAGTAGTGATTATGTTTATTCATAGGTGATAGACCGATAAAGCAAACGAGTCCTAAAGTATGCCCCGAATCGGGATATGGAATGTGAGACGACCCCCGGCAAGACGGACGGACGACCTGAAAAGGGTGATAATACTACTATGACGCACTATGACTGCAGGAGACTGCAGCGATAGCCAGTGCCACTGTTATGCATGACATTAGTTCGCTTGCCGGACGACGAAGATAAAAATTATTCCATATCCTAAATTATTTACATACCTTGTCAGAAATAACAGATTTATTACTAGACGTAGACGTAATGTCTAGTTTTTTCATAAACTAAGACACAAAATACGAGCATCATAAACAATTCTGGCTTTGAAAGTATCTTCTGTCGTTAATGTCATAAAATAATGGTAATTCAGACTTGTTCAAGGATGTTTAGATTTAAAAGAAACCTGTTTTGTAGCCACCTTGTCTGCCTACCCAATAACAAGGGTGAGATAATTGGAGCCATGATATTCAATGTGATTATGTTTTTGTTGCTACCCAATCTTCACTGTGACGTCAATTTCTGAATGCTACTTCGAAAACAATTTTTTTTATGTTTCATACAAAAAATTACCCGAGAGTTTTCGTTAATTTATCCTTGTATGATTTATTTAAAACCAGCTGTCACCCGCGGCTCCGGACACGTGGATGTCAGTTATCGCGACTAAAGCCTATGTCCGTTCTCAAGGTCTAATCTATCTCTGTACCAAATTTCATCAAAATCGGTTCAGTGGTTTAGGCGTGAAAGTGTAACAGACAGACAAACAGACAGAGTTACTATCGCATTTATAATATTAGTATGGATACGACACTCAGATCACTTTGTGGTGTAGTAGTAGCAAGTGCCACTACTGTTCACGAGATCCTAGATTCGATTCGTGAATCGGGCAAAATTGTGTTAGGTGTTTCTGTGGGCTCTCTCGGTATTTTTTTATAGAATACTAGCTGTTGCCCGCGGCTCCGCCCGCGTGGAATTCTGGTCCCGTTCATCGCTGATATATAGCCTATATGTTAATCCAGGGTATAACCTATATACATACCAAATTTCAACCGAATCGGTCCAGCCGTTTATGCGTGAAAGAGTAACAAACATCCACACATCCATTCTCACAAACTTTCACATTTATAATATTAGTAGGATTAGCAACCGAAATTACTAATATTCCCTCTAACCCCTCCAGGTAACCTAAATAGCTTGTGCTAGGAGTGGGTTCACGTCGGTAGTGTAATGGCCAGGATTCGAACCCGGGACCTCTTAATCGTAAGGCTGACTCCTTAATCACTAAGCTACCGACGCTTCAATTGTGGGACCGGTATTGTACGACCAGACGGCAGGCGGTCCCATACAAGTCAAGATATACCAAATTATAGAAATGAGGAGTAGGAGAGAGGACCTCGCACTCGAAAGCGCAAGTTTTACATCCTTAGGGCCACCATAGTAACATTATTGGTGTCTGTAATGATGACCCTCGTTCCTGAGACTTTACCAGCTAACCATCAGGCAAGGTGAACTCATATTGACCTGTCCTATATAAAAAAAAATATGATGATGTTAACATCTTTCTTAACCCTGCCTCCAATTTTCAATAAACTTGTTTTATTATCTTACTATCATAATACTGAACAAGCTAATCACTATTATCTGCCATTACTTTGCTGACAAATAACATCGCAAATGTAGATATATCGACGAGTGTTACCAGTGAGTATAATAAAAGGCCAATATCAATAATACTTATGTTGATAGAATGGTGCCCCATAAGAAGAGGTAAGGACCTCTACGGTCTGAAATATATCCCGTAATATAAGACTGATATCCTATTCGAATTGTCGAAGTTCGACAAATTGCAATAAAAAATAATGTCACTATTCAATGAGTCTATTACCAACTCAATTGAGGTCAGCTTTCGAGTACTGTGACGCGAAATACACACCACCTTGCCACACCACAACCAAGTGGTTTAAAAAAAAAACAATTGGCAATATCAAAATTTTGTAGTCAGATTAGTCAGACTGCCTAGAGTTCCAACTACAACTGACTTCCATAGTATGGCAACTGGGACCGACGGCTTATAGTGCTCTTCAAAGAACGGAAACATCCATGTTGCCTACATTTGCACTTATTGGGAATTGAACCCTCGCCCTCTCGGCAGCAGTTAAAGAGGCTGTCCAATAAAAAATAATGTAATAAAAGTAGAATTTTCAAAAAAATTAACAAACATTGTAACAGCATTCGGTATTACTTTCATTACAGCATATTCAGCACATACCATACAGGTAGAACAACTGCACAGATCACTCTTTTTAGTCAAGTAAGTAAATACAAATTAAGCGTTGCTTATTGAACCATTATTACTAACCATTTATTCTATGGTTACTCATTAAGGTACAGTAACTGCTTACTTAATTGTCCCTAATACATAAGGGAAAGTGAAGACCCACAGTAAGAGTAAAACAATTTGGCATCTGGATGATGATGACACAAACTTACATGTAATGTGTTTTAGGTAATGTGGGGCACCGTCTCGAAACAAATCGTTCGTGTAATGAAACGTGAACGCCAAATGACGTATGTTTACGGTCACCATACTTTCTGGTGGGACAGGAAATTCTATTGAATGAAATTTTGAAGTATTAATTATGCTAACTATTCAAATTTTCGATAATTCGAATAAGATGGAGAAAAGAGAACTCTATCTTAATAAATAAAGAGTTCTTTATTTTAATCGAAAGGAAATTCTATGTTTGATTTGAAACGTTGCACATTGGGTTAAATCCACGTAGAACCCGAATAATATTATTATCAATATTTTGTAAAATAACTGCCACGCGGAACGTCAATCTCACCAAAGTTCCGCTAGAGAACTTTGACGAGTTTCGAGAGGCAGAGATAAGCCGCGTTTTCATTCAAAACCAGTTTTTGGTAATGCCACTTAGAATCCTCAATGACTACCAACTCACTACCAACATAAAGTTGCACAAAAATCTTACCTTACTATAGAAAGGTGTCCCGTTTTCAGTATAAGCAGTATGGTCACACGAAATTCAGCCGATCAACGTACCTGAAACAGATTTATACGATTGGTTACATATAGGTATAGCCCACATATTGTCTCGTTATTGATGAGCCAATGTATGAAATATGATGACATCATATTGAATAGATAAGGAATAAACGGTTTGAAGTACTTCTGGTCAATGAGGAGGAAGATGACCAATTTGTAGTTTACGATTTACGTTTCAGAGATATTATTTTCCGTGGTTTAGTAGTCAGTGCAAGAATAATAAAGACATTTTGCACCAGATTGCACCATAAATGGAATCAATAGACCGAGAGTCACTATTAATATCGAGTTATTCCGGTTGGATCCCCTGATCTGATCCCCTGCCGATTGTTATTATGTTTTAATTCCCGATTACAAAGCAACAGAGATTACATACATACATACATACATACAATCACGCCTTTATTCCCGGAGGGTTAGGCAGAGGTGAATTAACACCCACATTTCACCAATCATAGTATTAGTACCCACGTAATAGAGGGTGAGCCTATTGCCGTATTCCGGGCACTTTTGTTGACTCGAGCCATGTATCTGAGACTGAGCCTGAACTGTATATATCTGTCTGATGTTAAACAGCCCTATCCCTTAGTCGCCTTGTACGACACCGCAAGGGAGGAGATGGGGTGGCTCAAATTCTACTCAGCCGGGAACCACGCGGCAGGCAACAGATATTAGGAATTCTAAAATCCTCTTAGACAAAGCACTTCTATGGTGGTCAATCAAACATGGATTAAGCTTTTGAGATAATTTTAAAGCAATTAGTTTGCTAAACTAAACAAATTATAATAAATTGGAAAAAGCGAAATCAATTCTCGGGCGGGACTCGAACCCGCGATCTTTCCCTTACAGGGGGAACGCTCTGACCACTGAGCCACCGAGCTTCGCCCGAGAGTGATCCAATTTTTCCAATACATCCATCTTACGGCGATGGTGGGAGTAATCTACCGATATTCGTTGAACATATTCGTTGAACATTCATTGATTCCGATAGTTCGTACGAATATCGGTAGATTACTCCCACCATCGCCGTAAGATGGATGTATTGGAAAAATTGGATCACTCTCGGGCGAAGCTCGGTGGCTCAGTGGTCAGAGCG
This sequence comes from Eilema depressum, assembly GCA_914767945.1. Taxonomy (NCBI): domain Eukaryota; kingdom Metazoa; phylum Arthropoda; class Insecta; order Lepidoptera; family Erebidae; genus Eilema; species Eilema depressum. The sequence continues at coordinate 21,010,008 of OU612025.1, forward strand.
TTCCCCCTGTAAGGGAAAGATCGCGGGTTCGAGTCCCGCCCGAGAATTGATTTCGCTTTTTCCAATTTATTATAATTTGTTTAGTTTAGCAAACTAATTGCTTTAAAATTATCTCAATTGATTGGGCGGAGTTATCAAAAATCAATGTTTAAAAATGATTGCAACATCATTCATTGATTCCGATAGTTCGTACGAATATCGGTAGATTACTCCCACCATCGCCGTAAGATGGATGTATTGGAAAAATTGGATCACTCTCGGGCGAAGCTCGGTGGCTCAGTGGTCAGAGCGTTCCCCCTGTAAGGGAAAGATCGCGGGTTCGAGTCCCGCCCGAGAATTGATTTCGCTTTTTCCAATTTATTATAATTTGTTTAGTTTAGCAAACTAATTGCTTTAAAATTATCTCAATTGATTGGGCGGAGTTATCAAAAATCAATGTTTAAAAATGATTGCAACATCATTCATTGATTCCGATAGTTCGTACGAATATCAGTAGATTACTCCCACCATCGCCGTAAGATGGATGTATTGGAAAAATTGGATCACTCTCGGGCGAAGCTCGGTGGCTCAGTGGTCAGAGCGTTCCCCCTGTAAGGGAAAGATCGCGGGTTCGAGTCCCGCCCGAGAATTGATTTCGCTTTTTCCAATTTATTATAATGGATTAAGCTGTTTGAATACCTAATTAGTACTCTTTTATCAATTATAAGGCGTTTTATCGTCATGGGAGCGCTGTCTGCCGTCCGCTGTCGAGAGCTCATAATTTCTAATTACAATTCATCCAGTTATGAATTACTAATTTATTATTCCAGCTCTATTTTCAATATTCTAAATAACAGAGATGTTATGTCGAAAAATATCATTTAACTTTCGAGTTCCGACTCCATTTATTTATGTTTAGTTAAACATTTCATGAATTGTGAAATTATTATTTCAACCTATTCCGATTTCATTACGCAAATATTTGTTTAGATACTCTACAAATATTTGCTCAACGAAATTGGAATTGTATACTAAATTATTTGATCGTGAGCTCAATGGAAGATGGCGACTAGATGAAGCTTCGCGTGACCACAGGGACTACTTGCACTGAGGCAATTGCCACTGTGCGATGTGACTTTAGGACTAACCTTATGAGTACGTTATACTTCCGGACATGTGTCATATCTTCAAGATACATATCTTGGACATAAATCGTGAGACAAACAAGGCCCTGGGACACGTGGATTGTTTTGTAATAATCTATGCTTGGTGAACGTAAGGAGCACATTTTGATACTTTAGGCCCTAGTAGTGCTGGCAAAGTCAATCCACGAAGTCCTATCCTGCCCAATTGTGGAATATAGAAGCATTTTAGGTACTGTTTGACACTGAAATCTTTTATACTAGTTTAACTTTTTTGTGCAATAGTTTTCCTCACCAAATATTACATTGCAAAGTCATAAATAAAGTCACCAGTATTTGAGTGTGAACATATCAGATAACATCAGGTACAGAAGTAGGTCACATCCACAGTGTAGGTACTAAGTAATTAATAAATACAAAATATATTTTATAACTTCTACATCAATTTACTGATATATCTGGGATCAATCGCACTAAAAAGTACCGCTTCACTTATTACCAATTCGCATACAGGTTGTACGTGGGAATATGTTTAAGTATATCATCAATAAAAACCGCTTAGTTACATTTGGATGCTAATGATTAGATCATGTCTTGTCAATCTACCTCATAAAAATGTATGAAATGCAAAAAACAGATTATTTTTATACACAATCGAGGCTTGTATAATTAATTTTGCTAGCGTGTTAGTCTAACCCAGGGTTTCTCAACATTGGCCCCTTTGGACAACTGACTTAGGTTAAACCCAACAACATAATACTCTAATAAAAAAAAAGAGCTAGAAAAAACAATAGATATTATGTTATTTGTATTAAGTAACTATTGTATTTATTGCAAATAGATTCGATAACTATATAATAATTTTCAATCCCAACTCAAATAGTGTATTTATTAAATTCCTGCATTTATTTTTATTTATATCACGACCAGACACGAAAACTCACTCTCACGAAACTTCACATAGTTAAATAGTCACGGAGGGCAAAATAATTTATACCGTTTTGCGCCAAATATTGTTCCTAAATCGGTACCATAAAAATGAAATGACCACCATCCATTTCAAGTAAATATTCTCTTGTACTACCGTACGACCCCAAGTGGTAGGTACGCAACGCATCCCTTACTTTGAGAAACACTGGCTAAACCAAAGCCAAAGCTACCGAAGCAGATAGAGCTAGCCTAATCCAGTTACGACTGGCTATACGCGATGTGAACTTGATGTTTTGTTGCACAATTTAATAGTTTTTGTTCTGCACACTTACGAAAAACAAATTTATAAGTTCGCAATATAAAAAACACTAAAAGGATAATTTTGTTATGAATATATTTATTTTATTTGTGATTAATTCAATGTTATCGTTTCAATTCGTATGATTATTCTCTTAATTACTAAGTAAGAAATAGATATCTATGAATTCGCTAGTAAATTCTCAGTATCAGCAAGGGGTCTTGGAAATCCCTTTTACGTGGGATGTAAAAAGGAAATGATGATGAAACGAAGCAGCTTAGTAGTTAGTAAAGGAGTCGGTCTTCCGATGGATTCCGAGAAATATTAATATTCTTTGAAAAAAAAAAGAACAAGTTGAGATAAAAGAAACAAACTAGAGCCTGTACCTGTATTCAATATGGAAAATACCTAATGCTATTCCGAACGTTTCCATCACAGTTAAAACGCAACATAATTGAAACGTCGATTGTCGATTGTCGATCTCCGACACCATGGACGGACAGTGGACATCTTCTCTTTGGTCGTGTTACTTTACTAACAGGTACGTTCCGAAGTTATTATAGGTTTTTCAGCTTTTACTCCAGGCTTATAAAACAGCCATTTTGAACGAGTTCAACGACCTTCTGTTATGAGGTGGTAGAATTATTATGGTATTTCAATAGTATCGTGTTTCCACCGTATCGTGATGTCAAAAGAGTATCGAATAAATTAAACTTTGTTTTTGTTCGCACTTCAATAATTACTGTTCGTGATGTTACTAGCGTTGACAGGAGAATTAACCTCGTAATCATTTACCTTTTTTTAAGCCCGTGTCGTATACCTTGGGACACGTATCTTGGACTTAAATTACGAGACAAACGAGATCCTGGCGCCCGTGGATTGATTTGTAATAATCTATGCTTGGTGACTTCGTAGTCGTCCACCGCAGTAGCACCCCGTACTATCCTCCACCCAAGAAATGTGTACTGCGAGTATAAAGCACATATTGAGCAAATTTTAGGTCTATCTACCTCTTCTTTTTGATCTAGCTTCAGTTTATTTCTAACATAAACAGTGACATGTATATGGTACAGATATACCTACCTATAAACTACCTATTATGTTCTATATAAACTTGAAACGCTTCGCTTAGGTACCTCCCATTAAAATGGCAATTGATAAGATACTGCACTCACAGCCTAAACATAATAGCTAGCTTCAAAACATACTAAAAAGGTGTCCACGGTCTGAGGTAAAGGCAGTTGATTTGGTCACGAAATTATTGGGTAGCAAATTAATTATTTAAATCACATCGACAATCATGAAGTATAATTTGCAAATTTCGCATAACTTTCTTAATATAAGGTGGAGACTGGAGCCATTACATTAAAGAATTCAGTATCTTTTTATACCTCGTCAATCGATTTTATTTAAGCTATAAAAGACTGTTGGTGTCAGCAAAAAAAAAAAAAAAAAATGAGGAACAGGTATTTTCTCAACATCATCATCATCTCAGCTTTGGCACCTTTTGCTGATCCTTTCACCATGAAAAGCGAAGTCCGCTTTTCCCACCTGCGATGTTACCACCTAATTTTGACCTAGGCTCGCCCCATCAGCAAAATTGAAACAAATAAACCTGTGATATGACTTTTTTTATATAGGACACGTCAATTTAACATTACCTCGCCTAATGGTAAGCTGAAGGCAAAGTCTCGGAAAAGCGGGTCACCGTGATAGACACGTACCATGTCACAATGGTGGCACTCAGCTTGACGGCCTCATCAGATGCTTTTTCACGCCCCGCTTAAAGGACCCGGGACTGTAGGAAGAGGGAATATGTCATTATAGTTGTTTTCACCAACGAAAACACCTCGATCAAGTCGAAGTAAACTGCGTTATCACGTTTTAATTTAAAAAGAATATCGGCCGTTATTTTTCAGGATTTTAGAAAAAGCAATTAATATCTCATTAAAAAACAGACATAAAAAGACAATCATTTTTTCATTAGTGTTATTATTTTTCCTATATTAAGTAATTATTACATTATTCCCAGTAATTTGTTTCTGGTCAAGGAAAATGAAAGTCAGTGCCAACTCCTATAGAAATTTGGCCGATAGTCTATGATTAAATGAAACGTAAGAACCCAGTTGCAAATTATTTTCGCTCGCAAAATCCTACATATTTCAAAATCTCAAATAAGAAACAAACACGATATCCAACTTTTTCAAGTTGCATATCGCATCTATCTCCTAACGACACCCGGGTGTATTTCCACAGAACTTTTAAGGCTCCCCCACACAGTCGTGCTCGTGGAACAAACTCACAAACTTGTGAAACTACAGGCTGTCGAGGGAGGGGGTCGTCAGATTTGCATCTCTGTGATACCTTCAAGTCATACAAACAAGAAGGCCATACACTTCGGGAACTTTACAATTACTTTGTTGCAAGTTTGGTTGTGGAAGTGCATCTCTTGATGATCATAAAGGGGTAGGTAGGAGTGTATTACATAAGTTAAGGTAAGTGGTAGCGAAGTCTGCGAAGTTAGTCATTTCCCTAGTATGACAAAGCCTTGTCGAATAATCTCGTAAAGATCAAATGAAATAATGAATTATCGTGATGTTGCTCGTATTGGCTTTTATGGGTGTGACTGCTGCCTAACCTCCTAACCTCGCAAGGAAAACTGGCACCAGAATCTCATTCGTCAATCGGCAGATATACGTACAGTCAGCGTCAGAGAAAACAGACCCCCTCAATACTTAAAGAATATCGCCGCCTGCGCCGCCGGCCGCGTCACATGACTCACGAATGACGTCACGCGATGCGATCGTCGCTGAGCTGCAAACAGCTTCATCTGCCTTTTATTTGCATGTTCATATTTGTAATTTTCTGATATTTTTTCGTCTTTCGGCTCAATTGTATACCAAGATACAACATACTCACAAAAAGATGCCACATTAATTTATGTGCCGTTTGAGGATACGAACCCGCATCTCCAGCGCCAGCCGATTACTTAGACCGCGCCTTACTCCACTAGGCTACGGTTCACTTGATAATAATGGCGAAAACATGAATAACATTACCTACCTACTCCTATTATCGAACAAAGTTGATTACGGTGTTATTTTGTAGACTTTAAGGTTTAAATTTCAACTACACCATATGTGATAATAATAACTGCTCAATTAACTGAAAGATAAGGTTGAAATTAGTATAGATTTCTCGTTTAGTTCAATAGATTACGCTTGATACAGCTTATTGCACTACCGTCATTTTGTTTTTTACTTCAAAAACTTATCTACTGTATGAGCTGCGGCTATAGTATTTTAATAGCTGTGACAGCGCGCTAAGGTTGCAATTAGAATACTTCTTTGTCATTGAAGGTAACTTTATAATATTGTTTATACAACAAGCCTATCTTTTCTTACAAACCTCATACCTACTATAAAATTTGATTCCTTAAATAATAATTAACAAAAGTGCTTATGAGAATAAAAAAATAATTATACGAAATAAAAAAAGAACTTTGTGTCCGAGGATTTGAACCCCCGGTTACCGTATTCACAAAGCATAGGTCATAACCACTAGACCAACATGACATTTACACAAAGTTTCAAAAAACTTCAATGCTTTCATGTCATTATCAAGGGGGGTCCCTTTTCTCTGAAGCTTACTGTACCTACCGGCTGACAAGTTAGATTGATTTGGGCTCCAAAGACCTTGGTGGAGTTCTATTATACTCTATCATTTTTATTTATACATACATACATAAATACAATCACGCCTTTATCCCCGGAGGGTTAGGCAGAGGTGAATTAACACTCACATTTCACTAATCATTGTATTAGGTCCCACGTAATAGGAGGTGAGCCTATTGCCGTATTCCAGGCACTATTGTTGACTCGAGCCATGCATCTGAAGCTGAGTCTGGGCTCTATAATATATCTGTCTGATGTAAAACAGCCCTATCACTTAGTCGCCTTGTACGACACCGCAAGGGAGGAGATGGGGTGGCCCAAATTCTACTCTGCCGGGAACCACGCGAAACCATTTTTATTTATACGGATACCTACTATAGGTACAATAATTGATATAATTAAAAATAAAATACAAAAAGAAAATATGTACATAATAGGATAAGTTCTTCAACTCTTAAGTTTTCCAAAATTATTCACGGCGGACGAGCTAAGTCGACAGCAGACAGACTTCGGAACAGCCCGTAATAATGACGTAGTTCAGATATTACTTGTTTATTGTGCACCAAGGGAACAACAAGTATGTAAATACATTAAAATTAATCACTTTATACAGATATTGTACACAATTGGCGGCTTTATTACAATGTTAATTGCAAACTTGATTAAAATGCAGGAGTGTGTCACAGCGATGAATATGCTGCAGTAGATGTGTGGATATGCGTAAGGATCGTGTGAGAAGCTCTCGCATCAGTGGTAGCCTTCATTTCAGTGAAATTGTCAATAAAATGCAAGGGAATTGTCTTCCCTGGTACGGCCATGGTATTAGGTGACTGCCAAACTATGTGGGTAACTAATGTCTGACCGCCTCCTTTAGGCTCAGTAGATTCGGATCCCCTATCCGAAAGGGATCTACCAAGAAGTGTAGAAGATGATGTACATAACAATAGTCTGCCATAGATGCTCTAGTTAGACTGAGTATGGCCAAGTCCATGTGGTATGTTAATAGACGTAGGTACGTTGATTTTACTTGAACTGCCCCTCTAGACAAGTGGCAATTCGTTGCTTGGCGTATGATGGAATAGAATGCCAAATGTATGGGATTTGACGTATATGACAGGCGTCAACGAATGTCAAAAACTTCAAATCCTATACATTTGTCATTCTATTCCATCATACGCCGAGCAACGAATTGACACTTGTCTAGAGGGGCTGGATGGCTTAACACCTTCCATCCTCTTTCCGAAATTACTTATAATTTATCTATTATAATATATCTATTTGACACGCTAAATTCCGCAGTTATTAAAATGCTTCATATTTCAGGTGCTTTCCGTAAACTAGACCATTTCATAAAAATATTCTTCAAGTCGTCTACAAGACGATTTATCTTTCCTTTTAGTTTGTTGCATCCTGTTCTGTTGTTTCATTAATTTGACGATATTGTTCACAAGTTGTGCAGAAAATCCAGCTCTTCGCTCGCTCAACAGTTGTAATATCTGTCCGCTCAGCGCTTGCTTCAAGCGTAACTGTGAGTAATGACTAAGTAGGTAGCTGGCGGATGAGTTGTGAGGAAAGGAAACAAACGGCCCCTCAGTACAATCGCATTAACGTCCCTGATTTGATTAAATACTTCTCGTGCTAGACTAGATGCTTGCTAAGTTCCATGTTTTTTGTTTACCAAGAATAGTTTTAATATAGGAGCAATTTTTGTGTTAGTATCTGGGCATCTAGGTAAGGATTTAATAACAAATCCTTATCTAAAGTCAAAGTAAGTAGCAGGTAGTTGCTTTGTGGCCCAAACCAAACACGTCTAAAAACCAGTACACCTAATAAATTGAAGCATTTTGATAGTGGAAGGGAGGAGGAGCAAAAGTATTTCGATGCAAGAGTATCCATACCAATATTTTATCAATCAATTTTATTAGCCTGTTTACTACGCTTTCACGCCTAAACTACTGAACCGATGTTGATGAAATTCGCTAGAGATGGACTATGGCTTAGGTAAGGATCTAATTTCCCTTTATCGTGAAAAAAGAGGGTTAAAGTGTTTCAAATAGGGGATGAAAGTTCGTATAAAAGTTAATAATGTTTTTAAATAACCTGATGAAATAAGGTAAATATAGATTAAAACTTGAGAAAGCTATGTTTGGTCGAAATAACCGACATCCCCGCGGGCGGAGCCACGGGCCACAGCTAGTAGTTACTAAATGAATTCACTATATCAAACAAAATAATAACATAATACGTATTTAATTAGGCTAACTTATTTTTTGCTGACAAGTAACGACTGCCGACAACGCGCTGACGTTGCACAAACTTGTCCTACTTATAATCGACCGTTTGTACAAAGTGTCAATCTTGCGATTACACTTGACACTAATCTCAATTTCCGTAAACATTTGCTCGACCACGGGAGTAGCTTGGCGGTAGAGCTTGGTCGACTGCTACGTCATAGATAGTGCGTTCGATTCCTGCTCATTGGAAATATCTGTTTGCAGAATTTGTATTGGAGTGGGTCTATCTATAAAGAGGTTTTTTTTTGTTTTTAAGAGTATTTAATTAGTTTGTTAGGAGTGGGTTCACGTCTTGTAATTCGATTCGAACATAAATATACATACATATACTCACGCCTGTAAATCCCCGAAGGGGTAGGCAGAAGTGTATAAACAAACATCCAACTATGATTTTCGCTCTCATGTAATAGGGGGCGAGCCTATTGCCGTCTAACGGGCACATTGTCATGAGCTGTATGTTTACTTTTGGATGTAAATAATATAAACTATGTATATTATAATACAAGTTGTTATACTTAGAGGCTACTTGGCACTGAAAGAAAATTATAAACATTCAAAATCAAGGATTTTTGAAATTCGGCTAACGAAACCACTGGACCCCGTAATTAATTGTAAACACTAACCATTACTTAAATTCCCTCATTAAAAAGCACTACGAACTTGAAACTCCAATCTAAGATCTCCATAAACACAGGCAGGTCTGCGGACAAACTTTTCTCAAGTTAATCCAAGTTTAACGGCGGGCCGTGCGTGTAACCGGGCCTTAATGCCCCTAATCACTGTTTGAGGGCTCGTGGTCAGGCTCCGAGGGACCCTGGGCGAACTTGTCCACCGACACGATGGGTATCACGACACGATTGTTTCATATTTGATTTTTATTGAGGAAGTTAGAACTAACTGGATTATTATATAAGTATTCGCTGGAGATAGCTGTTGGTTACGGATTCTATCGCGATTACTATTGTATTTTATACTAATCCTGAGGTTTTGCTTGGTTTTCAGCAGATATATATAGTCATGGAGCAACATTCGTGTAAGCCTCTTATGATAGGTTTATTGAAGATAGCTCTTTTTTTTTTATACCACTTAGGTGGCAGACAAGCACACGGCCCACCTGATGGAAAGTGGTTACCGTGGCCTATGGACGTATGCAACACCAGGGGCGTCACACTCGTGCTGCCGACCCTGAAGAAACCTTCTAATGCCCTTCTTGAAGAACCCCATATTGTAGTCGCTTGGGAAAACCATCGCGGGGAGTTCATTCCACAGCTTGAGTTTTCAATTTTACTATACATAGGTGTACCATAATTTCACCTAATAGCATCTCTCGCTGCATTTGATACAGACTGTTGAGATATCTATGTATTTGAATGTAATTTTGAAGCATTTATTATGCTAACTATCGATTCACATTTAATACGAACATTTTATATTCAAATCGATTTAGAAATAGAATTTCTAAATCGATTTGAATATCTATGTATGTTCATATGTGAAAACAGGTCTTTTGCCGCACCATTAAGACCTGGAATTCCTTACCAGTTCACATATTTCCCTCTTCTACAATCCCGGGTCCTTTAAGCGGGGCCTGAAAAAGCATCTGATGAGGCCGTCTAGCTGAGTCCCACCATTTTAACATGGTACATGTCTATAATGGTGATCCTCTTTTCCGAGACTTTTCCTTTCAGCTTACCATCAGGCGAGGAGAAGTCAAATTGACGCGTCTTATGAAAAAAAATAAGACAGAGGTCCGCCTGCCAGGACCGAGCTGTGGTCACCGCCATATGTATATTACCTTAATCGTTAGACACCATTAGATGCTGATGGTGAGAACCTATTGAGGCTTTATAATACTGGGTGCCACACAAGAAGATTTTATCTATTAATATAGCAAGAAAGTATATAGTTCATACTAGCTATCCCAGCGAACTTCGTACCGCCATATTTTCCGCCCGCGTGGTATTATCTCTAAATTTATCAGTGTTTCTCTACAATATTATGCATGTATTATACATATAAACCTTTCTCTTGAATCACTCTATCTATTAAAAAAAACCGCTTCAAAATCCGTTGCGTAGTTTTAAAGATTTAAGCATACATAGGGACGGACAGACAGCGACAGCGACTTTGTTTTATGTAGTGATGATAAGATGAACTAAAATAACTTAAGTGGAATTCGCCTACGATAAATATGAACTGCTATTAAAATCCGTTCAACTACGTTATTACATTTTTATTTCAAGCTTCACGGTTTTGTTGAACGATTTTTCACGGATGATATCAAGCCTTAATTTTAAATGTTGCTGTACTACTTGTAGTTAGTAAACACATATCCACTAAGGCTAATTGATTTTCACTCTTGACATGGATGGATAACGAGTGGATAATGGATGCTGCTTTCAGTGGATACAAGCAAACTCGTACCCTTTGTCCATTGGTAGAGGAAATTCGGGTAAGGTCACGGTGACACCTGTGTTCAACACCGCACTGTCAGGCACAGGTTCCACTGTAAGCGATACAGGTGGTGTATGATTACTACAATTCTAACTGTATTCTCATACACTTAGAATAGATGTACTTAAACTAAACACACAGCAATTATTAAGTCTGATTAAGACTTTTACCAATAAAACCTTGACTAATAATAAAACCGCATCAAAATCCGTTCAGTAATTTTAGCGTCAATCGCGAAAAACTATTCCCAAAAAATATTTTCGGGTTAGAATCATTATTAACTTAACATAATAATGAGTTAATTATCTCCAATGTAGAGACACAACTAATTTACAATTTTTTAATGGTATAACTACATAAAGGTATCAAAGATTGCCAACTTAAAACTACATAACTAGGTAATCTCAAATGGAAAGAAAAATTAGATTCATTTTATTGCTTCTCCACCAACCTCAAATTGATTTCCTTAAACTTTACAGAAATACTGTGCTCTAACAAAAAGTAAACAAGTCTAGAAAACTCTCGAGAATACAGCGTATTCTACTCTTTCTTGTAATAAAACATAAATTACCGTTTCTCTCATAATCCCGCTAATCGCTGCCGTCGAGACCTAGCCTGCAGTCTCCCTAATGCGCCGCCAGATGGACATCGTAATTAAGTTTGCTACTTTATTTCACCGACTTAATTGTCTTTTCTTTTTGTCAAGATGTGCTGTATTATGAAAGACGGATTGTATGTAGAAAATAAAAAATATTTAAGAAAGTTATTGTGTAATAAATTACTGAGATTAAAACTAGTATTTTTTTTTTCAATTGACGTAATAAATAGGTATACTGACTGCATATCTCTGTATAAATATGTGCTGATCTACTAAACCCTATCGTAATTGCACTCTATAGCTTCTTTTCAATGATGAAGGTATTGATGACTCCGGCTTTTCTGACGAAGCGACAATTCAATTCTAATTTTACAAACATGAGTAGGTATATTCATTTTATAAGATCACTAATATTTTTAATATAGTGTGTATTAAAGGCAGTTTAGCAGGCTTTTTTAGGGAACTTTTGGGATATTATAGATTTTTGGGATTGGGAGGTGAAACGGCAGTCAATCCCATAAAAGCCGTATATATCAAATCAATAGAAAGAATAAGCAGACCCCGGATCTGAGACGAGAGCTTTACATACCGAGACTAACACGAAGATGATGATGACTGTAAAAACCCACATCGTTCGTTGACCAGTAATTAAAACTCAAGTAAGTAATTCAATGATACAGGTTATCAAATACTTAAGTACTGCCAAACTTATTCATTTTTACCTTTGGCAACACAGCTAAACGAAACTAGTCCAAGAGCCAGTGAAAGTGGCTCAGTAAAAAAAAACTTGTTTATAATATCAGTTCGCGCTCTTTTCCGTGATTTATAAATTTCACCACTTTCTTTCCTCCGTGGATAAAAGGGACAGCCGGCTTTGTTGGACGATGAGATTAATGTAATTTGATCACGCACATGTCCGCCCTATGATGATTTAGTTATGCTATCTACGGACGAGAGGTGTTCAAGTTATCCGACGAATGATAGTGTACGATACGGTCGAATTGTCATTCAATCATTCAGGAAAAATAAACTAGTATGTTAACTGTTACTCAACATTCAACAGGATTTTAAATTGTGACAATCCCTTCTTTGGAAACCGCGGTGAAAAAAAATACTCCGCCTGTAATACCTGAATCTGGCCTGGATAGCTGACACTCTCGTTTATATAATGTATCAGAGTGACGTAGGAACTGTTTATCGGAATTGAATGGATGAATCATTCTTAGTTTTTCGTTACCAAATAATATTTGATTTAATTTTTAACGTATGCTAACTTTAATATAGGTTTCAATTTAACATAGGTATGCTAAATTTAAATCTAAAAACTAATCATCCAGGTCAAGGTAGCTCCGAAACGTCGCGGTGCGATAGACGGACGGACTGAGGGACTGGTGGTCTTAGACGGCCGTGCGGTTTTATTCAGTTCAAGTCCGACATAACTACCCCCTGGTTCCCGCGGGGAGGGGGAGGCGTATCCGTGGCAAATTCCGCACGTTAAAAAGCGGTCCAGGTAATTATAGTTATCCAGGTTCGGTCGTCTCGAACGTTCAATATTTATACGAATAGAATGTAAAATAATCATGCAATTTACCTGCATTTATCTTCATGTTTTTGTTTGTACAGACCAAACAGGATATAACATCATATAAATTACCAACTAAAACTAAATAAACTTGCCAATCACAAATTATAATCGAATTTTTGGAACAGGTTTCTTTAAATACAAGGTCATATATTTTTAAGTTAGAGACTAAGGTGACTTGAAGAGGTGTCGAAAAAACGTGAGTTTGCCTGGTCCTTGCATTATTAGGTCTTACAATTCTTGTAATAAGAAGTTTATCCATACTAATATTATAAATGCGAAAGTAACTGTGTCTGTCTGTCTGTCTGTTACGCTTTCAGGCCTAAATCGCTGAACCGATTTTAATGAAATTTAGTACAGGGGTAGTTTAGACCTTGAGAAAGGACAAAGGCTATGTTTGAACGCGATAACCGACATCCACATCGCGGAGCCGCGGGCAAAAGCTAGTAGTTTATATTGGGATTGACTGAATAAGTAGTAATGTGCAATTTGTTTACTTCAAACGGGATCGTAAATTTAGTGTGTATTGATCACTGATTATATCATGAAATATAAGAAAATATCATAGTGTTATGTACCTACTCGGTAAACACTTCGTATCACTTATCATTCTACAAAACATCTCACAATTTCCAACAATTTCTTAGCGCTGTAAAAACCCGAACTCTCCCGGACTTCACCGACAACACTCGAACACAAAAACTATAAACTGAAGAAGCCACTTGTAAGTTCTAAACGTCGTGCCACAAAAACTGCTAAAGTTTGGCCACAAAGCCCGCGACTGCGAGTAAAGGGGTCTACCCACCAACTTAATAGTGAGGGGCTGAATTATAAGGGTCTGTGGTCGCTGCTTAGTTAGGAACAGCAAATACGGAGTAAATTAGAGGGCGACATGGTAATTAAGGATTTGGACAAAATAAATAGTCTGGCTGTAATTTGAAAGTTGGAGGGACTGTGGCTTCTTTGAAAGCACGTAAATACACTCGCAGTTCTTAAACATAACTTAAATTATATAATCAAGAGTAATTTTAGTCTGGACGCTCTTTGTACTTGACTGGTCGAAAAGGGAGTGTACAATTTTAAGGATTCAAGTAGATATGCATGTGTAAACGGCTAAAGAGATAAGTATACTCAACTTTACTTTACTGTGACTTTACCTACACCTTAAATTATGGACTGTCTCCTTGACTACATAGTCAAGGAGATAGTCCGATAGATAAATAGATAGATAGATAGACACAATTGTATATACTGTTTTTGAAGCGAAATTCGAGGCTATTTCCGCTCGTAAAAAAGAAAAGAGAGCGGATAATCTCAAAAATAATTATTTTATTTTATTAAAAAATACTGTTTCAAAATTCACTTTCCAGTCAATGTAGTTACCTTTACTTATAGCCGTTAACTCCTGGACTAACATTAACAGCGTCTCAGGCACTAAACACGAAGTCCGAGTACATTCAAACTCACTAAAATTTGTATGTAATTCAAACAAAACATAGTCTCTTGTGATTCAATCTCTCACCATAAAATCCAGCGACAATTTGGCAAAGCACTTAACTACAGTACACTCACTTAAAAATTCACTAATTAACAACAAATACAGCTCTAGTAGCATACATAGGTACATAGAAGAACGTCTTAAAAGCTAGTGTCGCTAAAACCCGGGAACACGGAACTAATTCCGGGACTCGGGTGCCGCAGAACACTTGAGTGCTCTATTTGTCAAGCGTGTCCGCGGTTTTATTATCTACTCCTTGTTAGTAGTATAAAGGATTGTTGCCCGTTTACAAGTATATTAAGGTGGAGTATGCCATTTGTCTTCTTATTTACAATAGTTTTCATGTTTAGATAATGATATTTAATTTCAACCCTTTTCGTTATTAAAAATGCAATACCGTTAGTAGGGATTTAAGCCCACCATTTAGATTTCTCGAGAATCTTGATTGGGGGATATAGGATAGGACAAGGATTTGAAAAGTTAGCATAACAAATGCTTTAAAATTTCATTCAATTCTCACCCTTGGTTCTTACCGTCCAGAAGGCTGTAGTCAATTGACGTACCCATGTAAAAAGCACTTTTTATTAAATGAGGGGGTTATCATTCTCATTTATAGCACAGATACTACACTACCTTGATAAATAAAGCTTGCTTGCTATATAAGAAAGGGAGGTTACCGTACAAAATCCAGCATACCGTAACTTTAAAATCTATATTAAGTGAAGGGCAAATAATAGCCTTTGTTCCACCCTAAACAAACAATATACGTAGTAAATATATTACTTGGTACTTATGATAATACGAAGAGTCTTGTCTTTAAAGTACCATTAGTCATAATGGTATGAGAAGTGGCACATGGCACAGAATACTAAATAGTTCCACCTCAAGGTACCTACTTTCAACATTAAGAAAAAAATCACTGAAACAATAAATTTTTATAATATATATTTTTCTACTCAGATCTTCGATATTGATCGACGGTTCTATAATATTGATAATTTCAAGAAATAAATTAGTTTTAGTTATGCAACGGATGACGCCATTTGTTGTGTTATTATTTCTGCGAAACACTCATTTCTGAGGTAAATAATAGTATTCATTACCATTTTCCTTCGATTTTGATAAATAATTCATTAATTATGTAGGTATCACGAAGTTTTGTGAATTAGCAGCTGAATAACATCCTTTAATGAGTGTTCGTGCAGTGATCGTCCTCAGCCCGGGATCTGCTAACTAATTTTGTGACCGCAGACGGGATGAGTCCCCCAGCACTAGAGTGCATGCGGTTTTGGGCTTGTTAATCACTCTTCTTTAGAATAAAAGTACTAGAAACTTAAGTTTAACTTTTTTATATGTTCAGGTAAGTAATATACTTGTAGAAATATACAGAGGCACACTTATTTAAAATCGCATTTAGCTATCATCACCATCATCACAGCTGGTGCCGGTTGAATCCAAAACTTATACTTCGGACCAACCTTTCTGGCTAGCGTGGAAACAGTGATTTAAAGCCTCCCAACATTGGGAGAAGCTTATGTCCAGCAGTGGACTGCAATAGGTTAATTGATATTGATTTATCTTATTCAGAACAAGCATTTTTCATATCATGATACACAAACTTCTATTCTAATTATTATTTTTTAAATTAACGGGATAAAAAAACTCATTCATTCCACTAAAATGTGCTATAATCGACGTAGACATTGCTCCAAAACGTTGGTATTCAAATAGGAAAATAAAAGGCGAAAGAGGAGCGTTTAAATTAAAAGTTTTCAAGAGATCCGCGGTGGATGCTGCGCTCGAGATGCGCCAGTCGCTCTGCAGGGTTTATTGCGATATTGTGCAAGGGCTTCCTGTATTCAATGTAATTACATTAAGTGTTTTGTTAAGCTGTTTGTTCGTTCTAAACTGCTGGTTTTAACGTTGATGGAATTATTATGAGGAAGTTTTTGTTTTGAGTTTGAAATAAAAAGCATTACTATAATTTGAATGAAAGTCTAGCTGCAAAGCTTCGATATCGCCTAATGTTAACATTAGGTTGTGGAGGTCAGATGGTAATCGCTTCACGGAAAATATCGAGGTCCCGCCAAATCCGCAATTAAGACTGGTAAAGCGGACCCCAGAATCCGAGCTGAAAGCTTCGGTTGCGACTGGGACTTAACGCTAGGATGAAGGAGGAAGACTATAATTTGAATTAAAAAGCAGTAATTTTTACGAGGGACTTAGGCATTTCATATGGCGAGTTCTTCGTACCATGGTTCATACTTCACCCAAAGAAACTTTTAGCATCGAGTGTTTCGAAAAATGGTATGAATCACCCGATAAGCTTTTTTATGCGATTCATACAGAACCCGGATTTTCCTCCTGCTTTTTGCATGGTATTGGGCATCCAAGGTAAGGAGACTATCGGCACACATGTCACCCTCCACGAGGTCAAGACAGCACTTTATCTTAGTGATAACACTGTATTCTTTATTTAGACATGTCATATTACTCAAACAAATTACTCCTGTAAATTGTAAAATTGCTTGCTGTGATCCGAAAAAGAACTAAAGTTACCTATGTAGCTCGCAAAATAAGCACGGTTAAGTGGCAGTGGGCTGGCCACTTCTGTCAAAGGACTGATGACCGTTGGAGCAGACGAGTCCTAGAGTGGAGACCGTGAGAAGGAAAACGGAAGTGGAACGCCCTCTAGCCAAGTGGACTGATGACCTGAAAAAGGTGGCTGGGATTGCGGCGGATCGGGAGCATTGGCACACATTCGGACCTCTCCCAATAGAGGCTGCCCTCTGTCCAGCAGTGCATTTATTGATTGATTGATTACCTTGTTAACAATAATACAAATGCGTGACTAATACTAAATACAGATATTGACCTTCGGAACCTTTCACACTGTTAATGGAAATCGTGATTACATGTCTGTTTGTATTGTGTTTGACAACAAGCCTAATAAGTATTAAGTAGTGCAAGTTTTTGTTACCGACACGGAACACCACAGGGTTACTGTATTCGATGACGTCAAATCGACTGGTCTCCTAAAATTTTCCCCCGTAATAAAAGTTATCGTCCCCTTACCCGTACCAGGGGACCAATGGACACCCAGATTTTTAAGCTACGCATTTGTCCTCTTGAATAAAATAGTTATAGATTCGGCACCTGCTCAGATGCTTTTGCCCTGTCGGAAACCGGACATGGTGGCCGGTGGTGGCTACTGGATACCATATATAGTTGCTATTTGATACTGGATACGGCAATTAACAAGCTCGTTAATAAATAATCTCCTTTTTAGCGACAGCTAAAAACGAAGCCATTATAATAATAATGTTGTAAATAATCTTGAATGAATGATAAATCATTTATTCCCACGCTGTTTTGTTGTATTTTTATAAAGTACTAGCCGACCCGCCCCGGTTTTGCCTGCGGCACATTTCTAAGTCCCGTTACCCCCCTTTCAGTCATTTATAGGCTCGCAAAGTATGAAAATCTGCCGGATTTGTTGACATTTATGGTTACTGCTCCGCTCCCTTATGTAGTAGCGTAATTTTCTCTCCGTAAGAACCATCCCCGTACTTTAAGGAATGTTCTAAACAAAGAATTAGCAAAATCGGTCCAGCCGTTCACGCGTGATGGCGTGACCAAGGGAAATAGGGATTCATTTTTATATATAGACCTCTGCCTACCCCTTCGGGGATATAGGCGTGAGTTTATGTTATGTTATGTTATATAGAGATTGTTAAAAAATATTTTTTTTATTTATTAATAAAAACAAAAATTGATAAGTACTTAGAACAAATACAACAACACTTCCTAAAAACTTTTCCAACACAATATACTATTTCTTTCTCGCTTTATAACCTATTGTTTTACAAATACCCCCTCATCAGAATCCAATCGGAAATCAACTCTATGTGTGTACCGGTAGGGTGTGTATTAGTGTGAGATGTTTCTATGCTATGTTTAGCCTCACTGGGTTTATCAGAATGTAAACGAAGCTCTGAGTTTGGTGTCGATAAACAATTTAACCGGGTGCGCTCGCTTCCAGCAACTTGCTTAGTAACTACTATTACTGTAGAAAATTTGGTAAATGGCATTTTTTTTTGATGCAATGCATCTATCTATTCTAAAATTCGACCAACACGTATCCCCTGGTGTTTCACTCGCCCATAGGCCACGGTAACCTCTTACCATCAGGAGGGCCGTGTGCTTGTCTGCGAACTAAGTAGTATAAAAAAATACCTTTTTATACATAGACCAGCCTGGAACCTAGGACCTAACAGACGTTGTCCTGCCCGGAAAAAAAGTGCGCCACCGTTAGGTCGAATTGAGTATTCAAACCATCCAAAAACCCATTAAAATGTATCTAAATACAAAATTTCATCTAAATCGAATCAGACATTTAAGAGAGGTAAAGTGACAAACTCATGTACAAAAGAATTATTATTAAGATATCGGTTTTTGTCGATTCGGGGCTGCAAGCCGGTCCATTTGCTGATCGAAGGGCAAGGCTCAGGTGGCTATCCGTAAAAGCCGTATAATCCAAAACAAAATGAGAAGGAGTAAACAGACCCGAGACCCCGAGCTGAAGACCTTGGATAATGATAACGAATTGTCACAACATAACCAACTATCTAAGCTTATAAGCCATCACATTCCATCTCTATACCTACCAAGTGTTCCGGAAGATAGACGTATCATAACATAATTATGTATATACGACCATGGCTGTAATGAAGTGGAGTGCTGCAGTAATTCCACCTAATTAGTGCTGAGATGGACGTTGCGGTACGTCCTCTTTATGTAATAGCCATATTATGCTCGTGGGAAGCGACCATGGCCGTGGGATGGGTCTTACTTGTGGCAAACATTGATTAAAAGCAGGTCTATCAATGATTAACAACATAACCTGTATAGCAGGGAAATGGTATCTTCAAAAGTTAAAATAAATTTGAAGTTTATTCATGCATATTAAAGGCCGTCAAATTAGGGTCTACCATTGTAAGGTCAATAGCATCAGAAATAGTGGTCCGTATCTTCTGGACGGCATTCAGCTTTTTACCATCTAGCGAGGTGCAGTCAATTGACAGGTATATATAAAAAAAAAGAAATTAAAACGCGAAAGAAATTAAAGCGACTAGTACCTATTAGAGTTGAGAAAATGTTTCCTTCCGCCGAGTTTCGGTAAGAGGTGAAGATCTAAAAAGTGCTGGCTTAACGTCATAAGGGAAGAAATCCGTGCCAAGTGTCATGCTGAAGATTGTGTAGACAGAGAAGACAAAGTCAAAAACCGGACCCCGGGTTTCTAGGTCAGATGCTATCGGGATATCTCCTATTTAGCTACTAACGAATCCACTAACGGCCGTTCCCAATAACATATCTACAGATAAAGGTAAAGGTAGAGATAGTTCCTTTGTCAAATCCTATTGTTATTTTGCTACTATTAATTGCGTTACCATAGAGATTGATGACGTTTTTATCCTTTCTAATGTCAAAACTGGCGATAGATAGGTTATTGGGAACGGCCGTAAGAGGTTGATAATAATAATAATGACAGGATGATAGGAAAATGTTCCAAATGACCTAGGTATCATCATTATAATGTCCTATGTATGTAACCATGTAACAGAACTAGAAATAGAAATTTTATTCACAACAAAATTCACATTCTATTTTATCAAAAGTTTAAACTGAAGCTCGCAGTAGCTTTAGGATAACTAACTCAAAATCAAACATACAGAGCTACACTGCTAGTAAGGAGTAATTTTGTAGCCGTGACCAAAGCGACAATGTAGTAAAACAACTTTTGTACACAAGTTGTGTACAATCGACCATACTTCAATGAACAAATGTTTTGTTCTGTGCACACGGTTATCAACATTGTGTGATCTAACATTTCTAAATGAAATACTAACATAATATACAACTCTTTGATCATACAATCTTGTAATACATTTGTGTCAAAAGCCTTAATCAGATTCAAGAACATTGTTACCAGCCAATCATATCAGGTCACCCTTGAGAGGTTGGGAGGTCAAAACCAGCGAACCCATATACTATTTGATTCAATATTTGAGTATAGTATCGATAACTAATAATTAATACCTGCCTTTGAATACAAATAAGCGGTTCCGTTCGCCGCAAAACCAATTCACACATCGATGAATAATTCAAATTTTACGGTTAAACGGTCACATTTATTGATAATTATGTAAGGCTAATATTCACGTATGAATAAGCTCCGTGGTCCCATTCAATAATAGGTTGTGAGCTAAAATAAACTTATCATTATTTAGTTTACAAATTAATGAAGTACTTTAAATACAATTTTTAAAGGAATGAAGGTAGGTCTGTATATATTATTCAACAGGGGATTTTGTTCCCAAAAGCAACACGTTTGGGCGCCAAAGCTGACGGCCAAGTTCATACGAGATTTGGGTGACATATCCCTCTTCCTTCCCTCTGAGAAATATACTGGGGGTATATTTATCTAGACGCAATCGCAGTCATTACATATCAAGCCTCATTTGAAATGACAACGGTATGAAACCAGTTTCCAATTTCCTAGCAACCGATACGCATGAGATATAACCAGGTTTATTCCTTGATAACTATACAGGTTCAATAACCTGTTTATGATAAGTACTGGAAAATAATTCACCGCATCCGGAGCAGTAGGGCATTGGACGCAAACGACAGATTTTAATAGTTTTTCAGTAGCTGATAAGGAAACTGAATGCATCATTGTTAATTTTGCTCCTATTACGGGCAACAAAAAAACCTTTAGGCTAATTCATTTCAGCCTACACCCTTGCCTCCCCCAAGGCAAGTACTTTTCCCGACTCACAGGGTACAATCAGCGCCAAAAGTCGCTAAACACTAAGAACTTTATAAACATACATACATATTGAATTACGGGTAATTTCATGTTTTATTTACAATATAGTTATAGTTCCAATATTTGAACAAATATCATTAGTGTCCACATGATCTCAGATTTATTTGGTCAGATGACCCATAAAAAATTTTATTGGACAAGTTGTTTTGAATAATATCGTAAAAACAATATCACATCCTGAAATCTTCCGCTGCTTAAAATTTAGACAACAATAATAATTATGATTAAGTCGAAGTCTGGTAAAGCACGAACGAAGTTAGCGTCTCTGATGTAACTATACTGAATGAGGCGAAATCTTCAAGAAGGGCATTAAAAGGTTCTCATAAGGTCAGCAGCACGAGTAAAATGCCCCTTGCCGCCATGAGTATTACATAGGTCCATGGGCCACAGTAACTAATTCCCATCAGGTGGATCGTGGGCTTGTCTGTCACCTAAATCGCGAGTACTATAAGATAATAAAGCCATTTTCATTGTTAATCAAGCCTGTCTTTGCTTTGACTTACAAAAGATTACAATACGAAGCAATTTTCCCAGCTTCCAATATGACACTTCGGCACTTTTGATAGGTCCACTTATAGTTCTCAGTCGGAACAGCTATAATCTCTCACAGCCACGCATAAATTGGTCAATCTTGTGAACAAAATTGTCCTAAATGATGCTTTTTCAAAACCGAAGTAGATCGCGGTAATTTTGCAAATTAGAATGGATGGAAATCGTCGTTTTCCTGTCTAAATTGTGCTGCGCGTTTATCAGAGAACAATAACCACTGCTAACAATGTGTTCCCACAGTGCAGTCAGTTCTTGCAGTAGTGCAACTTCGATATATAATTAGAACGTTATGAAAGACAAGTATTTAGAATAAAGTCAAGACTGACTGAAGAAATTCGACACGAATATTGAAAGAGGTGAAGAGTGGACTGGGCAAGTGAGCGCCCTAAAATATATCTATGGAAAATATTTCCGAAAAACTTGCATGCTCTCTGAGTATGAAATGGTTAACGGATATATGTAAGGAAGGCAATAAATCAATTATATTATGTAAGAAACGTATTGAACGGAACTCAAATGTCTCCCTATCCCTGTGGATATGTATGTTAACTGGAACCGCGGGAGATCCACTCACATCGATGTAGATATAATCGCTCAAACTATTAGGTATGGCAAAAAGGTCACGATGACCTATTTATTGTTTCGCAAAATTGGAGATGTAATGTAGCTGCACCTGGTTAGGAGCGGGCGAACTTCAGAGACCTTCAGAGGCTTTTTAAAATTGATATTAGGTAAATTAAGTGACTGGGTTTTCTTTCACCGGTCAAGATTATATTTTCTACCACTCTATTTTCTGTTTGCGGGGTCGAATTGATCCACTGCAGGTTTCGTTAATCAAAAACAATTATTCATCTCACATAATAGCTGAATCGTCCAGCCGGTAATAGGTTAATAGCTGGCCGTTCGGTGCACAAATGGCTAGAATTACAAATGGCCACTGAAGTTATGCCGCAGTTAGCGCAACGCATTTAGCGATGTAGGCAGTAATGAGATTGTTGGCATTAGCCAAACAGGAATTATCCTTTGAAATGTTATCAGGGAGAGCGGCTAATCGTATGAGGGAAGAGACGTGCCAGACAGACGCTATCGCGAGTATTATTAGATAAGAACCAGGTATGAAATATGGTTTAGAATGTAGCCCGGGTCCTTTAAGCGGGGTGTGAAAAAGTGTCAGGTGAGGCCGTCAATCTAAGTGCCACTATTGTAGCATGGTACGTGTCTGTAATGGTGACCCTCTTTTCCGAGATATTGCCTTCAGCTTACCATCAGGCGGGGTGAAGTCAAATTAACGTGTCCTATATAAAAAAGTAGAATGTATCTTTGTAAATTGATGAATAAATTAGCTGTTTCCTGCGGCTCCACCCACGTGAAATACTGATCCCGGTCCCGCAACCCACGGGAGTATATCCCGGGATAAAATGTTGTTTATTTGATGTTCCAGACTATTATCTTATAAGTAAAATTATCATTCAGATCCACTCAGTCGTTCTAGCGAGATTAAGTTATAGAAATCTGCTAAGAATTGTATTTATTTGCTGCCTCCGTGTTATTCAAAAAATAAAAGATAAAATTTGTAAGCGATGGCAGAAAAAGCAAAAAATAAACACCCCCGTAGCTTAAATATTACTCAATTTCATTTTCAGTGCGCTTCACATCTCAATAGGATAATCATAAAGCGAGCTTGTAAAGCAATGTACTGTTTTTAATCAAAAGAGTTTTTTTTTTATATTTCCTTGTCTACGATCTTCCTTCAGTATGAGAACAAGATGAATTAATAATTAATATAAAAAGTATCAGGATGTTGTGATTTTATTGTGAGCGCATATGTATTGCGGACTCTGCTGATACCACACAACACAAGTACGTCTGAAGCTATAAACTTGATGGCCACCAATATTTTCAATTTATACAATTCTTTCTATATTCATAGGTATATTTATGTCTGTATATTTTCGTATGGAGTAGGGCAGGGCTGTCAAACTAATGGCACGCGTGCCAGAGATAGCACACGGCACAATTTTTTAGGCACACCACCACGAAGTAGGTATTAAGTAAAAAATATAAATTGCTAGATGCGCCCTTGCCATACCTTAAACAGGGTCCCCATTTCAGGGTTTTCAGGGTATCTTGGGTTTGAAAGAGGTAATAACTGAGAGTATGGTAAAAAGAGTAAGTCTCAGAACTCCAATTTAAATCAAAACTCGGTAACTCAGTGGTCAGATCATTCCCCCTGTAAGAGACTGGTCGCGGGTTCCAAATCTCATCAGAGTCGTTTTACTTTGTCCAATCTTAATTGATCAGAACTCCAAGTATTATGTATCAAATCCATTCAAACAAGATGTCTTTTTGGAATTGCTATATTTACATTAAGATTCGCAAAGCAATAGGTAAAGCCTGTGAGAAAATAATCTGACAATATAAACTTATTCGCTAATAATTACAATGATTTCGAAATGTATCGACAGGATGCTGGGACTACTCGTGAAGAAATTAAAATATAATAATAAAAAAAAAAAAAATAAAAAAAAAAAAAAAATGAAATACTTAAACTGTCTAAAGACCTAACTCAAACTGTTAACAAATAAGAAGAAAATTCTTACAAGTATCAGAAAATCTGCCTACGCTGCACCATACACACCTACTTACCTTATTCTCTCACTCCTCAGCGCTCCTCCATAAAATCCTATATTTTTATATCTCCCAGTATATCAACCGAAAATCCCCTTCCCTAAGTAATTGAACACATCGATACTTCAAACAAAATCCGCGGAACACTCAATAAACGTAAGATACTCCAGCGAGTAACGTGTAGTACGTTTTCAATGCACGTTAGCAAGTGAAATCTAGCTTTATCCATACAGAATACGAATGTAGATCTCGTGACTAGTTTTTTGCGCACTCAGTTCCTATCAATGCAAGCTGTAACAGCTACGGCTTTTTCTTCTAACATATTCCAACTTAATATTTATTTTATATATGACACGTCAATTTGACTTCACCTCGCCTGATGGTAAACTGAAAGCAAGGCCCCCGGAAAAGAGGGTCACCATTATAGACACGTACCATGTTACAATGGTGGCACTCCATCAGATGCTTTTTCACGCCGCGCCTAAACGAAAGGTAAGGTGCTTTTTGAGTTTTGAAGTCGGTTTTTCATATTTTTTTCATATGAGTAGGTCATTTCTTATGAAAGCAATCATCATTTTTGTGTTCTTTAAATGGAAATTACGCTCGGTGAACTGGCTTAATGTGCCTATAGGTATACTTACAAAATGCGCTTCATACAATGAAAACCGTGTCACATACCTGTAACAAAAGATTTGGACATTAATCATTTATGTAGACACCTTTCAAGTTTACTTATATGGAGTAAATCAATGACAAATGAACAGTATTTAAAGATAAGATATTTAGAAGAGCTTTAGACACGCCTTCTAATATATAAAAATCAATGCCACTTTTCGTTGTTAGTTTATAACTCAAGAACGGCTGAACCAATTTGGCTAATTTTGGTCTTGAAATATTCGTGGGTAGGGAAGGTTTAAAGGATGAGAAAATAGGTGCAGCGGGAACGGGAAAAATATGGCGGTACGAAGTTCGCCGGGACAGCTAGTATTTTTATAAATAATCCTGCCTGCAACATCGGTATAACATCAGCTATCTACAGTAGGAAAATAGTCGTAACAAACTGACAGATAGATAAAAAAAATATTTCACTTATATCACAGACAAGTACACGGCTCACCTGATGGGAAGTGTTTACCGAGGCCTACTGAATGAGTGCAGCACCAGGAGAATCACGCTCGTGCTGCCGACCCTTTAAGAACAGAGAGATTCTGTGCCGTAGCGAACAAGCAGGAAAATCCTTTGGTCTTCCCACTGAAAGCACAAAACTTCTGCAGTGAGCTCTGGCTACCCTACTCATCGTCGGAAACAACACGAGGTTATTATACCCGTGGAATTTTGTAGGGCGGAGTTCTGTTACTTCCTTAGTCAGACTGCTCGATTGGGACGAAAATACCGTCGTGTCCTACCTCCTGTGCTCCCATAATGCCTACCAATCAAGCATGTCCCATTATTGACCACATCATTGCTAACCTGGCTCATATAGTGGCCAAATGCGGGCCTATCAATATTAACACACGAACTGCGGTTTTATATAATAACCATTTTCGCTAAAATTAAATTAAATTTTCATATAAAAATACGGGAGTTAATCCGGGTATTGATGTGGGTAAATCTGGCGAGCCGATTACGAGGTGTCAATAGGATACGATTATATTGACTCGTCCGTACCTTGGCCGGCGTGGGGTACGATCCAACCGACATTTTTATTAATTTAAAACCTTTTCTTTTTGAACTTCAGAGCTTATAATATTGGGTAAGTACGATTTTTGTAAAATTGTTTCAAGTTTTTTGGTTGTTTTCTATCCTTTTTTTATGAATATTATAAAGAGGAAAGATTCGTATTTTTGTATGTAACGAAAAAACTTAAAACTACTGGACCTTTACAAAAATTCTTTCGCCAAGAAATACATTATCAGGTACCAACACAACCTACAGATCAGAGATGAATGGGATCAGTATTTTACGCAGGCGGAGCCGTGAGCAACAGCTAGTAATTTATGTAACAACTGCTTTCTTATATATTTAATAACAATGAGCCGGTGGAGGTGGTTATATCGGACTCGAACTGACTAAAGCGCACGCCGCCGTCTTTAGTTCCAAGCACCACCGCATCTCATCACAATTTTTCCAAACGACTACACAATAGGGTTCTTCAAGAAGGTTTTTACAGGGTAGGCAGCACTAGTATAACGCCTCTGTTATTGCACACGTCCATAGGCTACTCAACCACTTTCCATCATATAGGCCGAGTGCTTGTCCACCACTTAAGTGATATAAAAAAAACACAATAGGAAAACATTTAACCCGATAACCATAAAGGGTTATCATTCAATGGGTTGATTGCTTTTCGAAACCAAACCCTGGACCAAATCAAACTCATGCACTACGGCAGAAACAAGTTAATACTAACATTTATAGGATATCTAGAAAAGAAAGAAAGAAAGAAAGAAAAATATATTTATTCTGACCCGCAGCACGCAATACAATCAAAGCAAATATCACAAGGTACACATTAACTATACAGACCATTCATTCGGATATAAAAGTCTCCGATTGGTAAATTATAATCACTATAGTGTATGACTATAAGCTCTAGGACAAAAAACTCTCGGAACAAACACTCCAGCCTCATAAAAAACTGGGAGCTCTGAACAAAAGGCTACTTGAGTATACTTACTCTCGCACTTTAGCAGCTGCCGAGAGAAAAATATTGAGTTAACGCGCCTTTGTTCATGACCTAGCCATTTATGTACTCAATTAAGATAAGTTGTAGGTACCTGGGCCCTTTTTTTATCGTGCGAAAAATCCCCACGGATAACCACTCTCTGGAAGTGACCTCTCACTTCCAGGGTCGCCACTAGCTCCCGTCTCGGCGTCTCCCACGCGGCCGCGAGTCGAAGACGTTTGGGACACAAATTCTACGGACACTGTGTCCCTAAGTGTACTTTCAAATTTATTTATTTTTTCGAAGACGTTACGGACACCAAAATATAAAACGATAGTTTTGTACAGTCGGATGGAAAACTTATTCAATATTGGATAGGTTGTACAAAAGAAAGTGTTAATACTCGTATGTTGTTGGAGGAAGTGCCTGGAATAAGGGAAATTCGGAGGGGCCCATTGGGCTTCTGGTGGTTTTATTAAAACTAAGGACAGGTGATTCTGATGAAAGAATATCTACATTAGTTAATGTGCCTAGGCGAACTTTAGAAGTTCTTTTACAGGATTTTGTGCCAGCCCAGCTTGGGATTAGCCATATTCAGTGATGCCAACTTAGGGGGTTTTCCCCCTAAATTTAGGGGGAAAGAACATGTCTAGGGGATTTTCTAGGGGGTAAATTTATTTAGGGGGATTTTCAGGGGTAATCTACCCCTAAAAATCCCCTCAATCCAGGATTATCCCCTCAAAAATCAAGGATTATCGTTGTTTTTTTTAAGTGTCCGTCATTGGTGCTTTACTATTAATTTGTTTAATCATCCAAATAATGTTGTGACGTATCTTAGGGGCTGTGCATTAATCACGTGAGACACAACTGGTCCGTAAAAAATCACGAAATCTAACCAGGGGGGAGGTATAATAAGATATCACGTGTATTTATTTCATCTTATAACGCGCGATTTTTAGGATAACACTTTATTGTACACCAATAGATGTACTATCGCGGTTATAAGTGCAGTAACAATCTGACGCAACTATAGCGCGTCAACACT
Organism: Eilema depressum; assembly: GCA_914767945.1. NCBI lineage: Eukaryota > Metazoa > Arthropoda > Insecta > Lepidoptera > Erebidae > Eilema > Eilema depressum. The sequence goes on from OU612025.1 coordinate 21,038,236, forward strand.
AGTCGCACTTATGACCTTATTCTTTGAAGATAATTCACACACACATACACAACACTAGTCGTACAGTACTCTTACTAAACTTATGAAGTTATGCCCTTAATCTTTGAAGATAATTCACACACACACATACACACACATTAATATTGTTCACTCGTTGATTGATATTGTTAATTTCCATACCTCATGTTTAACGTGCGGCTTGACGAATAGTATGAAACCTGTCGGTGATGGTTCGAACCTACCGGAACTAATATAACTTTTTGTGTTTTATATTTAAAAGTTATGATATATAAATGTTGATACGAATATAAAAATGTTTCTTAGGTAGAATTTTAAACTTAGCGAAAAAATAATTATTTGAGGGTGCATTTGAAATAAAATGGATTCATTGGCTATGAGTGAAGTTGTTGGTTGGTGAAGTCAGTTACGACTACCATAGATGATATAATATATAAATAATATATTATATCATCTATGGTTACGACTGTTTGTGTTAATTACTGTTCGAGCGATTACATTTCTTCTTTAATAAATCAATATGTCAAATATAAGTATTGAAGCAAAAGCTAATATTGTGGCCATATTCGAATGGTCTGAATATATCTCAAATTTCTAATGAGACGGGCTTATCTGTAAGTTAATTAATTAATTAATATTGTTGTAGTGCAATTTTGTTCATTGGTTGCAATTGTGTAATATGGTTGTTGTTTTTTAGAGAAATACTGTGAGTCGTTGCGTGAAACAATTTGAGGAAGAAGAGTTGCAGAGTTGGAGGAGAAGTGGAAGACCTGCTGAAGCGGCGTTATATGGTAGTAGAATATGCAACGAATAACGAAGAGTATTTACTTTAACTGGGAATCAACAATATTTTCTGATGAAAAAACGTTTAAATCATCTCAAAAAGGAAGATTATATTTTTATGGCATAAGGATAACACACGGTGGTGTGAAAACAACATAGTACCGAACACTGAATCTAAGTGTAAATTATGTGGGGGTGGATTAGTGCGCAAGGGCCGGGTGAATTAGAACCAATATCTACGCGTGCAAATAGTGCAAATTATGTGGAAGTGTTAGAAGATATAATGTTGCCCACAGTGCGAAATGTCTATCCAGATATAAATGAAGGTTTAAGGGCATTAGAAGGTTTCTTCAGGGTCGGCAGCATGAGTGTGACGCCCCTGGTGTTGCATACGTCCAAAGGCCACGGTAATCACTTTCTATCAGGTGGGCCGTGTGCTTGTCTCCCACCTAAGTGGTATAAAAAAAATGATATAAGTTTTGTACACGATAATTGTCCCATCCATCGAGCCACCATACTTCGCGAATGGTTTAGTGAACGTAAAGTTATTCCTTGCTCTGGCGAAGGGTGAAAATGTTAAATCCCAAAGAACAACCATGGCAATTTTGTATGAAATTCTCTCAAATTTTAGATAGGTACTGAATTTTAGGTGTAATACATGTAATTATGCATTAAACTTAAGCATCTCTACCATGACTTCCCTTTGCAGAGCAAGCCGGCAGGAATCGTGTTATGAGTACTCCTCGCCACTGAATTTCCTTGGCCAGCACGATCCCCTGATTTGAACTCGATTGAGAATATATGGGGTTTAATGGTGCAAAGAGAGATAAAAGTTATTGTTATTATATATTATATTATATTTTATATAAAATATAAAAGTTAGGCTCAATTTAAAGTGAAAGCTCTCGTGATATTGTTATCGCCGTACTCCGTGCTAAGCTATTCTGTTTAAATATTTTTGTTATTTAATTTCAGTTGAGCCTATTGAGACTACTGAGCCTATCAAGGGACGTGCTGGCCTGTAATTAGTATAAGACTGTATGGTTGAGGTTAAGTTTCAAACCCATTTTCCGAAAAAAAACTTTCGAGAAAATGAATAATTAAGCTATAACCTCAATAAGCAATATTAATTTTATTATAAAAGTATATTTTTTGGATGAAATTATTATAACCACAAATTAACATTGGATAATTCTTTTAATAAAGTTTTTTTTTAAACTATTGTTTTATTTATAATCTATTGTAAATTAAGTATAATATTTTTCTATTTGTAAATAATTATTTCTAATTCTGTTAACTTGTTCCTAAAATTTAATGAAAACAAAACAACAAAAAGTGGAAAAACCAAGATCCGAACCCACAACATCCGATTTCAACACTATCCGTAGCAGCCTTGTTACCGACCAGGCTACGCACTGCCTTACGTAGAATCACGATTTTTTGCATTACTTTATATAGATGCATGCTTCGAACATAATAGTATGAAAAGGCGAGCATAACGTTTTCTTTGTTTCGCATCACACACATTTATATTTTCTCATATCGATACTGTGTGACGTATAAATGTATGCGTTAAACATTACATACACATAGATACGCGTTTAACTGGACAAGCCATTATAAACATTACGGTGCTAATGCACTTTTGAATGCAATAGTACAGTAGAGACAAGTAGGTATCATGTATACAGCTAGATTCGATTTTTATCATATTTCTTAATTATCTAGCATTCAAAAAATTATTACAAAATACACATGATCTTGGGTAAGGGATAGGGGGAAGGGGGTAGTCTAAAACCTCACCAGGTATCACCATGGGGGAGGGAGGGTTAAAAAATTGGTAAAAAAGTTTAGGGGTTAAAACTCCTGTTTCTGTACTTGCATAAATACAGAAACCTATTAAAACCATTCATGATTGTAGCGATTGGAGAGAGAAATGATGTTTGTTTTTGAAACATATAGTTTGCGCTTTTATTAATATTAATATATCTGCCATCACAGATAACAATACTAATATGTCTTTTACCATACAGCCCATTAGGTATTAACAAAGTACGATTGATTAATTGTTCCCTGGCAATATGGCCACCTTCGGAATGTTCCCCCCTAGAACCAACTTACAAAATTCTTCTAAATATCGATTACAAACCCCTAAACTTTTTTACAAATTTTTTAACCCTCCCTCCCCCATGGTGATACCTGGTGAGGTTTTAGACTACCCCCCCCCCCCCATCCCTTACCCAAAATCATGTGTATTTTGTAATAATTTTTTGAATGCTAGATAATTAAGAAACATGATAAAAATCGAATCTAGCTGTATACATGATACCTACTTGTCTCTACTGTACATCTATTGGTGTACAATAAAGTGTTATCTATCTATCTATCCTAAAAATCGCGCGTTATAAGAAGAAATAAATACACGTGATATCTTATTATACCTCCCCCCTGGTTAGATTTCGTGATTTTTTACAGACCAGTTGAGTCTCACTTGATTAATGGACAGCCCCTAAGATACGTCACAACATTATTTGGATGATTAAACAAATTAATAGTAAAGCACCAATGGCGGACACTTACAACGATAATCCTTGAATAATCTACCCCTAAAAATTCCCCTAAATAAATTTACCCCCTAGAAAATCCCCTAGACATGTTCTTTCCCCCTAAATTTTGGGAGAAAACCCCTAAGTTGGCATCACTGAATATGGCTAATCCCAAGCTGGGCTGGCACAAAATCCTGTAAAAGAACTTCTAAAGTTCGCCTAGGCACATTAACTAATGTAGATATTCTTTCATCAGAATCACCTGTCCTTAGTTTTAATAAAACCACCAGAAGCCCAATGGGCCCCTCCGAATTTCCCTTATTCCAGGCACTTCCTCCAACAACATACGAGTATTAACACTTTCTTTTGTACAACCTATCCAATATTGAATAAGTTTTCCATCCGACTGTACAAAACTATCGTTTTATATTGGTGTCCGTAACGTCTTTGAAAAAATAAATAAATTTATAAGTACACTTAGGGACACAGTGTCCGTAGAATTTGTGTCCCAAACGTCTTCGACTCGCGGCCGCTCGGACGCGAGTGTCCGAGCGTGTGCAGCGCTGAGTCCTCGCTCGCGTCCCAGTGATGCCACACAGACGTTGGCTCTTTCCTGATCCTATACAGATACCGCCCGAAGCACCCGTGCCCGGTGACAATCTGCGTTAGGTACCTGGGACCTGAGTGAGAACGTAGCTCGGTTTTTTGTTAACACCATCGCGTAGATGGTACACCTGATGGGAATGGTACACCTTGAATTTAAGGTATGATTCCAAAGGTGGCCGCATACCACCGACAACTGCAGACGTACGCAGCAGATATGCTTAATTCTTTGCGTCTTCTCAATAGTCCCCTTAGTCCATATAGGAGTTTAACAAATAATTGGCACGATTTATCTGCTGCATGCTGGGGAATTACACCTTTTTGGACGAAGTTCTGCTCAATAGTCCATCCCGTAAAAGTCAAATGACTTTCCTACTGGAGAGACAGTCTTTTGGCAGCAAACGTGCTAACTTTGAATGCTGGTGCTCATTCGGATGATGAAAGAGAAGTGAAACTATTAAAAAAATAAAAGAAAATCTCGAGTAAAGTCACGAAACGACTGCATAACGAAACAGTTAAATACCGTTTACTAAAATAACTAGATATTAAAACGATTATGTACGTATCCTGTAAGATCAGTACTAGCCAATAGCCCACAATCGACCAGTACTGCTGCTGCAGCGTTCCAAGGGTAATTGTACGGAAAACGACTCATTGTTTAGCGTTGCAACTAGGGTCGCCACGTTGCAGAAAACGGTAGGATAACGTTATAGTTGCCGTTGTTCCTGTCGAGAATTGGGTCGTTCTATTGTTACGTCACATATTATTGCACCGGCTATTATTTCCCATGCCGGGAGTAGCGATAATTGCATTGTTAGCATAATGAGATGCGTACCATAAGTTTGATTTAGAGTAGAATGGTAGTTCTAATTTTACCATATTGAAATTGATTATGAAAATGCAACATGAGAAGAAAACTGAAGTGATGAATTGAGTTGAAATTTTGACAGGCCGATGATACTGTTGTTTCTACCAATATTGCAAGGGAGAAGGAAAATAAATTCTGTGAGGATAAGTATGTATTTAACGCGAATTTTTCATGAGAACGGAAAGCATAATTTCAGACAGCTAGCAAGTTTATAGTGGTATCAATATTTGCAACAGAAAATTAAGTGAGAGAGTCTCCGATCAGACGGTTAATTCTTGCTTATTAAAGAACCTCACGTCAACCGGCAAACCTTTAAGGTCCTTGTTTTGTATTCTCCGAAAAATTGAGATTCCGAGAAAGGAATTTCCTAAAAAGTCCACAGTATATGTTTACCCTACATCCAAATGTACTTGACATACGAACATATCGACAGACAACTGTACTGATTGAACCGCCAATCAGTGATTAAGTGATCAGCAGAGGCTGCAAATAAATGACGCTGACGAATGGAATAGGATTTAGTGAGTGGTTGAATATTGAACAGTGGTAAAAACACCTTGTCATGATTTCAGTTGATATTGAAGACTAATCTACATATAGGAGCTCGCCTATCAATACCTACACCTTGTATTTGTAGCCTAGCTAAAATATGTAGCTTAGATGATATTAGGTTAGGTTTTCTACCGTTTTGTCAGTTTTTGAATATATTCAATCTTTTCTTAATTGTTTATCCATAGATTCTAAAAATCTTTGTCCCATGAAGAGTAATTTTATATAGAATGCTTCTAGTTTCAGTTGACCACAGATATTATAAAAATATCAATGAACAATATCACTAACGACAAAAGAATAATAAATCATTAAGTATTTATATTAATTACAGCTTATGCTTAAGTCAATAAAACACATCGTCACATTCAATCAGTCACTCTGTAATTTATACTGTTCAATGCTACACTTATCACATCGCATAGTAATAAAAATGATTAACCCGATAATAAGGATTGATAAATGTAGAAAAGAACCACTATCAACAAAAAGACAGTTGCGTATCAGAAGGTCAAGTTGTACCAAAAAATAAGCAGTCGATATCATATATCATCAACAAAGATATACCTCGGGACACTTATCTTGAACCTAAATCTCGATACAAACGAGGCCTTGGCGCGTCCCGATTGTTTTGTAATAATCTATGCTTGATGAATTTGAGCTCGTCCACCGCAGTAGTACCGCGTGCTATCCTCAAAAGACACCCATTAAACGTGTACTCCGCGAATAGAGCACATTTTGAGCACATTTTAGTTCCAAGATAAGAATCTCCCAAGCAAAATCACTTACTTGTGCGGTATGGCGCCGTTTTATTGAGTGGTTAAATACTTGTAAGTATGTCCAATTATTTGTTCTCGCAGAGGTGTATGTATGTTGAAACTAAATAGTAATAAAAGCTACAAATCTATATATAAAAATCAATGGCACTTTTTGTTGTTAGTTTATAACTCAAGAACGGCTGAACCGATTTGGCTAATTTTAGTCTTGGAATATTCGTGGGTGTCCAGGGAAGGTTTAAAGGATGAGAAACTAGGTGCAGCGGGAACGGGAAAAATATGGCGGTACTAAGTTCGCCGGGACAGCTAGTACAGGCTAAAAAAAATATCTCGATTCAATAAGATTAATATCTACGACTAAAATTCTGATCCCATTCATCGTGGATAGTAGCGTGATGATAGAGCCTATGTTGGTACCTCATAATGTTGATAACTAATGGCGAGAGAATTTTTGAAATCGGTCCAGTAGTTCTTGAGTTTATTCGTTGCATACAATAATATTTTTTCCTCTTTATAACATTAGTATAAATAAGTCTAATAAAACCACTAGTTTTATTATGCGTTAATTAAAATATTTCTGTATAAAATATTTAGAGTGCACACTCAGGGCGTGGGAAATATGTGGTACTGTTCTATTAGTGTTAGCTTTCGCACAATGGGACTTCTGTCCATTGCTTGCTCTGTGAGTCAGTAGTACAGTTGACACAGCCATGACAAATGACTGCGGTACATCTCGTCAGATACCTACGTATTACACACAAATACACAACAGTTTTACTGTTCGATATTTGTCCACTATACTGATATTTTGTTTGTCGTTAAAGAAAGTACGAGCTTTTGTATGATATATGATAGTAAACTACATGAATGGGTTTTTCTACTGGTGGAGTACAATCCTCTCATAATATAGACGTTAAGCTGCAGTATTTGAGGGTATCGAAAATCATATTATTATTCCTTTTTTTTATACCACTTAGTTGGCAGACAAGCACACGGCCCACCTGACTTTTGTTTCTTTTGTTCTTTTTACTATTGCTACACTAGGTATAGATAAGACAATGATGTAGAAAGAGCTCATAGACCACGGTATACGCTTAATATCAGAGGAGGCATGTACTTATTTGTTACCGTATTATCATCTCGTTTTATACCTACCTAGAGTGTGAAAATAAATAAATTAATTTAAAAAAAGCATTTTTTAAAATTAATATTTATTTAATTTCCAATAAACAAAAAGTAAATTATGAACCAAAGAGCAGTGACTGAGGTAAGTCTTAGGTAAAGGATGATTGACTTAAAAAATAAATACATGGATCATACCTTCATTTTTCACAGACAAGACACGTCTTCAAATGGGCAAGTAATTCAGAGATATTTCTACCTACTTGTAATGTCATATCAACAGCGTGTACACACAATCTAAGCAAAGTTAATAACAACATTATTTCATACAAGACTTAAATTCACGGCGTCGCCCGCGTCGTCGGGAGCGTGTCGCGCACGTCTCGCTACAAATTGGCTACCAACACAAGTTTTTAACGTTAAACTTTTAACTTTTGTAATAAACTAGTCTTACTACAAACTTGTCCCTCGGCGATGTCTTGTCATCTTCGTAATTGTCTGACTAGCGTGTAAGCAGGGGTTTCGAAACATAGATTAGAATTCTGAGCTGCATACCGTGTACTTATAGAGTGTTAATAACGTGAACGATAAACTTTTTAGCTGTTCTTACCTGTGGTCCACCTACACAGTTCACCTAGTTGTACCACGGGTAATTTTTTTTCCCGTGGTCCACCGCAGTTTATCTGGGTGTACCATGGGAATTAAAGTTTTCCCGTAGTCCACCTATGCTGTTATGAAGTATAGCTGTTATCGGCATAGTTTTGATATTTTTTTTATAATTACAATATTGTTTAATAGAAACCTTTGAATGAGTGGTTTCTCTCTCTAAGGTATGGTGAGATGAAATTAAAAATAAACTGAGTTAATCAACTCAGCCCAAATCAACAATAGTGGCCGGAAAACGGCAATAGTCTCACCCCGTGTTACGTGGGACCTAATATAGTGCTTGGTGAAATGTGGGTAATATTAATTCACCTCTGCCTAACCCTCCGGGGGTAACGGCGTGATTATATGTATGTATGTATCTAATCTTTTTTTTTTAAAGCCAATCGCTTTGCCTAAGTCCTAAAAAAAACTATGAAATAATTAAGATATTTAAACTTTATCTTTCTTGAGTAGGTATCAAAGGAGTGTCATATCTGTACATCGGTACTATTAATTATTCTATGTCTGTAGTTGGCGTGCAATTTTCGCAAGTTCACCAAACACTGACAACACGGTCACATGACAAGTCAATAACATTTCAATGACATTGACATCCAACGACTACGAACGATGAGACTTGTAAATTGGCATTGAGGATTAAAAGCATAATATTTACTTATCTATGGAAAATACCGTAATGGACATGCAAATTAACCATCAATTTAATACAAATATTTATCACGTAAATTGAGGCACATGATTACTGCATGGTAATCATCATCATGCGTTAGTCCCGGCCAAATCCGCGGCCTTCACCTCGGCTTGGTATTTTCGGTTATATTATACCCATTGTAATTTACCAACTACCCGTAACGACTGCCATAGATGTTCCTATGACAACCGGGACCGGTGGCTTAACATAATCTCCAAGGCACGATAGGTACCTCATTGACAAAAATATAGGTATGTCAATAAAAATATTACCAACTTTTGCCCGCGGCCCCGCCCGCGTGGATGTCGGTTATCGCGACCAAACATAGCCTATGTACTTTCTCAAGGTCCAATCTACCCCTATACCAAATTTCATCAAAATCGGTTCAGTGGTTTAGGCGTGAAAGCGTAACAGACAGACAGACAGAGTTACTTTCGTATTTATAATATTAGTATGGATGAATATGGATAAATAATAAAACAACTAACTATATACGCAGCTTGAGCATGAATGAGAGTACTACAATCAACTTCTGGTATTTGATAGAGAAAGTTATCTCAAATTGTGAAGAATTTTATAAGTGATATGTGTTTACAAATAAAACGAATATGTGTAACGAGGAGTTCGCGTGTTCGATGCTCGTAAAGTACGCACTACAGACAGACAGACGTGGAGTATTATAACTATACCTTGTACGATATGTGAGGAATTTATTGTGAGGCTGGATACGTTTATTATTATATTATATTCTGTGGCTAGAAATGCCTGGCAATGGCGCCCCCGCGGGTCTCACTACCATGGACGCCCAAGATCGTGCGAAGTGGAGGAGGAAGAGCCGGAAGGCGGACCCTGAGCTCCGAGGTCATCTTGGCCACGGATGCAATCAGGAATATGCGTCTAAATGCAGATGATGATTCTGTGGTTAGAGATTTTTGGTCCGATTTATCATTAGTTTTATTAAGCTGCTACGGCAAAGTCATGTGTATTTGACCTGTGTGTGTGTGTGAGTGTAATGTGTATAACTAAAAGAAAAGAAATACGTTCTCTTCATACTTCTTAAAAATCCGTGTTTCACTCTTCCTACAGTCCCGGGTCCTTTAAGCGGGGCGTGAAAAGCATCTGATGAGGCCGTCAAGCTGAGTGCCACCATTGTCTATAATGGTAACCCTCTTTTCCAAGACTTTTTCTTCAGCTTACCATCAGGCGAGGCGAAGTCAAATTGACGTGTCCTATCTAAAAAAAATATCTGGAAAATGGGATACAGCGGCCCACCAAGACCTATGCCCAGAGGTCTTCCTGTAGGATAACTGGCTGAAAATGTCTTAGGTTGAAATTTCTCGTGAAAATAACTAGGATCAAGTCGTAATAAACTATGCTATTATATCACTTTTTAACCAATTACTTTCGTCAAATTGGGGTCAGCAGTTTAGAAGAAGTTCAATGACACACATACAAAAGATTTTTAGTACAATAGAGATACGAAACAACAACACTTTTATCTTTAAACCGTCTACGGACAGTTATCTCAGGTAAAGGTACACACAGACAGACTAATATTTATTCTAATATTTATTTGCCCGGGACGTATCATTGTCTGTAGTACGCGATGATTAATTTCTTTGTTTAGAGAATGCAACGGACAAAGAAGTATCCGTTGTACAGTAAAGACTACCTTTAAATAAAATAAAAAAGTCAATCTTCAGGATTTTCGTCAGCCCCTCTAGACAAGTGGCAATTCGTCGGCCGGCGTTTTGTAGAATATGTAGAATGCCAAATGTATGGGATTTGACGTATATGACAGGCGTCAACGAATGTCAAAAACGTCAAATCCTATACATTTGTCATTCTATTCCATCATACGCCGAGCAACGAATTGCCACTTGTCTAGGGGGGCAGGATGGCTTGAAAGAGGTGGTCCTAGGTCGGCTGGGGTGCGAGAGTCAGACAATCTCACCTCCGGCAACCTACGCTATGACCCATGACATGCGTTTTCGTCGGTTCAAGTCCGACATAACCACCACCGCTGAATTCGGCGCGAAAAAAATATGGTAACTATACCACAACATATGTACTTCTATGGTTTTTTTAATATACTGATGGTGAAGAATTTAGCACAATATCATTATAATCTCATATATCCAACAATCAAAACGCAATCACGATCACCACAAAATACATTTGCCCATTTGACCCACTAACATAAGTGGGCTATGGTACAAGTTCCAGTCTACCAACATCTTAATGGGCTTTAATCAATGGAACTTTGTCATTCATTTCGAGATTCCGACCACCTCATCATTCTCTCAACCTTTTCCCAATAGGCGATATAGTCCACAACCAATAGGCGATATAGATTTTTTTTATACCGCTTAGGTGGCAGACAAGCACACGGCCCACCTGATGGAAAGTAGTTCCCGTGGCCTATGGACGTATGCAACACCAGGGGCGTCACACTCGTGCTGCCGACCCTGAAGAAACGTTCTAATGCCCTTGTTGAAGAACCCCATATTGTAGTCGCTTCGGAAAACCACCGCGGGGAGATAGATGTTCTGAAGTAAGACTAGTGAGACTTCTGAAGATCCTAACTACCCGTAAAGACTGCCATAGATCTTTGTATGGCAACTGGGACCCCCGGGTTAACGTGCTATTTGGCATTCCGAGATTCCCAGCGCCACTGGAATATTGTAGGTACACAGCATCATATTTACCAGTTAAAATACTTTTTTTTTTGCTTTGGATATTTTTTATTAGATACAATAGAGTATTCAGTAGCTTTAAAAGACTGAAGACTAGACGAGACGATCCTGTAAAGTCCTGGACGGGTTGGCTGGATCATTAGACTGGTATTTTGCTAAGTCTTGTGATAAGTAAGCATTATTTACATCTAAAGACAGTACGAAAAAGAATTATAAAAGTGAATGGATAATCGACAGAATGTCACGCTTCAATTGATTTGAAAGTTAGAAAAAAGGCCATTCTAACCGAACTGTAACTGGGAATTAGCGGAAAGACCTTTCGACTAGACCTGACAAAAGCTGTACGCAATTCTCTTCGGTCTGCAAATAAACGCTAAATAAGAACTCAATGTTATACTCTAGTTATTACTTGAGTCTAGTTTCTATAGCGTAATATAGCCTAACTAATTTCGTGTAAAAAGAACGTGAGTGCTTAATCAATACGTCACAATCCTTGCCTCAGGAGTAGTGTTGCCAAGTCTAGTTATATCTGACATTTTTTGCTAAACCATCCTTAATGGTTTAGCAAACTTTTATTTCGCAAAAACTATGCAATGTTTCTTACTTTTTCTATGTACAGGTACTTCTATCGGCGATGTTAGACTTGAAAAAGCATGAATATAAAATGTGTATGTGTGCGCATTGAAAGTGCTATTTAGCACGGCAATAAATTCCCGGAATAGGTATTCAGGTTGTCCTGTAGGAGTGATAGGACACAAGATATAGATAACTTGAGTGCAAACGTGGATGCATATTATATTTTCTTGGTTTTGTACTCGATCAGTTTCCATTGAGAAATGTGATTCAGGACCAACCAAAGGAGAGATTCATAAAGAAATTACGTGGAGGTCTCGCGTAATAGGGGGTCAGCCTATTGCCTATTGCGTAATACAATGATTGGTGAAATGTGGGTGTTAATTCACCTCTGCCTAACCCTCCGGCAATAAAGGCGTGATTGTATGTATGTTTGTATGCAAATATTTTTATGCATGAATATGTATATTTGAATTGGTCTCGAACCCATTACACAAGATGATTAAGCTATACGTACTTTGGGTTTAGACAGCGCTATGTAGAATGTTCTAGACTATTCTAGAGTATTTATTTATTTCCTCATCGTTCATTTATTGACGGAGACGAAGGCTCCGATTGTGTTATTCTCTAAAGAATGTTATTATTTATTGCGAGGCCATAACAGAGATATTTATTTCCAATCATTTCCTAGCAATAATTGAGTGTAATTGATACTTCATCTTGTGTAATAAACACGGTATGTACTTACACAAGTAAAATAAATATCTATTGATTTTCAGAAAATAATGAGATAACTATAAATACTATTACCTAAGGCAGTGTTTTGAAAAATATCTGTCCCGCAGCGGTAGAGTGGTCGTCTCCTGCGTCAGAGGTCGCTGATTCGATTCGCTATTTGTATTGGTGAATGGTTTTATTTATATTTAATGGGCACCTTTGCACCGGGTACAGGCCTGAGCGAATTTTAGGTTAGGTATAGTGTAATTATAATTAGTTATATTTTTATTAGATTGTAAGTTTCAGAATTAGATTAAGTATGTAAATAATTTTTAAATTGAATAAATGATTTTTAAAGTTTATAGTTACAAAGAAAATATATACATAATATTTGTAAGTAGGTATGTTCATCCTATGTATATGTCTTATGTATATGTCTGTTTATGTGGACTCTGAACCAACGATTCTATACAAAAAAAAATTGTATCTTTTTCTGTTTGTTCGCTATTTGCGCAAAAACTATTAAATAGATTTTGATGCAGTTTTTGTTTTAGTCAAACAATGACCTTTCTAGGCCTTGGTTAGACCAAAACCCTGACATAAGTTTGATCGCAATCGATTAGATAGAACCAAAGATATATCCAATAGTCGCGATATTCAACAAGCATGCGAGCGGAACCGCGGGCCTCAGCTAGTTTATTTATATATTTTTATATTACTTGGGTTGTAGACAAGCACACGGCCCACCTGATGGAAAGTGATTACCGTGGCCTTAAGGACGTCTGCAATACCAGGTTCGTCACACTCGCGCGCCAAACCCTTAATATAAGAAGTCGCTTAACACGCACTGCGCGGTATGAAAGAAACTTCATCCCACGCACACTCAAGCTGTGGTATGAACTCCCTGCGGTGGTTTTCCCAAGCGACTACAATATGGGACTCTTCAATAAGGGCATTAGAAGGTTTCTTCAGGGTCGGCAGCACGAGTGTAACGCCCCTGGTGTTGCATACGTCCATAGGCCACGGTAACCACCTCCCAACAGGTGGGCCGTGTACTTGTCTGCCACCTAATTGGTATAAAAAAACCTCGCACGTTACATCAAGGTTACTCACAGAATAACTAACAAGTATCTCTCTATCATGGCTATTACTAGTCTTCATTCAGTCTAACTTACAGTAAGGTCCATTATCATAATGACATCATTCCAAATCGAATAACCGCAAAACAAAACGCAGCTCACGTTTTTACTCTGCTTATTCTACTTAATTCATTTCAATACAGTAATCGTAATAAATGTGTGTTAATGAGAGTTAAAGCGCGACACTGGACCGATTGTGGCCCACAAAGTTGGCCCGTTTGCTGAACAAATAAAAGCAAAACTGCCTCCGAAAGACACGCTAACGGTACTAGAGAATGCAAGTCATAGGCTAATCGCGTTTTACGTAATGTAGGTAATAACTTATCGACAGTCTCGCTGACACAGAGTCAAATAATTTACGTCGTCCCAATAAAGTAAGCCCTCTGCAAATGTAAGCCGTGGTAGAGATATTTAAATTCATACTCTAATAAATAATACTATTGTATTATGCATCATCAAAATCTGAAATTCAGTATCTGAATTAAGAACGCCTAAAATTCCATACAAAATTACTGTTGTCTTTCTATAACAGGTAAGATTATCTTTCCACCGGCTTCCCTTTTGAAAATTTTGACCCTTTGCCACTGGTCAGTGGGCTTACCATGACAAGCTATAAACTCCGCATAGGCTGCAGTTCAGCAGGAGAGAAATGGAGAATACACTATCGCGGCCCAAAAGAGATAAACCAGTACAATTAGTTTTAAGATAAATCAATCAACCTATTGTAGTCCACCGCTGGACATTGGCCTTTCCCAATGTACGCCATTTCTCCCACTCCCACCTTCCGCATCCAGTCTGTCCCAGGCACCTTTTTTAGATCGTTAGTCCATCTAAAAGTCAAAAGTCAAAAGTCAAAAATCATTTATTCTGTATAGACCATCAAAACGGCACTTACAAAACGTAGCTCTGGCTAGTATATTTAGATATACTAGCCACATGGACTAATAATAAAATCATTATTTTGTTATTAAGGCGTGAAACTGCTTAAATAAAAACTGTGTTTACTAAAGACTTATAAATATAAATGGCTGTCTATTATAATACAGTTTTGATAGCTATTCGATATGGAATATAGACAAAATATTGATATATGTATCGATTTCTAATATTATCATAACATCTAAGTTCAAAGGTCTTGAGCCGCCACACGCTTGTAACTTAAATCTAATACAATCACAGTTAACGGTTCACGGCGCGCGCGCACTGAATCACTGCAATGCGCCTGTCTCCTTCACTCTTTTGGGAATACCATATCTGTGAATGAGAGGGCAACAGTCAGGAGACAGGCTGACTGCAGAACAGATTATTAGGTTATTATGCGTTCCGATATGACAAATTAAATGTTATATGCCATTGTAGGCCTTTTTGAGGTTAAACAAGCTATTTGTATTATTAAAAACGGAAATTCGATTGAGTCCGACATTTTGTTTCACATAAATGAAATGGCATCGCGTTCTGTTTGTATGGTACAGTTATATCCGCAGATGCTGGGCTTTTAACATAATTAATTCAGTCGAATTACAGGTTTTAGTGTTCGAAACCGTACAAATTTTAGCTTAGTTTTATGTAAATTTTAAACAAATGATTCATGTATTTTTGCATGGTAACTCGAATAGTAATATTAGAATGCTAGACACTATCTGTTAATAGTACCTAGATTTCTAGTCATACCGGTATTTGGTCCATCAACACCTCGACTGGTGGTAAGCATAGTCATTAAACGTGCATGCATCATTGTTATCCTCATAGTGTATTTTTCCGGAAACGACTGACTGACCTCCTACTCTCGAAAAGCCTGCGTCAGAGTATCGTCTGTTGTTTAGCAGATGTAAGGACAAGCAGGATAACTTGATTTGAGCTCAAAGATTTTTTTTTTCTATTGGTCCGTCACCGCACTAGATGGTAAAAGCTGAGGTGCAGTCCAGAAAATACGGACCATCATTTCTGATGATATTGTCCTTAAAACGGTGGTATCTGACTTGACGGCCTTGATAGTTGCTGCTTTCCGCCCTGCTTGAAGAACCCGGGACTGTAGGAAGAGGGAAACATGTGCAGTCGACGAACAGTCGGCTTATTCAAATCGATCCACCTAGGCTTTAACTAATAGTACGAGAGCCCACGACCAAAATTTTTGTCTAATAGCAATACAGCCAAAACCGCATCAAATCGATAGATACGATTATCCTGAACTCGAAAAAACCAATATCAGACATTTTCCGCGTAGCGTTTGATCTGACCGAATTTTCAAAATTGTCAAAGAATTTTACCGAACTGCATCATAGCAATATGTCTGATTTGCAGACTGTAGTTGAATGATAGTTCTGAGATACCGGAAACATATTTTTCAGTCGTTAGTGGTGTAGCGCAAACCCGTAAAATCACTTAAAAAAATTAAAAATGAGACAAAAAAAATGTCTCATAGCAATACGTCTGAAAATCTTTTTTATTAGTAAATTTTGGTTATTTGATGCGAACAAAACAATTTTCAGACGGAAATGTGAACGCATTAAATTTTGAGACCGTTTTGAAAATGTTAACAAATTTTACCGATCGGTATCATAGCAATATGTCTGAAAATTGTTGGACATGATAAAATAAGTTGTCCACATGTGCAAAAAATTTATATCAGACAAATTAAGTGTAGCATCTTCTCTATCAGACAACTTTTCGATACTCAGATATCATTTAAAAATCGTATTGAGGCATCTTGAATTCTCTGTTACAAACCAATGAATACGTTGCGACCCTGAATTCATTACATGATAATTAACAAAGAATTTACCCGAAACCGTAACATTGAAGTTGAAGGACTGAAATAAATAAAAATTTTCTCTTTATCAATCGTTGTTTCTTTACAAAACACACAACTCAGGTCCGATATTTTACAACTATGGTAAGCGTCGTTCCAACGTTTGGAGCAGCTGCCGAGTGAGCTGTATAATAGTAATAGTATAAGAAAGGGGCAGGAGCGTAAGAAGCGCTGAGGCTGTTGAAATTAAATATTGATTGATTTGATAGTTTTGGTTTTATTTAAAGCACACTTAAAGTACATATAATAGACAAGGGAGATTCTTGAATATCTATGAAGGCTGTAAATTTAAAAAAAACATTTGCATGCTTATTTTCGTTTTTGGGAGTATATGCTACACTTAAAGTGTCTGAAAACAGGTTTTTGGTAATCATGGCAGCAATACGAAAAGTTAAAAAAAAAAATTATCCGTATTGCTATGATACAGGTCGGCTAAATTGGTTGACATTTTCAAAAATGCGCTCAGGCTATGTGCTACGCACAAAATGTCTGAAAACAAACTTTTTCGTAATACAGTTATAAAATCTATGTACATTTTCACTATCAGACGTATTGCTATAATACCGACTGTCTTTTTTTTTTGACACAGCAGAAATGGCCTCCCACGCAGTTGCTACACTTTCGACCGTTACTACACACCTAGTCGGGTTCAGAATCATACAATCTAACGATTTTATAGGGTTTTTGCCGTATTGCTATGAGACATGGTTTCGGTCGTGGGCTCTCGTACTATAAACATACAACATTTAACAAACTGGCTGACTATTGCTTAGGCCCTCAGACCATTCGCACGATAGGGCACCACCCCGAAATAAGACACAAAGTTAGTGATAGGTATTTTCAGTATTTTAGTGTAAGGTATCTCAGAAGGAAACAGCGTAGATCAGGTTAACAAAACTCATTTATTCGCTTGGTACAATTATCTCTTCAAAACGCATCAGTAGGTAGATATCATCAAAACTTATCAGCAGGTATCATCAAAACTTATCAGGTTCAAAACTTATTAGTAGATATCTTCAAAACTTATCTGGTTCAAAACCAGCAGATATCATCAAAACTTATCAGCAGGTATCATCAAAACTTATCAGGTTCAAAACTTATTAGTAGATATCTTCAAAACTTATCTGGTTCAAAACCAGCAGATATCATCAAAACTTATCTGGTTCAAAACTTATCAGTAGGTATCAAAACTTATACGGTTGTCAAAACTTATCGGTTATTAAACTTAGTGGTTATCAAAACTTTCATATAATTCATCAACAAACTTTCAAACTTATCATATTAGAATTATTAACAAACATCTACTTTTACAACCATTGACACTATTGACAGCCATCATCCTTTTTTTCGAGTATCACGCCACCATCTGCCGACCCAGTGTGGCCAGCCTAATAAAATTATATTCCACGCACGTTGAAATTAAATGCAACCTTACACTCGACCATCCTGAACAACGTGCATGCCCTCATGCACGCACCTGGTGGAACCTTACACTCGGTGAAAGAAACATTCAATCAATTAGACCACTGCAGTCAACCGCTGGACATAGCTTCTCCCAATGTGCGCCACGCCTGCCGATCCTCCGTCTTCGACATCCAGTCCGCTCCAGCCACCTTCAACAGGTCGTCAGTCCATCCGCCTTAGGGACGCTCCACCTTTCGTTTTCCTTCTCGCAGTCTCCACTCTAGGACTCGTCTTTCCTGCTCCAACGGCAACCGGAAAGAAGCATTGTTATAAATTAACACAAATGTCTCCAAGGGAATTTACAATAGAATATTTAGACATTTTGAAGCATTTATTATACTAGCTATTACAATTGATTAAGAAAGAGAAAAGAGAATCGACCTGGGGCGGACTTAAATCCACGATCTTTCCCTTACAGGGGGAATGATCTGACCAAGCCACCGAGACCCGCACGAAGCCAATCCAAATTCCTCACTCGTCTCGTCCGGGACGTCTTTAGACATAACATCTATATATGAATCAGTGCATGGAATAAATGAAGCTTTATTATTCCATATTATTATAGGTATAGCTCTAGATTTGGTTGAAGCCTAATCATATAGCGAATTTTTCCATACGTAACATAGTAGATAGCCCAGGCATTCAATTTGAAACGTTTCAGGTCAGGTAAGTCAAACGTATTTGTTTCCCCACACTTGGCACGAACTATTACAATAAATTCCGAAGCTATGTAATGTCACGAAAACAGTACAAAAATACAGGAAACCACACTTTACTAATAACAAGGCACACACTAGCTATTCAATTCAGTCACATGAATCTATGGTTGCCTACGATCGGTTGCAACCGTTGTTTTTCTTTTGCTTCTCATACTTTCGAACAGGAAGAGATGATATGTCGGAATTTTTACAGATCTCTCTAGTCACTTCATTCAACGAGGGGTGAAACTCACTGTTCATCCTAACACCAAAAAGAACTTATTGTGTTTTATATTGCGTTATTTAGGCCCATTTAGATCCTTTGATCCATTTGAATTCAGCGTCCCAATTTTTATCATCACCGTGTAGACTTTGAGCGGTTAGAGAATCAAGGATCGTCCTATCACAAAATTCGACCTGACCGTTAGATCGTGGGCTGGCTACGCATTCAACACGTGCATCTTTCCCCGCTCTAGGAAACAAGAACCTCGATTAGTTATGAATCTATCAGGTGTTCTAAATGTACCTACTCGTATCAAAAATATCCCGTAATATTGTAATAGCATTCACCTCGTTTGTGTTCCTAACCGATTTGATAAATAAGTACTTGGTAAATTAGTCGACTATTGCTATGTGTATAACCTTTCTTCGACTTCACAAAGAGGCCAAGATGGTAATTGGGCACGCAAGGTGTGAACCGGTATCTCTACTTTTTCTATCGGATGTAGAAGACCTTGGCTACTTCTCACACAATCAAACGACATCGTTACTTCTCTTACAAATCTGCCACCTTGCTTCCTTCGGAAGTACTAATCTAAGACATTCCTTATCAAGTTATCACCTTATCACACACAGCGAAATATTCTTTTTATTCTTCACCGCAAATGTCTCAAATATTCTAGCCCCTTTTGCAAAATCATTTTTCAAGATATTGCATACACAACGCAGTTCCAAGTCTCCTAATTTTAAGCCACTAATTCTCCTCGCCAATGATCATAACTGACTTCAGACACTGCTCGAAGTTCTTTGTATCGCTCATACAGTAATGGAGTTTCTTGACGGAGCTTCAACGTGTCCCATCTTAGCGCCTGCTCTATACTCCAAGAACAGTCAAATTCCTGTAATAACAACGACCACCGAGCTATACGAGATATGAGATCACGCTTAACAAACTTAGACTGTAACGCACTACACTCAGACTAAGAGAAGTCTTCTAGTCTGAGGCACTACAATCAATGATAGGTAATTTGAAAGGATATTCTAAAAGGTACACTCTAAACTTCTTAAGAAAGTAAAACACGTCTAATGACTCCAGTTCGCAGGAGCCTACTTTTATCATTATAGGGAATCAAATTGCCTAAATGAATTTTTCTAAATCTTCATGAGCAGGTATCTGAATCTATCAACCTATCGACGTTCTGTACTCTTTCTGCCCGCTGCGACACACTAAAATCTTTTGACAGAACGCAAGCCACAATGCATGGGTGTAATCAATTATGATTACATAACTGATAAAAACCCATCTTTCATCTGGTAAACACCTCCGCATACCATACAGTTCCAATATACCACATGCTATTGTGACCTCTGACATATTCACAGCTGACAGCGTGTTAGCTTCTCAATACAACAAACTGTTTCCAAATACACAAACCATTGTGGCCTCCGTCATATCCACAGCTGGTCTACCATACCGCATCGAGACAGTTCCAACATACCACATTGCCATTGTGACCTCCGACATATTCACAGCTGACACAGCATGTTGGCCTCTCAATACAGCAAACCGTTTCCTAACACAAACCATTGTGGCCTCCGTCATATCCACAGCTGGTTTACCATACCGCATCGAGACAGTTCCATCTCATCAACTAGGCTAAGTAGTTGTATATCGATATGAGGCAATCGTAATTCGTACACATCCTTAAACTACAAATTGCGATTGTATGAGACAGTTTGACCAATAAGTCGAGGTTTCTCCAGTAAGTCATCATCTACGATCCTACACAACATCACAGCAGCGGTCACACCATCCACTGACAAACAACTCGACAGGGCTACCTGATAACACGAGACAGTTGCTGAACCGTTACATTGATGCAGGATTATTATCGTGGCTGAGTAACAAAATCCGATTTACAAAAACCATGAAAATTTCCAGTTACCATCCATGTTGGAAATGTATTAGCTAAATGGTAAGTAGAATCGAAAAATGGTGAGAGGAAACTAAAAATGATTATTGAATTCCTATTCAACGATACCCTACTTGACATGGTTTGTTAACTTTCATTTCCACAATATTTATGGCGTCCAGCGGTCCAGTAGATGCCATATTGAATTTTCACTAACGTCATGTCTTTAGTGACAATCGCCGAACTAAGAGGAATCGATTGACGTGTGAATCATAAAAATCGGCCCAGGCGTCTAGTCTGTATAATGCTTCAAAGGAAATTACATACATAGGCTGATAAAAACACATTACCACTCCTTTGCGACGCGCAGTCGGATAATAAAAAGGTGTACGTGTGGTATGTGTGTGTGAAAGGTATAGGTAATACCTTAGAAGCTTTTCATCGAACTAGGTAGTGAGGTGACGTGACGTTCATAAGTTGCTGAGTTAGACCCTATGGCTCGGGTTTACACACATCTGCCCTGTGTCCCACCTTATCACACTGACTATACTTAGTCAACAGTTTCGAGTATATCATGGGTACAGCTACATAACCTTTCCGTGCGACGACCGAAGCACGCCGAATCACGACCGCCCTGCAGCATGCCTCGGCTGCGGCACTCGCCGCTGGTTTCCCCAATCGGAGTCTCTCGTCGCCGTCCACGCCGCCGGTTGCGACGTTCATCCTCCTCACGTTCCTTCCGAAGGTCTCGCTTAATACGGCTTATCTTGTGCCGCTCCCACTCCAAGGCACGCTCCCTTTCTTTCTGCCTCGGCAACCGCTGCAGCCACTTCTTTGAGCGCTAGTGCGCCTGGAATGTCTACGACTGGAGCACGACGGTCTCATGCCTCATGGAGCCAGAATCTGCATCTCTTTATCCACTCTCGAACTCGAAATCAATTAAAACATGATTAATTTTTATTAGTCATCAACAATTGGTACCATTTATAGAAATGTCTTACTACAAAAATCGTAATATCTCGAAAACTGGGCACAGTCCTAACACAAAATTAACCAGATAAATGTACCCGTATATGAACCCCCATGCATTTATAATTTTTTTTTTTTTTTTTTTTTTTTTTTGTCCCCTTCATGTGATAAGAAACGATGTGTCTCTGAATAAGTGAATTTCATTGATAAGAATTATGGTGCATCGAAGTCTTTGTTTTTTTTTTTGTGTTTTTATCCAATTTCATACTGAACCGTAAACATTAAAAATCAAAACGAAACTTTAAAGATGGTCTCTACGCACAGAATATCAAAATAATTTTTTTAAAAATATGACAATATACTTAATATATCATAACTGTATCATTATGAAACTTTTTTTTTTTTTTTTCATTCCGATACAACTTCAGCTGAATTTTTTTTTACATAGTCTGTGAACGCGGTGCAATACGCATACGCAATCATTTTGGCGCTCAACGATTGTCATCTTATGCAAACTATATTAATTAATTCATGAGATTATTTAGTTATAGTAGTGTATGAAATATTAAATTTAACAATAATAATATCAATAATAATGTCAAATACCCACTAATACAACTTATGTCACGCATGCAATCAAATAATTATTTAATTAGTCAGCTTATCTGTTTTACATCAGTGTAGGTAATGACTGTAGAAACAAATTCTAAATGCTCGCACACACCATTGGATCCATAAATAAATTCCATTGTCAGGGTCATAGCTTCAATTACCCATCACATTATACTTATACATATGTTAGCTAGCATCTCAGACTAACAAATAGGTAGCTAGCTACCAAGTCCAGCACACATCTTATAACGTGTCCACCTTGCAGATGATGCCACGCACTCTCTTTTATAGAAGGACACAAACAATATTGAAAGTAGGTACATTGTTCTGGTATCTGGTAGGTTTGTATACATTGTTCTGGTATAGGTACTAGAATTATTACAGGCGTGTACTTACAGTTTCTATCCCACTTCTGAAATGTAAGGTATCTCAGAAGGAAACAGCGTAGATCAGGTTAACAAAACTCATTTATTCGCTTGGTACAATTATCTCTTCAAAACGCATCAGTAGGTAGATATCATCAAAACTTATCAGCAGGTATCATCAAAACTTATCAGGTTCAAAACTTATTAGTAGATATCTTCAAAACTTATCTGGTTCAAAACCAGCAGATATCATCAAAACTTATCAGCAGGTATCATCAAAACTTATCAGGTTCAAAACTTATTAGTAGATATCTTCAAAACTTATCTGGTTCAAAACCAGCAGATATCATCAAAACTTATCTGGTTCAAAACTTATCAGTAGGTATCAAAACTTATACGGTTGTCAAAACTTATCGGTTATTAAACTTAGTGGTTATCAAAACTTTCATATAATTCATCAACAAACTTTCAAACTTATCATATTAGAATTATTAACAAACATCTACTTTTACAACCATTGACACTATTGACAGCCATCATCCTTTTTTTCGAGTATCACGCCACCATCTGCCGACCCAGTGTGGCCAGCCTAATGTGATAGTACACTAATCACACCAAGACGTAAATACAAATACATAATGTAACTCCTAATAGGTACGGTTCGTTGTCAGTACATACAATACCATAATTTATTGTATTTTCTTTTATACTACTTTTGGCGTACATCGGTACTTTTAAAAGTATCCTAAAGCAGATAAACATGAATTCCTTCCGAGAAACATGGACATTGGTCATGTTAAGCATAAGTAGAGCCGAACATGTGCAAAGTATAAAATTGTACAATTTATGGCTATGGTCCCAACCTATTGAAGTGTTGGTTCTAAGTGTGCGGAATTCAAGGAATCGTCGTGAGAACGTCGCTCGCGCAAAAACAAAGGACAAGAGCGTCTCGGGATTTTTTACGAAGGTTAACGGAGAGTAGGATCGGGGCAGTCGATTTGGGGTTGCGGAGGCGAGTGGTTGACCTGAGGTTCGTGAAGGACGGGGAACAGAGGCGTTACTCTAGTAAGTTACCAGTGCGACACTGCCAAGTGGAACACTATCAATCCTCTACAGATATGGTGAGTCGCTTACATAATGTATTTATACCTGTCGTAATCATTATTAGATATATTTTTGTATAGTAATATTTATTTTATAATGCTACCTAAGACTGAGTAAAACGTCGTTCTAGATATAAAAGTGTATAGTAAAAATTAGTCAAACGATTTGTTGAGTCGCGATTTGCGTTGATAGATGTTGCCCGGCCTTTAACCGTGATGTATGGAAAAGCACCACTTGTAAAGAGTTAGTTCGGTAGACCAGGAACCTGTTGTCGTGGAGGTCTGGGGTTATCCTCAAAAAAGGATTAGCCTTGGGTCGTTGAAGCCCGTTTATCCTGCAATCTACGATCGATGGCGGCTTTGCTAGATGGTGACCGAGAGAGGAACGTCATGCGTATAGTTAGGAGCGAGTTATCGTACCGAGTTCGTGTTCTGTCGTCGTATAATGCAATTACAGCCATCTGAGATATCTAGGACCGGGTGTGGTTCAATTCCCTCGGGAGAACTAGCGCTGAAGAGCAGTCTCTCAAGCACAGTGGTCGGTGCAACCAGATATGTCAGAAGGAAGATTGGGGATTAAAAGCCCCACGGTACGGACATCGAGTCAATGAAGTACGTTAGCTTGTAAACCGAATCTATACGTGCGATTGAATATATGCGAGATAAGTAACTGATATCAACGTGTCCGATTGCTTGTTGTATATATTTTGAGTATTATTCTTCTTTCGCGGTTACATTCTTTGTCTATTGAGACGGCTAAGTCCAGTGGGGAAATAACTGTCGTTGGTCGTATTTCACAGTATGTGTGCGGTTTGGCGGGGCACCGTACCACTCGCCAAAGGGCGAGTGCTGGCATTATCGATATAATTTCACGTTGAATAAGTAAAATCAAGTTTCATTCAGCTTTGGGGAGACGATGTACCGTCACAAATGGTGCCAGTGGACCAGGGTCCTCGTCAGAAAATGCTCTGATTCGATTCAGTGCAACGAGGTTGAACTAAAATGGGTTACTACAAAACACAACGTAGAATAATTATTTTAAACATATTATAGTCGGTCTCATAATAATGGTCCGTAGTGTAAACGGACGAGGTGACGCTACCAAGTAAGATATCTTATAATACAGCGTACATTCAAACAACAGCCAAATTTGAGTTGTCATATTGTGATATGACAACGACATAAAATATCTACTCTGTGTTCTAAATATATACACATACACCTAGATATTATTTAAAACCTTACGCATACAAAAATGCACGGTTTATGTATAATATAACATGTTAATAGCTCCTGTAGGGGCTGGGAGGTCAGACGGCAGTCGCCTCAGATAAATCGTTATACGGCTCATCAAACAACATGCAAACTCCGCACTCCGTACATAGTGTAAAAGTTTTGGCATGGGTGAAATTAACCTCAACTTGCAGAAGATGGCTAACCAAATGTCTAAGGTGTTTTCCCAATTGCTTAGGCTATAATGATATTGCATAATGGCCTTGCCAAGCTGCCTCGGTTCGATCCTAAGGCGAAATGATGTGAAATGATAAAAAGAAGCATGTGTGTTGGGTATCTAATATCTACTATAGACAAACGAATAATCTCCGTTATAGGTTATATTAATATATATGTACACAGTGCTGGGTTCGAGACCTAGACCGTCATATGTATTTGCACAATACATAGAATGAATCTATACATGTTTTGCAACAACTATAGAAGATTATTTTAAGTTGAAGATTTTGTTGATTTATAGCATTGTATGTATACGCTTGTGACACATTTTCTAGCGATACAGCTTAAGTAAAAAATCCTCTTTTGTGGGAAGTTCGCTAAATAGTCCTACACCAAGATTGATAGCGGGTTCGAATCCCGAAATTTCAGAATACCACAGAATATTCGAATGTCGTAAACAAAGATGTTATTCGATGCGTTGTTAGGAGGTTCCGGCTTGCAACACAGAAACACGACATAAGATAACGCCCAAGAGAATCTTGCCACACGTTGTACAAGACAGTTGATAGCGGGTTCGAATCCCGAAATTTCAGAATACCACAGAATATTCGAATGTCGTAAACGAAGATGTTATTCGATGCGTTGTTAGGAGGTTCCGGCTTGCAACACAGAGACACAACATAAGATAACGGCCAATACTATACTACACTTCTGCCTACCCATTCTGACATGAAACAGCGTGAACATATAAAACGTTTAAAAAAGAAACGGTTTTTAAATGGATGGTAGTTTAAAAGTTGAATGGAGAAAACTACAAATTTACAACAAAAGACCCGTAGTAAAAAAGGGACTAGGCATTGTCTCACCATCTGGCGGGTATGATTTGTACAAAACCCAAAAATAACAATAAAACTAGTTAAGGGTTATTGGGTAGACTATTAAAACCAAGATAAATAGCTGTTACTATCATAAGTTATTTAAAACTTACATAATTTCATGGATTACTATATCGTTAACATTAGATATATTATGTACATGGATTACGGTCTGACGACTGAACTCTCTTGGAACAGATTTTTTGCTCGTGTGCTAAAACATTTCAGCGATACCGGACTTCGAGTTTACTGGCGTAACGCGACGGGCTACGGAAGACTCATCACTTCGTGAACATGAAAATCCAGCGTTGTGCAGTATCGAGATACAGCACTGCATGCTCCAACTCGCGTAGCAACGGAGTAGCTGAGCTTCGCGACCACGGGAGACTACATGCTGAAAGCAACTAATCGGTGATCAAGCCATCTGATGTCTGGTAAAACAGATATCATAAAGGTATTCAAACTTTATACTTATAAACTAAGCTTCATTGGATCAATGGAAGAAAGTGTCTCAGTGAATTAGGTATCTGGAATTAGAAATTGATTCATAATCTATTTTGCGGCGTCATCGAACGTTCAATTACATGCTGCTCGTTTGCCACTTTAAGTGGACTCACATGACAAAGGAAGATACACCTGATAGCGTATAACTAGACGCGTGAAGGCTAACAAACTATTCCCTTAATGAATTATACGATATAATGCAACTCTGGACAGGTGGTGATTTATCACGGAAACCTAGTCATAACAGGGCATCATTGCCTTCAACTTTACCAATACTCGTCATGTCATCATCTACTCCCGCTAAGCGGATATAAGATCAATTCCTGCCTATAGCTATTATAGCTAAAAAGGAATAATCGCCTATTTAGGATGCGTTAAGTCTGTTGTGTGGTGGTTATTACTTAGTTTTTGCTCGTACGAAAATTTTGAATATGGTATTGAGTCGTGGATGGGTTTAATTCAAATCAGTAATTAATTCGCAATACGCTGGTGATTTTGGATGATTAAGTATCAAATAGTTGCGTAAGTTAAACTGAGATACTACAGACTACAAATGTTATTTTAAATGCTACTTGTAAATTTAGAACATACAAAACCATATGATTAGGAAACTTGAGTATGTATGGCTGATGCCAGCATCTGATTATCAGGGGGGAATCTCGTTTATAAAATAAGGATTATCATAAACAATGAATTTGAAATTTGATATGTCCTTGGTTATTGCCTACTTCTAATAGATAGCACAATTAGTAAGCTATGCCGTGAGTGGTCAACAAAAATGAAATGGGGCGTTTGAGTCGTCAAGAGACGTATCTCGAGATCTCAAAGATTACTTAGTAAATCTTATTAGTCACTGTGGTATTGTGATGACATGTGACGCGGCAGGTTGAAATATCAAATAAGATTCTTATTAGTAAAGTTTATTGGTTACTATGGTATTACGGTGACCTGTGACGCGGCAGGTTGAAATATCAAATAAGATTCTTATTAGTAAAGTTTATTGGTTACTATGGTATTACGGTGACCTGCGACGCGGCAGGTTGAAATATCAAATAAGATTCTTATTAGTAAAGTTTATTGGTTACTATGGTATTACGGTGACCTGTGACGCGGCAGGTTGAAATATCAAATAAGATTCTTATTAGTAAAGTTTATTGGTTACTATGGTATTACGGTGACCTGCGACGCGGCAGGTTGAAATATCAAATAAGATTCTTATTAGTAAAGTTTATTGGTTACTATGGTATTACGGTGACCTGTGACGCGGCAGGTTGAGATATCAAATAAGATTCCTACTAGTAATTATTATAGTGATAATCTGGCTGATATATAATGACGTCTGTGGCACGCCGGTTGAACGTGTGATTACTGAATCGTGGGTTGCGGGTTCGAATCTCGTCCGGTGCGATTATGTGTGTAGCTGAGTGGCTGGTTGCTGAATGGTTATTTTAGAGGTATCTAGGTGTACTATACTTAGCTCAGGATTGTGAGTGAAATCTCATACTCGATGATATGATGGTATATCCTCGCGTCTGAATTTCAGGGGGGAAAATGTGATAGTACACTAATCACACCAAGACGTAAATACAAATACATAATGTAACTCCTAATAGGTACGGTTCGTTGTCAGTACATACAATACCATAATTTATTGTATTTTCTTTTATACTACTTTTGGCGTACATCGGTACTTTTAAAAGTATCCTAAAGCAGATAAACATGAATTCCTTCCGAGAAACATGGACATTGGTCATGTTAAGCATAAGTAGAGCCGAACATGTGCAAAGTATAAAATTGTACAATTTATGGCTATGGTCCCAACCTATTGAAGTGTTGGTTCTAAGTGTGCGGAATTCAAGGAATCGTCGTGAGAACGTCGCTCGCGCAAAAACAAAGGACAAGAGCGTCTCGGGATTTTTTACGAAGGTTAACGGAGAGTAGGATCGGGGCAGTCGATTTGGGGTTGCGGAGGCGAGTGGTTGACCTGAGGTTCGTGAAGGACGGGGAACAGAGGCGTTACTCTAGTAAGTTACCAGTGCGACACTGCCAAGTGGAACACTATCAATCCTCTACAGATATGGTGAGTCGCTTACATAATGTATTTATACCTGTCGTAATCATTATTAGATATATTTTTGTATAGTAATATTTATTTTATAATGCTACCTAAGACTGAGTAAAACGTCGTTCTAGATATAAAAGTGTATAGTAAAAATTAGTCAAACGATTTGTTGAGTCGCGATTTGCGTTGATAGATGTTGCCCGGCCTTTAACCGTGATGTATGGAAAAGCACCACTTGTAAAGAGTTAGTTCGGTAGACCAGGAACCTGTTGTCGTGGAGGTCTGGGGTTATCCTCAAAAAAGGATTAGCCTTGGGTCGTTGAAGCCCGTTTATCCTGCAATCTACGATCGATGGCGGCTTTGCTAGATGGTGACCGAGAGAGGAACGTCATGCGTATAGTTAGGAGCGAGTTATCGTACCGAGTTCGTGTTCTGTCGTCGTATAATGCAATTACAGCCATCTGAGATATCTAGGACCGGGTGTGGTTCAATTCCCTCGGGAGAACTAGCGCTGAAGAGCAGTCTCTCAAGCACAGTGGTCGGTGCAACCAGATATGTCAGAAGGAAGATTGGGGATTAAAAGCCCCACGGTACGGACATCGAGTCAATGAAGTACGTTAGCTTGTAAACCGAATCTATACGTGCGATTGAATATATGCGAGATAAGTAACTGATATCAACGTGTCCGATTGCTTGTTGTATATATTTTGAGTATTATTCTTCTTTCGCGGTTACATTCTTTGTCTATTGAGACGGCTAAGTCCAGTGGGGAAATAACTGTCGTTGGTCGTATTTCACAGTATGTGTGCGGTTTGGCGGGGCACCGTACCACTCGCCAAAGGGCGAGTGCTGGCATTATCGATATAATTTCACGTTGAATAAGTAAAATCAAGTTTCATTCAGCTTTGGGGAGACGATGTACCGTCACACTAATAAAATTATATTCCACGCACGTTGAAATTAAATGCAACCTTACATTAGTATATAATATACTGAACAATTGTTACATTATGTTTGAACATTTCGACAATATACAACATATAACATAACATAAACTCACGCCTGTATCCCCGAAGGGGTAGGCAGAGGTGCTAGCACCCACATTTCGCCGTTTATGTTTAGGTCCCAATGAATAGGTGGCGAGCCTATTGCCATTAACCGGGCACTTATAAACCTGCGATAAATACACACATAACTTCGAAAAGCATCGAAAAGTCATTACACCAATGACTGCCATGGTAAAACCTGGGATCGAACCCGAGACCTCGTCTCAGCAGTCCATTATCCATACCACTAGGCTACCGCGGTTATAAAAATAAAATAACAATAGTAGCTATAGCTACATATATTGCGAAAGCTGCGCAGTCCTTGGATAGGTTAGGTTAGAAGGCTAACGCGGGAGAAAATGTGAGCTCCGCTCCGTTCCGCTCCAGCCTTCGTGATATTTTTTTTTTATAGCCATGCAGAAACAAGTCATTTGCCTAGCCAGTTTGTTAAATGTTGTTCGTTTAACTGGCTGCGACATACTCGCATACAAAATCTCTGACCTTAAACCATCACAGATTGGACAAACGTTATTTTAACAATCCTCGGCAGGTTATAAAACATCGGCACCTAGTAATAGTAGGGACAGCAATAAAACACAGGCTGTGTCTGCGACTGAGGATCTCTTGGAGGAGCACTTCCGTGGACGGCCATCTATAAAGATAACTTTGAAGGATGTTTTTGTAACAGATGGCCACTTATAGCTGCTCGTGTTATGTTATCTAATCGAATTGTTATATAACGATTAGTTTTTTTTGCTACTAAGGTGGTAAATAAGCTGTTTATAATGTAGTTACTATAATTTTCCGATTCTTTTAAGCTGGGTGTTAAAAGCATCTGTTGGAGCTATCAAGGTAGACCGTTTGGATTGTTTCCTTTATTTTTTTGGTCTTAACGTTTTCAACGATTCAATTTATCATCAGTCGGGATGCAGTCAAGTTGACCTATTTTAAATCATAACAGCATACATATAATTACATTTGCATAATATTAAAAGGGTAGGCAGAAGTATAACTCAAAGGTAAAACACAACACCTCAATATCATACATTACGCCAAAACCCCCAGATTTTTTAAAGAGTAAGTATCAGTAAGTACCAGTAGTATATTCCTACAGTCCCGGGTTCTTCAAGCAGGGCATGAAAAAGCATCTATTAAGGCTGTCAAGCTATTTAATATCTATCAGGGTGCAGTCAGTTGACGGATTTTGCGCTGACGGCACAGAATCACTGTTCTTACAAGGTCGGCAGCACGAGTGTGTCTCCCCTGGTGTTGCCTCGCCCATAGGCCACGGTAACCTCTTACCATCTGGAGGGCCGTGTGCTTGTCTGTGACGTAAGTAGGATAAACAAACGAACCAGACATTTAAAAAAAAGTAAACACTATTTTAGTAAAAAGGTTACGAGAACTCGCATAAAGGTTATAGAAAAGCAATGAATAGGTACTCTATCTATGGTAATGTACAAATAGCCAGGTGATCCATTTGTATTGTTAGAGCGAGGTAATGACCCCTCAGCTCAACCCACACACACCCACGATACACACACACACATAGCGCAAATCCATGGCGAATTCGAACTATTTTAAAACTGTAAAAATTATTCTGCTATTGGTAGAGACACAAAAACTATTAAACTCATTTTGATCATATGATTAGTGTTTAAAAACGAAGCTTTTTATGGTTATAAATCTTAGACTAACATTAGAAAACATGGGCATCATTAATTAGCATACAAATGGTCATATTTTTTTAAATACCTGCATCTCGCAGGTAGCAGGCAAGAGGGGCTCGTAACTAAAGTAAGTAGGTTAACATATTGCAAGTTTAAGGCATTCTATCCAGATTTATCATAAGGTGGTGGTTGGGTTATGGAGGTCAGAAGGCAATTGCTGCACGAAAAATACCGAAGTTCGACTGATATGTAGTTAGATTAAAAGGCCGACCCTTAACTGTCTCTGGAAAGCCGCGGAAGACGATAGGACTTAAATGAAGGTTGTGAAATTTTGAACATTTTTGTTTTTATTATTACTTCAATAAAATTTAATACCAGTACCTATAAGAAATAAAATATGTAGTTAGGTAACGTGTGATTTAGGTATGTCACTGCACTTAATTAAAAGGCAGAACCGATTTTGATTAAATGTAGTATGTTGGAGAGGTACTTGCATGTGTTTCGTTCACAATATTGGACTTAATAGGTGACGCTGCAATCGTGTCCTAGGATTTTCGTCTAAGGTTTTGATGAAATAAAGACAACGTAGTTATTGGGTAAAATGTTGCCTGGTTTGAAAAATATTTGTTATTTGTTTGAATAGTGAATGTTAAGGTTGTGAAATTGGTTGCAAACCGCTTGATAGTAAGCTCAGGTGCTGTTCAAAGAAGATGCCAAAACTTTGTCTAAGTAAATGCTTCAAGGACTCGTTCATACATACAAGCACGACTCTTTCCACTTGCTCTCTGTACTCAATACCTACTGATCTACATTAACCTGGTTGCCTATTCATTGCTACTTGCACGGAAACTATAAACAGGATGACACTATTAATGACCACTCGGCGAATGAATGCGTTTCGGAGTAACGATCAGATTCGCTAACTGTACCCACATTTTATCTTCATTACACAGTTGGCCGAATGCCTAATCGCATGCCCAGCAAGATATGTGGCCACTGCTGAATGTCCTGAAAGACCAGCGATTGAAATAAGTTTAGAGATTTTATTTCCACCTCAAGGGGTTTTCTATGAATGCTAGCAATATAGTTTGAGAAAATAGTCTAAACTAAATAGCTGACTACATATCCGTACGATACGACCTCAAAGTTATGACCCCATTACAAAAACATCTGTACGACTTTATTTTTAAGACCTCTCAAACGAGGTTCAAACTTTTTGGTCGTACAGTTTTGGTTCTTAGGAATGAGTTCACATCGGTAGTGTAATGGATTGGAACACGAGACCTGTCGATCGTGAGTTTAAGTCCTCAATATGTGTAAAAAGGAAAAGGTTGATTTCGACATCATCATCATGTAAACATTGATCCCGATTGCATCTGAGGCTCCTACCTTAGCGTTAAAAGTCCGCTTAGTTCTTCTTCTTTAGGTTTGGTTTATACGACTTTTGTGAGAGCAACTGCCATTAGTCCCCAAACTGAACATGTAAGCCTAGGCCAGAACCTCATCCCACAATCAGCCAGTATTATACGGGTTTGCAATTGTGATTGGCTTGGGAATCAATAAACTTGGTGAGTTGAATTAAATTTTAAAGCATTTAGTATGCTAAACTATTCAAATCGATTAGGATAGAAAAAAGCGAATGCAGCTCAGGCGGGACTCGAACCCGCGATCTTTCGATTACAGGGGGAGTGCTCTGACCACTGAGCCACCGAACCTCGCCCACAGATTTTTTTCTATTTTAATCGATTTGAATCTCGTTTAGGTCTAATTAAGGTACATTTCAACCCCCAAAATACCCTCTAGTTACGATGATAGGCGGTATACTTGCTGCAACCGACGGCCCACAGACGGCGTGCGTTTTAGTCGGTTCGAGTCCGACATAAACTCCTTCTCCGGCTTCGGCGGGGAAGGTATCCGTGGAGATTTTGCGCACAATAAAAAAAAGGTAGTATACTTGCTGTGCATATACAGGGGATGGGTATATTTCGGCTACATAATTAGTCTGAGTACAAATTTCTCGTACCCACGTCAGCGAGGAACTGGCAGTGACGGAGACGGACTAGAGAGGATTACATGTCCCATTGATGGATGCCCGCCCATCCACATGCTAAATTGTATCGAGGCTGAGGACCGATTCTGTACGTACGTTTTGAGAACGATTTTAATTCGATTATAAACAAAAGTGTGTTTCCGGGTAGAGTACAATTTGGGCCACTCCATCGCCTCCCATGCGGTGTCGTACAAGGTGACTAAGGGATAGGGCTGTTTAACATCAGACAGATATATACAGCCCATGATCAGCCTCATATGCATGGCTCGAGAGCGTCCGGAATACGGCAAAAAGCTCACCCCTTATTACGTGGGACCTAATACAATGATTGGTGAAATGTAGGTGTTAATTCACCTCTGTCTAACCCATCCGGGGATAAAGACCTGATTAATTTATGTTGAACGTATGTACAAAGTAAAATTCTATAAAAACTATGATATACAATATGATCTGTCAAAACAAAAGCTATCTACGTTGTAATGAGATTTCTAAGTAAACCTTTAAATTTCAAAACCCAATAAGTAACCATTTAGATCAATGTCAAAACCACTCATAATTTGCGCCGCATCTCGTAGTTAGACCGGATAAGCACACCTCGGACTCCGAGGTGAAGGCTACAGATGCGACCGGGGCTAACGCAAAGATGATGATGACTCATAGTTTGATTCGTTTTGAATTAAATTTTCGAATTACACTTCTTAAGTATATCCATACTTAATATTATAAATGCGAAAGTAACTCTGTCTGTCTGTCTGTCTGTTACGCTTTCACGCCTAAACCACTGAACCGATTTTGATGAAATTTGGTACAAGGGTAGATTAGACCTTGAGAAAGGACATAGGCTATGTTTGGTCGCGATAACCGACATCCACGCGGGCGGAGCCGCGGGCAAAAGCTAGTATTTCATACGTTTCCGTAATTTTTGAAATCTCATGGTTTATAAACGTAATTTTACAGAATCGTTCCTCTGAAGATCTTTGATCATTTGTTAGCATTAAGACAGTTTGTGAGCTAATCCAAAAATTCGTCTATTTTAAAAATATATCCGTGACGTCACAAATCCTTCCGCGATGACGTCACCGAAATCCGCGTAAACAGAACGCTGCGGTACATAGCGACGTCCGTCGACTCCGCCTATGCAAACAAGAGAGCCGCATTGTTTTGGGTCAGTCACTCCGCACAACAAATGAATACTAATAACTCAAATATACTCGACACAACTCACACTTGGACGTGCGATATGGGGTTTTGGTTATTGCCTTTTCAAATGTCAGAGGAAGTGAATTTATGTATTATTAATTATATTAAGTAACTTGCTGATGTGGGATACCCCAACTCCGCCGGCGTGGATGTTGGTCATCTCTGGCTCTACTCAACCAATTGCGACCAAACTTGTGGCAAAGTCAAAGTCAAAAATCATGAATTGGAATGGACAGGGGACTGTTTTGTCCGCACTTAGCCCCCTTTTCGGGTCTTTGTGCGTGAGGAGTGCTGGCTATAGCAGCTAACTCCGCCCAGAAGCGCAGAAGCTTACTGGGGGCTTCACAGGCTTCGCGGAGCGAGATTCTGTGCCGAGGATTTGAGAGCGTTGGGGGGCTACTAACTAGTCAAAAATTATTTGTGCTGTATAGACCATTAAAACGGTACTTACAAAAAGTTAAATTAAAAAATATTCCAGTTTGGGAAATAGACCACCCTGAGAAGACTCCAGCAAATAACTCATAGGGCATTTGTTTTTTGGTCTATTTACAAACATTTACTGCTTAGTCTAAATACAATAATCAGCTTGAATGGCATATTTGAACAAACAGCCCATTTCTTTTGTTTATCATCAAAATCATCTTGGATTTTATAATAGCGTTTTCGGCACATAATTTTTTTAAATCTGACCAAGACTTTCTCAACAAAAGAAACCATATAAATATTCAAATATTTCATTCCACAGTTTGTGTCCATCGCAGACAAGCAAACTGTCAAAGGGGTTTTTCCATACGACTACAGTGTGGGGTTCTTCAAGAAGGTTCTTACGCGGCCGGAATCGCGGGTATGACTCTATACGTCCATATGCCACGGTAACCACTTTCCATCAGGTAGGCCGTGTGCTTCTCTGCCCACTAAATGGTATAAAAAAAGTAGACAAGATTTCGCTTATACACAAAAGTCAGTCTGCTCAACAGAGCAACAAAATGACCTCTGCTCAGCTGTGACTGGTACTCTCAATATGACGTTTCTGGTCAGTGACCCCTGCTAACATTGTATGGTAATAAGAACAATAGTGTTATGTCCATATACATACAATGTCTGCATGTATATTAACACATATTATCTTCAATCGTGGGCGGGTAAGCCCCTCAGTCGTCAGACCTATGGAATCCTGTATTTATTAAAATGAAAACCACCCATTTTGTTTATTGATGATGATGATGATGATAACAGAAAGACAGACAGACACACAGGCTTTTTGTCGAAAGTACTGTATATCAATACATATAAAAATGCTATTCTTAAAAATCTGCTAATTTCATTATCACAAAAATGGACTAAACCTCTGCGAATAGTCAGCATATTAATTGCTTTAAAAAAAATCTTTAAATAAAATTACAATCATATTTTCAATTCAAATTGTATGTTTAGACATAAACATTTAGAATTTTAATAATAGTACTAATAGTAGTCAATAAATATTCTCATCTTATGCACGAGAACGACAAATAATAAAATAACTGCGCCATCTCTCGCCACGTGTCAAATGCAGATTATAGCTTGAATCACAGAAGCTCCATACATTGATTATAATATGCTGATCGCATGACCTCTGCCTCACCTCTCAAAGCGACCATTACTTATTCACTCCTCGCAGTGAGTGAGGGATTGTCGCAAGCCTGATAGATCGCGCGTCAATGTCAGGGAATGTGCTAAGCTCCAAAGTGTATCAATAGGTGGAAGTGATTGATAAATGCCTATAAACATTCTATTGTTGTGTTTTTATATCACTTAGGTCACAGACAAGCTCACGGCCCACCTGATGGAAAGTTGTTACCTTGGCATATGGATGAGTGCAACACCAGGGGAGCCACACTCGTGCTGCCGACCCTGTAAGAACAGATTCTGTGCCCTCAGCGGAGAAGACCAGCAGGATAAGCCTTTGGTCTTCCCATTGACAACCTAAACCTTCCTCGATAAATAGACTATTCAACACAAAAGGAATTTTTCTATTCAGTCTAGTAGTTCCTGAGATTAAGGCGTTCAATCAACCAAACAAACAAACTTCAGCGTTAAATTCGTATAGAAATATAAAAGTTATATACGGCCCTAAGTATAAAATAATATCAATCTAGAGGTTTTCAAATTAAACTTAATCCAACGTAATTTATATTAAAGTTACAATATGAACATAGTTTCCAAAATTTTCCTCTAATAATACATTCTAATCCTAATGTTCACGCAGACGGACTAAGCTCCTGTACCCAGACACCGTACCCTCTCTAAATGATTAGTTTGGATCATTATTTAAATGAGCAGACGGCAGACGAATATTGGTAACATTGATTGAAGTATTGATATTATTTGGGGCGAGTTTAGACACATAAATGAAGAAGAGATTCGCTACATATATCGTAAACATGCCCCGTAGACAAGTGGCAATACGATAATAGAATAGAATAGTCGATTAAGGAAGAGAAAAGATAATACAGTACAATGTAAAAGTTTTTTACAATAAAAACAATGACCACTTTCTATTAAAACACCATAGAAATCACAGTTCTGTTCTTCACTGTCAATTTCTTGCATAACCTCACTTTTACTAAATCTCTTATAACTCTGCTCTCAGATATCCAAAATCTGCAGAATTTTCAGGGATGGTTTAATAATTTATATGCTCTTAATTGATACCACCCTCATCTTATTACATTTTTGGCCCAAGAATGTATGAAAGCCTACCCATCTCCTTTGCGTGTTAATACACCTCTGCCTACCTCTTCAGGGATTTACAAGCGTGAGTATGTATGTATGTATTTGATTATTCTGTGACCAGTTTACGAAGCTAGTTTGTATTTATAATACTGCTTAACGATTATTATCTATCGATGTTGCATAAATTAACTTGATAGGATGATTCTGCTTACAAGTAGGTGTGTAATAAAATGATATTTATGGTTAACATGACACCTTGCCGTCACTATTAGTCTATTATATAGTTTGATTGTCGATGTTAAGACTACTAATTTACAATATGATTTAGAAAATAATTTCTAAATTATACTTAGATAAACTATTTTTTTATACTACTTAGGTAGCAGACGAGCACACGGCCCTCCTGATGGTAGGAGGTTACCGTGGCATATGGGCGAGTGCAAAACCAAGGGAGCCACACTCGTGCTGCCGACCCTGTAAGAACAGAGAGATTCTGTGCCGTCAGCGCAGAAGATAAGTAGGACAAAGCCTTTGGTTTTCCCACTGACAGCACAAAACCTTTCCAGTGAGCTCTGGCTACCCTACTCACCGTCGGAAACAGAACACGAGGTTATTAAACAGGACTACGCTACTTAAAATTCGTTTTACTATCCTACGTTCTCACGTTTTACTCCATGAAATTCATTTACTAATAACATAGAAATTTAAGTCAGAAAATATCTCTCAAATGTTCGTAATCACATTCACATCTCATTTCCTATCAGTGATATCCGCGATTAAAAGAAAGTTAAAAAGTACAATTTGTAACCGACACGTGATTCTTTAGACAAGATTATACTTACACTTTTTTTATTATTATAAAAAAAGTGTACCATATCTTGTCGGTCAAATTCAAGTCAAATCAGTCAAATAGGGCACGTCAATTTGACTTCACCTCGCCTGATGGTAGGCTGAAGGCAAAGTCTCAGAAAAGTCAAATTCAAAAATCATTTAGTCTGTATAGATCATTGAAACGGCACTTACAAAACGTCAAAATTAACAAAAACAAAAAAATAGATGTAAGTATGTATATTAAAGACTAGTTTAACAAATGGACCCGGCTTGAGAAGACTCCGGCAAGAAATTCAACGGGCACTTTTTTGGTCTATTTACAAACGTTTACTCAGTCTACTTAGTCTAAATACAATGGTGTGCTTGAGTAGCATAGTTGAGCTAACGAAGCAGTATTTGAAACTCGATGTTAGTCAAAAAGACAGACAGGCAGACATTCCACAATATAACCCAAGAGGGACGTAAAATACCGCAGGATGTAACTATTTAAGTGTACACGATGGGGAAGCGAAGTCAATTGTCGAATTAAATCATGGTGAATTACAATTCATCAGGAAGCAATATCGTTTTGGTGTAGTTCCTGTATCGCCAGTTTACGAGACAAGCCAAAAGGAAGGATTATTTGATTAAGTTGGCTTGTTCACGGACGTGTACGAGAGAAGGCCGTTGTATCATCTATTCTCTTCACAGAGGACTGACTATTTCCTGTATTGACAGTATTATGAGTAGTACGGCTTTCATTTTTTATTGTATTTACATAGAATTAATTTCACATTAAGTATAAAGTGCTAAAACTTTGTTTTAAATTCAAAATACAACACTTATTACGTTCAAAAAGAACAAAAAAGAATAAAAAACTTGTACTTACAGTGGATTCAGGGTTCCAAAATCAAAGTTTTGGATGCAATTGGGAAAAAATAGCTAGAATAGTATCAAAAAATAATAATAATAATAATCATCAGTACGAATTCAAACATATCTGCCATTTCAGCATAAATGTTATACGTGCTATTATTACAAAGCTGATTTTCGGTTGGCACGAATATGCATAAAATAATGAAAAAATAAAATAAGGAGAAACCAAAAAGAAAACTAAAATCCAGTCTTATTCAACAACAATTATTATAATTATATCTATTATTCAACAAATTATATTATGCCACATATTATATTTTGGAATTTCCCTAGGTGTAGCAACTTTAGACAGTGTGTGGTGAGGTGCTCCCACGAACCATGACGCTGACTGACAGCTACACTACTTATATTAACAAGTTGGGTAAGCGCTGACAAGTAGGAAAGCTATTTAATAAATAGTCAAATATCAAAACACCACATTTTTAATTATAAAAGTGACGTAATCTGACAATTAATATACCTATAACCTACCCCTTTACCCCTGGCGGATATCTAATATATCTATGTATATGTATGAGTAAAATCCGATAGTAAACATATAGCTCATGACATGACAAAGGGCCTACTCAACGACAATATGCTAATCCTCCATAAACGTGGGGTCAAAAATCAGTTGGCGAAATACGGGTGGCAAAACACCTCTGCCTATACTTTTGGGGATTTCTATCAATCAATTAGCCTATTGCAGTCCACTGCTGGACATAGGCCTCCCCAAATATGCGCCACGTTTGCCGATCCTCCGCCTTCCACCTTTGGTGATTTACGTGGGTATGAATGAATGAAATGTATGAATGTAATTAATGCGTACCTTGTTCCATACATTATCTAAGTACCTATATTAAATACATTTTAGAAATTAAGTGAGAATACAATAAGTTACTTTCAAGTTATTACGTAGGATGGGCAGTGTTGTCACTACAGAAATTGTTGTGTTTGTAAAATTAGTTTTAAGTTTACGATTGAATGATTTAAGTAGTATGAAAATTGTTTACTTAACTATTTTGTGTGCTGCAGTATTCCAAATAAAGATACTTTTCTTTCTATCTTTCTAATGTCCTTGTGTATCAAGTTTTCACTAAGCAAGTAGTAGGTAGATAATCAGAGTAGGTACAGACGCTGTGTACCACTAGCACCTGATAACATTGTTATTTACTTACTTTTGTGTACCTGACTGACGATCGACAAATTAAATAAAGTAAAAATGGAAAAAACTAATAATATAATTTATAAAGCAAAAAATAATTCTAAATGGTTCTGTCTTTTTTGTAGCGGGTATAGGGCCACTGACCTCTCGGCAAAGACAAATTTACGATCCATCTGAATACACACACATGCAAATCTATTCTAATGTTAATTTTGTTAAATACTATAAATTCCCACAAGTCAATTTATCTGTCGTCGCCATTTTGAATGTTTTAAGTAAGATAAATATGATGTTGCCATTTTTTTTTTTTTTTTTTCAATTTAATCTGAACATACAATGCCGTCAGAGTCTTGTTGCCAGTTTTATTTTCATCATAAGCCTTTACTACGCGATTGTACCACAACCACAGGGACCAGAGTAAATGACAAAAATCCTACTAATATTATAAATGTGAAAGTTTGTGAGAATGGATGTGTGGATGTGTGGATGTTTGTTACTCTTTCACGCATAAACGGCTGGACCGATTTGGTTGAAATTTGGTATATTGTATATAGGTTATACCCTGGATTAATATATAGGCTACTTTTTATCAGCACACCACGCGGGCGAAGCCGCGGGCGGAAGCTAGTAAATAATAATTTAATTATAAAATAGACCAGAGGTCGAGTGGGCACCTCAAAATTATGTAGGGACGAATGGGCACTGGGGACGAATTCCAGGGGACCAGTGGGTACTAACCCAGTATAAGTAATAGGCTCTATACCACCTCGAAAGATAGATATTCGGATATATCGGGATAAAATATCTTGGACCTAAAATGTGCTCTATAGTACACGTTTCTTGGGTGTCTTTAGAGGAAAGCACGGTGTGTTACTGCGGTGGACGAGCTCAAATTCACCATGCATAGATTATTATTACAAAACAATCCGCGCGCGCTAGGACTTCATTTGTCTCGCGATTTAGGTCTAAGATATGTGTCCCGAAGTCTAAAAAAAGCTCAACTCATAGAGAACGGAACGACACGGCCATATTTACAGTAGCTGACTGTGAGAGACGTCCATTACTAGATTGAAAACTTGTCATACACACAAAAGATATTAGTCTGTGTACACACGTCTGAATTTTAGGCCAGTCTGTCTAGTTCCAGCGCGATCTGTCTGGGACAAAACCCCAACGAAATGAAGCTTACTAAAATTAAATGTCGTAGCGTCTAATACCTATAATGAACATTGAATCACGGATTCGCATATTTAAAAAACAAGTAACTAAACCATGGTATAAAAACAAGCACGTAACATAGTATAGAATTTAATATATTTACCGATAAGACAAGACGATTATGTACTCCATAAAAGATCCCAAGAAAATCAGCTAACTTACCTGCAAGCAAAAATAAACAATGTTATAAAAGACATACAGTGCATATTTACAATAAACATGGTCGTGCCACGCCGTACCAAGCTATGACGTAATCTCAACTAGTATTTAATTAATGTTATGGTGTATTTATTACCATAACTATCTAGGTATAGAGGAAAATGAGAAGGAACTTATTATGGCGAAGAAAATGGGTAGGAGATCTCGTTTTATGAGAGCTCCATTAACTTACGGATAAGGCTGTAGCACTTGTTTTTATTACTTATTAACTGTATTTTTATACCTATGAGGTAGGGGAGATGGCTAATTAAATGGTAAGCGGTTACCCGTGGTTATTAAGTTGCAATACTAAATTGTTGCAGGGAGAGGTAAAATCGAAAAATTTTCTACAAAACTTAGGAAATGATGTCAGATAATACTGGCAAGGGGAAGACAGAGTTAAATATATACATTTCGACAACCATACATTTCAGTCCAACGTAACAGGGAGCGCACCTATCGCCGTCAATCGCGCATATTCTTTGTTGTAATTACTAAGTCGGTAGGAAATGCAATTGGTGTATAAGAGGCTCCTGGGTCGTACTAAGTCTTATAGTGCTACTAGTTTCCTGGCATTGGCGAGAGGTTGCTATAACCCGATTCCTACCCTTTGCATAAATGATTAAATTTGATAAACTAAATCGAGGTAAGAACTTTTTTTCCACCGGAAGTTTTCTCTTTTTGAAAATTTTCCCTTCACCACTGTTTCCTAGTATCAACGGAAGCCTGATAAAGCTTTCTTCACTTATAGTATACTGTTCACGGCCCCATCCCTTCTCTCGGGGGTAAGCAGAGACAACAACACACCATCTACTTCTATCTATACACATTTTTCGAGTTATACCGTCATTAAGGGTCAATCCCACTGAAAGAGCAGCTAAAAGAGCCAGCATCGGATTTTTAAGGCAAAATATTACAAATTATTTTTAATTTTATCTACGCGAGAAAAAGATCATAGTCATTTGAAGGCGAACGAGGGACCGCTGCTCTTTCAGTGGGGATTGAACCTAAACCTTTCATGCTCTCCGATTTCGAGTATAGAAATACATTAACCACAAAGTTCCATTCCCCGGGTGGTCAGCGTGCCTGCAGCTGTCCCCGAGATACAAGACGAGGCAAATCCTCTTATACGCAGTCCTTTGTGCCCATATTAACGGCTTACGTCGTGCTACTCTCAAACTTGCATACACTGAATGTTTCAGTGCTAATATTGTGTGTTTATAATCTGTAGAGGGACTTTTAATACCGTTCGGGAGAAATTTGACAGTTGTACTCGTATTGTCGTTCGTTTTATTAGCTAGTGAATCGTTAAGTAAATTCTGAGTGTCCTCATCATAGTTTTTGGTATATCAGGACTTTTCGCGAATACTATTATGGAATTTACTTGTCCCGATATAACAAAAAATATGAGTTTACACCGCGATAGTTTAAAAATAATGTCTTCTTCAACCCAGTGTTGAATCCCGATTTCATCTGAGACTCCTCCTCCTTACATCTGAGGTCCTCTAGCCGACTTGAACTCTTAACAAATTTACTTAGAATTTTTGTCGTGGTAAAATCTAAAGTTCTTTCAGGTGGACTTCAGTGGGATGCTGAATTTACCTATGACTAAATAGAAACGAATATTCAGAAAAAGGCTTTGCATGCCAACATGCCGTTCTCAAGCAATAAATACTGCTTGAATCCTTATAAATACCTATAGCACCCACAACTTATGAAATTAAAAGTATATAAAGTGCAACTGAACTGCACATCACATTCCCAATGAATTACATAGAGGAAAACATGATAATATATCTAGATTAATTAACAGAAGTTTACTAGCCGTGTTGGTTCCCGTTTGAGAAGAATAGGACCACCCCATCTCTTCCTGTGAGTGTCGTGAAAGGCGACTAAGGAATAGGGCTGTTTTCCACCCGTCAGTGAAGATACATCCCATAACAAAGTGCCTGCTAGACGGCAATAGGCTCGCCCCCTATTACGTTGGTGAAATGTGGGTGTTAATGCACCTCTGCCTACCCCTTAGGAGATTTACAGGCGTGAATTTATGTACATATGTATGTAATTTTACTGGCGAAATCTAACCTTGGTCGTAAGTAAGGATAATTACAAATCCTATTTATAAATACCTGTATGAGGTAGCATACTGATAAAACGTTTTACTATCGTCACGAAATAAAAATAACTATTATCGCTACACAATACGTGCTTCGAGAGAACTATTAGTAGATAGGTATACCTCGAGACACGTATCATGGACCAAAATCGACAAACGACGGCCCTGGCGCGCGTTGATTGTTCTGTAATTGTAATATTCTATGCTTGGTGAATTTGAGCTCGTCTACCGCTGTAGCACGTGCTATCCTCAAAAGACACCCAAGAAACGTGTACTGCGCGTATGGAGCACATTTTAGGTCCAAAACAATGATGTACGGTATTATGTTCATAGATACGTCA
Organism: Eilema depressum; assembly: GCA_914767945.1. NCBI lineage: Eukaryota > Metazoa > Arthropoda > Insecta > Lepidoptera > Erebidae > Eilema > Eilema depressum. The sequence continues at coordinate 21,082,472 of OU612025.1, forward strand.
TACAAGAAGATGGCGGCTTTCAAAAATGGCACGAACACTTTGGTATAAAAAAAAATAGCTACTTACTAAAAATATGTCAATGTTATTAATGTATATGAATTATATTATTATTTATATTAATAACAGTTTATTATTACGATTTTATTATTAAAAATCGGTTTTTTTTTGGGTAGAGCACTGTCGCGATTCTGATTGGTGCATAAAATGATGACCAAAAGTCATCATTTTTTTGTCGCCATTTTTGAGTGTGGACAACATATCTATAGTTTATAATATATCATTGGTCCAAGATATATGTCACGAGCAATAGCTAGGTAGTGTTTGGGAGGAAAACGCCAGTATTCGTGGACAAATCCTTGGAGATAAGACTACTCTTTGTTCCGTTATATCTGGTAACCTTATGCAGTTCCGTGTGCAGGCTGTGGGACAGGTAAGTTGTTCAGCTGATGTAGAAGCGTATAGGCACTTATGCACTGCTGTTTGAAGGCGAATGAAGATTAGTACCTACAGTTAGATTATGGCTGGAGCGATGTTGATGGTCCAAGTAAGCAATAGCGTGATAAGAGAACGTTGTGGTTTTGTACATGGTGTAGTGGCCAAGATAGAGAAAGATATGCCTATGAAAATAATTATGAAAATAGGAAAAGTGAAACACGTATGAAAGGACGTAAAAGGTGTTAAGATATTGTCTCTGCCTACCCAATTGGGAAAGAGGCATGACTCTAGCCAGCCTAAGTTTTCTGCCGTTTGTAGTACCCGTGTATTTTCCTTTGTAGTTTGTAGTGCAGTCGAATTTGACAATGTAGTATAACTAAAAAAATAATTTCTTAAATAAGTAAGTAATACTCGAACCCCTCGTATTTATAACCCGTGCGTCGCTCAAGGGCCGAAGCGTCACGACATCCGACCCGTGCCCGTGAGCGCACTGAGTAATGCTCACCCGAGTAACGCGGCGCTTCATAATGAATACCTTTCAAACTGATACCGGTATTACGAATACGAATTTGAAAATATTTATGTTTGAGATAAATATTATGAATGAAATCAATATCACTAACTTCACCGATCAACGACACGATTAATGAATGAATGAAAGAACGAATTCCATCGGATTAAGTATTATTTAAGTGTTGTGTACCTATATCATTTTTTACTTTTTTAATCGGGGTTAATTCCATCTACACTCCCATTACTAGGACTTGTAACGAATAGGAGTAGTAAGCCATCAAAAAAATCATGTGTGATACTTCGAGAGACACAAGAAAAGTTATATTTCAGTTTTATCAAAAGTAAATTAGAAGTTGGGAATAATTTAATTTGCCCTGCCTCTTGTTGTGTTTTCGAAAGAGCAAAATAATAAAATAAGTAAATAGCAGGTCAAATAAGCACAAAGCAAAAAAAATTCCAGTTACCATTGTTTGCAAAATCTCTTCATTTCACATGTACTCGTTAGAATAGCAATTAATTTTCGAAATGCAACCCATTGTGGTGGCACACAAACAATCTAGGCTGTCACCCATTTGGGCCATTTGTGGTCGGATGTACCAGGAAGCGCCCGGGCCGCTCGCTAATGCGTTGGCGGGTTATCTGTCCCGGGCGATACCGGTATGTTTTATGATGAGCGGAATAACGCTCAAGTAACGTTAGCGAGGGTAGGGTTAACTTTATTTAGACGGTTCTCAGTTGTTGTTTGTACAGTAGCGTTATATGATTGTGTTCGGCAGGCTTATTAGCTAACTTTTCGCGACCAGCGAGCGAGCGATGAGCAGTAAGAACGAGATCACTGCGCGATGGATCGCGATACGTCAAAAAAATTGGTATTACGTAAGTATTTGCGATCAGATCGCCTTAACAATTATATATGCTGCGGAACTGAAAAATAGCGATTGTTTTGTTTCTAAGACTAATTATATGTGTTTGTTGATTTACCACTGGTTTTTTACAATGAAAATTTCTGTATTTATTATTTTCACAATGGCGGCCATTAAAAAAGGACCTTTTGAGTGATCGCGATGTCATTTCTTATCGCGCCTTTTTCGCTGATCGCTTTCCGTCAAATGTGATACGTTATACCAATTTGTCGTTTTTGTGCGATTACCGCGCAAATTTTGCTATCGCTTTGCTATCGCGAGTTAGCTAATAAGCCTGCGGGTTTATTTCTTAACAGCTCTTTCTAGCATCGTAATAACCCTAACATAACATACAGTATAGTGTGGATCGAAAAAGTGGAAAATTAAGATAGGATAGTGTGGACGTACCACACGTTCACACTAACCTATCCTACTTTTTTTTAGCCGAACTATTTATCCTACTAATGTTATGAAAATGAAAGTTTGTAGGTACATTTGGTGATGTGTTACTCAATCACGCTAAAACGCATGAATGAATCTGGCTAGAAGGAGGCATAGATATATTAAAATTTAGAATAACAAAATAGGATAGGGCTACCCCATCTCTTCCTGTGGGTTTCGTAGAAGGCGACTAAGGGATAGGGCTGTGCATGACTAAAGCCGGGTACTCATTAGCGAGCCGTAACCGTACCTTCTGTGATACAGTACGAGGTTCTAATGTGTACGCTTGTAGTTTAGGCTCTACAGTTTAGGCTCACGACGTCGCCGAAACGCTTTCACCGAGCGTACTCATTTTGAGAGCTGTAACTGTAACCAAACAGATACAGTAACGAGGTTCTAATGTGTACGAGGAGGCCACTGATAAGCTGGATCGGCGCAGCTCACTTGTGCAGCATATATACTTATAAAAGTCTTACTCGATGATCGCAGCGGCTAGCAACCTGTCCTGTAGGCACATGCTGTAAGAACATTTCGAACGATCGAACGAACTCGACAGCTGAATCCGCGGTGATATTTCCATTCTGCATGCTGTAAATTTGGTTTCGTCACGTTGTCGAGCATGAGTGTGATGTATGTTTATGTGCTCGACAACCTGACATCACCAAAACAGCATGCGATGTTGAAATATCACCGCTAATTTAGCTTTCGAGTTCGTTCGATCGTTCGAAATGTTCTTACAGCATGTGCCTACTGTTGGTCCTCTTGACGTCCACGAGCGCACTGCGAGCGCCCTTTGATTCGCGGCAAAAACCGACAATCGTCGGCTCACTGCGAGTCGCTCGTGTAGCTTTCGTTGCAGGCTCGCAAACCACGTACACACTATGTTTTTGGTAACAGTAACGGTTACAGTTACGTGCAACGTTACGGGTTCAGAAATGAGTACGTTGTAAACGTCGGCTCACAGCAAACCGCACGCGTACCGCTCGCTGCAGGTTAGCGAACCACGTACACACTATGCTTTTTGGTTACAGTGCATGCAACGGTTACGGTTACAGCTCGCTAATGAGTACCCGGCTTAAGTGCCTACTGTACGGCAATAGGGACGCCTCCTATTACGTGGGACCGATTCGGCGGTCCGCTGTCGTCCCGTACAGACGTGTCCGAGCTCCCATATATACTTACGTATATTGCGATCTCGTTCAGGTCTTAACCGCTGTTCTCACAGCGACAACACCATCGCTCTTCAAAAAAGTCCGCTGTTATCACAGCGATCAGCTGCGGGCTGTTAAAAAGTCGCTCCAGCAAGAGCCGAACGGACGCGAGTCGTGCAACTTTTCGCGCGCTTTTTGGCCGCTTCATAGCGGTCGAGTTGCGCGCGTGAATTTGTTCGTCGCGTGTCCCCGCGTTTGCCCCTTCAGGGATTACACTGGTTGAAACCTTACGGTGTCAACGAAGCCAGTGAGCGGCGACCCGACCCGCGAGCGTTGCCCCTTCAGGGCAAAGCTAGTCGGACGCTGGGTTGGGGCAACCGGTGGCGAGGAAGCCCTCCTGCCGATCCCAACCATCACCAAACGTCCCCCCCAGCCCCATCCCCCCACCTATTCTCGGTCGTCTGTTGAGTGTGCGGTCCCCTAACCGACCAATATCACCTCGGCAACTGGGCAGTTAGGGCCGCACTCATAGCACCCACGAGTGTATGACCAGCTGTGTAGGCACACACACACAAACAACACACATCCTCCCAACTCACGTTGGGAGGGATTAGGTCGCGTTTGTCAGGTTTTACCTAGGTCGTTCTTAGGGATACACCACACTGTCGACTTAAGGCACTCACACACTAGCGTGTTTTCATTTTGGGTTTTAATTTTTATTTCATTTTCGTGTTAGTTAACTTCTTTTCTCCGTTAGGCTTCACCTAACGAGCCCAGGGTAGGCGGGGAAGACGGCGTCATGGCCAACCCTTCCCCGCTCGAGCTCTTGGAGCTTTTTCTCAAAGACCCGGAGGTCTCTCGACTCCTAAAGTCAAAGTTCGGGGATCTGATCCCGGATCAGACTACTAGCTCACCAGGGGTGTCATGTGGTGACACCACCCCCATCACCACCACCTCACCCATCAGGACTAGGGCCCCCGCGTCCCCGCCCTCTGGCTGCCCGGGTAGCCCGCCTAGTTCCCCGACGCGAGAGCGCAGCCCTCTCCGTAGGTCCCCCACCGTCACTCCCGAGGCTAGCGGCTCCGAGATGGAGACCGACGCCACGTCCTCCGCCTCAGAAGCGGAAACATCTTCCACTCCCACGGACTCTGACGACGATGGGTTCACCACCGTCGTGGGTCAGAAGAGGAGGAAGCCATCATCAGCCGCACAGGCGGCGCCTCCGGCGAAAGCGCCGCGAAACCCACCACCGGTCTCCCTTAGCAATCGCCCAGCTCAGGGATCACAGCCCACTCAGGGGCCATCCACCGACCCGGCTCGCAAGGAGCCCACACCGCCCCCTATCTTCGTCCACGACAAGGACCGGTGGACAAACATCTCTGGGTGGTGTAACCACGCCCACATACAATTCACCTCCGCCCGCTCTACCCCTCAGGGTATTAAAATTTCTGTCCCCTCTCCAAGGGACCACCGCGCGCTCACGACCCTCCTAAAGGAACGGAACATTCAGTTCCATTCCTTTACTCTCCAGGAGGATAAGCTTCTCCGCGCAGTCGTGCGCGGAATCCCCAAGGAGGTCTCCATAGAGGAGGTCTCCAAATCCCTCAAGGAGGATCACAACCTCCCAATCCACAGCGTCCACAGAATGTCAGGAGGTAGGGGTAACACACCCTACGATATGGTCTTGGCCACACTGGACCGATCCAGTGAGGGCAAGGCCATATTTCAGGTCAAGACTGTGTGCCACTTATCTGGCATCACAGTCGAACCACCGCACCACAAAGGGATAGTATCCCAATGCCATCGGTGCCAGCAGTACGGGCACTCCGCCCGGAACTGCTTCGCCCGCCCTAGGTGCGTCAAGTGCCTAGAGGACCACGCAACAGCAGAGTGTAGCCGTCCGAAGGATAGGGCACTCTGCTCGTCACCACCGGCATGCGTCCTATGCGGGGAAACGGGCCACCCCGCGAACTACCGCGGGTGCCCGAAAGCACCAAAGCCACTTCAGCGCCCTTCCAAGCGCCCCTCACAGGTAGGTAGCTCGCAGCCCACCAAAACAGCTTCGGCTCCACCGAAGCCTTGCCCATGGGGACCCAACGCAGTCTCCTCAAGGCCAGCGTTCCCCCCCCTTCCAACCCCAGCTAGGGACCCAACAACGCCATCTTCGGGGATTCCCGCGCTCATGAGCGTCTATGTCCCCCCGCCTACACGCTCCCAGCCTCTGTCGCCACCGCGACAGCCGCGCCCCCAGAACCCTCCGCGGTCGCAGGCTGATAGGGCCACTCGACCGCAAGCAGACTCACGCACAAACACGGCAGGCCGGCCAACCACCGGGGACTCGGACCTCGATGTCGTGGCTCGCTTCGCCAGCATCCTCGATTTCACGGAGCTGCGCGCCATGGGCGCGGAGATCCGTGAAAATGAGGGCAACCCCATGGCACTCCTGGGTGTCACCATCCGGTACTCGACCGTCTTCGAGGCCCTCGCGAACTTCAGAGTAAACCCCTAATGGATTTACGAAACACTGGCAGAGTCAAACCACGATCACTCAAGCTAGGGTATTTCAATACGGACGGGATAGCAGGTAAAAAGGTAGAGTTAGGCGAATTCCTTAGGAAACACCAACCGGACATTTTTCTCATGCAAGAGACCTTCTTGAAGCCCGCCCACAGGAATCCTAACATTGCGAACTACAACATAGTTCGGAACGATAGGCTAAGTTCCAGATTGGGAGGGACTCTCATCTATTACAAGAGGTCTCTGCACTGCTCACCTATGGATCCACCAACGCTGACGAACGTTGAGGTATCGGTCTGTCGGCTAGGGATGACCGGCCATCAGTCAATAGTTTTAGTGTCAGCTTATCTGCCACCTACCAAAGACCTACCCGAGAGCGATCTCAAGGCCCTACTCGACCTCGGTCCGTCGGTCATAGTGGCCGGCGATCTTAACTCCAAGCACTCAATGTGGAACTGCCATTCTACCAATACAAGAGGCAGGGTCCTGGAATCGCTCTCGGACCGTCTCAACTTCGACATCATAGCACCGATGGAAGCCACGCATTATCCGGATAATGCGGACCATAGGCCAGATATATTAGACATAATGCTTCTAAAGAACATAAACTTACGTTTGGGCTCTTTGGAAGTATTGCACGAGCTTAACTCAGACCATAGGCCAGTCATGGTAGAACTCGCAAACAGAATAGGTCCCATTGATACAGGTCAGCCCCCCCCGAATAGGTGGATTACGGATTGGGCGCGGCTCGAGAGCCAACTCGAGTCGACCGAATCCGTACATCTGAACAGAATACCAGATCACATCGTTAGCATAGAGGACACCACGGCGGCTATCGACAACTTCACAGATCACGTGCAATCGTTAATTAACGATTGCTCGCGGAGGGCCCCGGCGGCGGAAGACCGTCGCTGGAGCCTCCCCGCTGACGTGCGCGATCTGCTGAGGAGGAAGAACGCCGCCGTGCGCGCCTACGATAGGTTCCCTTGCGAAGGCAACAGGGTTAGTCTGCGTAGCTTAGAACGGGAAGTTAAGGCACGCATACAGGATTTGCGTCAGATTCGATGGGACACTACTCTGAGCGAACTCGAGCCGTCTCAGGTCGCTTTTTGGCAGTTGTCTCGATCTTTGAGAAAGGACATAGTCACCCCTATGCCTCCCTTAACTAGACCGGACAAGTCAGTAGCTTTCGAAGATTTAGAAAAGGCGGAATGTCTGGCCGAAAGTCTCGAGCTTCAATGTTCGCCCAGCACCCTACACCCCGACTTAGAGCACATACGCGAGGTAGACTCAGAAGTGGAACGGCGAGCCTCACTCCCGTTACCACCAGATAGCGACAGCCAATTCGAGGCTGTCACCCCGGAAGAGGTCGAGGAGATCATCAAGGGCTTACACAAGCGCAAAGCGCCCGGCTCGGACGGAATCACAAATAGAGTCATTAAATTATTCCCAGCTAGGTTACTCGTCCTTCTGACATACATTTTTAACGCAGCGCTCACGAATAACATCTTTCCACAGCAATGGAAAGATGCCGTGGTCATTGGGATACCCAAGCCCGGCAAAAAGAAGTCCGAGCCCACCAGTTATAGGCCCATCAGTCTGCTTAAAGGCTTAGGGAAAATCTATGAGCGATTAGTATGCAATAGGCTGAACGCATATGCCGAAGCAAACGGTCTCATTCCACACGAGCAGTTTGGATTTCGCACCAAACACTCATGCGTACAACAGGTCCACCGCATCGTTGAATACACCAGCGAGCGGTTACAACGTAACCAATTTACAGGGGTTCTCTTCTTCGACGTGGCGAAAGCGTTCGACAAAGTGTGGCACAACGGCTTGATCTTCAAGCTGTTCGCTATGGGAGTGCCACACAGACTCGTGCTCATCATACGAGACTACTTGTCGAACAGATGCTATCGCTACCGAGTGGAAGGGACCCTCTCTAGCTCTCACCCCATCCGCGCCGGTGTACCGCAGGGGTCGGTACTTTCACCTCTTCTGTTCACTTTATACACGTCAGATATCCCTTTGCTTGGGCACGTGCAGACGGCACTTTTCGCAGACGACACCGCCATCTATTACTCGGGATACAGTCCCAACACGGTAGCTAGGAAACTCCAATCCGCAGCCGACACCCTGGGGGCGTGGTTTCGGAAATGGAGAATAGAGGTAAATCCAGACAAGAGTCAGGCTGTGCTTTTTCATAGGAGAAAGCTCAGTCTGTACCCCTTAGAGGGGATCACACAGATTAGGATGTTTGACAAGCCTATCCCTTGGGCTAGGCAGGCCAAATATTTAGGTATCATCCTTGATGATCGCCTCAACTTCAAAGCACACCTTAAAGCGGTCCGCGACCGGGCCGCCTTCGTATTAGGTAGGCTCCACAGTTTAGTGAACTCTCGTTCAAAGTTATCGCTTAGGAGTAAAGTCAGACTTTACACTTCTTGTGTTAGGCCAATTATGACATACGGATGTGTCACGTTCGCGCACGTTAGTAAAACACGGATCCATAGGCTACAGACATTACAAAATAAATTCATGCGCCGGGCGACGGGAGCACCATGGTTTATGCGTAATGTCGAGCTCCACACCGACCTTGAGCTGCCGACCATCAGGCAGTACATAAAGCAGTGCTCCCTTAGCTACTTTGACTCTGCCCCGACTCACCCCAACCCTCTAGTGGTTGCGGCCGTAGACTACACACCGAGCTTAATTTCACGCATACGTAGACCTAGACATGCTCTCGGAGAGCCAGATGATGCAACAACACTCGCTCAACGAAGAGCCTACACAGCTCGCGAAGCTATACTAAATCAACCGCGGTTTCGCCTTCGCCGACGAGGGCGGAACACGCGCCGCGCTTTGTTCGTAAATGTGGACCTAGGTCGTCCCAGTATTAATTCAGCAGCAGACCAAGCCGAGGTCGCCCCTCTCGGGGACCCTTGAGCCTGTTGCTTAAAATCAACTAAGGCTGAGAGCCCTATGCGCTCGCCACACTGTTCGCGTAAGGTTGTAGAGGCCTGTCGGCCAACAACCAACACCCCACACACCAAAAAAAAAACGTGGGACCGATAATCACAGTTGGCAAAATGTGGGTCTTAATACACCTCTGCCTACCCCTCAGGGGATTTAAAGGCGTGAGTATACGAGATAATGATGAACTTTTTATTCCAAGAATGCTGTATTCTTAGCTGTATATCCAAGAGGATCAGCAGATAATGTTTATTATCCCACTACAAATTAACACACAACACTCACGTATTACGAATGCGTACGCTCGATTGACTGAGGCGGAAGTTGCGTCGCGGAACAGCGAGCGCGCTTCCGCTGCGCATGCGCATGCTATCGGAAAAAAATCAGTGTAGTCATACTCTAGCTTTAGAGGGCTCTTTATAAGGCGTTAAGTTATTAAATGTATAGTACACTTGCCTTCACTGCGCAGAATGCAGATTGTTATTAATTCTCTGAAAGGGAACTCCCCGTATTTATTGCGATGGTCCGTATGATGAATATGGAAACAACGAACGTCTGTGTTAAGTAAGTTGTATCTATCTCTAACAGTGTTAACACATACTGATAAAGACAAAGAACTATGGTTTTTTTGTTTTTCATATGGTGAAGAAGAAGGCATATCGCCATTAACGCCCTACAGTAGCTTTGTTGACGGGGTCGTCAACGTACGATCATATCTTATCCTGTAAGGAAATGTAATGTAATCGCAATTGATTCTATGCTAAATTTGGTCAGGTACTTAACTAACCAATCTTGTTGTGTCTTTTTAATGTTTTATTATTTAAAAACTCACTTTATTAATATTTTTCTGTCCAGAAACTCATTAGACCAAAAATCGACATCAAACCACAAGTTGGTTAGTTAGCCTGGTTTATTTGTTAATAAATCGCTACAGGATTGTTTACCTGTAGTTAAGTGTTGTAGGTAATAATTACCTACAACACTTAACTACAGGTAATTATTACCTACAACACTTAACTACAGGTAAACAATCCTGTAGCGATTTAACTACTCAAATGAAGTAAAGGAGACTATGTAGAATCGTCAATCAGAATTAATATAGGTACAACACGATCATTACTTTACTAGTTAATATCCACAATATCGGTTATTATGTAGAATAAGTAAAAACCAATTTTACATAACCCAGGTTAGGGGAGCTACCATCATCCAATAAGCTACTAATGCTAATCCATACTTTCATACTAATATTATAAATGCGAAAGTAACTCTGTCTGTCTGTCTGTTTGTCTGTTACGCTTTCACGCCTAAACCGTTGAACCAATTTCAATGAAATTTGGTATAGGGGTAGCTTAGACCTTGAGAAAAGACATAGACTATGTTTGGTCGCGATAACCGACATCGACGCGGGCGGGGCCGCGGGCAAAAGCTAGTGATTAATAATTTTAAAACATATGAGGTGGTTTGGGTACCTAACTAATGGAGTAACTTACCTACCGAACGATAAATCAAGTAGGTATATACCTAAAGCAAAAAATGTAGGTGGGTCTCGGTCGGGTCGACCTTGAACATTATTTTGATCAAATTGCTTTTTTTTAATGATGGGTCAATAACACCCGACTATATTACAAGTAATGATAATGATAGAGGAATGTCGTGAGTTGAGTAAAAATATTAGTACAAGTGTATGGGGTTCCTCAGGGGGTGCTAGGGTTAGCCTTTTTTGCAAGCTGGTACGTCAAATGTAGGCTTTTATATCCGTGACACAGTAGTCGATCTCGTTAAAGTCAACCAAAGCAAATTATGGATAGGGTGCGGGCTTTTAATGCTATCGGGATTGGCTATTGGGATTGGGAGAGGTCCCGGGTTCGAATCCTGGTCATTACACTAACGACATAAACCCATTCCTCTTAACACAAGCAATTTAACCTAGCTTTAGGGGTCAGAGGGAATATTAGTACTCGAGGATACTAATATTCTTTCCAAAAAAAATCACATTATAATATCAGTAGCATTACCAACCGAGGTTCAGTAACAATTTGTACAGCAGTTTACTTATTATCATCCAGTCTCCAATAAAACATGATGAACACGTCATGAATCATGTAAAGCATATTATAGTACCTACTACCTGACGTCAGTTAATTACCTCGTGAATACACAAGATTAATTAGTTCATCGTCTATATCCGCACTTGTGCCTTATTGTGTGAACGACTACAGCTTAATATTGTAATGCTTATCGAATAAGATGGCAGTGGAGCTGGATGACAATAGAAATAATGATGAAATAGACAGTCTGTTTCGTCTTCTGTGTAATGTTTATTAATTTTTTGCTAATTTCGGTGGCATTTTTCAATCATAGGTTTTCCGATGAAAAAATTTAACGGAGTTCTTTTAGAATATCTAGAATACTGATGTGTTGATGAAAAATAAATAAGTCAGTTTAAATTTATAGATAGTAAATTCATGCTTGACATTGGCAAATGATAGTTAGGTCAGAAGTGAACGTATGCCAGGTTCCGGGGCTATACTGCACAGCTACCTTGAACAGTAGTGACTTCAGAAGAGATGATTCATATATTTAATTTGATAAATACGAGGAAATACAATGCGATTATTTTTACCTCAATAAGTGTACGTTTATATTTATGAAGAAGAAATGTGTTAATCATCATCATCACTACATATTATAAAACAAAGTCGCGGTCGCTGTCTGTCCGTCCCTATGTATGCTCAAATCTTCAAAACTACGCAACGGATTTTGAAGCGGTTTCTTTTAATAGATAGAGTGATTCAAGAGGAAGGTTTATATGTATAATACATGCATAATATTGTAGAGAAACACTGATAAATTTAGAGATAATACCACGCGGGCGGAAAATATGGCGGTACGAAGTTCACCGGGTCAGCTAGTTATCGATAAACTTAAAAATTCTTTCACCAATAATATGCTGGATTCTCTGAGTAACATATTATAAGCTGCCTTTTATCGCAATATTCCCACTGGATCAGGGTTACGCGGTGGGTAAAGAAGACTTACCCTGTGATGATGATTATTTTCAGTACTTTTCTATCAATTCGTCTATCCACACATTAACGTTTCACCTCTGCTTCTTTTCGCAATAACTCTATTTGTAACATCTATTTTCCCTTTGAATGAATAGCAATCTGAGATATTCAGCTCCTTGAAATAAAATGTGCATTGAATCTAAGTTCTCAACTGAAAATTAGCCCTAGACTAAGCAATTAAGCTGAATCGTAGATACTGAAACATTTTCTTATTTTGCATTTTAATACCGCTGGCTATCAAAGTGTTGACTTAAGACAAGTTCAGTGTGTACACTATCCAAGCATACTTATCCCAACATTATTGAGAGTAATACTCTGAGCAAATAACATACTACATTTTGAAGACAATCACTAGAATAATAGATGAATAATTTCTTTGAATTTTGAATGTTTTATTTCAAACTAGCTGCTGCCCGCGGTTCCGCCCGCGTGGATGTCGGTTATGGCGACTAAACATACCCCGTGTCCTTTCCCAATGTCTTATCTACTCCTGTACCAAATTTCATGAAAATCACTTCAGCTGTTTGGGGGTGAAAGCGTAACAAACGAGTTATTCCGGTTGGATCAGACCACGGAGGACAGAATATGATTAGTAAACGGAGATGTTCCAGTGAAATTTCTCGTAATAAAAACGCGTCGCCAAATGCGGGTGAGAAGAAGACGCGGGGGGCATGACGCCATACCTCGTCCCCCACGCGTCTCTTCTCCTAAGTCTAAGCCCCTCCCACTTTTTAGAATGCCCTCTAGTGTGGCATGGCGAAACCAAATAGAAATAATGCATGCAATTTCCATTGTAGTTTTACCACTCGCCACAAAGCGCTGCACAGAATTCTAGAATAATCTATGTGTTTAATGACAGCGGGACCACTTACATATTGACCACTATATATACAAGCTGTTGCCCGCGGCTCCGTCCGCGTGGAATTCTGATATAAGGAATATAAGGACATAATGATTGGGTTGCATTATTGGAGTTTTAGCGCCTTCGCTGGCATAGGCAGGTGCGGGTCGCGGACGTCAGGCGCGGGCGCCCGTGCCGGGCGCCCGCCTGTCCGCTGCTCCGTCGCGGACGTCCGCGACGGGCGTCTGTCACCAGTATAATTTCAATAGCGTCGGTGTACAGTCGATAACTATGGATCATTTATTGATATACTTATTACTTAGCCAAAAGACGACGACGTGAACAAAGGCGTCAGCCAATTAGCCCATATTATGTCACGTCTAGATTGTTGTGTGGCGAATTTGTAACCAAGTTTTCGTATAAGAATGTACAGCTATCATAATTAGTTTATTGTAAATCAAAGACAATTTTGCACGGTTTGTCAAAACTGAAAAGAAAGAGGCGAACTCCTTTGGTTCACGGAATTTTTGGTTTTACTTTACACAATATACCTATTAGCAGGGCTGGCTCGCGACTCGCTTGGGGGTACAAGTGGTGCAATGCATCCGGAAGCAGGTTCCTGCTTTTGCATTTTATATTGATATATTATGTTGTTCTATGAATAATATAAGACTGACCTTCAAAATAACATTCTATTTAAGTTTCGTTTACCAAAAAATTTCAAAGGTATTTGCCGTAAAAAAGCTTTCAGTTTGCAGCTAAGGATTATTCTAAGTTTATTGCAACGACTGTACAAGCACGGCGCGTGTGACACGGATAACGTAGCGGCGGTCGATGATTTTGTTGAAACAGACCCGCTCGCGTGCTCCGTCGCGCGGACACACGGCGCGTGCCCCGCTGCCCGCGTGGCGGGCCCCGCCGCCCGCGTCACGTGTGACGGGTATCCGCCTCACGTAGCGCTGCTCTTGAAATAACATGAAACAAGCACGCGAAGCGGACGTCCGCGACCCGCACCCGCCTATGCCAGCGAAGGCGCTAAGTACGGATCCCTAACTTTTTCAAAAAGGAAATTAATAAAGCAAGAAAATAATGTAGAAATATAAAAAAATGATGTTATTATATTGTAAAATTTTCACTTATGTATTTCTGGTATACGTATACATATACAATTAGGTATAGCAAATTTAAGCTGTAATTTTTTAAATCACTTTTTTGTTTTATAGAAGTCATCTTCATTGAAGGACCTCGAACAGATTCTGGAATATTTTGTGGGGTACCTACCAGCTGGAAGGTCTATTTAAAATACGTACCTATCCACGCATTTTTTTATTTCTGGGTTACTGGGAAATCTAAAATGATATAATATAATGTTGACAATTTTATTGGCTTCCTAAAAATAATGTGAATATAGTGGTCTCACTACTATGATGCACACCATTTATTTTAAATAAGGCCATCTGTAGAATTATAGCAGAATCATTTAGCCCCCCTAAATGATTTGGGCAGATACCGACAGATGGCTCAATTTTTTTATTTTCAATTTTCAATTTCACCCAAATATAATGTAAGAATTAATAGAATAACAATTGCGGAATTACTAATGAAGTCCGGTGAAATTATTGTGGTGATTTTTTTATAGAATGAATTGAATTGTTGTTACAACATTATACAAGTAAGACAAGGTTACTTATTTCTTCTCTCCGCTAGATGGTTCTATAAAGACATTTTTTTTCTAAAAATGAAAATAAAAATATAGCGGACTTACTGATGAAATGTTATATCATCAATATATTTAAACATCTTATCTCTACAATTTGTACACCCTTGTACCGCACACTTCATTCTTAAATCGGGTCCAAACTATTTTTATCTTTGAACTTTTAATCAAAAATGACAACCTATCGCAACGACGTGCCACTAGAACTGAGTGGTGACGTCACAGAACTGACGTCTATATATAGGAGTCCTTTTGACAGTATGGAAGCACGCGACTCGATTGCCTTTGCAACAACTCCGCTGATCAGACACACACACAGACATATAGACATACAGTAAGACAGATAGACAGACAGTAAGACAGAAAGTAACCCTACTTTCGCATTAATAATATTAATATGGATATAGTTTTATAAATAAAACCTTTTATGTTTAAGGTTTATATTTTTTGTTAACTGTTTTTATTATAAAGTGAAATTCTTCAACTAAAATTAAATCTCGAAAATATTTTAGGAAATTTCAAACACCGCTAATATTCTTTCCTTGAAAATGATAATCAGAGCCTCAGATGCGATGCAACATTCTGAATAAACCAATATATCATCCCGTTCGTCTAAAGATTAATCAAACACGATATAAAATATACAATCTACCCCTAGTCCTAATAGAAGTGCATGTAATTAAACAAAAATGCCCCAACCTTTTCGCCCCAAAGTTGTGGAAGCGACCTGAAAGTCTTCCAACAAAGGAATCCGTAATTTTCATAAAGCCAGACGTTCATGTTTGGACATTAAAAAGGCGATTGTGTGCCCGAATTAATAGCGTTCGGACCCCGATCGTAGGGATAAGCATGCATCGATGGTCAAAGCTCTTGAGCGAGAAGCGGTCGCAGTGACAGCGAGTGCGACACGAGAATATCTCTTACTATAATTCTCTCTTACCCCATTACTGATTCACACTAAAGGATCTGTACTTTTCCAAGGTATTCTCATTTTACTTTAGTTAGATTGTCAATTTTATCTAATATTTGTTCTAAAGAACGTAAAACACCAAATCCCAATTATTTATTTTTTCACAAGTTTGGTTGCCTGACTTTTATTTGAAGAGCTTTTAGCAATATATTTTTCTATCGCTTACCGCACATAATAATTATGAAAGTCATTTTACATTTGCCACGAAACTACAAATACAACATTTGACTTGACACACTCTCTTTACAACCATTATCAAAGTAAATAGTACATCACATAAGGTTTATATCTGCTGACAACAGTGTAGGTAATCCGAACTTGACTATAAAACAGTCGCTTCACCTTCCATCTAACCCTCGTACGATGCGTGAATGATTCAGAACAAATTGAGCCCTATAAGTGTATTTTCCAATTTTTACAAGCATCAAGTCCCAGTGAGCAATAGGGCTTCGACATCGAGTCGAAGGCGTCATGCAGCATAAAAAAACTTCGTACGGTATCTCGCTGTCACTCGCGCCGCACGTCAACGCGACTCAACGAACTGAAAAGTTTACTTTACATCTTACATGAAACCTCCCACAGATTACATTAATATTTGCACTCAATAAAACTCCGATATTAATACACTGTATGTATGAAGAGTCGCGACTTGTGGGAAATTATTATAAGAAGCGTCTATTTGGAATATGCAATGATAACTTCACTCAGGGGGAAAATGATGTGAAAAATGAAAGATTTGTTTTCTCATAATTTTATAAGCGTAGGTAGGCAGAGACGTTGGATGTTTGGCTGTTTATTACAATCATACTTTTACCGGCTGAACGGATCTGGCTGAAATTAGCTATAGGAATAGATTATAATCTGGAATAACACAGGCTTTATCCCGGGAATAGGTTCTTATGCGGGAACGGGATCAAAATTCAAAGCAAGCGAGGCTGCGGGTGAAAAACTAGTTAAAAATATGTATAATACTAGCTTTTGCCCGCGGCTCCGCCCGCGTGGATGTCGGTTATCGCGACCAAACATAGCCTATGTCCTTTCCCAAGGTCTAATCTACCTCTATACCAAATTTCATCAAAATCGGTTCAGCGGTTTAGTCGTAAAAGTGAGACAGACAGACAGACAGACAGACAGACAGACAGACAGACAGACAGAGTTACTTTCGCATTTATAATATTAGTAGGGATGGCGTATAATCAAGCGTTTAAAATGTTTGATGGAATAAAGAACTTCATTCATACATGAACCCTAAAATATTACTCTCCTTTTTTTGCGCAATCGTGTAACCAGCTCTTGTAGGTCTGCAAGCCCTACTTCATGATAAAGCTCACTTGTCGGATATGAAACTACTAGAGCTTGTCCGATGCGTGAGTCCAACCGTACATCCTTAGCACTTGATTACGATTAGAAGACATTCTATTAAGTACAACATGTACATTCCACTGCTGTGCGCTTGTGGAATGCAAAGAGATAAAATATTACACGTAGAATGCCGTTCCATATAATATTATAATAATAACTTACTCTAACGAAAGTGATTATTCTTATTTAGTCAAATTCAGTTTACTAATTATCGTTACTTTCAAGTATTGTTTTGTTTCTAATCTTTACTTTTTTAACGGCAACTTGATAATTGTATTGTGCGGGAATCAAATCCGCGACCTACAGCGTAGCAGTCGATCGTTCTACCACTAACCTACAGAGCCAACCACTCCGAAACCTTCTCCTAATACAGATAATTTAGTTACTTGAAACCGTTCAAGTAAGTAAATTACCTATACAATGGGCAGTGAGTAGGGTAGCCAGAGCTCACTGGAGAGTGTTTGTCAGTGGATAGGCCAAATGCTCTTCTGCACTGACGGCACAGAATCTCTCTGTCCTTACCCCGCGTTTACATACTGCCGCTCGCATTGCTCATCGTGTTGCAGGAAATATTCGCGCGATTAATGCCCTAGCATTCACACACTGCCATCATCGCGTTGGTCCGCATTACAGTATTCGCCCTGCAACGGAGACGGACGTAAACGTATGGAGGACAACGCTGTAGCAGTGTACGCTGTAAAAACTATCACTTTCAACTACTATATACTTTCCGTAGATCGATATAAATATTTTTAAAAGTAAATATTCGAGGAGCAATAACGAAAGTCGTGTTTACTGATTAGCGCCATCTAGCGGTCTAGTATAGTTCATCGCGCTAGTATTGCCGCTCCTTTGACTCGCGCCGCCAAGCCGACATTCGCAGTAATATACGCGGCATGACGAATATACCATTCACACTACGTCTCTGCCCACTTCTCTCGCCACTTCCCTCGCTCTGCCGCGAGTATGTAAACGCAGCTTTACAGGGTCGGCAGCACGAGTGTGTCTCCCCTGGTGTTGCACACACGTCCATAGGCCATGGTAATTCATCAGGTGGGCCATGTGCTCGTCTGCCACATAAGTTGCATAAAAAATACTAGTTAATTTACAAAAAAACTAATTATACAAATACATGCAAAACAATTAACAACGTATTCTAGAATAGTATAATGTATTCTATTTTCTATTTTCTCGTAGAATGCATTCTATTTTCTCTCAACCTCCAATTGTACAATTACAGGCATCTGCTGGCCAGCTAAAGGCTTTGCAAGTTCGGAATCCATACGGAACCATTGTAGGCAGTCTCACAGGCACAGGGTTCAACAATCACAAGACGCTTCGCAATTTGGCAACATGCGATTGTAATTTAAACGTGTGATGTGCGATCGGTTTTATAGCTACTATTGCGATTCAAGTGAGGAGTTTCGGTAGCAAAGATTCTTGCTGTTTCATTTAAATTTGTAACTAAACTGCCTCCGTGCAAGCGGCAAATCGTTGGTTATCGTCTTGTACGATAGATTGTATATTGACGTTTATAAAATTATAACAGGTGTCATCGTATATGGCTCTGATGCAGGCTTTCCTCTCAAATAGGAGGTCATAAGGCTGTCACTCCCGAAAAAATGCCTTTAATCGCTACTGGGAAATTACTATGAGGATTTTTGGGATGAGTCCGTGATTGCATCCCATCTTGGTAAAGATCACTATTTGAGATAATTTTAAAGCATTTAGTATGCTAAACTAAACAGATTATTTTATATTGGAAAAAGCGAAATCAATACCCGGGCATTTCGCTTTTTCCAATTTAAAAAAAAAAAAAAAGATCACTATTCTAGACATCATATCTCCTGACATATAAAGCTTTTAGCGACAAAAATAGAGGTCCTATTAATCTCAACTTCTATACTATTATATAATTGTAAAGTGGTCGTGTCTGTACATTGGAGATATTTAAAAAAAAATACTTGGGATATGTTATGTTAACGATACTGAACACAAAATATTTTTTTTGAATTTCCTGTCTGTTTGTCTGTTTGTTCGCGATGGACGCAAAAACTACTGAAGGGATTTTGATGCGGTTTTTTTTGTTAGAAAGGGCTTGGTCAGACTTAAAATCTTACGTTTGTTTGATCGCAATCGGTTGAGTAGAACCGAAGATATGAGCAAAGGTCGCGTTAACCGAGATGCACGCGGGCCTTCCGCCCGCGGCTCCCGCGGGCGGAAGGCTAGTCCTTAATATAAAGAATGCGAAAGTGAGTTTGTTTTATAAGTGCGTTATAGACAGCATAGGATAGGCTATGCTATTATTGAATAAGACATCGAAGATTGCTCCACTTAATTTTTTTTAAAGTTAACACGGTAGTTACCCCATTACAGCACATACATGTTATTACCCACGGTGACAAGTGTGGGGATGGGAACGTGTTATTATGATATAACAACAAACTGAACGGCTGCTTCTATTTCTATAGTGTTATATAATAAGTACAGCTCGTGTCAACATCGATTGAACACAACGGGAGGAAGTCAACAGACCTGAGACTTCGCACAATGCTTCCAAAGGTACGTTTTGTCAATATCTATAGGTATATTACTCTCAGTAAACAGATTGACAGAAAGTGCCGCTTGACGGCAATAGGCGTGTCCCGAAAATCATGAATGACGAAAAGTGGGTGTCAATCCGCCTCTGCCTACCCTACGAGGATTTACTCAATAATGACTGTGTATTACTGACGTAGGTACAGTCGAAGTTTATATATAGGTAACACAGATTTCAAAAATAGAAGTCTAATTGAAAGTTATCAATAGTTATCAAAATCAAAATCAAAAAAATCTAAAAAAAAATAATTCAAAAATAAAAAAAAATCAAAAAAATCAAAAATCAAAAAAAAAAACAAAATTCAAAAAATCAAAATCAAAATCAATTTCAAAATCAAAATCAATTTTATCAAAATTCAAAAATATTGTAATAGAGCCCACTTAATAGATAAAATGGTAAGTCGCTATGAAAAATTAGCTGAATTGCTGATGATGTGTAAGTAGTAGGTATTCTAAACTTCAAGCTACATACCTCAGTAGTAGAATAAAATAATAATTAATAAGCCCAAGGTGAGACAATATGCTACACACGCCGGGGCTGTAATTACCGTGAAGGTGTACACTTATGAAATAATAATACATAATAAATAGTAATAATAAATAGTACAGGTGTTATCACAATAAGGTATTGTTCCAATTGGCGGAGCTGACTCACGTACGATACTCTCTTGACGACAGCACGCTATATAAATATTCACATTGTAATTAATACAAAGTTTTAGTTTTGTTTAACAATCTTGAAAATCCTGAGGCCGCATGGTCAACGAAGGAGCACTATGCACGTCAATTTTTTGAATGCCCAAATTGTTTTGTGGTTGATCTACCAATTGACTGAAACTATCTGGATGGTAAGAAGCTAGGGTGAAGTCTACTAGAGGATACGGGTCACTATTGACCCTTACCTTGACGGCCTCGATAACTTAGGACTACAAAAAGGAGACACGTGTGTATGTTTATTATAATAGTAGTATGGGTGATTCTACGTATAATATGTAGCTCACTTTTTCGTTTTTCCTTTTCGGGAAAGACATCTACCTATATAGAAAACATTCGTATCTTTGGATGTTTGTTATTCAATCACTCTCTAACGGTTGACCGGATTTGACTGAAATTAGGTACAGGACAGGGATAGATTATAGTCTGAAATAACAGATAGGCTACTTTTATCCCGGGAATAGGTTCCCATTGGCAGCGGGAACGGGATCAAAGTCTGAATATAAATGTTCATCAAAAGTGTTAAGTACAAAATGTGAATCAAATTAGCACATTCTAGAACCTTTGTACTTATTAGTAGATATGCTTACTCAGAGTCGAGATGTTATACCATCATAAAACAAATAAGTAGCTGGAATTCCCAACCGTTTTAATATCTAAGACATAACAGTAAGTACATCTCGAGTTAATAACCTTCAGTAAAACACTGCGCCTCACATTAGTCCCTAGTTCGTAGTCAAACCTGTTGTATCCAGGGTAGACACACAGACACACAGGCACAGTGCCGACGGCACACAGCACACTGCAGTGCACCGGCTGCCCGCCGCTGATAACCTCAAAACACCACTACAAACTGTAATGGGACCAGCTCTGCATTCATTATGGGACTGTGTAACATTCGTTTTGTGAGGCATTTCCATTTACAGTAGGATTGCTGACTGTTTTGGTTATAAATATTCATTTTAGCGGAGTAAAAATGGCCTTACTATTCGTTTTTTTTTATCGTGCGAAAAATCCCCACGGATACCTCCCCACCGGAGCCGGAGGAGGAGGTTATGTCGGACTCGAACATACGACACAGGGCCATATCTCTCGATCTGGCCTTCCTCCGGTGTGGGGAGTCCGCGAGTCCCCAACTCGCCCCCGGGTGGCCTTACTATTACCCGTAGTCCCATTGTCTTACAGAGGGATTAAGGTAAAAAATATCCTCGTGGTTCTCCCAGTGGGTCGTACTGATAGAGAATTTTTACCTCAAAAACAATATCGATTGGCGAGCGTCCTATTTTCAGTGACTGGGCAACGACGGGAATCTATAGAAGTAGGAGGAGATTGTTTGATCTGTATTCTGAAAAATCATACAATTTCAACCCTGCTTTTCAGAATTATGTTAAAAATTACTCCAAAATATTCAAGCGAGCCTGTTCCTTTGCGAAGTCAAACTTCATTAAAAAGAAAATAGCGAATTCTGTTAATAAAATTAAGACTACTTGGAACATAATAAATTCTGAATGTGGGAAATCTTCATCAGTTGCAAGAGATTTCCATTTAAAAATAGAAGATCGCCATGTCACGGAGGACATGGAAGTTGCGACAGAGTTTGAAAATTTTTTTACAAACATTCCCTTATTGACAACCAAAACTCTCCAGTCGTCTTCCACCTCCGCCGAGTCATTGCTTATGGAATCAGTAAAAAAATGTGAGGACACTTTCGTATTCTCAGTTGTTAATAGCAAGGATATCACCAAAGCGTTTAAATCTATTGATATTAAAAAGACCGCGGATCTATGGGGATTATCAGTCAAAACTGTATCAAGTATTATTGATGTCATTGCTCCCCATCTAGCAACTGTGTTTAATGACTGTGTCAGCAACGGTATATTTCCTGATTTAATGAAACATAGCAAAGTCATACCTTTGTTCAAGGCTGGCAGCACCACAGATCCTTCTAATTTCCGACCCGTTTCTGTGTTGCCGACTTTGAGTAAGGTATTTGAGAAACTAATTCTAGGACAGATGCTAACCCATTTTGGTGAAAACAAACTGTTTCATGATAAACAGTTTGGGTTTACTAAAGGACGTTCGACCACCGATGCTGGTGTAGAATTGTTAAATTGTATTCACAAAGCCTGGTAAGATAAGCATGATGCATTGGGTGTCTTCTGTGATCTATCCAAGGCTTTCGATTGCGTCCACCATGACACATTAATCAGGAAATTAGAACATTACGGAATAAGGAACAAGGCTCTCGATCTTCTGACTTCATATTTGAACAATAGAATTCAGAGGGTCGATGTTAACGGTACACGCTCAGTAGGATCTGTGGTTTCGATGGGCGTTCCACAGGGTTCGATACTAGGACCATTTTTATTCTTAATTTATATAAACGACCTCCCTTACTACGTAAGAGACAAAAATAGTATTATTTTATTTGCTGACGATACTTCGTTAATATTTAAAATTAAGAGGCAACTAAACAATTATGACGAAGTGAATAGTGCACTAACAAGAGTGGTCCATTGGTTTAGTACAAATAATCTTTGCCTTAATGGGAATAAAACTAAATGTATTAAATTTACCCTACCTAATGTTGAACAGGTGGAAACCAATGTACAACTCAATGGTCAGGTGTTGAACCTTGTGGAATCAACAGTGTTCTTAGGTTTAAGTATTGATGCCAAACTGCAGTGGCGATCACATATTGATAAAATAGCCAGTAGATTAAGTTCAGCTTCCTACGCTGTAAACAAGATTAGGACTCTGACAGATGTGGATACGGCTAGAATAGTTTATTTCAGTTATTTTCATAGTATTTTGAGCTACGGAATTCTCCTTTGGGGTAGTTCCGCGGATTTGAATACAATATTTATATTACAAAAGCGGGCTGTGCGAGCTATTTATAATTTGGGCCCAAGAGTCTCCCTCAGAGAAAAGTTTAAAGAAATAGACATTCTGACCGTAGTGTCACAATACATTTTCGAGAACCTAATGTATGTAAGGAAAAATATTTCCAAATTTCCAAAAATTTGTGACAGGCATAACGTAAATACGAGACATAAAAACAATCTTGTAGTCTGTGATAGCAGACTCCAAAAAATTAGTAATTCTTTCCAGGGTAACTGTATACGCTTTTTTAACAAGCTCCCTAATGAAATTAGGGATTTACCTATAAATAAATTTAAAAATGAAGTTAAGAGGAAATTGTGCCAAAAAGGCTATTATAAAATACAAGAATATTTAGATGATAAACTTGCTTGGAATTGAGCTGTTCACTCATGCATGCTTCTCAAACAAATGATTGTATTTAGACTAAGTAGACTAAGCATTTTTTGTAAATAGATCAAAAAAAAAAAAAGCCCGCTGAGTTTCTTGCCGGAGTCTTCTCAGGCCGGGGCCGCGTTTCGAACCGGTGGTCCATTTGCTAAGCTAGTCTTTAGTTTAGTACATATATGTATATTATTGACGTTTTGTAAGTGCCGTTTTGATGGTCTATACAGAATAAATGATTTTTGACTTTGACTTTGATCAAGAGGTAAAGGCCTGGTTTCTCCAGCGACAGGTCATCTTACTCAATGAAATGTGATAGCACAGTTTATTTTAATAGATCTCGATTTTTATTATTCATGAAATACACTCAATTTTTTGTGATATTATATTAATTCCCAAAGGATTCAATCAATCGGTCAAATTAGCCTATTGTAGTCTCAAAGGACTAAGGAAAAGGAACATTCAGTTAAGATGAGGTCTAGGTATACTTTACAAAATTGCTTATTCTCAGAACATAATATGAATGAGTCAAGTCAAGGGTGACTAAAGAAATTGATAATGCTAACGATAGAAGGATGGAACTAAATGGTTGAAGAATCATATAGGCCGTTCTCAGAAAAGCAAGTTCTCGGAGAAGAATAACAAATTAATTTCCCAACTCACAGCCTTTTGCAACTCAATTAGGCCCGGGTTTCTAGTCTAACTATGATGCGGCTGATATTCGGTATTTTCCGAGAAGCGACTGCCATCTTACCTCCACAAAAAATTGGCAATATGATTACGATACATTGAAGAATAACGATTATTTGAACATACATTTGTTTGTTTGGATGTATGTAAATTATTGTAAATATTCTCCTTCCGACAGTAAACATACAACCCATGAATAAGTACCCGCTTGACGGTAATAGGCTCGCCCCCTATTATGTGAGACCAAAAACATAGTTGGCGAAATGTGGGTGACAATACATCTCTGCTTACCCCTTGGGGAATTTACAGACGTGAGTATTTTGTATGTAAGTATATTTTCCCTTGTCTAAGAATAGATCCCTATTGATCACCGGAATGGGATTATTATTACACGCGGGCGTAACCACACGAATAATAATAACAGGTATCTATAGCACAATTTCTTATCTAAATAACATATTACCCATCAGCGACATGGTTGTGAAGACATTGTCTTCGGCGGGGCATTCCCACCGTCTTGCAGCCTCACAATGCAATGATTCCACAACAAGGCTCCATCAAAATACTCCACTCAAATAACTGTAGCCTTATATTAGTCATCAGTTTTAATTACACTTTATCTAGATCTTGGAATTAGATATTACAGTGGGCTTGCATTT
This sequence comes from Eilema depressum, assembly GCA_914767945.1. Classification (NCBI taxonomy): domain Eukaryota; kingdom Metazoa; phylum Arthropoda; class Insecta; order Lepidoptera; family Erebidae; genus Eilema; species Eilema depressum. The sequence goes on from OU612025.1 coordinate 21,107,290, forward strand.
TTTCTTTCGAAAAGGAGGCTAATAGTTCTGTCTTACAACGAAACCATACACTTAGTTGATACTGAATATGAGAGGTATCACAGTATGAACTTACAAAGAATGACGTAATTATATAGATATAATGTAATTCTAAGTAAATAGTGATAACTTGTAAGAGGATTTACTGTTCAAAATTAGGAAATATTAGCCGCCCGAACAGGGTAAGTACCTCAAAATTTATTTTTTTAAACGACTGCCTCAAAAAGAAGTGTAATGTTTCAAGGTTCAAATATTGTAAGGTTAGGCCTATGTCTTTGCTCGAGGTCTAATCTACCCCGACACCAAATTTTATCCAAATCGGTTCAGTAATTTAGGCTTGAAAACGTAACAGACAGACAGAGTTACTTTCTCTATTTATAAAACCCTCGAATCATACAAACTGATACTGGATAAACTTCATAATTGTTTAGTTGCATAACATCTATTAATAAACACGTACAAAAATGTAAACAATAATTATATGAACTTGTATCAGTAACCTAGTTTTCTACTTTAAAATGTCCAGCTCAGCACTGAACTGCCGACCCATCCAATTCGCTGTTCCGTACGTGCTCGGTGATCGCCGACCAGCTAAGTAAGTAGGTCGACAATGTTACAATCGCTGCAGTGGTTGTACAATACTATTTTATAAATAAAGCATTGAGTTTTAAATAAACTTATTTCATATTGGACGATTTCTGACGTGTATGAAGTGTTTAGGACTTTGCATGGATGTGGTTCTGGTGAGTGCATCTGAATCTTGCACATACTTATAACTCGAGCCGTTCTTCCTCCCAGGTAGGTAGATACTTCTACCTACTTATGAAGTGTGGAAAGATAGGTATGCTTCTTCCACACTTCATGATCTTCCTCTTACTGTTATTAGCCCCTCGTATAGAGTGCTAGTGACCTTTTCTTGGTTCCTTCAGACCCTTCAGGCTTCACCTCATAGGACAGGACATACCCGATTCTCTAGTAATCCATCTCTGAGACCCTGACCGGCTACGGCCGCCAACTTTAGGAACCTCAACATGAGATTACGTGTGGCCTGCCTCAGTTAAAGACCGAAGTGACCACGTGGTCCGACTGCTTCGTTCTGATCGGACGACGCGGAATTTGACCATTGGTCAAATTGAATGAGTTAAGTATGTACCCCGACTAACTACCCAATTACTTTTGTCTCGTGTACTTCCTTATGTCAGATTTGCACAATACTATAAGCACGCATTAACGATAATAGGCATGTTTATGAATGCTAGTTGTAGTTACTGAATATTCCCGGTATAAAATAACAGTAAATGCGCTACAAAGCAGTTGTCTTCTCACAACACAAAGTGGTTAGAGCCCTACGTACAACACAATGGACGGTTGACAATGATCCGCATGCATTAGCGCAGCGGTGCCGGGCCGTGCCAGCCGGCGCGCGCGCACCCGCTAGGGCTGCCACTCACCTCACCTTACGTACGTACTGTTATACTGATTGTATGATGTTGATGAGTCACGCATACTTTATTTATATGGTGATGAGACTGATGTAGATGTTCTCATCCGAGCGCGAATGACAGTTGCATTCAAAACTCCGTTCTAGCTTTCATGCTTTCAATGATTCGCTTGGTTTTTATGGGATAGCTCACTGTAGTCGGCCCTTCAACCTGTAAAGCATGTTGACGAGGAAGGAGGAATTAGACATTGGTTACTATGCCAAAGACGGCTTTATTGACATAAGTCCGGTGTATTTATATATTCATTCTTCCTCCATGTATGACCATGTATGACAATTGAGACAAATACAACTAATTAAAATTAGGTTCGTGTTCTCTTATTTTTGCTCTTACTAATAAATCTGAATATCTTAGTGTAGGTATGTTTTATATGCCGGAAAGAGCTATAATCTTTAGCCAATTAACGGTAATAACTAATATTCAATTTAATTTCTCTAATCCTAAATTACTAATTCAGTTCAATGTGGGTCAAGATCATTTATTTCTGAAATATGTACAATTCAAAGTGGTTACAAAATCCAATTACATTAGTTAATTGAAATTTTACGAATACAATTCTCACTAAAATTGACACAGGTGGCAACCCTGACGAACAGAGGCCGTTTCAAAAACACAACAGTGTACTGTGTAGGTTGTTTCTTTAGAAAAATAACAAATAAAACGCCATTGTAGCCGACACTTGAACACACTTGAACACACTAAATGTGACACAATTACACTTGTAATGTGCCAATATCGACCTATGAAAGGTGTCTATGAAATATTTGACCGAGATATGACTTGCACTCGGTGATCCGTACGTGACAAGGTGATGTAGGTGTTATGGACGTTAAACGTGTTGAATTCTTCGATATTTGGTCGAAGGTTCAATTTATCAATCAATTAGCCTTTTGTAGACTTGCAGCCTATAGTTCACTTCCAATGTGAACACACGTGCTTATTGATAGGACTACAATAATAATATGGGGTTCTTTAAGAAGAGCATTACAAGGTTTCTTCAGGATCGGCAACACGAGTGTAATGTTGCATACGTCCACAGGTCATTATAACCAAAGACTTCACTGCACTATGTAATATAATTGGTCATAATAAGTACTATGTATGTGAAAGCTTAGCGTTCTCCGCGAGAAACACTACAAAATTATAAGATAACTGGGTTACACAAACGGCAAAACATTGTGTAACTGACTCTTAAAGGAACAAACATTTCCAGAAAATCTCAACTAAATAGGGGGTCGAGCTAAATCTCAAATATTGCATCTCAAACTAGGTCAGCACCCATTGGACCTCTAAAACTCGACCCCTAGCCTAAAAGTTGTAAATTCGACCAATAATATTAATTAATTTTTAAGGCACCCATTCGTCCTCTGGAATAAAATAAATTTTAATTAATAGATTCGACCCCTATTCAGGTGTCCATAGGTCCCATCATACACCAACAGCTATATTTTTTACATAAAATCCGTTGATTTAGTACAGTTGTGAACAACAAGTATAAAGTAACTTTTTTAAATAGTGTTATTTTTATTAATTTTTTATTAATTAGGTACCTGAAATAATATTATTAATGGATGAACATTCACCAATTAAACCTATCTATACCGGCTGCGCGTGACCACGAGTTGGTAATTGTTTACTACCTAATAAGTAGGTAAGTAGCTCGTTTTCTGGTGGCATAACAAAAGAAAATGAGAGAAGGTAAACGTTATGTCGTGATAGGTTATCTGCAGTTAACATTATACTCAATGTGATGGGCGATTTTGTAGAAAGTTTGGCTGATAAGCGATAAATTTTATCATTCGCTTTGGAGCCTCCCTATACGACTAATACCCGCTTAAGAGCTGAATATTTACAGTATTTTTGTATAACCAGTCTTATGCTTGTTTGTAACCTTAGTGGTTTTTGAAACCTAAAGCATTAAGGTTGAATTTTATAAGTGAAAATTTGTTCGACTTTGGTGGATTTTGCTCTAAAATTTGTTTGTATATCAAAGCGTAAATTGCGTTTATAGACGGCTTTAAACATTAAGTATTTGTTTATCTTTTTTTAACGGGGCGTAATTCTGTGCAAGTACTCGCACCAACGCATCATTGAAAAAAGCGTCGTCTGTGGAAGTGGAAGAACAGAAAAGTCCATAGCGTTTCCACAGCTCCAAAACAGATTGATACACACCATGGAAAGCTACTGATGCGCTGTGTCTGGTCATCAGCCGCCTATGATCTAATCTGCAGTATAGGGTTCTTCAAGAAGGGCATTAGAAGGTTTCTTTAGGGTCGGCAGCCCGAGTGTAACGCCCCTGGTGTTGCATACGTCCATAGGCCACGGTAACCACTTTCCATCAGGTGGCCGTGTGCTTGTCTGCGACCTAAATGGTATAAAAAGAATCATGTCTTATGGACAACCGCCTTTATACGAGTACTTAAAGTTACAGGTACATTACTATACATAAGTTAATTAAAGGATTCATTCTATGACTTTTATAACGTTCAAAGTTAAATGGAAATCCAATTACTAACATTGTTTACTAAATGAAGCTATCACACCTAAATGAACAAGTCTTTTGAGATCCACATTTAATCTATCTAAGCCAATTTTAATAAGAACTGCAGATCGTTTGTTAATTTCGACTGAAGCTCAGTCAATTAATCAAGTACGGTTTAAATGAGGCAATTATTTTCAGTCTACCCTTGGCCTAGGGCTAGAAATTTGATTAGGATTAGGTACTCTTGGAGAATACAGTCTGATTGTATTCTGTCAAACTGATGGAATCGAAAAACGATTCTAGTATTTATTACACAATGCTTAAACTTCCCTAATGAACTCCTTGCCATGGTTTTTCCGAACGACTACCAGTATAGAGTTCCTCAAGAAAGGTATTAGAAGATTCTGATTCGCAAGTGTGACGCCTCTGGTGCTGCAGTCGGTCTGCTACATAAGTGGTATAAAAAAAATCTCGATATAATATATAGGTACTTAACCCCGAACATGCATCTTGCGGTGGACGAACTCAAATTCACCAAGTCACCAGAGCCTCCTTAGTCTTGCGATTTAGGTCCAAGATACGTGTCCGGAGTTATATCATTATCATTAGCATTACGGCAAGCCACTACTAGATATAGGCCAGTCCTAATGTCACCATAGCACCCGATCCTCCTCCTTCCGAGAGTTTGAAATGCAAATATATAAAAGTTAAACCAATGTTGAGGAGACAGTTGTTATAACAGCAATTCCAATACTTGTTAAATATCGCATTGGAGATTTCTTAATACAGCTTCCATGAAGTAAAGCCTCGTGAGTCGTACAAGAAAAAAAAAGCAAAGCCTGTCATCTGAACTCTCGAAGGGAGAAAGGCGTGACTACAACAAAGGCACACAGACATACATATACACTCGTGCGCAGTTTCTCTAGCCTCGCGTGTCAGGGGTCAACGGAACAGTTATAATAAGCTAGGCGATTTGCCGCGGAGCCTCCTATTAGTGGGACGACTGTCTTCTGTTGCGGTAATTGTTGACATACAAATATCTCTGTATGTAGGACAGAACTAAATGGAAATATTTTGGCAAGTTTTTTTAAGTGTTACGTCGGAAAATTCAAAATATCGTAATACAAATACTTGAGTAACTTCCTCTTAGCGTTAATTCCCAGTCGCATCCGAAGCTTTCAGCTCGGAGTCTGGGGTCCGCTTTTACCAGTCTTAACCACGGATTTGACTAGACCTCGATATTTTCCGTGAAGCGATTGTCATCTGACCTCCACAACCCAATGTTAACATTAGGCGATATCGAAGTTTAGCAGTTAGACCGTTGTTTTTTTTGGATTTTTGAGGGCTCCAACTACCCGTAACGACTGCCATAGATGTTCTCATGGCAACCGGGACCGACGGCTTAACGTGCTCTCCGAGGCACGACCAGACCAATGCAAATACTCATATTTCATTCACACAAATATTTGCACTGAGCGGGGATCGAACCCGCGCCTCCTGCGTAGCGGCCGCGTTCACTACTACGCCACGGAGGCTGTCAAATACTTGAGTAAGGTATGTATTAATTCTGTCTGTAGTGCGCTATACGGGTGCGAACGCGCAACCCCGCTAAGAAAAGGATCTATGTTAAAGGATCAAATACTTTGTATTTTTTTGTTATATAGGTCCTGTCAATTGACTTCACCTCGCTTGATGATAAGCTGAAGGCAAAATCTCAGTAAAGAGGGTCACCATTACTGGCACGTGCCATGTTACAATGGTGGCACTCAGCTTGACGGCCTCATCAGATGCTCTTTCACGCCCGCTTAAAGGACCCAGGACTTGAGGCAGTTCGTTAGTGAAACATTTACTTCAACATGGTTAGAAACACGTGCTGTCATTCTGAGAAGACTATGGAATCATTAAGATCAATCGCAGAGATGGAAGGGCCCGACCCATGGTAGATGGTAGTAAAGATCTCAGACATTTATCTCAGAGTTAAAATAGTAGTGATATACGACCTACGGGTGACGTGATGTTTTAGTAAAATAGAAAGTTTAGTAAAATCAACAATTCTGTGAACTGAAGGAGACCGCCACATTCCCTTCAATAATGTCAAATCGTGCTAAATTTTTGTTGATTTTCAATAAAACAGTACAGTGACAACCGTAGTTCTTATTTTTAACCCCCGACAAAAAAGAGGGGTGTTATAAGTTTGACGTGTGTATGGGTGTGTGTGTGTGTGTGTGTGTCAGTTTGTCTGTGGCATCGTAGCTCCCAAACGGCTGAACCGATTTCGATTCTGTTTCTTTTGTTTGAAAGATGGTTTAGTCGAGAGTGTTCTTAGCTATGTTTCATAAAAATCGGTTCAGCCATTTGAAATATATGAGGAGTGAAAGTGGCAATGCAAAATCTAATATTTTCAAATATACCCGTGTTGGGTATCAAATAAAAGGTAATAATTTATACATCACGATACAGCAAGTTTTATGGAAATCGGTTAAGTGGTTACCTATAAAAAGCATGAAATAAAAAAAAAAAATTAAGCATTTAAAAAACCCCCGACCCAAAAATAACCTATAAAAAGTAAAATAATAACTATTACATTATGACCTAAGGGTAGGTCATAATGTAATAGTTATTATTTTACTTTTTATAGGTTATTTTTGTTGCCCTTACTAGAAGTAATAAAAATGGGTACGTCTACCCTACCAAAATGTTTTTTTGGCAGAGTAAACGTGCTATTTTTTCATTATTTATTTTCTGTTTTCAGAGTAGACGTAAAATAACAAATTAAGCTAAAACTTTACTCAAAATAATTTAAATTTAATAAGTAATATTCGCGTATACTTTCCACAAGATCACAACAGAACTATGTAACACCTTTAGGTATACGTATATTATGTCTAACCACCATTTTATAACAGTCACTGATTGAAAAGTCAAGTGAACCTTGAATTGACATGTCACTCGCTACAACAATAAACCAGAAGTTTTTACCATTAATTGTTTATCCGTCGGTCTGTTGTGACAGACAGACTAACAAAGCGTAATTGAGCTAGTGCAGAAACATGACTTCGTTGTTATTAGCCGTGTATTGTGGCTGGACAATCGGCAGGTAGGATAATGAGCGGCTATTGCATTCCTTTATTGTTAGGGTTACCTATAACAAGTGAGGTCAGCTTGGAAAACTCCTTGTTATGGTGGAAATGGATAGTGAGAAAGTTAGAAAAACTATATGAAAATGACTATGTCGCAGCCAACTATCTTAATCAGCCGTTCAATTAACTGCCTAGGCTGTTATCTAAACGGCGCCGTACTATTAACGGCCTGAATGATATTCAGTCCTAACGTTTATTACAACATTTAACAAACTGGCTGACTATTTGCTTAGATCATTCGCATTGCTTAGCATTCCAAAGTTAGTGATAGGTTTTTTTCAGTATATTTTATTAATGAACCATTTTTACATTGTATTTGAATATTTCTACAATATATAACAATTCACCGTCGCCCTTAAGACGGTTGTATAAGGGAATTTGGATTGATTTCGTACGTGTCTCGGTGGCTTAGTGGTCAGAGCGTTCCCCCTGTAAGGGAAAGATCGCGGGTTCGAGTCCCGTCCGAGGTCGATTCTTTTTCCCTTTCTTAATCGATTTGAACAGTTAGCATAGTAAATGCTTCAAAATTTCATTCAATATATAACAAAATAATAATAGTAGCTTTTTTATTGAGAAACCTGCTCAATCCGACTTGGATAGATTAGGTTAGAAGGCTAATGCGGGAGCCGAGCTCCCGTTTTAGCCTTCGTGGTTATTTTTTTTATAGCCATGCAGAAACAAGTCATTTCCCTAGCTGTTTAATTAAATGTCTAGGCAAGTACATAAACGTCATCGATTCAAGCCATTAGCCTGGCCCTTTAATTAAATGGCTGAATATCATTCAGGCCGTTTATTGAACGGCTGATTAATTAAGCTAGTTGGCGGCGACAACTATACTTCATTCGGTTAAGTACTTAACTACTTAAAAATCTTGATGTGACTTGTTACACAAACAAATATTAAACGAATAAACTACTAGGTACTTAAAGTAATGTTCGATTTCGGTTTTTAAACGTGTTTTATTTTTAAATTGAGTTTTTATGCAAAAGATATTATTAAACTTAGTTTTAATATAAAATATTAGGTATAAGACACATCAAGATAGTTTACCTTTAATTGTCTAAAGGTAATTGGTTTTTCGTTGGTAAAGGTCAAAGAGGTCATGCCCAAAGGAACAAGGGACGGAGTTATTCACATGCTAAATAATAACTGGATATTTCATCAGTATAATTAACATTTTTTTTTATACCACTTAGGTGACAGACAAGCACACGGCCCACCTGAAGGGAAGTGGTCACCGTGGCCTATGGACGTATGACGCCCCTGGTGTTGCACCAGGGGCGTCATACTCGCGCTGCCGACCCTGAAGAAACCTTCTAATGCCCTTCTTGAAGAACCCCATATTGTAGTCGCTTGGGAAAACCACCGCAGGGAGTTCATTCCACAGCTTGAGTGTGCGAGGGATGAAGTGCCTTTCACACCGCACAGTGCGCACCGTTTCCGGACGCAATGTGTGAGGATGAACTCCCTGCCTGTGGCGAGAGGTGCGATGATAGAATGTAGCTGTAGTAACATGAATCTCTAAAATACAATTATCATCATCATCATCTTGCATCCAAAGATTTCTCCTCAGAATCCTAAGTCCATTCACTCCTTCTCCTTTCCTTTCCAATCCTTTAGATGTGGCTAATTAGAAGGCGACAATTATCTGACAAATTCCGAGAGGGAAGTCTGCATTACAGGCTCATTCGTTAATCAACAGGTCAGATATACTTTGCAGGTGAGATTGGTTTGGGCACGAAAATCTTGATGAAACCCCATACCACATGCCCATACGCCTATCCTATTCTCAGATATTATATCGCTACGCAAAAATATCGCTAACTAATCCACCGTTACACAACAGCATCGACTCAATAAACTACAACTCTGCAATAAAAGAAGTTTTTTCCATCAATCAACCCTTTGAAAGTTAAATTAACACTTAACTAACTGTCTAACTATTAACTAGGCGTGTAGGGCCCCTGAGACTTATGGAGGGTTAAGTTTACCATTCGTTCTCCTACGTCGCGCGTCGGTAGCTTAGTGATTAAGGAATCGGGGTTACGATCGAGAGGTCTCAGGTGCGGATCCTGGATTCTACGGAGGTGAACCAGTCCTAATACAATGGAACTTAGTTTAATTGGAGAGGGTAGGTACCAGGGAGGTAGGTGGGTAGGTATACAACACCAGGGTCTTACACTCGTGCTGCTAACCCTGAAGAAACTCATATTGTAGGCGCTTGGGAAAACCACCGCAGGGAGTTCATTCCACAGCTTGAGAGTGCGTGAGACACTTTGAAACAGCACACAATATACTCATCCCTGTTTGGGAATGGTAGGAAACACGTGAGTTACACATTGGTAGGTAGGTACATACATACATACATACATACAATCAAGCCTTTATCCCCGGAGGATTAGGCAGTGGTGAATTAACACCCATTTCAGCAATCATTGTTTTAGGTCCCACGTAATAAGAGGTGAGCCTATTGCCGTTTTCCGGGCACTACTGTTGACTTGAGCCATGTATAGGCTGAGTCTGGACTGTATAGATCTGTCTGATGTTAAAAAGCCCTATCCCTTAGTCGCCTTGTAAGACGAAGGTAGATACCATGTGCCTTTTTAGGTGATGGTAAGCCCCGACTACCACGCGCGACGTGAACTTATTTGCCACGTTAGTAGATACACATCCGAAAGTCAAAATTAAGAGAGAAAATTAAAAATCTAGTGCATTCACCTTTTTACTATTTTGTGCGTGAATTCATGAATAAATTACGCTATATTATACATTTGGTAATAAATATAAAATTTAAATTAATGAAAGATGCGCAAATAATTTAATTTAGAAATAACCGACTAACATCTCTTAAGAAATGTTAGCTCTTAGGCTATGTACCCATATTATGACCTCCAAGTTTCGACCCTATCACAAAAACACCCGTAGAACCTCATTTTAGACCCCATTTGACCGTGAGAATTTAATAATTATAGCAAGTTCTACCAAGAACAGTTAAAAATACTTCCTATACCTTGGGACACATATCTTGGACCTAATTCACTGAATACAGACAGACAGACAACAAACAGATGAAACCAAATGCAACCACATCTGCAATGGAGCCACCTCACTCGCTCGGTCAATTAAGGGTTAGTTCGTAATTAAAGCGCTGTCTACAGTTGGCTATCTGTAATATATCTACCTGTGTTTGACTTGATGGTAGACGCAGGGGGAACTACTCGTAGTCTCACCTCGTCTAGTTGGAGTTGTATCTCCTTATCTTGAAGGTAATATGGCGTATGTGGTTTTATAATAGTGTTGAGGATAGTGATAGATCGTTAGCCATAACTAAGTACCACATTCTTGAGGTCCAACAACTCATGAATCATAAAATCACATGTGTGTTAGTTTCTCTTGTAACTAACTGTGTATCTTTATATCTTATCTTATCTATATTATAAAAACGAAATAGGTACCACTCACTAATTAATCACCACGAAATCTCAGAAACTATTACACCTACAAACTTAAAATCTGGCAGGTAGGTTTCTTATAGGGTGTAGATATCTGCTAAGAACGAATTTACTACCCCTAAGGGGGTAAAACGAGGGTTGGAAGTTTGTATGAAAATCCTATGTTTTTGCAGTAAGAGAATTCGAAATGTATGCTTTATAGATGGTATGGAGGTGTACTAATAATGTAACGGGAGCAGGAGTCTACGCGGGCGAACCCGCGGGCATCAGCAATAATTAATAAGTAAAGTAATCATACCATCAGATCAGCTCAATAGTGTAAAGCCACGAATTGAGACGAGGCCATCGACATTTTTATGTAATGTATGATACATTAACAATATTGTACGCCGAGTCGTAGCCCCCGCTTAGTATTCAGTGTATCGTGAAATTAAACTTCACCATGCCCTTGAAAAGTGAGGTTATCACAACACACGCCATGGTAACCAAGTGGCCGACGATTTTCCACCACGGCCAACGAAGCGCGTCTGCGCAGTCAATGACCGACGCAACACTTTCATTTCGTCTCCCATCCATCGCCGGTTTTATTCGCGTACGATATGTCACATTCGTACTTACCGCTCAACGGATACGGGACAAAATAATTCAATATGTTAAAGAGAGAGGTCACGTAGTGGGGGTGCGTTGACATTCTTTGCGTATGTGCATTTGTAAGCGGCGGCCGTATCGCGTCGAGCCTTCATTTTGACATTGACAGTGTGGGTTTTTTTTATTGAATTTATAGAGGTTATTGGTGCACAAACGGGTGTTCAATAAAAGATTTTTGGATTGCCATTCGATGCGGATCGTTAACGAATGATTATATCTTTTTAAAAATGCGACACATAAAAGTTTACCTGCTGTCGTTGAAGGATGAGGGACACCCACTGCGTTCAAATGAGAGCTTTATGTTGTTTAACAAAAGCTACTTAACAGGCTTAGTGACGCAGAGGTTCGATTTCCGAGTCAGGCAAAACGTTACGTTTTGATTTTATATTGCATGATTACAGCAGTTTCCTTGTTTACCGCCAGATTAATAGAAAAGCATTTTAGGCATAATACATCTCGCTAAAAAGTGACATCAGAACAATAAAAAAATTAGTATATTGAAGTCTCCAAACTTTCTTTGTTCTGTTGAAAAACATTTTATGACTCTTATAAGTGAGAATAAATTCTTTTTAACAAAAAAGTTTAACCGACTTCAAGAAATGGCAAAGAGGCACTGAAAAGTGAAAAATAACGTAATTTACAGACTTACTGATTTATTAGAAGTCGGTGCCAAGCCCGAGAGGCAATATTTCAATTGATTGCATCATAGTACGAGTAGTTTAGACACAACAAACAAAGTTGGCTGGCACCGACTTCTAATAAATCAGTAAGTCTGTAAATTACGTTATTTTTCACTTTTCAGTGCCTCTTTGCCATTTCTTGAAGTCGGTTAAACTTTTTTGTTAAAAAGAATTTATTTTCCTCTTTTTAGTGAGTTATAATCCCACCCTCTGCTTAGGTTCCTATCATCAGCAGCTTAAAAATCACGTGAAGATAATTTTAAAAGGCAATTATTGAAATTAAATATGTTAAAGCAGCAGAAACAGTGTTTTGTCATCATTTTGAGGATTTCCCTAGATCCCATAATCCAATCCTGACTTCCTGAATCCTGTCATACGATTCTGGCTCCCTGAACCACCTTTCTCTCTCCAACAAAACAAAGATCATAAAATCCGTTTCACAAAATACGGATTTTACATACAACGGTTCGTCACCTATTTTACCCCCATAGTATCAAAATTTTGGAAAATGCTGGTACACATAGGTATTCATCTATGACTCTACTATTACTCGTACTACTATAATATATTATATTATAGATACTCCCTAGCATAGCCATGTAGAACGCGTACTTATGACTATTAAGTCACTGTATTTCATAAATATTGATTATTACGTACGTACTGTAAAGTATCATTAATAAAGTTGTATTTTTTATATTATTTTCGCTATACTGTAATTTTAAGAGCAACGCCTGCATGTTCTTTGAAAATAAAACAACATTCATCTGATTGCTAATATAAAAGGGTAGGCGCTTGAAGGCGCATCAGTCTGGTTTCGGAGGATTTCCCTTGATTCCTCCAGGATAATAGCATTAGATCCGGACATCTTGGATATGGGACCACTCTGAAAGTATCCTCTATCAAACAAAAAAAGAATTTTCAAAATCCGTCCAGGATTGGCTTCACAATCGCGTAACAAACATACAAAAAAAAAAAAAAAAAAAAAAAAATTGCGTACGAATTGAGAACCTCCTTTTTTGAAGTCGGTTAAAAAGTTAAGAATGCCTGCCGAATAAAAAACCACGGCGTTCAATACAATACTGTACGTGCGGGGGACTCATAAAACTTTGCAGTTTTTTTGTGCAATGTTGAAAGTCCCCACGTCCTTCTTTCTTTCCGTCCATTGAGTCAGACAGACAAACTTCGTCACGGTATCATCCTTATCCCGTATCCCGCATACAGACACAACCATACACAACACCTGGTATGGTCCCTCACACTATATGGTCCCTCAGATAATATTTTTTATATAACTATATAGTAGGTACTCGTATTTATGGCAGTCGTCGAGTTCCCGTAAGTAGTTGGAGACCTAAAAGTCCAACAACTGGTCTAGCTGCAATGCTTCGGTATCGCCCAATATTGCTATTGGGTTGTGAAGGTCACGTGGCAGTCGCTTCACGTACTATATCGGAGTTCAGCAAAATCTGCAGTTAGACTGGTAAAGACCCCAGACTCCGAGGTAAAAGCTTCGGATGCGACTGGGATTAATGCAGACGCGATTAACGCCGAATTAAGAAGTCGTTAGCCTCAAAGAGAGACATATCCTCAGAGAAATAGGCAAAGCAACGATATTTCACTAACTATTTTCCACTCCAAAACAAAAACCTAATAAGATACTATTGAAAAATTACTAACAGAATACATTATAACGCTAAATCTGACTCGAAAATCGAACCTAGCACCACATTCCCAAAGCAGCATTCATTATCACTGTACCAAAGAGGCTGTGTATTACAAGAGTTCAAAGAGACGATTACCGCGCTGTTGCAACGTACGAGTCGCGTGCGCAGACAACGTAACTACTTTTCATTTAATTGCTCGCCGCGAACACCTCGCAGCTTCCTGTTATGCAAAACTTTCGTGAAAAATGTAATCGATTTCGCTGTTTCGTGAAATGGGACGATTTTTGCAAGAGCATGTAAAATTTTATAACGATTTGTCATAATAAACTAACTATGTGTGTAGATTCATGACTTAGATAAAAATAATAATTTCTTGAAAAAATCTAATAATTCATTTTTGTAACTTTATTAAATTTAAACATTATTACAAAAATTATAAATAGTCACATGCATCCTTCCTCCCTTCCTTCAATCCATTTCCCTTCTTCCATCCTTTTGCAGATACTGTTTATAGAAAGGAATAGGTATTGCAAAAAACTTCAGCGTTACGAAGGTAAATAAAAATATTCTAATTAGTTGGTAGTAGGCATTTTGCCCTTTTGTACAAGGTTTTAGAATCAAAAAGGTACAATCCACTATCAAACAAATTGTACCTATAAAGTATATACACAATACTAAATCGGGTATCAGCTGTCAACCAAATAATATATTACCGCCACTTGAACTTTTAATAATATACGAAGCACCCGGATCTATAACAACATAACAAATAAGTCCATTTTAGGAAAATATTCCTCACATATACATTCCAAGCTACGATAGCCGAAGTAGATTCGCAAGAAAACCCACAAAACGGTTCACTAGCGCGGCACATAACTAGTATCACTTGGCATAGCGGTTAAACAAGTTCAAGGCTTGCCAAACTGGTTACGGGTGTAAGCAGAGTGCTCCAACTCCCTCCAACCCACCGCGAACTAATGAGACGGGACGTGTTTAGATACTCAAGAATATCTTGTACTTAGAACTTGGTGTTATGATGTAGAACTTTAGTTTTTAAATAGCTTATTATTTTTGATATAAGATATTGTTCTATATGAATACAAAGAGGATCATTCCGAAAAATTGCTATAGGTATGAGGTTACAAAAAAGAAAAGCGTGATAACATAAAGATCTTTGAGATAGAGATAATATTTTTATATTTATATGTGTTAGGAATAACAGCTAGGTTCCATTAGAGGCTGTGTACAAAGCAAAGTGGTCCAAAGTCCAAAGGGAATGTTCCTTTTTAAGCCACAGAAGTAAGTTGAACCAGGACAAAAAGCTCTGACTTGCGATATTACTAATGGCGAACAAGTAGGCCTCTCGCACTATTTGTCGTCAAACTTCGTCCATTAGGCCCGCAATCATGTTTTTACAGAGCTAACTGTATAACAAGCATAACACCGAAGTTGGCACAATTTAAAAGTTGACTTTCCCACTTCGATTCGAAGTCAAAAGTCTGTAATTCGCACTGAAATCTCGTGAAAAACAAGTCGGAGCGCCGAAATTCCGATTATGTCCGATGGCGTCGGTGAAAGCGGATCTCGTGTCTATTGTAATTCTGACCGCTTCATAAAAACGCATTTCTCGGTAAAAGTTTTTCTTAGTTATTTTTAATCTCGCTGATGCTCGGTGAAACAGTTTTTTTACGAATAAGCAAGAATGCTGACGCTGTAATTTGAGATTATTCTGCCGGGCTGTAAACCGGAAAATATTTGTTGTTTTTAAATAAGCTTTATTTCAGATGTTTGACGATAATGGGGGAGGACTGTACGAAATATATATTAGAGTCCCCTCAAGCTTACTTAGGGTAAATTTTATGTGGAGATATGTCTCAGTGTTTTGCACTTAATATAATATGAAATGGGGCCTTACAATGCGGTATGACGATTTAAATCTTTGAAAGAATGATATACAACCAGAATATAAGGACATGTGAACTAGATGTAATTGCTAATTTCCCCAAGGAATGAAATGGTGTTTACAGTTAAGAGTAAATACATACACAACACGTAAGTAGGTACACGAAACATGAAGCATGCACTTGAAGAACATACACGCATAAACCTAAGTAAAAAAATGTTATTGATCACTGTAAATTCTTAAATGTTCATTTGAGATTTGATTCGCTTAGCTTACTTTTACATTGATTTTATTACTTATCTTGATTTTTTTCATATTACTGAAGTAGTAAAGATTGTACGTGCATCTTAAAAGCCGCGCAGTATTTTTTTTTTTTTGGTACGAGTATGGTACAGTATTCTTCAACATTGGAGTACATTTAAAAAGAACATTACCCTTTAGTGTGGTAAAATGGTGTGGACATGAGTCTGGAGTGCTTTCTTCAGCAGTCGGGTAAAAACAGCTACAAAAGTCAAGTATCTCAAAAGATCACGTGATTTGTTTAAATTATTTTATGATGTAAGAGCTGTAACTCCTGTATAATTCAACAGGAGTATAGGAAAAAGGTTAAGAGGATGAGCAGATCCAGGGCTCCACAGTGAAAGCTTTGGATGCAATTGGGACTAACGCTATGATTAACATAAAGGTGCACTTTTGACAATGAACTAGCTGAACCATTTGTGTTCTACCCAATAACTTTCATGAATACTACTAGACTGTCTGTACATAAGTGAAGATTCATGGAACGGGACCGAAAGTAGTTAGAAAGTAATATTTCAGCAGCTCGCTTATTACTGAGCGGCAAGTGTCGAATTATTCTGCCGGTACCTCCAACGTCACTGAACCGTGAACTTTTCATTAGTGAAGATGTCCGCCTCTCCGCGGTGAGAGGCATCGATACCGACCGTGAAATTAATTAGCACTTTAAAAAAAACAATAGGCTTGTGTCCTATTTTTTTTTTATTATCGTAATCTGTACATGTTTCAATAATATAATTAACTGCTAAAGTGAAATATTCTTACGACAAATAGTTTTAAAAATATTTGATTTTGAAAATACAATTTCTCGAGTCGCCCGAAAACGCTCCATACAAAATCGTCGCACGTGGTGACGTCACCGCGTGTTGTGCGTAGTGCAAAATGTATGGAGTGCAAGAGAATATCGCATTTATCTCGGTCCACGTTGCGTTTACACGTATACAATGCGTAATAAGATCGATTTGAAATTTAATAAGGAATCTAAAAAGTTATAAATTGTGACTTATTTCGATTGTTTATATTTTAACCTATATTGGAAATTGAAAATAATGAAAAGTCATAGTTTTAGTTTAATTGGGCAATATCTTAGTTTACTATGTATATTTTTTGAGAAAAAACTAAGATACTAAGCAGTATTGGTAAGGATCTGATGACCCAGGACACTACCCAATTGTTGAAAATACACAAGTAACCCCAATTTGCAAGATTGCGGTCAGCCTCGGAAATGCAACTGACTGTTGCAAATTGCAACTCTGTACTCTATTATTTAGGTATTAGGCAAGAGTTTCGCGTGTACTAATTTCGTAGTTAATACTTATATGAGATTTCAGACGGCTCAGCGTTTTAGATGTAAAACAACTAAGTTGTTAAAGAAATGACACTTTATGTTAATGATGGTAAGATTCAAAATTGCTTGTGTGGTGAATTCTGTTGGGAGCTACTACAGGATGTGACTTATTGAGCGGACAACACGTCGTCGCCACGACGAATCCACTTCCTGTGGTCAATGTCGTGTCGACAGCACTCGAGAGCTCTTCAACTCACGTTTCACTTATAGTGTGACGTCACACGGCACGGGTAACCCCCATTGACGAATCATTTCTCATAATAGCTGTAATTTAATGGCAACTTCCAATCCCGAACTTCCCAAAAATTCAATGTATACAGTCTTAGGTGAATAACTGGATGGTGCTGGTGCTCGGGAAAGATTCATCTCCAGTAATTAGTTTTATGTCTATACGGACATCTAATCTAGACCAATAAAATTAAAGGATATGTTATTAAAATAACAACTTCTTAGTCAAAATACTTTCTGTCTGTTTGACTTGGTTTCTCCGAAATGGTTGAGCCGATTTTGACGGGACTTTTACTTGCAGATAACTGATGTTTTAAGGAGTAACTTAACTTAGGCTACTTTTATTTTTTTTAAATAATTGTGATCCTGCGCAAAAAAATGAAACATAGATCTCAGTTCACGTGGACGAAGTCACGATTACAGCTAGTGTACAACATATACGTCGTCAAGAATACAGCGTCGGTAGCTTAGTGGTTACGTAGGCGGCCTTATAATCGAGAGGTCCCGGGTTTGAATCCTGGCCATTACACTACCAAAATGACCCCACTCCTTAAACAAGCAATTTAGCTTAGTTGAAGAGGTTAGAGGAAATATTCATAATGTCGGTTGCCAATATTCTTAAAAAAATATATCAAACAGCCGTAGTACTTTTGCTTAGCCCTGAAAAAAAGTTCAGATGTATCAACAAAGGGTAAGCAGTGTGAGTGTAAAATTCATAGTTGTGACTAACAAACACTTCGATCGCTTACGACTTATGAGCGTATTGTCCCACGCGAGCATCGAACCGGACAGTCCAGTCTAGATAAGAAAGCAGACGTAACCTCGAAAGTCTGCCGACATGATACTGGGTCAATATCATCGCGTAGATACAGGCTATCACTGGCGAAGAGTGGACATTATCAAAAGGTAAGCCGGTGGAAAGAAATACTTTGATCTAGTTAACTTAATAATCTCGTGTTGTTTCCGACGGTGAGTAGGGTAGCCAGAGCTCACTGGACAGATTTTGAGCTGTCAGTGGGAAAACCAAAGGCTTTGTCCTACTTATCTTTTGCGCTGACGGTACAGAATCTCTCTGTTCTTACAGTGTGACTCCCATGGTGTTGCACTCACCCATAGGCCACGGTAACCTGTTATCATCAGGAGGGCCGTGTGCTTATCTGTGACCTAAGTAGTATAAAAAAGGCTATTACTACTAAGTATAGTCAACAAAAGTTTATTCCTTGTGGATTAGAATAATTTCACCCCATATCTTCCTGGAGGTGTCGTAGAAGATGATCAATCAAAGAATCAATGAATCAATTTCATTCATTCAATTTAGGCACATAAGAGCACATTATGAACGTCAAATATTACAATTATTATGTCAAGTTAAAAAAAATAAGATATATTATTAAATAAAGTAAAATAAATCATTTGAAAATAATTCTTTCGCTGGTTCGGTAGTGATTAAGGGACAGGGCTGTTCTTTATCCGACAGTAAATACAGCCCATGATAAAGTTGGGCGTAAGTATTACGTGGGACAGACAATCATATTTGACGAAATGTGGGTGTGAATACACCTCTGCATACCCCTTAGAGCATTTACAGACATAAAGGACGAAACAAGACTCTAAGGGTTTTAAATAGCCAGTAGTTGGTATAAAAAATATACCACTTAGGTGACAAGCTCACGGCCCACCTGATGGAAAGTGGTTACCGTGACCTATGGACGTATGAAACACCAGGGGCGTCACATTCGCTAAGTGGTATAAAATAAGCGAAACCAAGGGCAGATATTTCTTCATCCTAGCGTTAATTCCCAGTCGCATCCGAAGCTTTCACCTCGGAGTCTGGGGTCCGCTTTACCAGTTTAACTGCGGATTTAGGTAGACCTCGATATTTTCCATGAAGCGACTGCCATCTGACCTCCACAACCCAATGGTGACATTAGGCGATATCGAAGCATTGCAGCTAGGCCGTTGTTGTTGGATTTTTCAGGGCTCCAACTACCCGTAACAACTGCCATAGATGTTCGTATGGCAACCGGGACCGATGGCACGACCACGACCAGACCAATGCAAATACCCATATTCATGCATACAAATATTTGCACTGAGCGGAGATTGAACCCGTTCCTCCTGCGTAGTGGCCGCGTTCACTACCGCTTCGCCACAGAGGCTGTCAGATACTAGTTAAGTTATATTTCTTAGACACTCAACAGGATATGATTGGTCACTTAGATTGATGGACCTCATCCGGGATTTGGTTCCACCATTTAAGTTATCCGTCATGCCGTGTTTGTCTGTCTGTGTCCCTACTTTTTATATACAGCCTGTCAGTTGACTATACCCTGCTATGTGGTAAGAAGCCGGGGTGAAGTTCAAATAAGTTTCTGTAGGGATTTTTTATGCTATAAAGGTGAATGACAACGCTTTTAGAAGGGTTAGGAGGTCAAATAGCAGTCGCGAAGGGACATATGACGAAAATTATGACGGAGGTAGGACACGACGGTATTCCTGTCCCAATTGAGCAGTCCGCCTGGGGAAGTACCTCTAATATATGGTGCCAATCATTATTCAGTAATGCCAAATCAGTGCTAAATTAATGGAGTCAAATCATTATTCAGTAATGCCTCGCGAGTCGTGATACTCGTGATGGTCGTGAATATGGAGCTAATTATTCATATCAGTTATTATTATTATTATATTCTTTTCATTAAACGTCAAAACAGAAAGTTATGTGCATACTAGTATGAAATAAAAAGTTGTGACGTCATACCGGGGCTTTTGAATTATAAATTATAACCCAGTATTAGCAGTTAAGCGGATGATTTAAAATTTATAAAAAGGAAGCAATATGAACGGTTGTATTTTTTCTATTTTTTTTTTTAACTCTGAAACATCAGCCAAAGGCTAGCGGACCTTTAACTTTCCTACACAGACCGGCTAGCAAAAAAAAAAAACCTTCACTTAACTGTGTATTATTTATTTTATTTATTAAATTGTAGTACATGGGTTTTACGAAGATCTTAATCTTCTTCTTCTTCTTATCTTCTTACTTCTTCTTCTTACTATTATATAATTGTAAAGTGGTCGTGTCTGTACATTGGAGATATTTAAAAAAAAATACTTGGGTTATGTTATGTTAACAATACTGAACACGAAAATATTTTTTTTGAATTTCCTGTCTGTTTGTCTGTTTTTCCGCGATGGACGCAAAAACTACTGGACGGATTTTGATGCGGTTTTTTTTGTTAGAAAAGGCTCACTCAGACTTAAAATCTTACGTTTGTTTGATCGCAATCGGTTGAGTAGAACCGAAGATATGAGCAAAGGTCGCGTTAACCGAGATGCACGCGGGCGGAGCCGAGGGCGGAAGGCTAGTAATAAATATAAGCACACTATGTCTTATATGAGTTTACATTTACTTAATAAACCTGCTGTTTTTTCTCTTTACTAACATACGCTAATATTTAGTATAATTATCACTCAAGAACCAGTGTAAGTTTTTTTATAATTTAATCTGAAGCCTTCCACACAGCCGTACTGACGTCATACTTGGTAATTAAATGCAAATGGTTATTACAAATGCTAGTGGGGAATTCCAGCTATTGGTAATCAATGTTGCACTAGTAAAAAAACAAATAGTTCGATGAAAAAATTCAATATAAGTGATTGAGGAAAGCTAACTAACAAACCACAGTAGAAAAGATATCAACGGGTGCTAACTTCTATTTATTTATTTTAGTTCGCAGTGATTTCGTTAAGAAAAAGCATCTGATGAGGCCGTCAAGCTGAGTGCCACCATTGTAACATGGTACGTGTCTGTAATGGTGACCCTCTTTTCAGAGACTTTGCCTTCAGCTTACCATCAGGCGAGGTGAAATCTAATTGACGTGTCCTATATAAAAAAGCGATTTCATTTTTTTAAATTATTGCGTGTTATATATTTTAGGATTGCTTGATTTTTAACCCAGTTCTAAAACAGGAGGTTCTTAATTCGGATGTTTATTTTTTTTTTTGTATGTTCGCGGATTGCTAAAAACATTTTATGAACGGAAAAGGTTTATAATGTTTATAATTATTATTATTTTTATTGAACACACTTTTAAATATAGCTTCGCCTGCTGCGCATGTAAAGAAAACCTTGGAAATTGAACTTAATTAACTTCTTATAATGGTATCCATTTTGTGTGTGAAATCTAATATCCCAATGATATTTTTAGGAAGTTAATAACTTAATTCTATGGCACTGATCTTATGGTAGACTCAGGAATTCTTAGAAAATCTACGAAATAGGACATAGTTATATGTTTTGAAGCAAAAAGAGGGAAGATATTTAGAAGTTTAATGTGTATATCTGTGGCAACGCATCTTCCAAACGAATTGGTCGAATTGTATGAATTAAAAGCCAATAAATAATAAATACGTTACAGCAACTAAAGCTCGACAAATGTGTTATACATTTAAATAGTTTTCATGAAGAAAGGAGAGCTTTGTCGACAATGATAAGATAACGGACGGTCTTCGTGCCTCGGCGGCCATCGCTGTAGTAATTAACATTCTTTACTAATGTCGCGATAGCACAGATAACATACTTGCTTCTTTCTCTCTCGATTCAGCATCACGATAATATACACGTCATAGTAATATTATAAAGAGGAAATATTTGTAATTTTGTATGTCACGGGTAAACTCAAAAACTACTGGACCGATTTCAAAAAGTTTTTCGCCATTAGAAGGCTATATTATCAGGTACTACCATAGACTATTATCAGCGATGAAAGGGATCAGAATTCTACGCGGGTGGAGCCGCGAGCAACAGCTACCTGTACCTTATATTTTGGTAATGTTTTTGGCTATTGATGCAAAATGAGGGGATTTATAAGGTTTAACGGGATATCTATGTCTGTCTGCGGTATCGTGCTGCTAAACTAATCGACCTATTTTGTTGATTTTATAGGTGATCTATACAAGGGTTTGAAGATTGCTCAAATGGGGAGCTTTTTTTTTTCAAAAATTAAATGTAATTATTTGTTCGAATACTGGAATCGCAATAAGTTTACACTTGTTTCTGCGTATATTCCCTGGACGGAGTCACCTGACTTTTCTGTTCACAACACTGAATCTGGTAATATGCCCGGCTCGCCTTACACACAATAAAACACTTCAGCTAACCTTTTACGATACGCAGGTGTGAATATATCAACAATAAAACTTTTTTACGGCCGAACCCGCATTGTGCAGTAGTTAATATTTACAGGGATCACAAAAAAGAGCTGGCGGTTCGACGAATAGTGCATACTACTCATTCTCTGGTCACGTACCTACTACGCACACCATTGTCTATCTATCGGTCTGCGGTTCAAACGAAAAAATTCATTCAATTTCATAAATATAACTGCTCAAAACTAACTCAAAATATGATTCGGAACAGCCAAATCTTCTTAAATTAGTGTTATGTATGTAAACCCAATCAAAAAGCTAATCTCCCAATATGAATCTGAATCTTCCCTTCCAAATGTCAAAAACGATCTCGATGTCAACGTTCGATCTTGAAAATTGTGTTACAAGAATATCTGTCTTGACATTTGGGAAATTGATCGATAATTTCCCAAATGAGAGAGAGAATTTTGAACAGTTTATTACGAGTCCTAAGGTTTCCAAATATTTTAGAAACAGTACGGTTTTTATTATTTATTTGCCTTATGTAAAGGCTCAAATTTATTATTACCAATCCCCCTTATGATGGTCATCTTATGGGGTATTATTTTACCACATAAAATGGTTGTTCAAAAAATTGTTATTTACAAGCTTATTTCTTTTTTTTATTTCTTTTTCTTAGACATTTTCTGCCAGTCAACCTTTGAGTTATGCAGATAGGTATATAAATGTCAAAGATGCACGAAGTAATATGGTGAGAGTTTGACCTAGAATGGTACAAGTAATTTTTGTGATGAAAAATAACATTGTCTTTAGATTATTTTTACTTCTTTTTACTCATCTATCGATGTAATTTTAAAATGAAAATATGATATGAACTGATAAATATTGTTTACGATTGAAATTAAATGCGAGGCAGCCACTCGTGACGGGGCAATTAGAGTTCACTTTTATGAATAAGTCTGCCTCGTAAACGTAAGTGTAATGTTTAAAAATACTTTCTTATTTCAATCGGGGTTTCTCTCTTTTAATCACTCCTGACACGTATTTGTGACCGAATTAAGACTAGATTATTAATAATTATAAGTTTATTAATTTACACGTCAGTTTGCGTGTATGTTTTTGCTCTTGATTAAATTTTTCTGGGTGCGATTCCCGAATTGAGCAGTGTTATTTGCTAAGAAATTCTCATTGCAGCGCGGAGTGTTTAATATGCCTGGTAGATATACTTAAAGGGTAACAAAATATATGCTGTCAATATACTTATATGATGAAAATATGTATCTCTACCTACCCGATAAAAATATAAATATTTAAGATTCACTTACGGATTCAGTATGTAGGTGACTAGTTGTCTACAGTAGACATCGCGAAAGTTAAAATTGTATTTTCATATCTTTATTACTGCTTTATGAATAAATACTGCGGTGAAATTATTTCTTTTGCCTTTTTTAATTGCCTTACACAAGAGTCGTCTATAAAGACAAAAGTTAGCGTTCAAAATTCACGACGACAACTGTGCCTCAAGAATTCCACTGAGATTTACCGTTACCTACGAATTTAAAACTTCGTTGCTAATATAGGCAGGTACCTACTCATAACACATTAAACATTATTCCAAAACTTTATTATTAGGCATCTAATAGTATTATGTATCAATTGTGTGTTAATAACATTTTATAAAGTCATCCATTTAAGTGCTATGCTATAACTTAAAAATCTTATAAATAAAAGTTTCACAGCAGTTGCTTGACAGCTTTTTGAACTAAAACTACGTTTACAGTTTTAAAATCTCTCCAAAAACGCCTCGTTGTAAAGCGTAGTTCATACTTGGTTAAAGTTATTTGATGAAAGTGTCTGTTGGGTCTGACCTGATAAGTGCCTCGTGTCGATCTGGGCCGAAGCCGCCACTGCCAACAACAGGAGGCAGAACGCCTCCCAGGCGCTCCGCATCTTCACTTCACCTCACCACATCAACACTAGCACTCACAATAATACTAATATGTCGAACACTCGCTCTGTATTCCACTGTATCGCGTAGAAAGTTGGTTCGGTTTGAAAGTTTGCTGACGTGTGATGTGCCGCTCGAACGGACGTGCAGTACGGGCAAGCGCGGGTGATCGACTGACGCCGCCGGCCGGCTAAACCGCGGGGTGGCCAGGCTCCGAGCGAGAAATTACCTACACGTAAATTCCAACGACGAAAGCTGTGGAACGATCTGCCTTCTGTGGTTTTTCCAAGCGATTACGATATAGGGTCGTTCTAGAACCTTCCAGGGTCGGTATCATATCTATAGGCCAAGATAAACACTTCCTATCAGGTGGGTGGTGTGCTTGTCTTCCACCAAAGTAATAAATAACATTGACCTGTTCTGTTACAAATAGATCAAAGCAACTCCGGATTTCTAAGAAATTGTCATCGTAGATGACAGCATGGGTAAAACCTTTAGATTATAATATAGGAATTATAACAAACGATACAAATAAACAACAGATCAATGTCGAGAAAGGGTGACTTCATGAATACAGCGATAGAAACTATTTTAATATTGTTGGTAATTATACAAGACTATCTATGTAATGTGCCTACCATGACGAGCTATAGCCGTTCGTCTTACAGGTGAAATAGAGGGATGGAGCCTACACCATAAATACCTACGCAAATTCAACAATATAAACGTAAATTCATCTGAAGAAATGGTTAAGGTAGATTTTCATTACTATCTTATTGTACGGATGGTCTGGTGGTCAAATGTCTCCTTCATTAACTGCTTCTGAGTATTGTGGGTTCAATCCTCAATAAAGGATAATCTTTAATAAGTACGTATCTTAAAAATATATTTCATTTTAGCAAAAAGATTTTTAATAGTAACTATACTTACCTGCTTATACCCATGGATTTAGTCAATCAAAAATAATAAAGAAATCCAATTGAACCAACATTTGAATTCTTTTGTATACTTCATTCTAATTGAAAGTAAAATAACGTTAACTCCAGTTAACGAAAAACAATAAACCGAGTAACGTGTCGAAATCTCCCTGAATATTGGGAGTTTTTGGGGCGCTGACAGCCCGCCCACTCACACAGGTGGTCGCAAACTGCAGGTAGCGAACAAACAACGCGTACACAGACAGCAGACAGAGCCTTCTTGCTGCCACTACTGTTCTGTTCACCCCTCGTGTCGCACATTATATGGAAAACAAGCTTTATCATCTTTAAAAGTTAGGTTTGCCAACAAAAAAAATCTAAATTTTACTTTTCATCTCCGAAATTAACTTTTTCACATCTATAGAACTAATACTACCTTTCTATAGGCACTTCCAAAAGGGGTCATCATAAAACCGTAGATGACCCATGGCCAGAAGAGGTGCCAATTATTAGGCCCACCCTCTCCTTTCCTACACAGGACAATACGCGCAGGACTTAGATGTCACCCGCATACGGTGCAGAATATTTCATCAAGAACCAAGCGGTTCAGCGACTCCATCCTCTTCCGCACCATTAAATCCTGGAATTCATTACCAGTACACGTGTTTCCCTCTTCCTACAGTCCCGGGTCCTATAAGCGGGTGTGAAAAGCATCTAATGAGGCTGACAAGCTAAGTCCCACCATTGTAACATGGTACGTGTCTATAATGGTCACCCTCGGCCAGACTTTGCGTTCAGCTTACCATCAGGCGAGGTAAAGTGAAATTGACGTGTCCTATAGTACGCCTAGGCCATTCATTAAATATCGGAATCCAGTTAATAAATAAAAAACGGCATGCCACCTGACAGTTCTGAGCTTGAACGAAAGCTCAGCGTTGAACTCAAAGATATTACAATATAAAAATGTTATGAAATGTCATTGGTTGAACTTGAACAAAAATTTTAACAAGAGATGGTTAAATATAATGGCAATGAAATTATTATTAATACCCTTATCTATCCACTAGCTGAGCGCCGCGGCTCCACTCTCGAGGATCTCGGTTATCGCGGCCAAACCAAGCCAGTTCTTTTTCCAAGTTCTAGTATATGTTAAATGTTTGGCACTTAGAGTATACATTCATGTATACTCTATACTCTACTATAATGTATACTCTAAGGATTGGCACCTTAGAAAAAGTATTATTTCTCTAAAGTGCTACATAAATAAAATAAAAAAATTGTGAAGAAAGAGATGTAAATCTCTATATTATGTTGTGTAGCGTGTTTTTAGTGAAAATGTTGCGAAAAACATGAGCTGTAGCCGCACCTTTACA
This sequence comes from Eilema depressum, assembly GCA_914767945.1. NCBI lineage: Eukaryota > Metazoa > Arthropoda > Insecta > Lepidoptera > Erebidae > Eilema > Eilema depressum. The sequence continues at coordinate 21,134,038 of OU612025.1, forward strand.
CATCTGCTTCTACTGTACAAAACAGCGTATTCCGCTGTAGATGAAACTTGCTAGAAAAGAATCTTACAATAAAAAAACTGTCAGCCACTTATTTCCAATCGTGAGCAGTTACTTAATTAGTTAAACTAACGATTGAGGTGCGTGCCAACCTCGCTAATTACAATAACTGATTTTATGAATTGTATAGCATTAGCACGTTAGATGCTGCAAATAACACCATTGACATTATCACGGAAAAAATATCATTTTTTTTATCCTACTTAGGTCAGACACAAGCACACGGTCCTCCTGATGGTAAGAAGTTACCGTGGCTTATGGGCGAGTGCAACATCAGGGGAGTCACACTCGTGCTGTCGACCCTTTAAGAACGAGAGATTCTGTGCCGTGAGCGCAAAAGATAAGTAGGACAAAGCCTTTGGTTTTGCCACTGACAGTACAAAATCTCTCCAGTGAACTCTGGCTACCCTATTCACCGTCGGAAACACAGCACGAGGTTGTTAAGCTGCGGTCTTCTGTAGAGTGGAGGTACTTCCCCAGTCGAACTGCTCCGGAAAAAAACGGAAAAAATATCAATTTTTTTAACCGACCGCCGCGCCGCGTGGTTCCCGGCAGAGTAGAATTTGGGCCACCCCATCTCCATGCGGTGTCATACAAGGCGACGGGATAGGGCTGTTTAACATCAGACAGATACTTATTATACAGCCCAGATGCATAGATCGAGTCAACAGTAGTGCCGGAATACGGCAATAGGCTCACCCCCTATTACGTGGAACCTAATACAATAATTGGTGAAATCCTATTTACTATAAGTAAGCATAATATTTTATAAGCATACTGTCCCAAAGCATTAAGTTTACTTAAGCATAACGACGCGTAACCATAACTATTTTAAGCCAGAATGTTCATTTGACTAAATAAAGTTCTACATGGTTATAAAAAAAAATAACCACGAAGGCCTAATGCGGGAGCTTCGCTCCGCTCCGCTCCCGCATTCGCCTTCTAACCTAAACTATCCAAGTCGGAATCAGGGGCTTTCTCAATAAATCTGCCAAATAACTATTAGACAAATAAACAATATGCTTTACAACTTTATGCATATCAAAGTTATGAATAAAAACATTAGGATATACAATATTTATGCTTAATAACATAGTATACTAAAAACCAATTATGGCACACTATTATTATGACAAAGAAAATTTATGCCTAACTTGTTATGACAATTTAAATTAGGACAAAAACCATTATGACAAAAAATGGGATCCCGCTTATTACGCCCACGTTTCGCCAGTCACTTCTTTAACCCCACGAATGTGCCGCCTATTGCCGTTTCTGGGGACTGGGTATATTCGCTTCGGCCATTTGTTAGCAGGTGCAAGGCGTGCAGGTGAAGATGGCTTGGTTTTAACTGTAGGTATAGCAGTGGTAGGGGGGGCCTATTATCGAATTCCTGGTGGCTTCAATCATATCCAGGTATATTGTTTTTAAATGGGGTTATGTAATTATTTGACTCGCATGTATGCTAACTAAATCGTGTGTTTCTTTGGAAATTAGTCCGCATCCGTATTTTTCAATAATCCGTAGACCCTTTGCAAGTTTGAGCTCATTTTCTCTGTCAATCACGGTAGGTGGACCACGACTTTCCTTTTCGACATCTCTTTTAATAATCAATCTATCACATATAGCTGCACAAGGTAGTCGTATCTTGTAATATTTTGCAGCTTGGTACGAGTTTATTTTACCAATGCTGACTTCTTCTACGGCTTTTTTTAAAGCTTCAAGATCGTACATTGTAGTCGTTTTTCTTTTATAGTGCCGCACTATATTGGAAAACCTAAAATAAATATTGAGAATTATCATAAAATACTATCATATAAAATATTAAACTCTATACTGGACTCTCTTCTCGCCTCTCCACTTGCCTCTCCATTTGTCTCTCTACTCGACTCACTACTCGCTTCTACACTCGCCATTCGACTGGACTCTCTTCTTGCATCTTTACTCAACTCACTTCCTTCTCCCTTTTCACCCTTTCCACTTCCCCCACCCCTTTACCTGCACTTATACCCCTTCCCACGTCCCTTCCGTCACCCCTTCCCACGTCCCTTCCCACACCCCTTTCCACACTACTTCCCCTTATCCCAGCCTTTACCCTACTCCTTCCCTCACACTTTTCTCTACTCTTTCTCCACTCCAACAGACAGACAGATAGGCAGATAGGCACTAGGCACAGACAGACAGATTGAGTTATTTTCGCATTTATACGGAGTATGGATTAACCAAAGAGATTACAAGAGAGAAGTACAAAATAATATATAAAAGAATAAACAGAGGTTTATTATTACTTTATTATAGGTACCTACCACCTACCTTGAGCTTGATACCTAGCTGTGTCCGCAATAAAATCAATTTTCTTTCTTTCATTTCTTTCTTACTTTCTATTTATTATATTGTATAGACAGATTTACCACTATTTTACTATCCTAAATTCAAAAGGTTTGGTACCTCTGGAAATGGGGTTATTGCTATACAATAGACGCAAAAATTACCCCTACAGGGAGGACGCAATAACCTCAAAGAAAAACATAACCTACAAATTTTCACTAACTAATTGCGTATTCCCTACAAATCATAGGCAAATCACTTATAATAATGAAAACAACCTGTATTCTGTATTGCAATAGAATAATAAAAGTAGATGGTACTTATGGTTCAGAAATATTGATTGATACAGTTATAGAAAAGAAGATTTCAACAGATTTAAAATCACGTGTCACACTGCACACAACAAGAATCCAAACGAAATGTCAGATTTAAGATGACCGATTATTTAAAAATTAAAGGTCTGCCAAGACTTCTACTTCCTATTTACCTACTCTGTGTGTTCTGCACCCTCCTTCATTTCGATCCTACAGTCAAATCGGGCCATAATTTCTTTTCTATTTAAGCTGACTTAAGGTCTCTGCATACGTAACGGGTTTTTTCACGGACGGGACGGGACGTGAAGCAAAATGTATGCGGCCCGCCCCGTCCCGTCCCGTCCGTGGCCCCGTGACATATGCATTGCCGCATACATTTTGTATGAAACGATATTTCCAAAACTTCACGTCCCGTCCCGTCCGTGAAAAAACCCGTTATGTATGCAGAGACCTTTATCAAGGAAGGGTACCGACTTATGAAGTCGTTGGTATATATACCTCAAGGCACGTATCTTGGACCTAAATTACGAGATTAAACGAAGCCCTTGATTGTTTTGTAACAATCTATGCTTGACGAGTTTGAGCTCGTCCACAGCAGTAGGTAACATCCCGTGCTATCCTCAAAAGACACCTAAGAAACGTGGTACTGCGCACATTTTAGGCACAATTTAGGTCCTAGATATATGTCCCGAGCACTATACTGGCTAGTGTTTACGAACAAGCCCGTAACAAGGACTGACAAGACAAGACTCAATCAGTGCAGCTCGGATCCTTGATTCAAACTTTAATGGCGACTCGGAAGTTCGTACGAGTGCCATACTGCGCATAGTGCGCATGTACAGTCACGATCACGACCAAAAATATTTCACTTTACCATACGTAGTATATTACTTACTCTGTGCACTTTACTCCTCCAACTTATACCTTGTTGCATCGATAACAAGTAAATACTATTTTATTATAAATAATATATGATTGTCCGCATCTAAGGGCTGTATCGCCTCCATATTCTCTGCTTATGGAAGGATAATAAAAACTTAACAAATAAATAGCAAACAACTATATTATTACTAACTCGACTTGCAAGCGCGTGTGATAGTACAGGTGATCGCAGGGAAAGGATAGTGCCCGGGTAGGTACCCGCTCGCCTACGTATACCTCTACTTTCCTCAACTGTCACGGTCCCGCGCCTCCTGCATAGCAGTCGCGGTCGCGACCACCATGCCACAGATAGGCAGTAAACCTAGGTACCTACCTATATTTTGATAGTACAGAAATTACATATGTGGCATTGGAATTCAATCAATAAAGATTGCACACTGACTGTCACAGAACAGATAATAGTATGCCTCTGTTCCCTGGAGACCGGCAATAAATCAACTGCATACCAACGAACGTAGGCTATAGTGCCTGTACGAAATGTTACCGCAATCACCAATGGAACGCAAACATAGACGCTTTTGCTCATTTTGCTGTATGTTCTCAGTATCGAGTATGGGACTATCATGACCAGGGCCTGATTAACCCTTAGGCTAATTAGGCTGTAGCCTAGGGCGCGAGGATCGGGGGGGCGCAAGAATCGGGGTGGGGTGCAGGATCGGGGGCGCGCGCGCTGAAATCGTGTCTTCGCATGCACTATTCATCTCTAACATCATTGCATCTACCCTAATTATTATTGCTTAATCGAGTCTTATAAACGGGGCCATCTGATCTGACGTTTGAATAAACCCCTGGCGAAATGTTGCATGGTACCTATTTTTATGGAAGTTGTCCGTTCAAAATAAGTAAATCATTTTTCGGACGCTTCGTTCATCTACCGGCTCTTCCTCCGCCCCCCTTCGCACGCGCATTTCACCCTCCACGACGCCAATCCAGGACTTCTTGGGCCTACCCTTTCTATCTGGACCCGGTGGAGGCGCCATTGCCATTAGCCTGGTGGTTTTCGTAAAACGTGACCGCATTTTTTTTGCGAAGTACCCCCACGGATACCCCTCCGCTCCACCCGTCACCCCTAGGCCCGCGCTCATGGGGGACGGAGGTCATTCTGCGATCTCCGACGCCCGAGTTGCCGCCGCTCGTCGCGGGCGTCGCGGGCCGTGCGGTTTGCGATTCTCCTCCGCTCGTTGCGGGCCGCAAGGTCTGCGATTCTCTTTCGCTCCAGCTCCGCCGCCGCCTCCTTCACGAGCATTACTTGCTCGCAACAGGAGGCGCCGGCAGCCGACGCATCCCAGAGAGAACTCTCACTCCCAGGCTCATTACCAGCTCCCGTCTCGGCGTCTCCCACGCCGGACACTCGGTGAGCGTGTGCAGCGCAGAGTCCTCGCTCGCGTCGCAGTGATGGCACTCGTTGGCTCTTTCTTCGCGATCATAAGCAGATACCACCCGAAGCACCCGTGCCCGGTGATAATCTGCGTCAGCCAGAACGAGAGGCCGCCGTGTGGCCTCTCTAGCCACTCCCCCATGATGGGTCTTACCGCCGCTACTACGGTGCGGCCAAGTTGTAGCTGCCACTCCGCCACCCTGTGGAGCCGGGATCTCACGGCCCGAATTTCTTCAGGCTCAGGAACGTGTCCCCGCTCCCGCACCTCCTTTCGAAACCAATATAGCGCCGAAAGGGTTCTCGCTTCCAGGATCCACGGTGGCGATCCAGCAAGGAGACTCGCTGCTTCAAAGAATATCGTGCGGTACCCCCTGATGGCCCTGGAGACCATTTTCCACTGCGGTTTACGCAGCCGGTCCACGGGCCTGTCCTTTAGGTTGTCCGCCCATACTGTTCACCCATATAGAGCCATGGACCGCACGACACCCGCGTAGGGGTGATTATTTGAAACCGAGTGTATTTGCCTCATTGATATGGCTCAATTTTTTTTTCACTTTTAGACTTTAACTTACATAAAATCGTGACCAGATCATTATATGTTATATTATATTTCGAAGGCACTGATTTGTACCCAGTAGTTTAGGATATAGACTGTGCTGATAAATTGGTCAACCAGATTAATGATGACCAAGGCAGATGAATGGGCTTTTGCACCGTATTAATTAGAAGCATGCAGATAAATGAGAACAACATATTATCTTCAATCAACTTTACTATAAAATATCTGGCAATCATCATCACCATCTGCATAAAGACGCATTTTCCTGATTGCATCCGTGGCCAAGATGACCTCGGAGCTCAGGGTCCGCCTTCCGGCTCTTCCTCCTCCACTTCGCACGATCTTGGGCGTCAATGGCAGTGAGACCATTTGTACGCATGTCACCCTCCATGGCATCAAGCCAGGACTTCTTGGGCCTACCCCTTTTACCTGGACTCGGCGGGGGCACCATCCGCGCCATTGCTAGGCATTTGTTACCCACGTAGCCTGGCGGTTGCCGCAAGACGTGGCCGCACCAGCGAAGGTGGCTCTCTTGCATTTTATCCGCGATGTCACGGACGTGAAGACTGCCGCGGATGCGAGAGTCCACACATCCATCGCAGCATTTTCATCACCGTGACACGTAGTTCTTGCTTGTGTCGCTCCAGGAGCGGCCACACCTCTCAACCATGTAAGAGGACAGGTCTAATGATCGTCTTATAGACCTGTCTCTTCAACCTAACTGGCATTTTGGGATCACGCGTGACGCCAGTCATTTCTCGCCACTTGGCCCACGCGGTAGCAATCCATGCCCTGACGTCGTAGTTGATTTGACCAGTCACATGAAGTACAGATCCCAGGTACATAACCTGGTCCGTGCGCTCGACCAAGTCATCGCCTATGCGAATGGGTATGAGATCTGTGGAGTTTAACGCTAATTTAGCTTAAGACCGCCGCCGTTCTCAAGCACTTCCTTCCACCCTTTCACGCGTCGCGTCAATCTGCTCCCTGTCCACGTCCATCAGCGCAATATCATCAGCATACATGAGCAACCACGGGGGCTGCTCATGCGAGTTTCTGATGCTGTCCAACAAAACGTATAATACTACGCTGAACAGGTAAGGACTAAGGATGGATCCTTGGTGTACCCCGCCGGTGATGGGGAAGGCTTTGGAGTCACCAACAGCAGTCCGAACCACAGAACCGGAATCATAGTACAAGTCTCGGATGGTGTCAATGTAAGTTTCTGGGACTCCCTTGGCCCGCAATGCCCATCCGATCACCGCGCGCGGAACACAGTCGAAGGCCTTCTGTATGTCTAAGAATAGGCAGTGCAGAGGCGTGTTCTTCGCCCTGTGTTTCCCTACCACAATCCCCACAACACCGGGTCCATGGTTCCGTGCCTGGGACGAAACCCGTACTGACAACCCGAGAGTGTACTTTCCTGTCGGATCCGGGAGTCGGTTATCTGCGGTAACTGCCACTCTCCTGCACCGATTCCTTGCCTTTGAAGATTGGTATGAAGATGCTCAGCCTCCACTGGCTTGGGATCTCACCGGGTACGTGGTTATAGAGATTTGCTAGAATGCTCACACCATGGGCACCCTTTGCCTTCCAAGCCTCGATAGGGACTTCGTCGGGTCCTACAGCTTTCCGGTTCTTCATGCGGCGAATGGTAGTCTCGAATTCTGCAGGCGTTATCGGTGGCACTAGTCCTTGATTCGGAGGAAGGTCTGGTGGCTGCACCTCTAAATGCTGCTTATTCAGCAGCTCGTGATAGATGGGCGCCATCTCTCCTTCACCGCGACTTTCTCGTACAACAGATTGCCGCCAGGGTCATGAGTGCAGCGGCACTTGGATCGACCCTGTGCCGCTTTGGCCCTGGACCGCGCCAAATTTTGCCCCTCAGACGATTCCACTATAATGTAAACAACTTTTTCGTACCATATTCAACAAATAAAGGACATTGAACTTTGAACTTTAAACTTTGAACTTTGAACTTTGAACTTTGAACTTAGAACTTTGAACTTTGAACTTTGAACTTTGAACTTTGAACTTTGAACTTGAACTTTGAACTTTGGTATATAGCCGTTGCAAGTGGTCTCGTTTGGCCCTGGCTACGGCTCTCCTGGGGGTGAATTTGCATCTTTGTACGCATCGCGGTCTTCGGAAGATTTGGACGCTTGCTACTTTTTAAAGAGGGCTTTCTTCGCCCTGATCTCTTTCTGGACTGTGTCGTTCCACCAACAAGTGTCCCTGTCACACTTTCGTCCACCCTCAGACATACCGAGCGCCGCCCTCCCCGCTTCAAGAATAGCTGCCTGAATCCTGTCCCAGCAAACCTGTACTGGTTCATCTACAGCATCAGCGTACTTTTCACTGATGGCTGAGACGAGACTTTGGGACTTGACTTCATCAAAAAGCCAACACTTAATTCTGCGTTTGGCATCCTGTGCCTCCTAGTAAGTAGGAAATCTACCTGGGTAGAGCGCCCTCCGCTCTTGTACGAGTAGGTGTTAAGATGTTCGGATTTCTTTTTGAAGTACGTGTTCACGATGGCATGAACGGCAGTCGCATAGGGTTGCAACTTGCGACTACCGTATCGAAAACCACCGTGGACACGCTCAAACTCCTCACACCCGCCACCCACATGACCGTTCAGGTCACCACCCAGGACGATTCCCTGTGACAGCGGGATGTCACGAAGCCTGCACTTCCCCGAGTTGGTCCCAGAACGAGATCTTTTCGGTTTCGCTAAGCCTAGCCTGTGGCGCGTAGGCACTTATCAGGTGGGTTACTTACAATTCCATTGATAAGCACCCTCACGACCATAAGTCGCAACGTCCGGGAGAGCACCACGCCCACCCCGGCCCGCCCATAAGGTGCACCTGTGTACATCAGCTGGTAGCCGTCCCCAATGTGCATGGAGCTACTGCCACCCCAACGAGTCTCCTGCAGGAACGCCACGGCCACTCTCTGCCTGCAGAGTACGTCAGTCAACTCCCCGTGCGACCGGTCAACGTGCCAATGTTCCACGTTGCGAAGCAGAGTTTTTGGGCACCACAATGTTGGCCTAACATCTTTAGCCGTGCCCGGCTCAGGCACGGTAGCCCTAGCCGACTTGCGACCTCATGCGCGCCGTTTTGCGGCGGTGCCCTACCCTCATCGTATTCCCTTATTCTTATAGCCATTTATGATGTGATTTGGCACCGGCTTGCAGGTGAGGTTGGCCTGGGGCCCAAGATCTTGGTGGACCCCCTTGCACCTTAAACTTCTTTTTCATTAAAGCTCATAAAAACGTAAAGAAAACTGGTCATAAGTTGAGATTATTGTTGTTATTTTTAATTAATCCTAATTTATCTGGCCCGGTCAAATTCATCTGGGCATAAGAGCCAGATAAAACCAGACTAATGGGAGCCAGACAAATTAGAAATTTATAGTTAATCGAACTCTGCACCTTTATTTATGAACAGATAGAATTAAAGGTGTAATTAACATGAATAGATAACATTATGACAGACCTTGGTTAAGTTTCTAAACATAACTAAAAACCCGCAATTCATGAAAGAATACAGATTAATTATGCGACATACGTGACAAACTCCCAAATAACAACTTTCAGTCGTATTTTTTAACAAAATATAACACTTGAACGTGCAAGTGTTCGATAGCTCGCTACTGACTGACGCGACTAATCACGAGTCGGTATTCATTAAGCAAATATTTTGTGTTTACATTGAAATTATGCTTGAACAAGATGCGCCAGTTGAATTATCATTTTCGTCGGGGACATTTTTTAAAGTAATGTAATTATGAAGATATCCAATTATTTTGAATTTCAGTTATAACATATCAAGAAACATATATTCAAATATCGATGCAACATTCTTATTTTAATATAATTGCTTCTTATGATCGCAAAAAATCTAATAATTCAACAAAAAGCGGCATGGGGACACACCAGATTAATTAGTTTTTACTGTTTTCTGTTAGTTAAATTATTGCTTGTATTAAATAATCCCAATTAATTAATATATGCGTCGATAGACATTTTTATTTACTATGTAACCTGAAATTTTTGTGATAATTGGAGAATAAATTGATGTGTTCTTCAGTAAAAAACATGTCTAATCTGGTTTACAAAGAATCACCCGTAGAGTCTCTTGCAGGGGTCCTCCGGGCCCCTCAAATTGGGCAACAGACGCGTCAAAAAGTAAGCTGTGAGCACCAATTTGAGGAACTAGACTTCAGAAATGCTCCCCGAAGTGCCACCGAGCATGAGCCCCAGGTATTTAATCTAGGCCTTGATGTCGATGGGAGAGTCTCCCACTGTGATGCTGGACCCCGCCGGTGGTGATCCGCGCCGGGGTCCATGAAAGAACATGCCCTCGGTTTTGCCTGCGAAGCACCCAGTCGTATCTGATCCCTGCGGGACACCGCACCACATCTATCTCCGACCGACACCGGTTGTACTTGGGTAGATGACGGAACGTGACCGCACTAGCGAAGGCGACTTTCTTGCCATTTATCTGCCATGTCACAGACATGAGGGCTGCAGTGGATGCGAGAGTTCCTCTCGCGATCTTTACGCGTATCTCCGCACATCCACCGCAGCATTTTCATGTCCGTCACACGTAGCTCCTGCTTATGTCGCTCCAGCAGCGGTCACGCACTGTAAAAGGACAGGTCTAATGATCGTTTTATATAGACCTGTCCCTTGAATCGAAATAGCATTTTAGGGTTCCATATGACGACAGTCGTTTTCCGCTTGACCCACGCGGCTGCAAAATGTGCCTTGATGTCGTAATCGATTTCACCAGTTACGTGAAGTCAGGAACTGAACCTGGTTCATGCACTCGACTCAGTTATCGCCTATGCAGACGGGTGTGAGATCCGTTGAATTTAGCGCCAAGTATTATGTCTTCTCCACATAATTTATAGCTTCAGAGTGTCGTTCTCAAGCGCTTCCTTCCACACTTTCACACGTTGCACCAATCTGCTCCTGTCCGTGTCCATCAGCGCGATATCATCACCATTAAAGATACATGAGCATCCTGATGCTGAAGAGTGAAGTAGTAAGTAAGGATTAAGGAAGGATTCTTGGTGTACCACGACAGTGATGGATCCGGTTTTCATGTCGCCGACAGGGATCCGAACCACGTAACCGGAATCGTGGTATTTGTCTCGGATGGTGTCAATGTAAGCCTCTGGAACGCCTTTAGATCGCAGTGCCGACTAGATCATCGCACAAGGAATAGGCAATGTGGAGGCGTATTCTGCGCCTTGTATTTCTTCGCAAATCCTTAGGGCATACGTCGGATCCATGGTCCCGTGACCGGAACGAAACTCATATTGACGCTTCGTGATTGCACTCTCCTGTCAGATCCGGAAGTCCATTATCCTCTGGTAGAATTTCATGATGTGAAATATTACCTTTAAAACGCGATAGCTGCCATACTCCTGCGCCCTTGCCTTTGAAAACTGGCGGATATTGCATCTTGGAGCTGGTCTGATGATGGAAAAAAAAGGTGCTATGCCTTTATGTACAGTCAGCTAAAAAAATGGTTTGCCACCCTAAAGTTGAATGACGAGTAAATGAATGAAGAACGTTAGTTTTGCTTGCAGATCGATCTGAAAACTTTTATAGTACCTATTATGAATATGAACCATATTAAAATTTTCACACTTCTTAACAAAGTCAAAACTGCTATAGTTACTGTTCTTTAAGGTGACTGTAACGGTAGACCCACTTGATGGGGGCGCGTCTTCAAAATTAGCCTAGGGCGGTCAGAACTCTTAATCAGTCCCTGATCATGACGTGTTAAAAATGTTCGTATTCTAGCAGAGAAAGAGAAATGGAGACACAGACATACTTTAATAGCCTTATCCCTCGTTCCCGGAACACGAACGCCTATAGCATACAGACCTACATGAAAGACTTGCTGATTTCGACACAATTTCTCTTTACCTAAAAATAATTACTAAAACGTAAAACCAAAGTGACATATCTATATCCAGAACTCGTACCTATACAACAAACAAAAATCCGCTCTGCTTATCTTATATATAAAATTCTCGTGTCACAATGTTCGTTCCCGTACTCCCCCGAAACGGCTTGACCGATTCTCATGAAATTTTGTGAGCATATTGTAGTAGGTCAGTAGGTCTGAGAATCGGCCAACATCTATTTTTCACACCCTTAAGTGATAAGGGTGCAGCGGGAACGGGATTTGAATACCACGCGGGCCGAAAATATGGCTGTACGAAGTTCGCCGGGGCAGCTAGTATCCATATAAACATAGGAGTAGAGATCGCAGTAGACCGTGTGAATGTAGAAAATATCCTCTTGAAAAACTTCAAGAACAGTGCGGATAAAAGTATCGTCTCAAGACCTCCTCGTTACAAACATAATTATCTACTTGCAAATTCACACATTCGTCTCGTAGTCGTCTCTCTGTTCGTTCAAGAGTTACACAATGCAGGACTATACCTTTTCTTTTTTTTTTTGTTTTATAGTCTGTCAATCGACTACATTAAGCTAGATGGCTAGGGTGAATTCCAGAAGTTAAAACTAAATTAACCCATGCGTCTCCACCGTTTGTTTCCCTCGTTACCACCAACCTTACTTTAATGTTCTTACTACGGATTTATAAGTGCCTAATTATTGGGACCTAAACATAAACGGCGAAATGTGGGTGCTAGCACCTCTGACCTCTACCCATTCGGGGATGTAGGCGTGAGTTTATGTTATGTTATGTTATGTTACTACGGATGTTGAAAATTGTTAGAACAGTAATAAAAAATTGTCCATGTTACTGTAAAATTAAAATTATATAAACCAAAGATGGCTGTTTTCTAACAGCTTGCAACTTCATTATTAAGAACAGAACGGTACGACTAGACGCTACGCTAGTACGCTGAGAGAAACATTTAAAGAAATTAATATATTAACGGTTGCTTGTCAATATATTTACGATAATATTTTATACATACGGAAGAACTTAAATCTTTTAAAAAAGAACTCGGACACACATGATTATAATACGAGAAATAAAGATAAACTAGCAGTGCCAATACTCAGGCTTCATAAGGTTGGTAATTCATTTGTAGGCAACAGTATAAAAATATTCAATAAAATTCCTCAGGATTTGGTTGACATGCCACTTAATATTTTTAAAATAAACGTGAAAAAAAGTCTAATGGAAAAAGCTTATTATAAAGTAGAAGAATATCTTAATGATAAAAATGCATGGTCAACCTAATCACTTTCTTGCCCGCACATTGTAAATTGTATAAAAACCGTATTAAAAAATAAATAAATAAATAAAAAGGATAATTGAGTTCTCTGAGTTTCTTGCTGGTATCTTCTCAGTAGAACCAACTACCGAACCAGCGAAAGAATCATTTTCAAATGGTTTACTTTATTTTTTTAATATTTTATTTTTTGTTCACATACTTCTTGACACAATTGTAATATTTTGACGTTCATATGTGCTCTATATGTGCCTAAATTGAATAAACGAAATTGATTCTTTGATTCTTTGATTCTTAGTATATTATATATAGTATGATTGGTTTGGTATACGAATATATAATAGTAACACGGGCAACAAACGATTTTATTTGTCTCCAGTCATTGTTTACATTTAGTTTCTTCACTGTACAAATAAAATAAAACTTGAGCTAAAAGTCCTAGTTACCGTCTTAAAATCCAAAAAAAAAACAACTGATGTCAACGCTCTAAGGTCAACTGTCAACGTCAAAATGTCAAATTGTTGCGTTTCTGTTGCATCATAAATTTGATATGTATGAGTTTTAGCATGAAAAGAAAGTGATTGACGTCTTCCGTTATTAATAATTTTATAAACATTTACTAAATTACACTTGAGATTGAGACTGGCAAAATTCAAAGATTGTTCCGATAGCACTAGCCATTTTAATTATAACATGTTTTTTTCTTAACCACACGCACACCTTATAACTTATCGTATTCTCTTTCTCTTTCTTTAATATGTCTCATCATGACAATAATCTAAGAGATCTTAGATAATGACACCTGAACCGCTCCCATAGAACGCGAGTTTCACGAACGACGATATTTCGATGAGTAAATATTGATTAAATTCTGCCAAAATGTCGGCAAACGAACAGCCGGATCTATTATTTTTCGATACATTTTCACACGATACCAGTGAGGTAAACTTACGACAAAGATTTATAATACATTTAATATATAATTGGTTTACCGCAAGTATCTCGCTTTCAGGAGCTGAATTTAGATTTGGTGCAATTTCCAAAATCTGTTTATGTCCGAGAGATTCGCATCATACCGTTGGGGGCGCGTGTGGAGGGCGACTTCCCCGGCGGAGTGCGCCTGGGTGCTACGAACCCAACGAAGTTCCACATAGATTTTTTCGTGAATGACCTGAGTAAGCCTGGAGCGTCCACTTTTGAGGCACTTGGCAGTTTGGACTACTGTCAAAATGGACAGATTCATATGGAGTGTGGAAATGGGCTGGATCAGCCACGGATTCCAACTGATGGACTTGTGCTTAGAGGTTAGTAATATGCTATAATACCTATAGGTATATTTCCAGTGGGTTATGTAGATCATCTGGCAGTCAATCAGTCACTCAAAAGATACACTTGACAATGAAGTTGTATGTTTTTTTGATGTCCTAGTTCTTTGTATCATTACATACATCATTGATCATACATATTATGTATGATCAATCAACTTCATTGTCAAGTGTATCTTTTATATTATTTTATATATTTTATATTATCTATTATCTAATATATAAAAATCAACTTTCTCTAAATCACTTTTCATTGTTATTTTATAACTCAAGAACGGCTGAACCGATTTGGCTAATTTTAGTCTTGAAATATTCGTGAGTGTCCAGGGAAGGTTTAACACGTTGAACGCCAAGGAATAATACAATATATTTTCATTCAGGCCATGTCGGACAATGTTGGGCGACATCAGTATATACCGTTTGGGACGTGGGGGACAATGTTGTACGGCAGTCAGGACTATGTTTAAACGTCTGTTCTGAGTTGTCGGTCAATAATACAAGCCTAAATTGTACGCAGCGCGACCCGCGTGGCCCCGCAGTACTTCTTTGCCGCTTGGCCCGAGAATAACCAAAAGGACTTAGAAATTATAGGCTTTTCAATAAATTGTTATCAAATATATTCTAGGTGTGTAAAATAAGTGTTTTGAATTGTTCAATTGTTACAGTCAAGTACATATTAAACAAGTAATGGGTTTAGTAGGTCATATTTTTTTGGAAGAAGGCATTTTTAACAAGAATTTTTTTTAAGGTTTTTTGTAAGAAGGCATTTTTATCAAGTATTTTTTTTTAAGGTTTACTCTGTTTCGGTTTATCTGTTAGATATTAGGTTTAAAAAATATTTTTTTATCGTAAACCGTAAAAAAAGCGTGGCGGGAGGGGGCTGACAATGTGACCCGCGCGGCCTCTGCGAGGGAAAAACCGGTTTTACTCTCTCGCAGGCCATGTCGGACAATGTTGTCTGATGTATAATATTTCAGGAAATAATGACAATATCGTTATTCCCGTAAGTCGGCCATTAATTTTGAGTTATTTCCTAAGAATATTTACAAAAAAACAACTTGGCGATTTTGGACACTTCATGGTAAAATGTGCTGGCCTCAGGGGAAACTCGCCTGTCGGACAGCATTGTCCGACATGGCGTTCAACGTGTTAAAGAATGAGAAAATAGGTGCAGCGGGAACGGGAAAAATATGGGGGTACGAAGTTCGCCGGGACAGCTAGTTAAATATAGAAATACTCAGACCAATGTAAACATACAATGCATACATAATGTTTTCATGAAACCGACTGCATGAAAGTATTAATGACAGTTGAGGAAGCCCGTGAAGTATGTAAGGATAGAGTCAAATGGCAGGCTGTTGTCTCTGCCTACCCTGAGAGAAATAGGCGGGTATGTACATAATGTTTCTACTGAGCTGGAATTTAACCCCTCTGAGTAGCAGCCAAATGTTCTACAGCTATGCCACAGAGATATATACAACAACAGAGGGATATATAAAAAAAAAATATTTACCTACATACTTTTGTAGTGGGGCTGTGCTCTTCTCAGTATGGGACCCGTTTAACAACAGTGTAAGTGGAATATTACATGTTAGGAATCATTTAATCATTTGCTTGTCCCTATGGTAAGCTGTAAGCAAAGTCTAAAGAATGAAGGCAACAGAACTGCAAAGGCTGAAATGTGTTAGTGACAGCATTCCCTATGATGTGAACTGCACACCTGCAAAATGTATTGAGATTGAGTGTCTGTGTTGTATAAGTGCAGTGTTGTGTAGTCATACCCAATGTTAGAACAGTATTCCATGTATTCGATTCCCAGTTCACTTTAATATTTTGATAACGCATTTTGATGTGTGATAAACATCCATGTTGAGTATACAATAATATGATTATCCTGTACAGTAGTATTGAAGTGTCCCACACAGAGTTGGGACAGAAATTTAGATACTTCAACTGTGTATACACTTTTTATTACAGTATGTTGTACTTTATCTTCAGCTGTTGCTAACATAATGACTGATAAATATCTACAGTTTATTAGTTCCTTGTTAAGGCTGGGCCCGCCTGGCTAGCCTCATCGGCCTGAATGTCACTCTGAATTCCTAGTCTTAATTAGGACACTAAACTTTGTCTCACACATTCTCAAAAATTTTAATTGATCAGTGATCTTATATTACTTGTTTGGTGATGGAGAAAGAATACATGTGTAACCATCCCATCTCATCCCAAGGGTGTCTTAAGAGGCAATTGACGGAAAAATATGCAAGGATATCACTGCAAGAAAAGGAAAACTCGAAATTAAACCCTGTATCAACCCATCTGGCCAGCATGGAAACAGTAGGGTAAAAGCCTCCCATCGTGGTCGTCCCAACGCCACGTATACATACGTGGCTCATGTAAATGTTTTTATGGAGAAGGAATTTATAGTAATCACACATTCACTCTAGTGATATAATAAAAATTCATAATATGAATTCATGTATGGATTTATGTGCATTATGAATTGTATTTTAAATATCAGCAGTCTGGAATTTAAAGAGTTCATTAATATTGGATTAAATTTATTTTATTTGTAATTGAATTTTTAGAAATATTATTATTTTACAGGTTGGTACACAACAATCACTTTAGCTGTCTATGGCACCCTGACTCAAGTACTACCTGAAACCCCAGTTGGCGCTAACCCACCTTCAGCTGTACAGAGACCAGCTGTGACTCGTGAAGTAGTACCACCTCCACCGGTAGCGCCTCAAAACCCTGAATGGCCACAGGAAGCATCCAACCCAATACCAGCTTATACTGGTAACGTAGCTACAGCCAATCCTGATGCTTATGGTCCTAGTAACTACCCCGAGAATTATGACAATCAAATGTACAGGGGCGACTACTATGAGGTTGAACCACCTGCACCTGGACCTAAAGATCCTAGGACCTACCAGCACATGGAAGAGGGTAATTGGGATAAGAGGGATCTCAGTTGTGAAAGAGAAGGTGATAGGTTGCGTCACAGCCCACGTTCCATTGATCATGACAGGGATAGAGACAGGCGTGATGGCAGGAGCCGTAGACGGTCCATGGATAGAGGAAGGAGCCGTGAGTCATCGAGACATCGCGATAGAAGTAGGGAAATGGATCGCATGGATCGACTTCGCTCGCGGTCAAGGAGTCGTGACAGGGATTACGTAGTGAAGGGTGAATATCGCCCTTTGAGCAGGTCCAGGTCTCGAAGTGGTGATCGAATGCGGGGTCTCTCTAATGACCGCGATTGGGACAGGGGTTCCTACAAAAAGGATGACTATAAGCGTCATCGCGAACCATCCTACGATCGATCCCGAGGTGGATCCTATGATAAAGAAGCTGGTTCATATGAACGCAGGTCCCCATACGACAAGAGAGCTCCGTCGTACGAAAGAAAAAATCCTTATGAAAAGCGTTTATCGCCATACGAAAAGCGCGGGTCCTCGTATGAAAGACGAGCCCCATCGTATGAGAAACAATCATCGTATGACAGGAAGCGTCATTCTCCTTATAGTCGTATCAGAGGTTCTAGTTACGGAAGCAGATCTCCTAGCCGTGACGATCCAAGGAAAAGACCTAGGACACCTCCTGGAGAGGTAGCCCGCAGACCTTTATCACCTCGAGATGTTGACGCATCCAGTCCTATTAACTCTATTAGATCGGAAGACGGCGGCGATTATGATAGAAGTGGAAAGCAAATCCCAAGAGTCGATTTCTACCATCAAACTTACAGACTTAAGCCACCTATCCGTAGTCCGTCTCAGGAAGCTGAGGCTGCCCCATATGTCGAACAACAACATTCCAGTTTGGTCACAGTTCAAATAGTAGACAATGCGACTGCTAAAGTTATTGAATCGCCCAATAGAAATCAAGATGAAGATAGATCAATGGATGCTGAGCAGTTCGAGCCTATTCTTTCCGACGAAGATATCTGTGACGATCTTGAAGGACCTTCTTACACAGAACTCGATTACGATGTTAACGATTACTGTGGAGTTGATGACATTATTAAATATTATAATCCTTTCAAATGCGAGTGGAATAAATATGAGTATGTTAACAAGATTCACCTTTTAGGGCCTAAAAAAGAAGGCGTAAAAGACGTATTGAATGCAACTTTTGATGAGTTGTGCGATGCTAGTCCTGAACTATTCAAGATTTCAGAAATTGCTAAATCCAATAAAAAATTGGATCAGAAATTCTTTGCAAATACCTTTACAGAGATTGACAATTCTGCCAGAGAGGAATGGGTCCATCAGTGCGAACAACTATGTGTGGCTATGGCCAACCTTTGTAAAAACACCGACATTGTGCTAAGAATTTTTAAGAACCCTAATCGCAATGACGTTTGTGATGAATTTACAGAGATTTATTATCTCCTTGTTACGTTCTGCAAAATTGGCTTGAACTTTGATTTTGCTTTAACGCAGCAACAACCTACGTACAAGATAAGACACCTGAAATGTGGGATCCGTCTTACCGAAGTTCTCATGTCGCATCGACACAACGGAGAAGTCACTAAGGTACTTCTTGCTTCGGGAATAGATATGTCAATGCTACTGATGGAGATGTACGCTAAAGAATACATGGCATTAAGCATTCGCCTCATGATCTTAAAAGCATTAAATGCTTGTCTATCTTCGAAAGAATCTGTGGAACATTTCATGAGAGAAACTGTCTTTCCAAAATTTGCTAAAGACGATGATCGGAAGCCCAGGAATGGATACCAAGCATTAATATCGATTATGCAAACAGATCCACTTGCCAGAGTCAAGTTTTCGATTAGTGCGCTTATAAAGAAGTTGAACATTTACGAATTACTGCAAAAGTTACACGATTTGGTTATAAACTTCAGTAAATCTGAAGGCAGTGATGATGCCGAACTTTCGGAGACAGATGCGCATTTTATCGTAAACACTTTTGAAGAAGTTTTATATATGTATCGCGCACAATGTTTTCATTTATCGCAGCCAAAGCGGTTTCTTCCTGTTTCGGCGCAGTTTGAAATTAACAAAGAATGTTCCAACGAAATATTGCTAGAATATTTCGACATTCATAAGGTATTGGAAGTCTGCCTTTACCTGCTAACATGTCCTACAACCTGCAATAATTTAGTCGTGGTGAGTCCCATACACGACTTGCTTCACGAGCTCATAAATTCTCATAATGGACTTAACTTTTTATACAAAAATATGGAAATGAGTGAACTTCTTTTCAAAACATTGACGCAACCATACAGTCAACAAAATTCTGAAGAGTTTTTGTACCCTCACGATTTAAGTAACTATAGCGATCTGCAGATTCTAGCTCTAGAAATGGCATACAAGTTAAAAGCATTGTACTACTTGCAGTCAATATGCGACATACAGGTAGGTAAAACTGATGAAAACGAGCTCATAGATAGATTACAATCTCTCTATTGCCTCAGTTTCGGTAGCGTCGGCAAAACGGCAGTGCCGGATGTAATCATAATGGAAAACAATGCAGACTGTCTCATGGAAGTCTTCGAAAGTGACTTGAAACTCAAAACTAAGAATGAGTCTCTATTGAAACAGAAGTCTCCTGCTAAGGGCTATGCTATTGAACTGATCGTGTCAGCAGTGCGATTTGCGGCAAACGTGCCATTCTTGAAGAAGTACGGACAAAGATTGATAAATGTATCAAGGGAACATGATCGATTTGAGCCAAGTGTTTCAAGTGTTCTGCAAGAAGTAATACCGTATTTGAAACCTGTAGAAAAACCAACTGTATTGTCAGGCGAAGATATGGCTGAATGTGTAGAAATATTAAAAGCGAGTTCAGAACATGCTCCCGACCTGCCTGGAGAACTAATGACGTGTTTAAGAATTCTTAGACATTTCTGCATATCTGATTACGATAATAATGTAACGATCGCTTGCGAATCAGCCACGGAAGAATATGTTGAACTTAAATACAAGTACAATGTGCTACAGCTGTTCTCATTAGATGGTGTTGCACATTTGGCCGGAGTCTTGGAGCGTTTGGCTATACATTTTGACCAACCAAGCATGCACACGTCCTTTTTTGCTTCCGTGAAAGGACTTCACTTGGCTCAGATTTTACTACCTTGCTTGAGACTGCTTGATGCAATGTTAGCAAGAGTTGTTCGTTGCCGAGGACCGAGATTCCGTGATTTGACGGCAGCCCCAGTTCTGCTAAAGACTTATGGGATAGCGAAAGCTTTTCCAGTTGGTTCAGTAGGATACCGAACTGCTGCAAGAGCAGCTGAAGCGTCAGTAAGAGCTTTACTCGCATATGCTCAACCTATAGCCGATGATGCTAATGACGGCGATTCCATCCGCCGAGGACCTTGGACTTCTCTTTGCTCCGAAGTGATATCGTACATAATGACAGCACCGTACACATTCGTTCCTGGTTTATTGGTCTTTTCCGAGCTACTTCCACTGCCTCTTCCAATGCAGACTAAAACGCCACCCACAGAGCGAGAGCTAGCTGATGCTGCTAATGAAAGACGCCTATGGTCAGCACATCTGCATGCATTGTCAAACGATTTGACAGACATGATACAAATAATCTGTATATCTACTTACAGACCTGTGGTGCATATGCTACGAAGAGTTTGTGTTCAAATTGCCGATTTGGCACCGAATACGGCAGCAACTGTAGCCCGGGCAGCTGTAGGAGCCGTTACAAGAGAATTAAAACCTGGAGAACCGGCCACTGCTAGTATCGCTAGAGTGCTCGGCTTTTTGGCATGCTTGGTATCTCATGCACCTGTTAAGTGCGCTGTTCTTCATGCTATGAATAGTGGAGGACCCAGGGCAACTGATGTCCAAACAGCTTTATGTTCTGTGTTAGGCCTGGCAAACGCTTCTAACGAACATGCTGCAGCCCAGGAATACGCTGCGCATGCCTTAGCAGCTTTCTGCGATGCTGAGATTACTCTCACACCTTTGAGTGGAGCTTCTGATGTCATACTGGCCAATTCTTTGCCAAATAAAGATGCTTTGGCAGCATTTATGGATGCGACAGCTGATTGTCTTGAGTCTACTACAAAAACTTGTTCAGTAGCGTCGTCGATACTTCGGGCGTATTTCGTGCTAACAGAACATGAATACGGCTTCCAACAGTTTAGAAAATTTGTTTTTAAAAGGAGAGAGTCCCTTGGGAAATTCTTCAAATGGGCTTTAGAAGGGCAAGGCGAGGATAAAGCAGAGTGTTTGAGTTTATATTTGGATCTGATCAGAATCTTGAAGATGGAGGAAGGAGAGGGTGCTATTGGCAGGAAGACTATGATGACTGTGAATGAAATGGCAGATATGGTGGGGTATATATCCACTGAAGACGATCATCCGGCCTTAAAACTGGAAAAGATTTTGAGGGTAGGTGCTTTTTCCAAATCAGATTTAGCAAAGAATATCTACAAAATATTTTTGTATTAAAATAACAACAGTTCACTTTTCTTGTATACTATTTCAGGAAAGGAACTTGGACGAAGATGCTATAGCCAACGGTAATTTCTTAACTAATCATCTTCAGAAGATAAAAAGTACTGAAGAACCTGCCACTCAATGTGATGTGCAGGACCTGGTACTACCAGTCCCGGAGAGCCTGGTGGCGCAGTTCCAGGCCAGAACTATATATGCTATAGGAGAAGCTAGTGATGAGAGGTTAACCTCTAGCTACTGGTTGAATGTACCAGCTGCGGGAGGGGAAGAAGATGGCAATGATAGTGAGCTGGTGAGTGCTGTGACATTTTCACTTATTGTTTAATATTTTTGTCATTACATTATCTAAAATACCAGACAATCTTTTCTATGTGCTCATAAAACTATATACTTCCAATAAGTAAACCGACAAATGGAAGGACGATTCGCCCGCAAGGCGAGTGGGACACTTCATCCATTTTCCTATTCTCCTTTTAAGAGGGGCGTGGAATGTTTGAAATTTCCGGCGTCCTATCGAATCTACTTGTTTTTTTTTTTGCAAAATCTTACGATCTGTTCCACCTTCAGATCTGTAGTAAGTCTAGTGTGCTCGATCTAATAGTCTTCTTGGTGATATCAATCCTCGCATGTGTTCGGCAGGTGTCGTGCGACATCATGGAGATCGCGAACGCGCATGTGGTGGGCGGTGGTGAAGCGTTGTGCGGCGCCGTGCGGCGTCTAGCAGGTTGCCTGCACGCGCCGCCCGACCCCGCGCCGCAGGACGACAAGCGTCCTCCTGGTCAGTATGAGTGTAGCTGTACATCTCGACAGTGTCACGTGAAATTGCGTGATGCACGCGCGGCTAGTTTTCGTCGCTTCTCAGAGGGATCATCGTTAACCGCGCCCTCGTATACACAAATATTCGCGTAACTTGCTCATTGGAACCCCACTATGTTTGAAATGAATGTGACTTGCGTACAATAGTAATAAGCAATTAAGCACCCACAATATTGTGTTTAACGATTTTCATAATATACTTTTGTTGTAATAAAACGTGCTGGTAATAGTAGAATCGGGGCATCCCGTCTCTTCCTGTGGGTGCCGTAGAAGGCTACTAAGGGGTAGGACTGTTGTCCATCCGACAGTAAACACACAGCCAATTAACAAGTATCCGTTTGACGTCAATAGGCTCGCCCCCTATTACGTGGGACTGAAAATCATAGCTGGCGAAATGTGGGTGATTCGGCGATTTACAGGCGCGAGTATAATGTATTGCACCTAGTAAGTGTTGCAGCCTCAGCATGGCCCCATGACTAGTGGCCAGGCCGAGGCTGCCGGTGTTAACCCTCCCCGTGCACAGTGGCGCTGTCCCGCGGACGCGCGGAGGGTTGCGCGGACGCGTTCCGCTCGCGGCCGCCCAACACGTCGCGTCCGCCCTCGCTGCACGTCGACGACTTCACGGCGCTGCACCAGCCGTATACCTCTGCGCAGGTCACCCGGTACGTACTTATAACAGCTGGCTTTTGTTGTGGAAGGGACTTTATGAGGAACTACTGATATATTGATACCTTGCCTAGCCACCACACGGCTCAGTCTATTCGCTAAATGTCTATAGGTCTCAAAATGTCTTTATCGCACTATATTCCTTTCTTATTAATAAATATTTTTGGTTTTATTCTTTTCAAAACTGTCTGTAATGTCCCATCACTAGTCCTTGTATCGCTTTCGTGTAATTTCCCTTTTTCAACTATTCATAAAAACTAGTGTAATTATTGTAATCAACATATTATTTACTGTGTTTCTGTTCATTTGATTTGACATTATTGCTTACTTAAATACTAAAAAAATATGATGCACAGTATATTTCTATTTCGTTTTAGAATTAGTTCATTTAAAATTGTTGAACTGTTTCGAAAATTTTCGGGATAGTCAAAGTAATACATAGTAAATATTATTATCATGCGCGGCCCGAGGGGGGTCACAGTGGACATAACCCCCAAAAATCATGCACATCAAATAAAAAAGTCTTCTTAAAAGGCATTTTCTGAAGGAATTGCCGCACTCTAAAAGTACGTTATGATTACGATAGATAATCGTGCTCGGGGCTCTGATGTTGTGTACTTTACGCGTAAAAACGTATCAAAGGAGTATTTATAATTGAAAATTACTACAATAAAACCATTTTATTCAATACAATTGTGTTGCACATTACAGCGGCTCCCGGCGCGGTTTGGCCGTAGCGGACCGCGGTCGTTTCGCCTCCGCCGCGCCGCAGCACCACTACCGCCATCTGTGAGTACGCCACTACACTACTAGTGAACACACTCCTGGTACCAGCTATGTATACCTCGGGAATCATGTCTTGGACCTAAGTTACGAGACAAACGAAGCCCTAGTGCGCTGGATTGTTTTGTATTAATCTATGCTTGTTGAATTTGAGCTCGTCCCCCGCCGTAATAACCCGTGATATACTCAAATGATATCCAAGAAACGAATACTTCGCATATTCATATCCATATCCATACTAATATTATAAATGCGAAAGTAACTCTGTCTGTCTGTCTGTCTGTCTGTTACGCTTTCACGCCTAAACCGCTGAACCGATTTTGATGAAATTTGGTATAGGGGTAGATTAGACCTTGAGAAAGGACATAGGCTTTGTTTGGTCGCGATAACCGACATCCACGTGGGCGGAGCCGCGAGCAAAAGCTAGTAGACCATATTTTGAGCCAAGGAGGAAGACTAATCTTTTTAGCCGACTGCGCGACGCAAAGGAGTGGTAATGTGTTTCTATTGTTCATGATTATATTCCCGTGTTCCCAGGCGCGGTCGCGGCGCGTGGGAGATGGGCGCGGCGCACTTCGGCCACTTCCCGCCCGCCTCGCAGTACATGATGGGTAAGCGCACACCTACACTTTACTTACCAATATGCTTAGCTGTGCGATCGTTTCTCGAGAAATGCTGAATACGATAACATAGCCCTTTTACCATACCATTACGAAGATACATTAATTTTAAAATTTCTATGCGTAGTGAAAAGTATTGCTCAAGAAATTACTTACTGAGCACATAGCTTTTGATCTGATATAGTTTCCTAGGCGGTCCCGGGCCATGTGTTTTTAAAACAATAATCAGTTTCTATTGCATTAAGAGCTCTAAATTAACAGTATAGAGATCTCATAATAATTGTGGTACCTAAGGTCTGTTGGAGGAATCCAACCCATTGTCTTGCAATATAGTCCATCTACTATCCATAAACGACGTGTAACTTCTTTATGCCCTTCGTTAATATCTTTTTTGTTTGATGTACAAGAAAAAGTTGTTCAATTGAGGTCGCTAGGGCAAGAACGGTTTAATCAACATTTTATAAAAAAAATATTAGGTGACCTAATAGCCAGCTAACCTAACTTTTAACAATTTGTTTCTATAGCCAACTCACGCTCATCCAACATATTTTTCATAAAATATCGGTAAGTCGTTCTTGCACTGGCGACTAGAACTGTTGAGTACATGTTACATACTATAACCCTGCCTACCCCGCAGGCGCCATGGGCTGGGGCGGCGCGCGGATGCAGCGCGGCCCGCGACATCGCTCCTTCATGCGCTGAGGCACTTCAAGGGGAGAGTACCTGGGAGCTAGGAGTATAAGCGAACATAACTGTTATCAATATAACTTGATGTCTATCTCAATTCGTTTTATTTTTCTGCTTTTTGAACGCCAGATATGCCCTACTTTTTACCTGTAGATATCCCCACCGACCAACGGAGCTGGTAATGTCAGACTCGAACCGACTTAAACCACACCGCCGTCTCGGGTCTCATAATTTGTTTTTTTTTTTTGATACCACTTAGGTGGCAGACAAGCACACGGCCCACCTGATGGGAAACGGGTTTTGTCTTTCCATATGCTTGGGATACTCACACCACGTCACCACTGGACCTAACTTAAGTTTTTACCGCACTCGAACTGGCTAAAACTTCACTGCAATGTTTCTTCACATCGGCCTGTGTTGTCGTCAGGAATTTCTTTCCTAGCCAGAGCCGGGCTAGGAAAAAAATTCCTGAGGAACTACGAACAAGTTTCATTCCAATATTACTACAGTAGTACGGACAAATATGCACAAAAAAAACAGTCTATACTGTGACGTGAGCGTCACGTTCACGGACTCGTGGTATATAATCCCACAGACTGAGGGGCACTTAGAACTTGTTTAGACAAGTACTACTTTTTTACTTTGTTACATAATTAGATTGCTAGCTCAATTGTAATGTAATTATTTCGGCAAGCTTCTTTGTATATCTTTCAGTCAAATATGACCGAATTATAACTGAAAAAGATAATAGTTATTTGTTATACAAGAGTGCAAAGTTGCTTTTTAACCGCGTGCTCAGTTTTGATGACCGAGCAAGCGAGAGATTCTAAATTTGAATCACGAGCATAGCGAGTGATTCATAAATTAGAATCTTGAGCGTTAGCGAGGGAATCAAAAGAGCACAAGGTGTAAAATCTTTGCACTCGAGTGCAACACGTAACTTTTCATCCCACCTCAGCGAGGAAATAATGAAATGCTTCTTCTTCCTAGCGTTAATTCCCAGTCGCATCCGAAGCTTTCACCTCGGAGTTCGGGGTCCGCTTTACCAGTCTTAACTGCGGATTTGGCTGGACCTCGATATTTTTCGTAAAGCGACTGCCATGTGACCTCCACAACCCAATGGTGACATTAGGCGATATCGAAGCATTGCAGCTAGACCGTTGTTGTTGAACTTTTTATGCATACAAATATTTGCACTGAGCGGGGATCGGACCCGCGCCTCCTGCGTTGCGGCCACGTTCACTACCACTACGCCACGGAGGCTGTATAATAAAATAATTATGTGTAATAATACTAATAATAAAATATCAACAAATAAAATTCAACAACAATGTTCAACCATAGGACGTGAAAAAAAAAATTATGCGCGCAAAGCAAATTTAAAAAAAAAAGTAGGTACACCAAGGAGGTTCCGAGTTGAGTTTTTCATAAATTAAAAAAAAGTTGTATGATAAATCGGCACCATAGAGGTAGAAGTAAATAGGTTTAATGATGTTTTGAGTTCACAAACCTAGTACACACGATGTTCTAAATTCAAATTTACTTTACCACTCTAGAGGGTAAAAGCGACTTTTACACTCAGATATCGAAGAAAAAAAGTACTCTTTCCGAGATGGTGGGATGAAAAATAGTTTTTATTCAAGTAGATAAAATAGAAACAATCGGGTTTTACATTAATTATGTATTAACAATAACACTGGTGTAGTGTTTTTGTATAAAACCAAAATGCTGACTTAAATTGTGTGAACGCCTCCACACGGACAAAAGATCGCCTAGGGCGTCGTTTCCTGCTTTAGTTGTTCTCGTTTCATGGATGGTGGCTCGTGAGAGTTATACAAAGAAAACAATTTTAGAAAATTTAGAAACAAATCAACTTTATTATCAAGATGAAAAAGATCAAATCATATATTATAATATACAAGCTTAAGAAACAGATATGTGGACCGCGAGTCGTCACAGCACTGCTCTAACATAACCCCTGCACGGATATACCTTACTGCGAACGAAACAAACCTTCACTATACATATCATTTAATTTACATTATACATATCAAATAAAACAAACTAACATTCGCGTTCTGAACAAAACATTAACGATGTAAAATTTACAATTATTAATACTCCACCGAAAATTTCCCACAGCTCTCCGTCAACGGCATTGTCTTTGTATATCTTAACGTCGTTATAACTAAAGGTAGAACATGTCACTAGCATAAGTCATATGTACAAGGCGCCGAGGCACAGTCTATTCATTGTATAAAAGTATCACTCGCGCATGGCACATGGCACGGGGCGTGGCGCACGGCACGGCGCGGCCCGGGCCGGGCGGCACGGCGCGGGCGGGCCGGCACGCGCCACGCGGCACGCGGCACGGGCCGCGCACTAGTCGCCGGGGTGCTCGGGGCACGATCTGTTCACTTCGAACCATTGGTCTATACATCTGGAACACAAACAAAAAGAAATTGTTAGAACGCCGGGTATTAGTCAATATAGGGTAAGGTGACACGATGAGGCTGTGCTGTGTGTCTTTATGGAAGAACCGGTATGCCAATCTAATAAGTAAGTATTCTAGGCTAGCCTGTCTTGTCCTGTCCTGAGGTACAATTTATTGTGAGCGCTAGAGGATTTTACATTCTCATATTCCCCTCTGGTATATAAACTATTGTTCGTGTCACACGTTTTTACTACTTCATAATAAAAATGCCAGGAAAATATTTAAATAAAGTTTAAATTATTTCTCATCAACGTTATCGAAAATGATTAAACGTCATCTACGTCATAATAAACTTAATTACATGACATATAATTGTAGGACATGACATATTTAATGTATATTGTAGGCACGACTTAGAAGTCACAAATGGAAATAAAAATAACACAACCTAAATCGTGAATAAATTCACTATAAATTGCGATGCATCATAATATTCGTGTAAACTTCGATTTTTGATTCGACAAAGTCACAAATGATGTTAAGTTCCATAACTGATTCAGAGATGGCGCACTGTGTATTTTAATCAAACTTTATATTCAGCCTTTCTTATCCTTCTTTTATCCTATTCCTTATCCCTGTGAGGTTAGACAGAGGTGTATTAAACATCGACATATTATCAACTATGCTTTATACCCTACGTAAGGGGCTAACATCTTGAAGACCGTAGGACTTCAAGTAGAACACCCGAACTCAATACCGCTGTGCCATCAAGGTAATATAATGAAATGCAAAGCAAAATTCTACTAGAAAACCACACATCAATCCGCATGTAAGTTACCTACTTACATGCTGATTAAGGTGTAGTTTATCTCTCCTATCGATGTTGTGAAGTGACAAGGCACAAGCATCGCCGGGTCAAACGCACTAGCCGAGTGCCAGCTCGACCTAGATCTACGGCGCTTATCGAGCCTTTGTCTAGGCACTCGAGGCACCGTGCCCTTTTGTGACCGAACGCCCAGGGCGGAGGGCTGTCGCTAAGGGGACGTACGGTGCAAGTTGGTGTGAAGTATGGAGTTATGAAGAGCAGAGCTACGTTTAATGATATAGGGTACGAACTACTTTGAATACTAAGCCACTAGGCTAAAAATCAGACATGGCTGATATTTGAAAAGGTCTCTGGTTAACTGGAGGGCTAGGCCAAAATACTAGTAATTTTGACTTTAAAAAAATCGCTAATTTACTCATTATACTAAGGTTTCGAACAAGCCCACGGTCCACATGATGTAGGTAGGCAAATGGTTACTATAGCCTAAAATCTCATTTACACCAAAACCAAGGCACACCACGGCTTAAATAGGATTAAATATACCTAATCTTGAGTTAGATTCCCGGGTCGGGTTAACTGTTACTGGTTTTATGTGTTAGAAAGAAATCTAGGAACAGTAGCTCGTTGACGGTAACATGCACGTTCTCTATTAAGAAATAGCAAGAAACAGTAAAATGTAAATGCAACCTTGGCGTGCATTAGACGTGAGTTTATTGAGAAAATATCAAAATCAATCAATCAATTAGCCTATTGCAGTCCACAGCTGGACATAGGCCTCTCCCAATATGCGCCATGTTTGCTGATTTCCGCATCCAGTCCGTCCCAACCCCCTTGCTAGGCGGACCGACGACCTGCGAAAGGTGGCTGGGACGGACTGGATGCGGAATATCAAAATATTACAACTTTTTTAGAAATACTAAGCGTAATATTCCTAACTGATAGCCCCACGTAGGTGCATAGCAGAGAGCGCTAGTTCCACGGTACAGAGCTTATCTCTTCGACATCTGATAACAACTGATCGATAGTGGAGCCATCTCGTCCGTATTATCTAATGAGTGATATACAACATGGTGCTATGCAGCTGATATATTTCCTGCAACAGATAGCACTATCGTATCATTTAGATATTATAGATTATAAATGGCGTAACGACGGTCAGGTAGTTCTAACGTAGGCGATCCGCTCCAAGTTATTAAATTGCCTGCTGTCCTAAATAATTGCAACGTGGCAAAATGGGGCTATATCGAGCAGTTACAGGCGCGCTGTGATTGCCGGGATCTATCAAAATCATTTCGATTTTGCTCTCTTGTACACTGCCTCTCCTCCTGTACTAAAAATTACCTAAATATATTTCTGTTACTAGTAATTTTATTATTTAAAATGTTTAAAATATAAAATACTTAAAATTGGCCCACAGTTTAGTTACCTACTATAGTTTTGCCACTATTCAGCTATCCAGTAGCGCCACCCCGACGACGAATCGGAGATTTCCGTACAATAAATCTTTTGGTTAGGTTGGGTGGAAACTGATTTTCATGACTTTACGTGTATGCAACACGTAAGCTATATTATGTGGCCCAAGTTTATCAGGCATTACAATCGCAATTACAGAGTACCTAGTCCATTATCTGCGATATTTTGTTATCGTCAAGTTGCAATGCGAATGAATACACATCGTCAAAGACAATGATTGCAGCCGAAACGTTGGATAGATCTGACCAAAACGATAATATTGCTCAGGACATAATATCTTGGACCTAAAATGTGCTCTATACGGGCAGTACACGTTTCTTGGGTGTCTTTTGAAGATAGCACGGGACGCATGCGGTGGACGAGCTCAAATTCACCAAGCATCGATTATTACAAATCAATCTGTGGGCGCGAGGGCCTAGTTTGTCTCGTAATTTAAGTCCAAGATGCGTGTCCCGGCGTATATAAAAATAAGTTCTAAATATAATGGATGGTAGTCGTGTAACTCACCCCTTGTGGTAGATGCAAAGGCAGGGCAAGCGGGCGATGGTGTCTCCGGCAGACAGCTCCTCCAGGCAGATCACGCATTCCCCCTTCGAATCACTCAGCACATCCTCTGAAACGTCATTAAAAATATGTTCAAATACATGTATTACAATATGGAATTGTCTAGGAGTAAGATATCTCGTTATTTTCCATTCATTGAAACTTCTTTCAAAATACAAAGACAGATTTAATGTCCAGGGTAACTTTGATAAACGCATAAAGTCTGTCTAATACGCATGTTTATTTGCGAAAACGGATTATTTTGTCAGTTAATCTATTCCGGTATCGTGTTTGCGAGCCTGGCTAAATGCTCGCTGCCATGTGCAGCTTCGATAACGAAGTTATGCGACCCTACACGAAAGCCATTTCAGTATAAATCTTTATAACAAAATGAACAAAACATTTCTATGCCTAAAGTGATCACAGAATTCTGCAGCAAAACAAGACTGTTCTGAATTAACTAAATGGATACTGCTAACCAGAAATTATATTAGTAAGACAGGAAATGAAGGCAAGAAAGACAGACACATAGACATTTTACACTAATTATTCACTTACAAGAGTGCCAGACTAACCGAATTAAACCTAGGCATACGAACAATTTCAGAGAAATTATTTGCCTTATTTCCGAAAAGCCTGTTGTATTTAGACATACTATTTTGATCAGACTGCGGTCAGGCTCTAAGAGATTTGTTGTTGTTTTCTTTCCAAAAGATAAATTATAATTAGGTATAAAAGAACACAAGCTTTGTAAAAATTATAAGAATGTAAAGTAAGCGAACATGCCTAGCGCACATTCCATTTCTTATTTACATATTTTTTTGTTTTGAACTTGTCTTCGAAGAAAAATAAAAAGTGAAGAATGTTGTAATTATGAAGTAAGGGATACTGACCGTTATACGAGAGCCTGGGCCTGGTGAGACACATGACGAGATGGCACTCGATGTCGTCCGGCAGGACAAACTTGCTGCACACAGGACATTTTATACCTGGAACAACACCAAAAGGACAAATTAGCGATTTGTTTGAGGAAAAATATAAACCAGTTCACAATAAGAATAGTATCTACACATTTATCGAATCAAGTTTCAAGAAAGTGAGGTCAACGTTTTTAATGTTATCATTTGACCTTTATTTAAAACTAACAATGAGCAGTTTTCCAGTAGGTATAATCATCATCATCATCATTTCAGCCATAGGAAGTCCACTGCTGGACATAGGCCTCCCCTAAAGATCTCCAATAGGACCGGTTGGAAGCGGCTCGTAGGTATAATAATCAGTTGGTTTTTAAATCATCAAGAGATGGCGCTAGCATAGCTTTTGGTAATTTTAATGTACTCTGTGGTTTATTTGTGCGATGTTGCCAAAGTTTAATTTAATTTACCCATATTACAATAGATAAAATATGATAAAACGCTTAATTCTTATCGCGTCTCTGTCTGTAATTTAAAATAATATTACTTATATTTAAAATAATTTTATCAAAAAAAAATGTCAAAACATTTATGTAAAGTAAATCATTACAAAACCGAAGAACATTTTTTTCATAAATTAGGGAACACTAGATGTGAGACCACACTCTACTTACCAAAAGTGCCGGCTGCGCCATCTAGCTTGTCTTTAGTAACGCTATAAATACCTACTGGAAAACTGCTCATTATCTAAAGTATCGTAATTTTGTTATGGAAAAGAAGTTTTTTATTTGTGAGCACATCGATTCTTCAACAATAACAAAATTACCCTCTTTCACCTGGCAACCCGGTTCACTCTGAGGAGGAGATATAAAAGACCGGTGCTAATAAATACATTAGGAGTGAAGCCTTTTCCGTGGCGTAGACTCATAAATTATGGAGGGTAGTCGTATAAAATTCTGTTTAGAAATGTTTTGTGTCAGTCATTTATAAGCTCTTAGGAGCGGACCAATTCTGCCCGTCATATTTGGACATGTTTAATGTATGACATAAATTGTGGTGAATTTATATCCACTTAATCATAACTATTACAGATATTAGTACGAGAAAAGTGAAATGCTTAGTCGTTAATTCCTCATATCCTAGCAGAGGGCAGGCACAATGATCCTCCATTCTTCTTGTACTTCGTTTCACTTCAATCGATAATTTTCGCTCCAGTAATAATAGAACACCGCCTAGAATGACCAGGTTTGCGCTGGACTCGTAGGTTCCACTTCAAGGGGCGTGATGTGATCTTATACTAAGTATTATCAACTAGTTAGGTAGTCGGGAGCAATGAAAGTCAAATCAATGGAAAATTCTCTGCGGTATTTGTAATCTTTCATATCGAAACATGTTATCATAATATGCATCAAAACAAAGGGTTATATAATTTCAATGTTTATTGTGAAACGGTCTTATGTCATGTCATTACTATACAAGCACATTGATAATATATTATATATACAAAGAAAGAAAGAAAGGAAAATATTTTATTTAAGATCCTCCCTCACAATGTGTATGCTATCAATAAGACATGTTTGTCGGTAATGGAGACATTATTCTAAATGAAGCGCTATTTACTGCGTTTCGAACAAGAATTTAATTAATGAATTATCTTTACATTCAAAGACTATGTACGTTCTATATTGACTTTGTTTTTACACGGGGATCAAATTAAAAATTAAAGTAGAAATAAATTAAAACAAATTGTAATGTAAAAAATTTCAGCAATTATTTCCTTTTTTAGGTGACTATGACGAACCGGAAGACTGGCGATTGAGAGAACGTTCAAAGTTCAAAGTATTTTGGAGAGATTACAAACTAATTGACCTAAAATCCTGGTTGTGCAGATTTATTCCCCACTCAATACACCACCAAGTCACTGCTTGAATGGGTACAGGAGAATAGAATTAATTCGCTTCTCTTTAAGTTTTAGATCAGGACCAGGATCAGAAAGCATATCAGTGGTAGCCTTTCTTATAAAAACGATCCCTGAGTCATCCGGTTCGATAAAGCATAAGATCACTACAAAATATCTTGTAATTGCCACATTATTCAATTTAGGATAAACTGCTTCTCAACATCATCAAAGCAGACTATTTGTACTAAGTTCCAGTTCCCTTATTAGTAGCGTTCTCGTAGCATTTCCACCATCCATAGTCACAAATTGACAATTAGGCACAAACGCATTAGTCTCTGTTGTTCACGAACAAGAACACTCCAGTATAGATCTAGTGTTGTAGTTATTGGCTTCAAGTCAATTATTGCGAGCGGCGTAGCAGAAACTGCGAGGGCCCATCTGCGGACCCAGCAGACTGTGGTTAATGGAGTACTCGGGATGGGAGCGACGGGCCTTCAAACTGTTCTATTTATATCCAACTAACCATCTGCCCGAAGCTCCACCCTGAGGCTACATGAGTACCTATAGTATATGGCTAGGATATCTCTAAAAGATATATTATATCGGGTGATTTGGATTAAAAGTGCACACTAACTGATAGGCCGATAAAGAAACAAACACAAGGTGCATTTGACGATAAGAAATGTCTGTAACCACATGTGAAGGGGTAAGAGAAAATAGAAATAGTAAGAGAGGTGCGACCCTGGTTCTCTGGAAAAAGTGGCTTTGGAATCCGAGTGTCCCTGTAGATATACATAAAATGTGAGGACACTTCGATAGTATCGGCATGAAAAAGTATGCTTCAGCGGACAACTTTCACGTCAGTAAACACCATAAATACCGCATAGAATAAGTTACGGTAAAAAACATAGAATTCACCTTCCTAGTGTTACAGAGGTGTCGCAAACAAAGCAGATGCGTGAGGAGGTGTGTTCCTCATGCCGGTCACGTGCCACCTGCGATACGCTCTTAATAACAATATGGAATTCGTTTCTCCTCCAAAAATAGTAAAGGTGGTAAAGGTCTCTTTTGTCGACGATTTTCTATTTAAAACGGTATACTTTTAGGAATGCAAGATGATGATAGCAAACTCGGTGCCATTGTACTAACAGTACCCCTAGCATGAAAAACTATGGCAGGTTTCAAACACACACAGGTTCATAGTAGGTAGATGGCGAATCGCAATGCTTCGTTCTTTCGATAGGTTTACGTTACAATTATGTTTCGTGCTCCACGATATTATGCAATTATGTACATCAGGTAGTAACGTTTTGTCAATTAAACCAGGTACCAAATCCCCTCTTGGTATGTAAAATGTGGTGGTTTCAATATGTATAGTATACCTACGGAAATTTCAAATCATTGGTAAAGTATCCTAATGGTATTGGCACAACCACGAATTACAGTCCCGTCCAAAGTATCTATTATTTTTCTTTTATTAAGAGTTCGTTCAATGTTGAATTTTCGAGAGAATTCTATCCTCCTCCAAACTTGAACTCCGCGCTTGAACTATAATCTAGCGTAACTCCAGTTACGAGCTCAGAGCGACCGCCTTCATGAGGCGTATGGGTACGCAACACAAACTAAACACCGCTCATTGCCAATCAGCTCACGTAGTTGCCGTGAGCGACGACCGGGACCGGTAGCGCCCATTGTGCCGGTTACTGGTCATCTGACTAGCCTCCGTCTTACGTCCACGCTTGTTGACTCGGTGTTGTTAGATAATGTGCTTGTAAAACGGTTCTGTGACTCCTGGTATGGAAACGGTTCAGTTGCGTTCAAACCCTGTACAACCATTGTATCTACACAATCCATAGTAATTTTATAAATGCAATAGTACCTTGGTCCTTCTGTCTGTGACATTTTCACACCTAAACCGCTGAACGGAATTTGATGAAATTCGGTACAGGCATAGACTAGTGGCAAACCGATTCATATTCAATTTCTACATAAACTACTTCCAGGTCTTGTGTTTATTCTTTTAGAAGTTGTAAGTAGTCCCATAGCTACTCACCAGCTCCGTTGGACCGTAGACAGCTAATGGACCAGCCCAGATTATTTCGTCGCCACCCTCAGTCGTGGTACGTGACGTGAGCGTCATGACAATATTATCGTCCTAATAGTTTATTGTGTTACGAGGTTCCTTGAAGTTGCGCAACGAACCATTAGCTCTTGATTTGGTGTCATACACAATAATGCATGATGATACTGACTGCCATTGCTATTGTATACATCGACATTATTTGCCACACAGCACCCTATTCGAAGGAGAACATTCACATGTTATTAGTTTTTAAACGCTATTGTTTGAATATTTATTTCAATAGTACCTACCTATTACATTATGGAGTAGGGACGTTCGATATGGTGTTCAAGGTTAAGTGTTAATGGTTTTGTCTATCAATCTTGAGCAATGGTGAATGTAGGTCTAATTTAGGAGAATCCATCACAGGAAGTAGCAGCGCTAGGTTCGACAATGATAGTTGATGTGTCTTTCACATTCCCTGATGTGTGTAACCCAGGTCCTAGCGTACAAAATGTATGCTCTGTGTACAAAAAGCGTAACATTACCACCAGCTATTAGTCGGGTCGATACGAGGTGTATACGATTACCTCATAAAAATGGTATGTATACTACTTGTGCAATCTATATGTAACGCTTTATTAAAGTCGTATAAAAACACTGTAAAAATACTATAACATAAAAATGCGAACCTAATCTGCACAACGGACTGTAGAGCGTTAGTTTCCATTACTATAATGTATTCTTTGAACAAAAATAGAAAAATATTTGACAGAATTGGGTAGGTATTTTTCATTTTATGTTTCGAATTGTATAAACTTATTTTCTCACCTAGCAAAGGCAACTCAAAGAATATTGGACCATCAGTCGAACCTCAATGTTTCTTACATTTCCGTCTCTCCTCTTACATTGTGGAAATTTTGATTAAGGTACCTTTGCCAAGACAAATCAACTGTTTCACAATTAATTTCACTTGCCATCTAGGTAAAATACGTTGTTGCTTTTCCGAACTTAAATATATACATGTACTTACAGAAAATAATTTCTGATTGACATTGAAATATTTACTATGATATTTATTTAACAGCTATCCAGCACTGCTTTCATTGGCCCTCCTGGCCCTGCTGCCTCTGAGCACCGCCTACATCGATTGCAGGATATCCTGTAGGCGCTGCACCGAGAACACAGAACACCCTTCGGTCCTCGAAGTATACTGCGCTATGTGTGAGGAATGCAAGAATAGACGACGAGAGAAACTAGTGGGCTCAAATGATAGTAAACCGACCTCAATATCCAAGCCCACACGCAAAAATTCTGTGACGCAAGACAGTGCAGGTGCACAAGAACCACACGTATCTAAGACACCACGAGGGCCTCCAGAGGCACAACCAAAACATGGTGTACCCGATAAAAAATATATGCGAGATCTAGACGTTTCTTACGAAAAGATCCACCAAGGGAAGGAGCAGGAGCAGCAGCAGCACACTAGGCGGCCACCACAGCAGCCGCAGGTGTCACAACCGCAGCCGCAGCAGCAATATGTGCAACCGCAACTACCGATGGCACCACCACCAATACCAATGGCGCCACCCGCAATGGCAATGGCGCCACCCGCAATGGCAATGGCGGCACCTCCACCTTGTTTACTGCAAGGACCTCCTGTCATGGGTAAGCTAATAAAGGATTTTCGTTTTCATGAACGCAAGTAATTTTTAGTTTCGACCGACCCGATTACCTCTTCCACCGGCTCCAGCAGGGGGGGGGGGGGGGGGGTACCCGTGGAGACTTTTCACAAGATAAAAAAGGTATAATTTTTAGTTTCGACCGACCCGAATATGTATAGGTATATACATATATTTCCGCAGTAGTGGCAATGCCTTCACTTACATCCAATATGTTCAATCGCCGATTTCACAAGATAGGTAGCACACAACAAGGATGAAATTAAAATCTATGTGGGTATTTCTTTTTACGAGTGCCACTATTTTGATCTCAAAATTGGATTAAAAATCAAATTTCCAACTAGCTTAGCTTTTTAGTTCCTAGTGATAGCCAGAGGTAATACTATCACGTTACCATCTGCTGTAAAGGAAAGAGAGTTGGTAAAATAGAAGAATCTAGGGGCAAAACGGTGATGAGAACCTTGGCATTGTCACAAACTGTACGAAATGCAATATACCTAGGTACTGTTACTTCCCGAGTCGACCCTGCATGCTGTGGGAACCTTGCCTCTACCTGTACGGTTCTTGTTTAACGATATTTTAATTTCAGGGATGTGTGGGTCCCCGCCATTCTGTTCTGATACCGAATCAGAAGAGATAACTACACGTGAGACGACAACTGAGGAGACGACGACCACTACGACCCCGACTACTACCACCCCTCTTACCTCGACAAAAGCCCCGCCATCTAAGCCAACTCGACGCCGTAAACCGAGAAGACATCGTCCAATGGCCCCACCAATGCCAATGATGGCGCCCATGATGGCGCCCATGATGGCGCCCATGATGGTACCCATGATGGCGCCCATGATGCCACCCATGATGATGCCGTGCGACAACCGCCAGTGCATTCACAGGGAGCATGGTCCTCATGATCATGATGCTCATAAAGAACGACTACAAAAGCCATTGCAAGATAGCTTCACAGATTTCAGGTTTGAAGACGAAATTGGGGTAAGCACTAAGTCAGATTTTCAGTACATGTATGTTGGTATACCGAAGAATACGTTGATAAATTAATCTAAGCGGGTATTTGGGTGTATTGTCTATAGTGTATGTACATGACGTGTTTGTGTTTAGTAGCAGTCGAGTTGTCACGAATTTGGAATTATTTTCTACCGAAGCCCCTGATACATCCCAACATAGTCAGGTACTTTGTTGTATGCTACATTTGCAAATATATGATTTAGTATAGAAAGTCACAGGATACGTGGTAAATAGGTTTTAGTGGTGGAAAACTGATCGTGTATTTAACAATTCTAGTGAGTGACCGATATTGCTCGCGCGGAAGTGCCACATGATCAGGTTAGGTTAGGGACCTTTTATTCAAACAGTAATGACCAAATCGATGCACTTACCTAATAGCAAATTGCCATTCTACCATGGGGTTAGTTAGACAGAGCTACAGCAAAGTGGGAGAAATATGTGAACATGCAATAGTGAAATAAAAAGATATTTTTTGTACAAGATTTGTATCGACCGTATCTGTGTTTACTGGTTTGATTAGTTCGACTGTAGGAGACAGTGTTCGTGACGTTTAGTGTTTATTATATTTATACATAGGTATGTACTTTTGTATTCCTTTGTTATGGTATAATGCTCTAGCTTCTAGATAGTTGTACTTACTAGCCACTACATATATTATTTCGACGGTTCGACGTCTGCCGATTACCATGTTATCCTAACCAAAGAATATTAAATACAATGACAGAAAAAAAACGTCTTTATATTCCTACGCCTATATATCCTCAAAGGAGCCCACCCACCAGGTGCGGTCCGACGGAGGGGGGGGGGGGGGGGGGGGGGAGAGGGAGAGAGAGAGAGAGAGAGAGGGAGAGGAATCAAAGGCGACATGCCCAAATCGTGCACATCAATTCGAAAAGTCTCCGGCATTTTCTGAAGGAATTTCCGCTCTTCAAAAAACGTGACCCCCTCCCCCATCTCAGGCTGCAACCGCACCTGCCCACCTGTACCTATCTGATAATGCTTTTCCCAAGCAATACACCAAATTATCCATACTACATACTACATGCCACTGGTTGATATTGCAAACATCACCAGCATCAAATAATTGAGTAGACGATTGGGCACAGGGTACGAATTTCAGGAGATTGAAATTCCGGTGGATTCAGATCGTACCTACCATTAAAATCTTCATATATTAGCATTCTGTGAGATTATATTATTTCATGACTGGCCGATGCACGCGGCTTTACCTGTATGGATATTTGATCCCGTTCTCGCAACCCACGGGAACTTATTCCAGAGATAAACAGCCTACAATTATGATATCCCAAGCTGTATAATTTCCTGTACCAAATTTCAGCCAGATCCTTTTAGCCGCTACAACGTGATAGAATAACAAACATCCAAACATCTTCACAAACTTTATTAATTACTAATCTTTTAAAAGTAAAGAAAAGGCTCGCCGATCAAAGCCTGTCAAGGAGTATCTCTTCTCATCGTTCTTTCTCATCTCACCTTACTGGAACAACGGCTTAACTTACACAACTGAATTAACAGCACTGTTCCTACTAAACTAATTCATCGTTCGATAATAATCGTGTAACCGTGTAGTTAAATGTCGTTACAGTAACAATACGTGGACACTGTAACGTTATTTGGACGACCGTGACCCGCTTGTCGATATCACCGTTTATCCATGATGTTCATCAAATGATTTTGTTATTACTAAACGCTGGTTATTATCGTTTAATATTACATGGGTTGTTTTAGATAGAGCAGTTAACCTTGAACTTCAATTCGTGGCTAGATTAGCAGGTAGGCAGGACTAAAAAAGCCTGTGAAACTAGAGGTCTGCTTTAGCTAAATAATTATATCATAAGAAGTAGTTACCTACTTAGATATTTCTACTAATCGAACATTCATGTCAGGAAAAATGTCTGTCAATTTATCTAATGCTAAATAGTAATAAAGTACGAGTGCGAATTTTAGGGGACCTATGGGTTCGTCTTCTAGTGGAACTCCCCTGCCGAGACTGTTTCCGGCAGGCTATAATCTAGGCATCTCCAAGTGTCCAGTAAATAAGGGTCTTCTACGCAAACGTGCTCCATGTTAATACAGAAAGAAAGAAGACCACACGAATAAGAGAAAAACAAGGTTTCATTTAAACGAGTACAATATAGTTTCCATGAATCTAGAGAGTACTGGACAGGAGCGCGAGGTTCAACCACCGCAGGACTCTCATAAGGACGGCTGAGGGAAACTGGTTCCAAAACAGTACGAAAACAGGTTGGTGGTCGTAAACCTTATTTATACAACACTATTTATTTTATCACGAAATCCATGACAACTATTTTGATTTCTGACTCTTATGATCTTTTTAACTTCAATTTCATATTAAAATAGAAATACTTCACAGCACCATCTGTGCCGTGAAATATTTCTATATTTTTTTAAAACAAACTCTGAATCAAAATTAGCGCCAGATTAATACAGAAAAGATAAGAGTGCAGATAAGAGTGGCTTTACAGTATTGAATTACACGAGTGCTCGAGTGATAACAAATAAAGGTTTTAGATGTGGGGCCGTTAGCTTTAAGTATATCCCTTGAATACAAACTACCCACTGGCTGGAGACAATTGGAGAATCTGAAGGTATAAGAAGCTATTAGGTGAATTCGTGTAAATGGGAAAATGGGTGTTGTACCTCAGTGAAAAAGGTGTCCAATATGAAGAGCATAAACAGATCGAATTAGTTATTTTGTTCAATTTATTGTTGCTTTTTATTTACTGCTTCACCCATCAGTGCGTGCAAATCCATTTACACCCACTTTACTGTCATCGATATCATGCCTAATTTATGAATAAGAAATTAATTTATCGATCGTTTTGTGATTATATTGCAGGCTGAACCCACTAATGGATTACGCTGGATTCAGTGTCAGTAGCTAGTGGTTAATTTGTTGATTTCTATCTTTATTTATTATTTTTGTTAGACAAACAAAAACACACTAAACTAGTTTAACAGGAGTAATATTATAGTTGTAAGTATAACCCCTCTTTTTCTAACGAAGGCAAAACATAGATGAGGAAATATATTTAAGTCATGTTAAACTTGTTTGGTTATGTTTTTTTAACAACAGAATTCACTGTTGTACCTTCTAAGTGTTAACATGTAAATTTGCAAAATCAAATAGATGAATGATGGCCTTGGACGGCGTCATTGATCAACTATAACTAAATAACTACATATCATAGGTAGTCATTTTGATACGCCCTAGTATTTATTTTTCTGAGGAGTTATTTACTTATTAAATATAAAAAAGATCGCAAGTATGTTCATGTTTCTAAGCACTTACATGGCAACCCACGATCTGAACTATACATAGATGTCGTAAACGCTGCTACGCCACCTAGTCTCATCAGATGCTATCAATAGCCTAATATAGTAACATCTAGTACCAACAGGGCTAAATGCCCTGCTCGGCATACAACTAGCTCGTAGTAGCCCGGCTCACGCGAACACCTGTTGCCGCCATCGTGCCATCGATCGCTTCACGAGACCTGCCACAGATGTGTGAAGTAACTGAGCGCTGAGCGATAATAAAGCTGCATTTTTAAGAGACATGTTCTAGCCTGTAAACCGTATCCGGTCAGCAGACTTGTATGTCAATTTCACGATACCGGTAAACTACAAATCACTGTGCAATCGGACTGCGTGGAAACTGTCTCGTGGAAATGCAGCCCGAAGCTGAACTTCGAAACTCCTTCACCTGATATACTCAGCCGATAAAACTTATCCTACAGTTTTTCGAATGGTTTAGGTATTAGTGCATATAAATGACAACGTGCAATTTTATTGCAAAAAGGGCTACACGCGAGGAGGGTGTAAGAGGAAGATGCTACATAGGAGCTGAACTCAATATTAAAAGTACCTTCATGACACAGCTGAACCAGGCACATCTTTAGCACCCTCAGCTGA
The DNA here is from genome assembly GCA_914767945.1 of Eilema depressum. Classification (NCBI taxonomy): domain Eukaryota; kingdom Metazoa; phylum Arthropoda; class Insecta; order Lepidoptera; family Erebidae; genus Eilema; species Eilema depressum. The sequence goes on from OU612025.1 coordinate 21,176,011, forward strand.
CAGCTTGAATTTCAAGGAATATATTAACCCTTTTGCAGCATTTAAATTTAAGCATTGCTTAGCTTAACTATGATAGATAGTTAAGCTAAGCAATGCTAATGGAACAATCGTACTATAATATCAGATACATCTTCACCGAGCCAGCTTAGTGCGTCTCATCTTCAGTGTAAAGGCAGCCTTACGAAGGAGCTAGACTGAGATGGGCATTGTTTCCAGCTGTGTGGCTTCGTTGTCCTAATTATTTAATGGCTTGTGTTATTGACTTATGGCCACAATACACTTGTGGCCATAAGGCTATGCGGAGGAGGAAACTATGAAGGATGATATAATGTTTCATTTCAGCGCGAGATCAATAGTCCTGCTTATTGAGTATTATTTTGATTTAATGAAATTTTAAAGCAATAGTTATCATAACTATTCAAATCGATTCCCCTGTATCCAATCGTCCCCTCCATCTCCCTATAAAGGAGCGGTCGTGGGTTCAAGTCCTGTCTTGCTCCCAGTGTCGATAAATAGGGAGCAGAAACAATTTCTGCCTTAAATCTAGTTTTTGGTTACATTGTTTATTAATGTTGGTCAATTTGAGTAACGATTGCTCTGAACATACCCATTAATTCAATCAATTAGGTTTACTCAGACAGTGAACTTGATTTTTACCTTAGGTTTTACGTCAATGGGTAGTTCTATACCTAGAGATGCATTGCTAACAACACCGGTGATGACACGAACTTGTTGCTGACCCTTTCCTCCTACTCAAAAGGTAGGTTTAGTGACCCAAATAAGGGCTTAGGCCTGGCTCGCCCCCTGAATCTCGACCCTTGCGATTAAAATGCTTCACTCGCCCCTTTTTTTATTATTTTGGTGTAGTGAATCGCCCCTTGCCACGGGGCGAGTTAAAAATTGACATTTAAATAAATATTTTGGTGCTGTGAATCGCCCCTTGAGGTATTTCTTTTGAAATAAGCCGTGAAATGGTACAGTCAGACAGAAAAATGTACACTTAAATGAAAATTACCATGTTTGATGTCTGTAATATTATTATCACCAACTACGTACACTAAGTTTTTGCTACCTGGCTTACCTATTAGGTAGAACAAAAGGAACGTTTTCAAGGGTCCAATAAACAAAAGCTTTGTTAAAATAGGTCGGAGAGAGTCATATATACAATGCTTTCTCTTTCTAAGTTCGTATTATAATGTGGAAGGGATATGTTTTGCGATATTTGCGTAGTGGTTTATAGTCTGTTTTTTTTTTTATCTCAGATACTAAATTGACAAGTGCAAATGTCAAATTGTGAAATAATGATACTAGCTTTGTATTTAGTGGTGTACTCGAAAGTCGAAACTATCGACAATGTTTGCTGCCTAGATACAGGTGGTTTAGCTATAATGTATTTTAAGAGAAAAGTTAAATATAAAATGTTTATTAGTTTTTTATCCGACTGCGCGACGCAAAGGAATAGTAATGTGTTTAATTGTATGTTCCTTTATTAAACTCTATACATACCAAACGCCTGGCCCGATTTTTAAGATTCACACATTAATGTCAACAAACTATGTCAAGTGGGGTATCGTTGAATAGGTATTTAAAAATCATTTCAGTTTTTTCTCACCATTTTTCGATTTGACTTACCGTTTAGGATCTATATCGATTTAAAGTTGCGCTACAACTCATCGTCATCATCTGCATCTCCTTATTGCATCCGTGGCCAAGATGACCTCGAAGCTCAGGGTCCGTCTTCCGGCTCTTCCTTCTCTACTTCGCACGATCTTGGGCGTCCATGGTAGTGAGACCATTAGCACGCATATCACCCTCCACGACGTCAAGCCAGGACTTCTTTGGCCTACCCCTTTCACCTGGACCCGGCGGGGGTACCATTGCCAGGCATTTGTTCCCCACGTAGCCTGGCGGTTGCCGCAAGCCGTGGCCGCACCAGCGAAGGCGGCTCTCTTGCATTTTATCCCCGATGTCACGGACATGGAGGCTGCCGCGGATGCGAGAGCTCCGTACGCGATCTTTACGCGTAACGTCGCATATCCATCGCAACATTTTCATCTCCATGACATGCAGCTCTTGCTTGTGTCGCTCGAGCAGCGGCCACGCCTCACAACCATGCAAGAGGATAGGCCTAATGATCGTCTTATAAACTAACCTGACTGGCATTTTGGGATCACAAGTGACGCCAGTCATTTCTCACCACTTGGCCCACGCGGCAGCAATGCGTGCCTTGACGTCGTGGTCGATCTCACCGGTCACATGAAGTACAGATCCCAGGTACTTAACCTGGTCCGTGCGCTCGACCAAATCATCGCCTATGCGGACGGGTGTGGGATCTGTGGAGTTTAACGTTAAGTATTCTGTCTTCGCTACATTTAGCTTCAGACCACCGTTCTCAAGCGTTTCTTTCCATCCTTTCACGCGTCACACCAATCTGCTCCTGTCCGCGTCCATCAGCGCAATATCATCAGCATACATGAGCAACCACGGAGGCTGCTCATGTGAGTTTCTAATGCTGTCCGACAAAACATCTAATACCACGCTGAACAGGTAAGGACTAAGGACGGATCCTTGGTGTACCCCGACGGTGATGGGGAAGGCTCTCGAGTCGCCAACAGCTGTAGCTGCAGCAGTCCGAACCACGGAACCGGAATCGTAGTACATGTCTCGGATGGTGTCAACTATTCTAACATATTAATTTAGACAGTAGAAATTTACGATGAAAAGACGAAAACTTCGCATGACTGTATGGAAGAAAATTGAAAACGATTACAAAAATATATACTTAACTAAAAAGTTTTAAATAAAATAAATTATTGAAACTTGTGTTGATCTTTTTAGTATCAGTCGAATTCTTGTTTTTATTTTGAATTTAAATTTAAATTAGAGTACCAAAAAATTTTAAATACCGTAATTTACATACCTACAATTTTCAGATTCTAAGACTAGTATAGCGTCATCTTTATCGATAGTCTCTGCAAATCGATTAAATGAAACTTATGAAGCCTTAAGTTAGATTTTTACAATGACAACCCAAGTGACGCAAAATGGACGCCATTTTGTTTCAATGACAATATACCTATTTAAGTTTTGTTTCATTTAGGTAACTTGCATACCGAATTTAAATAAGTATTTTATAAATTTTATAGATTAACCTACAAATATTTGTACTAAATTTAATTTATCGATAAATTTCGATACTGGTGGCACATGACTATTTTTTAATTGCAAAAAACCGACAACAGGTAATTTCAAATTAGTATCTGAGATTAAAAAACGGGCTATAGTAGTGATTAGTGACATCTAAGTGCAACAGAATATGCACAATATTTAAGAGTATTGTGATATTGTGTATATGTTATAGGCAATGTGTATAATGCAGGCATTCTATACAATACCTAGGAAATGTATAGAATGCTGGGGTCGTTCAGGCAATGTATGAAATGATATTCAATGTTTAAACTATTTTACACTTTGCCTAGGAAATGTATAGAACACCTAGGCATTGTATAGAATGCCGGTTGAAGCATAGGTAATGTATGTAATCTATTTTTCTTCTCTATGATTTAATTAGATACCTAGATACTAATCTTTTGAGAGCTAATCCTAATTTCAACTTCCACCAGCAGGCAGTGCTGATAAGACATTTGTGTTCTATTGGTAGGTATGCCTAAGTACCTACGTGTTTTTTGCGTAGAATGTTTCTCACATAGCAGTGAATTTCTATTGGCCACGGCAACCACTCTCTTACCACCATCCCTGTGCTTGTCAACCACCTAACCTGATGGAAAGAGAGTTGTTACCGTGGCCTATAGAAGTTCTGCATGGTTAAAAAAAATAACCACGAAGGCTAATGCTAGAGCTCCGCTCCGCCTTCTAACCTAATCTATCCAAGTTGGAATGAACAGGTTTTCTTTCAGCAGTAATATCCATTTTTCAAATCCATAGAGGGCTTCTTAAAGGATCGCAAATAAATGACGCTTTGTTAATCTATTACTTTGTTTGCTAACAGTACTTATTTATCAAGGTGAGACGAATTTTCGCACATGAAATATCATTTTAAAGAGACGAATTTACAACAACCCGTCCATTATACACATTGCCTGATGCGCTTCGGGCATTTAATACAACACCTAGGCAATGTATGAAATTAATCGTATTATACACATTGCCTGAACGTTTTAGGCAATGTATAGAATGCCTAGGCATTCTATACAATGCCGGATTATACACATTGCCTATAACATATGTAAATTTTGGATTGAAAGTCAGGTAAGTTTGTATTACAATCGTATTATGATATTTTATGTAAATTAAATTTGCAAAATAGTTTTATTCTTCACTTTTTGTTTGGCTTTTATTTAGTAGTCGTTTTAATATCGCTTCCCGCTTTATTCACAAATGAATAATCTAATTTTTGAATTAAATATTTCTTTAGTAGTAGGCAAACAAAATCGTATTCTGACTACTAAAACAATAGTATCTTGTTGGTATTGATAGATTGAAATAATGTTAACGTTGAAAAACGTGACGTTAAAAAAAGGATAAACAATACTACAAATTAATTCGTTTTCCTATGCGCGTGCATATAACAATGGCGATCGGCCATATTTAAAAGAATGAGGTTTGTTTTACACTGGTTTTTTTTCTGTACTTAGAGAAAAAAAAAGTTAAATTTGAGTGAAAATTTTATTTATTATATAAGTATTACAAGTTGAAATTATTTATTTAAATACGAAAATGCATCAAATGACCATACAATAGGCATATTAATTTATTCGTACTATTTAAACACGTTATTTTTTGTATCGAAACTTTTTTATAAACATAGAAACTTAACCTATAAAATTTAAAAAAGAATCTATAACGCACTTGTGAATAATAGCAATGAAAAAGTCACAGTTTGATAATAGCTGTCATTACATACCTAATTGCGGTGAAATAATAGCAATGTTATGAGCAGGTGTGTTGTAAAACTCTTTATTGCTGACAGTACTTTTAACTTACTAACAATCGGGGGCGATTTGGGGTATCTAATGTTCAAGGGGGCGAGTTGCAACATTAAAGCAGTCGGGGGCAAGATCCACGGGGCGAGCGAGGCCTAAGCCCAAATAAGAAATCGAAGTGTAATTTAGCTGCTCGCATACAATGGCACGTAATGAACGCTGACAAAATTTTTGCTAAGATTGTAAATTCATCAAGTCATTTTAACTTTTATACTTAAGAACGTGTTTAGTGTAACTATTTAACACGATCTGAAAAGCATTCTAATCATACTTAGGTTAGAACTTGTCCTTATCAGCAGCAGATCTCGTAGATTGAAACAATTACGTAACGAGTATCATTACTAGCTGGATATTTTTTGCTTTGACCGATTCAGAATCGATTAATCGACCCAAGGTTATGAACAAATGCAGTATAAGCTATTACTTCTAATGGCGGCGTACCCACTGGTCCCCTAAATTTCGTCTCCTGTGCCCACTCGTCTCCTCAAATATTCGAGATTTTCGACTTGTCCCCTTGATAAGTTTGGTCACTGATACATTATATACCTCAACTTTTAAATTTATTCAAGTAGAAACGTATGCACAATTATGCGTGTAGACGTATGTTACACACAGGGCGATGTACGAATGATTCGGGTACAGATACATACCCAAGCTCCAAAGTGAGACTGAGTGACAATAGTGAGTATTATTATTAGTGTAAGTTTGTTATAAGCTCGACAAACACATTGTGGAAGACAATGTGGCACTTTGTTCTGTTTAATGTAGTAAGCACTTAAGGCTATCCTATGCTCAGTCTCACTCGTTACTTAGACCGTAGTGCCGGGTGATTTATTACAGATGTCTAGGAATAGCTTTGCATCGTTTATGTAATCATCTTGATGGTGAAATATAAACTGGAATCTGTGACGTCAGGTATCCACCAGTACTCTTAAATATACCACATATTAACTGTTATCTTTATAGACGTCTACGCGTATATCGAGTAAATGTATGGTACAACCTACTCGCAATACTTTCTCGGATTCTCTGGAATGTGTAACAAAAAGAGACAGTTCTCAATTTGGCAGTTCTTTGTGTATTTTCTGTATGCGATATCTTTGTCGATCGTGAATCAATTTTACTGATTCTTTTCTTATTGAACAGGCTTTACCTCGAGGGTAGTCCCATAAAACTTGAAAAGGGGAACGACGATTGCGTAATACCTTTATAAGTATTTACCATTTTTTTGGATTTGTTGAAATAAGCCTTTTTTTAATACATTTAATTTTGGTAGGTATGTGAATGATTCAGATTTCAGAGGTACAGTAACATTTTTTCAGTAGGTAACAAACTATCGTGGTTTGTGAAATAATGATGTTATGGTTAAGTTTCGACAATGTAGGCTTAATTAATTCCCAAGATTATTTCCTTGTTTATTACCAACAATACACCCAATTAGAATCCAAATCTATACACGATAACCGGCAGTATGGTCAAGTAATTTACAAAAATTTCCATCAATTAATTTAGTACTGCCCATTGCTGGATATGGGCTTCTTTTTGCCACCTGGTCTTACGCCATTCTCATAAAATAATAATGATTCATATCTGTGTTGGGGGACAGAACTGCTGGCGACAACTAGTCTATTAAATAGATCCATACTTATTGATAAGAACTGGTTTCAAATAATATAACATTCATTCTTTGTCTCACTTCTTGGAAGTAGATCAAACACATTAGTTCATTATATAAAAATAATTACTGTACATACAACTTAGTTGCACAGAATTTCCTGTTAGCGCACAGCTACGTATATCTACGTATGATAAATTACATTAACTGGCTGCAGAAATAAATATGCCTACCAAAATATGAAGACAATAACAATGAATGCATACCATACAATATCCTTCTAGGCGGTCTCCTCATCTGCGCTCCATAGGCGGAATCCTGCTCGGCATCAGGCACACACGTTCCTATGATGATCCCCATCGCCACCATGCCACTGCTCCGCACACACATAAGTCACTAGCACAGCACTATCACCGCATCTCCATCAAACGCACCAAATTATCGCGCCAATTATATTAATTATCGCGCCAATTATATTGAAATGATCACGTCAATAAAGTTCAAAATATGCGAGTGTCGACCGTGCGTTCTACTCTACGAGAGTGTCAGAATGTAACTGGCTGTGGAGTGGCTGTCACCGGCGCGAGGTCCCCGTCACGTCAGGCACGCAAGTCGTGACGTCACCAAATGACCGCGTCACCGGAGGGCCGAGGAAATCGTTTGCCCTCACCACAAATAAGGCGGTATTAATAGCCGCGCTACATGCGGTGTAACAAAAACAAGTTTATTTTTCTTTTTGTTCCATATAAACAAATGGTCAATGTTCCATGGATTGGCAACTTTCCTAATTGTCGTGTAACTAAACTTGGGAAGTTCAGGGAATGGGTACAGTCGCCTGCATAAGCAAATTAATAACTAATATCAAAAATGAACTTTAGACAGTAATAATAATTATGTATAATTTAAATCATATTACATATTTTAGTTATCTGAAGATCTAAGATTCGCGTTGGCGTACACTTTTAAGCATTTCGAGTATATAAGGTACCAGCCATCCTGCTGTACTGTTATGTCCTTTTTGAGGACATCCGAAGGGTTATTACAATTTGCAGATCTTATAGCTCCAAAACCTTTCATAATTAATTTAGGAAACCTGAAATACCTACATTGCTCTGAGTCCTCTGAGCTTTCACGGAAGCGATTGCCGTCTGAAACCCCAACTCCCAGGTAAACTAACTAACAGATGAGGTTGGTTTGGGTTCTGAAGTTCTTGGTGATATACAAATTAAAATATCGTTTATAAATTACTTAGTGTTCAGCTATTTCTGTCACTGACAGCACCTAATACGTTGTTATAATAGACTACAAGCACCGCAGGCCACACAATACAAGTAATCTCGATTACCCCTCCAATTAAGCTACATAGCTTGTGTGGTGGGTCGACGGCGGCGGCGCGGCGGGTACACTGGGCTGGGTGGTACGCCTCGGTAATTACACCAACACCACTTGACAACAGTATAACACAATATAAATTGTAGTACAACGCAAATGTAAAATTTTAATTAACGATACTATTTTATGAATAAGGTTCCTTCATAAATATAACCAACTAGTAGGCCAGGGAAACTTAGTTTTGTCACAGAAAAGGATCAACATTATCTAATTGCATCATCCCGCGGTTTCCTGTAAGTCCTGATCCCGTGAGAATATCGATATAAAAAGTTTATTACTCAGGGATACTATAGAATTTTAATGGTGAAAGAATTTAAAAATTGGATCAGTAGTTTTTGAGTTTATCGCTTAAAGATTACAAGACATTCATGACAAGACGTCTAAATGATACGACATTCTGCCCATAGTTCGTTCTGTTCTCGAGTTTGAAGGACTCGAGCGCATTCCGACGCAGGGTCCTTGGCTCGGCTAATAAAAGTAGAAGGTTGCCGAGACGAAAATAGAAACGAACTTTGGTAATGTGATTATGTGACGAGTGACGCGTGAGCTGATGGAAAACGCGGCAATTCCTGCTGCGCGTGACGTCACTAAAACGCGAATGCTTTCGCACGCGACTGTACAAGTAGACCAGTTTTTAGAATTGCTTAATCTAATTGATAATTCTTGAACACCTCTAATGCCATTGCAATTTTGTTACTAAGGCGCGGCGGCCATGTTGGATTTCAAAAATGACTTTGCCTTAAATGTTCATGTTTTATTTTCATCATATTAAGCCTTTCTACGCGATTGTATCACAACCACAGGGACCAGAGTAAATGACAAAAATAAATAATAATTTAGTTATAAAATAGACCAGAGGTCGAGTGGGCACCTTAAAATTATGAAAGGACGAATGGGCACTAGGGACGAATTCCAGGGGACCAGTGGGTACCAACCCAGTACGAGTACATAATGTCAAATAGTGCATGATTTGTTTCTGAAATAAATATTATGCATTAATTTATTTGAAACTGTAACGAGATTCAAAAGGGTTTTTTTACATAGGTGGTCTCGTCTACAGCTGCTTCATAACCCTAATTTTGCCAGACGGTAACCATTGAATGGGCCTTATACCTACTTACAAATTGCTACCATAGTTGAAAAAAATAACCAACACTCTCAAAGCCAGCCCAAACAAACACTTCCACAGAACATGACACTGGGTATCATCGAGATGAACTTCTTTCAAATTATTTTTTCAAACAAATAATAATATTACATAGTTAGCAAAATGTTAACACACCTCTGCCTACCCCTTTGGTGATTTACAGGCGTGAATATAGTCTCGTAATATTCATTACAATTTCCCTAGTTACTTAACGACACTTATTTATAATGGAACACGGCGGCAGTATAACTCCATAAACACAATTTAGTTATATTTTTTGGCAAAGCAACAGTATTATTCAACAAATGTAATAAATTAAAGTGGTTATTAATCAAATAAAGCGGTAACAAGCAAAGGTTAGGTGTGAAGGCTTCGCGTGCCGCTAATGCCCGGGCCGCGGTATCTGCCTGGCACAGATCTGATAGCCCTTGTACATTACCGTAATCACTGGGTACACTTTAGGTACACTTTTACCCTCAAATGCAAAGGTGTATATATTATTTCCTTGTTCGCAAGTATCCTTGTGTCTAGATATACTCCAAAGATTCAACTGGATATCCCATGTACTATGTTTTTTTTTTTTTTTTTTTATTTATTTATTCGGAGGAACCAACAGCCAAAACAAAGGTATAGTGCTTTAAATTAGTTACATACAGCCAATTATAGGTCCTCACTGATACAATTCAGACTATTTTCTAAAAAAAGCGGACTACAAAGGACACGTCTATTTGACTTGGTCTGATGGTAAGCTGTAGGCAAAGTCTTAGAAAAGAGGTCCACGAAACTATTTCCATCATCCTGGCAGTTTGTTTACTGGGGTACAACACTAGTCCTTACAAACTTAAAATATTTACAAACAGTTATTATAATATTAGAATACATGTAGGTATCCATTATTGCTGTGTAGTTGTATAATCCTCGGAGAACAAAGTTAATAAATATCATTTTTTGTTTATTATTTAAATAAAGGTTTAAAAGCTAAGGGTCTGTAAATTGGAATCTTCTAAGCTACTCCTATCCTTGACTATACCTACAATATACTCGAGAAGAGTGGGGTAATGTACTACACATAAAATATGTTATGTCGTATGCCTGCGTGTGTATCACCACACTAAAAAGGTATTAAAAGGTTATTACACGATCGGCAGCACACAGCTGCTGGTGTTGCACACGTACATATACGTGCTGATAACCACTTTCCATCAGGTGGGCCGTATGCTTGTCTGCTTTTTCTGTAATTGGATAGCTGTGACATCCAGTTTCATTTTCACTATGCTAATAATATAAATAAATATTGTGGAAGTAAGAACAGAACTACTTTAGAAGGTACTCAAAATTGTTATTTTTTTTTTTTTTTTTTTTTTTTATACCACTTAGGTGGCAGACAAGCACACGGCCCACCTGATGGAAAGTGGTTACCGTGGCCTATGGACGTATGCAACACCAGGGGCGTCACACTCGCGCTGCCGACCCTGAAGAAACCTTCTAATGCCCTTCTTGAAGAACCCCATATTGTAGTCGCTTGGGAAAACCATCGCGGGGAGTTCATTCCACAGCTTGAGTGTGCGAGGGATGAAGTTCCTTTCATACCGCACAGTGCGCACCGTTTCCGGTCGCAATGTGTGAGGATGAACTCCCCGCCTATGACGAGAAGTGCGATGATAGAATGTAGCTGTGGGCATCATGTCAAACAATTCATCTGAGCACAAACCATTGTATAGGCGGTAAAACACACACAGTGAAGCAAAGTCTCTCCTGAGACTGAGTGGTTCCACATCGCCTGTGAGTATGGGATTGCCGACAAGCCTCAACGCCCGTCTTTGTACCGAGTCGAAAGGGTCAAGCTGGCACGCAGGCGCTCCGGCGAAAAGGTGACAGCAGTACTCCATGTGGGGCCGAACCTGTGCCTTATAAAGGAGTAGTCGTTGCCCCGCAGTGAAGTACTGCTTCGCCCTGTTGAGCACCCCAAGTTTCTTTGATGCCAACTTGACCTTGTCTTCCAGATGACTTCGGTATTGGACGTCGCTGGAGATATCGACACCAAGAATCCCGATACTTGTGGAGATGGTGAGCGGTGTGCCCAGGAATTGCGGCGCTACAACAAATGGGGCCTTCTTAGCGGTGAATACACATACTTGTGTCTTGGTAGGGTTGAATTGGACTAAATTTAGTCGTCCCCAATCGGATACTCCAGAGAGAGTAGTCTCAATTTCGGACACAAGTTGTTCGCGACTCTCCTCCACTTCCGACCTAGGCATATTTGCACGGCCCGTGTAATACGTGTCACCGGTGCTGTCATCTGCATAGCAATGGATGGAGCCATCAGACAGCATGTCATTGATATGCAGCAGAAACAAGGTCGGGGACAACACGGAGCCTTGCGGAACACCGGCGTTTATGTCCATGCGGTCCGAGCAGCTGCCATCGACGACGGCTTGAATACTTCTGTTGGACAAAAAGCTGGCAATCCATGCGCACAATCCCGCGGGGAGTCCATAGCGTGGCAACTTCGCAAGAAGACCTCTGTGCCAGACCCGATCGAAGGCCTTCGCTATATCTAGGCTGACCGCTAAAGCCTCACCCCGGCTCTCGATGGCTTGCGCCCATCGGTTAGTGAGATACACTAGGAGGTCACCGGTAGAGCGACGGTGGCGAAAACCGTACTGTCGGTCGCTCAGTAGATCGTTTCCCTCAAGGTATCTCAGGAGCTGTGTGTTAATCACACGCTCCATCACCTTCGAGAGCAGCGAGGTGATAGCGATAGGCCTATAGTTGGACGGATCTGTCCTGTCGCCTTTCTTAGGCACAGGATGCACGAATGCAGTCTTCCACGAAGCCGGGAAGAACTGTAAGTCACCTTTGACCATTGCCATCTTTAGGCAATAGACAGTAAACACCCCTCCTAAAAAGGGAACAGTACATTCTAACCAGATGTACAGCTATAACTACTAACTAGTCGTTACAATACCAGGCGCTCGTTATATTCTAACAAGTCGAGCACTTACGCGTACCCTGAAGGGATCATTGTCACTTGCGGTGGCACAATGGGGCCAACTCCACACGCAACGCCACCGAACTGCTTAGTTTTCACATTAATATCTGAGAGACACTCACATACGACCTTTTAAAATAAATACATACGCTTTTGTCCAATGAGATAAATATAGATAGCAGTCCACCATTTCCTTCATACCCCTCTCCTGTCATTAAAACTTTCCCTCCTGAGGCTGTGGATTGAGCTCCCTGCTGTGATTTTCCCAAGTAACTACAATGTGGGGTTCTCAAGAAGGGCATTACAAGGTTTTTATAGGACCCCTTGACGCCCCTAGTGTTGCATACGTCCATTGACTGCGGAAACCGCTTCCCATAAGGTCTGCCATCTACGTGGATAAAAAAACCTATCCTTCTTCAAGACATGGGCAATTCCATCGGCATATTATATTCTGTGCGGTCGACCTGCCCTCTATATTATTATATGTATATTTGATTCGTAATTTGCTTATTGCGCATTCTTCCTATGTTCCCAAATTAACATAGGATACCTTTTCCAATTTTCGTCACTAGATTCTCTCTCAAGTCACACCGACCCTCCTATATCTGTATATCTCTTTCTATCAACCAATCTTACTCCACGTACTATTCAGTTCTTTCAACTATGCTGACTCTCGTGGTTTTTCTGCTATACCTAATTTTACTATTATACAGGATGTATTTTTGAGACAGGGCAGTAAGGGTAGGTACCTTATCAAGTTACTAATGCCATTTTGAATAGCCTGGTACGTCTTTAGGCACCGAATAATCTGTTCATTTTCTCCACAATCTTTCTCCTTATAATAACTCCTCACATCTCCCTAGGCTCGATAACAAACCACCCAAGTCGTATAGGTACGTTAACTCTGACACTAATTCTACAATTATATTATAACAATAACCCTCAGTAGTAAAAACAATTTTATTATAATGTTTACTTTATATGGGCCGTCAGTGTACTGGATCGACCTTTTAATGACAATGATAACTGCTAAGGACATCGGCCATTTTCCGCACACTAGTAAACAAGAGACAGAACTTAAGGTACAAAAAAATTCATATTTTTTTATAATATCTATACTATCATAATATAATTGTAAAGTGGTCGTGTCTGTACATTGGAGATATTTAAAAAAAAATACTTGGGTTATGTTATGTTAACGATACTGAACACGAAAATATTTTTTTTGAATTTCCTGTCTGTTTGTCTGTTTGTCCGCGATGGACGCAGAAACTACTGGACGGATTTTGATGCGGTTTTTTTTTGTTAGAAAGGGCTTACTCAGACTTAAAATCTTACATTTGTTTGATCGCAATCGGTTGAGTAGAACCGAAGATATGAGCAAAGGTCGCGTTAACCGAGATGCACGCGGGCGGAGCCGCGGGCAGAAGGCTAGTATTTAAATAAAAGAGGCTTTGTATAAGAATTATAGAAATACGGAACCACTTTACTATTTCGAACAATTATATTTTGACTTACAATGTTTTGTAATTTTTAGTAGTAATTTGATAATGTTTGCGTTCTTGATTGCGGCCTGTTTGACGTTGACCTTACTAACAAAGGAAATTCACTCGTCTCCTTCTCAAGTAGAATTCTAGGAATTTAATATTGTATTTGGTTCATTATTTTCTACTGAGTAACGCAGCGCTTCGCCTGTTTATACAATAGCCTGATAAAATATATGGTTGTATATAGTAGATCTATTATAAAAAATATAATTTACACTCAACCGTTTTGGAGTCACCGGCACACCACAGAAAAGACAAAAACATCTGCAATAAGGAAACGAAGATCCTCAGACAGCAACCGAATGACAAAAACAATCATGTCATCACAATAACGACACTAAATCCCCCGGATTTCATTCCAATTATATTTCCACATCGACAAAAGGAAGGAGCACCATTATTTGTACGGAATCCAAATTATAACGGATAATAAATAAAACAGATGGAAATGGAACAGCTGTAGATTTATACGGGCCCTGAGTGGACGTAAGATTAATAAGGGACCATTGTGCGAATGACGCGGTTGTCATGGTGAAGTTGTAACGATCCATTTGGTGAACCCTAAAAGGTACAAATGAGTACAATAGGGTACAATCTAGAGGAGTGTACCGGAGTGACTGGGTTGTCTGTTTTTGGCAAAGTTTTGTTGTTTTTTTGTTACGTCTGTGTAATTTATGTACATGTGTATCTGGAGTGGCGTGATCCGCGAATCTTGTTCGCCTAAGTAATTACTTTGGAAAAGTTTGGGGCTCGTGTTACGAAAATAGAAGCTTTGTAATCCTCTAATGCGTTATCGGACAGGTAAGTAGATATACCATTATTTTAAAAAGTTACGTACAACTGATGTGACAGTCTACAAAGTTTCATTTAAAAATAGGCCAACATAAAATGGAAGATATACGTAAGGGAACAAAAATATATAAGTTCTAATTATTTTGCAGGCTTTTGTATAAAGCAGCGTTAATCTTTAACCACTAATAAGACCATCATAGAAATAAACTATATAACAAGTCTAGTGCCGTGTTGGTTCCCAGTGATGTAGAATAGGACCACCCCATCTCTTCCTGTGGGTGTCGTAGAAGGCGACTAAGGGATAGGGCTGTTCTGCATTCGACAGTAAACATACAGCCCATGACAAAGTGCCCGCTAGACGGTAATAGGCTCGGCCCCTATTACGTGGGACCGAAGATCATAGTTGACGAAATGTGGGTGATAATACACCACTGCCTACCCCTTCAGGAATTAACAGGTGTCGGTAAAATGTATGTATAAAAGAAGCTAAGGTTAAACTGTAACTTGATGGTTACTACATAAAGTTGCCAGTAAAAGATCACATAATATGTATGTATAATAATTGGTCAAATTATCTGATACTCGTAAAGTTGAAAAATACGTCGAACGTAGACCACACACTAATAACTTGACCAACACACCAAGTTTGACAAATTATTTAATTAATTATTTACCGGACACATACATTACCTAGAAATTATAAAACTATTAACTGTTACCATATAATTCGTCCCATAAGAACCAAAGGAGCGTATCGCCATTTTGCTAACTTTACAGGAGAGCTAAAAAACTGTGCAAATACCACTATTCTCAACTTTGAAGTACTATATTATACATTAAATAACAGGTAATCGAGAAAACTAAAATGCCTTAATATGGATTAGTTATTAGAGAGTTAACATAGCAAAAAACTAATAAATAATGTTTTGAAATATATTAAATATTGATGGTTTTTCAAAAAGTGCCAGGCTTACGTTTTTTTGGCTCTTATTATTTGCACACATTTTTTAAAATAATAGGAGCCAAAAAACGTAAGCCTGGCCTAACTATATAGCTAAGCCTAGTTTAACTAACTTTGAAGCATTTTTGGGAAGAGAAAAACAATAGGTACGTTTATAAATCTTTATTATCAAGAATGGCACAATACAATACACAATGTTACTTTAGGAAGTAGTTGTTAGGTGGCGTCTACTCAAGTTCTTCATCATCCGTAGAACCAACTTTAAAATTACGATAAAAATCGTGGTATTGTGTGGGAATGATGCCCTGTCTGCATAAGTCTTGCAAATCTGCATACTTTTCAGCCGATATTGGTAATGACCCACTATATGCATTTTTTAGTACGATTTTATCTACAGCCATCCTCTTGCCTCGTCTCAATACTTTTATTTTTTTTAAATCAGAGTCATCGTAGTCATATTTGAAATATATATATATTTTATACCACTTAGTTGGCAGACAAGCACACGGCCCACCTGATGGGAAGCGGTCACCTTGGCCTATGGACGCATGCAACACCAGGGGCGTCACACTCACGCTGCCGACCCTGAAGAAACCTTCTAATGCCCTTCTTGAAGAACCCCATATTGTAGTCGCTTGGGAAAACCACCGCAGGGAGTTCATTTCACAGCCTGAGTGTGCGTGGGATGAAATGCCTTTCAAACCGCACAGTGCGTACCGTTTCCGGACGCAATGTGTGAGGATGAATTCCCTGCCTGTGGCGAGAGGTGCGATGATAGAATGTAGCTGTTGGCATCCTGTCAAACAGTTCTTCTGAGCACAAACCATTGTATAGACGGTAAAACACACATAGTGAGGCAAAGTCTCTTCTGAGACTGAGAGGTTCCACATCGCCTGCGAGTATGGGATTGCCGACGAGCCTCAACGCCCGTCTTTGTACCGAGTCAAAGGGGTCAAGCTGGCATGCAGGTGCCCCAGCAAAAGGTGACAGCAGTACTCCATGTGGGGCCAAACCTGCGCCTTATAAAGGATGAGTCGTTGCCCCGCAGTGAAGTACTGCTTCGCCCTGTTGAGCACCCCAAGCTTCTTTGCTGCCAGCTTCACCTTGTCTTCTAAATGACTACGGTATTGGACGTCGCTGGAGATATCGATACCAAGAATCCCGATACTCGAGGAAATGGTAAGCGGTGTGCCCAGGAATTGCGGTGCTACAGTGAATGGAGTTTTCTTAGCGGTGAATACACATACTTGTGTCTTAGAGGGGTTGAATTGGACTAAATTTAGTCTGCCCCAATCGGATACTCTAGATAACGTAGTCTCGATTTCAGACACAAGTTGTTCGCGACTTTCCTCTACTTCGGGCTGAGGGATATTTGCACGGCCCGAGTAACAAGCGTCTCCAGTACTGTCGTCCGCATAGCAATGAATGGAGTCATCCGACAGCATGTCATTGATATGCAGCAGAAACAGGGTTGGAGACAACACGGAGCCTTGTGGGACACCAGCGTTTATGTCCATGCGATCCGAGCAGCTGCCGTCAACGACGGCTTGGATACTTCTGTTGGACAAAAAGCTGGCAATATATGTTTAGTGTCTTCCTTTCTATATTGCAACCACTTTATTTTAAGCCAATTTACAGGGTTTCCTTCAGTGTCTATCTTAGCATTCTTAACTAAGATATTTTTTAGGTCTTTTATATCAATAAAATCTTCATTTGCCATTTCGAAAACTTCATACGGAAATTTTCGGGAAGCTGTCCTTATCCCTACTATCCCTACTAATATTATAAATGTGAAAGTAACTCTGCTGGACATAGGCCTCCCCTATAGATCTCCAATAGGACCGGTTGGAAGCGGCTCGCATCCAGCGCGTTCCCGCGGCCTTAATGAGGTCGTCTGTCCACCTTGTGGGTGGACGTCCTACGCTGCGCTTGCCGATACGTGGCCTCCACTCGAGGACTTTTCGACCCCATCGGTCATCAGTCCTCCGTGCTATGTGCCCTGCCCACTGCCATTTCAACATAGATCTATAGGGGAGGCCTATGTCCAGCAGTGGACTTCCTATGGCTGAAATGATGATGATGATGATGATGAAAGTAACTCTGTGTGTCTGTCTGTCTGTCTGTCTGTCACGCCCAAACCACTGTGCCGATTTTGATGAAATTTGGTATAGGGGTAGATTAGACCTCGAGAAAGGACATAGGCTATGTTTGGTCGCGATAACCGACATCCACGCGGGCGGAGCCGCGGGCAAAAGCTAGTAATCGTATAAAAACCGGAAGGGTGAAAGATTGGAATATTTTTTTTAGCCTGTTCGATAGTGTTCGATAGTTTATCGGGGGTAACTTTTAAGAACCATTTGAACGTAATTGCAATCAAAATCTACTGAAGACCAGAGTATAACATGTTAATGTTACTGCCAAAGTAACGTAATTGATTTTACGTTGTATTGGCAGTCAGTTGAATAATAGATATTCAATTCTAAATAAGTTCAAATTGACGTAAACGTTTATACGTTCAAATGGCTCTTAATTATAATTTAAAACTCGCTTATTTTTTTATGCTATAGGAACGTATAAGTTGTTACGTTGTTATCGTCGTAAAGAAAATATACTTTTTTCTCATACGTTACAATGGAACTCTAAAACTATTGACTATACGAATACGTCCTTTTGGCACATGGTGTAGGACCACTTAGACAACGTATTTATGAAATAAAAAAAAATCGAGATTTTGATGATACGCTCCTTTGGTTCTTATGGGATGATATATAACTATCTAATAATTGCCGTAGAAATAGGCTTATTGAAGCAATCGATTGTTTATTTTAATCATTATCAATATTAATGTCTGGTTTAGTAAATAACCATAAGTACGTGATTTAGTTTATTTCATAACTAAGTACCTAGTTTGATTGTTTAGATTCGCACAGGTACACAACATAACACAGCATTTCGTCATTTCAGATATTTGTATAGTGAGTAATTGAGAATATCTTATCTAAGTACCTATGTTTCATAAATCTTGGTAGAATTTCACTCAAATTTGTATATGGCTGACGAGGGGAATTACCTCTATCGAACTGCATGAGCGACTGGTGTAGTAAAGCGGATCCCAGACTCCGAGATGAAAGCTTCGGATGCGACTGGGATTAAAACGCTAGGATGAAGAAGAACTACATGAGCAATAGTTCGAGAATCCGCGATCAGGTCTCTAGTGTTGTGAATGTATAGAAGCATACCTAGGTACCAAATACAGCAGACGGTGCCCTACGCTGCCATCTAACTATTATCAGAAAGTTATTCACAATTATTTAGCTTTTGATAATATATGACGGAGTGACTCCAGAGAGATTAAATTTGTCTTCAGTAGTTACATGAGGCTGGTATGCATAATTCACAGCCTGGGAAATGAGGATAGAATTAGTAGCACCTACCCAATAAATAATATCTTCAAACGATTATAGCTACAATAAACATTGATTACTTATAAAAATAGCACATAAAGAGATGAACAGCTACTCAACTCGTTAAGTATGATTGTATGTCTGTGTATTGTGTGCTCAGTGGGAACTCTGACGTCACACCAAATTGCCCATCGTTAAAGCCTACAGGGGGTGTAATGATATCTACGAGTATAGAAAGTACTCACTATACAATCTAGTTGTGGAAAGATACTCGTGCCATTTTATTGTAATGGCCCGAAAGACGACTCGTTAGTGATGATTAATTGTAATGGATCTTGGGTAATACATATTTCGTTTCGTGAAAAATATGTAGTTTGGTCCTAGATATAATTATCTTGCTTAATATTACTAGACCAAGACCTGGCATTCAAACCAAAAATCTGTCCTTTTTTTACTGATTACCGACTTAAATCTACTACAACTAAAATCAACTAGAAAATTATCAAATGGAGCAGTGCAGCAAGATCCTCTATCGGTTCCTCTCATTGCTGAAATCAGCTGTCAGCCTACATTAGGACGGTGCAGGGTTCTAAAAATAATATTTCACATTCTTTATAATAGATAAAACGTCTTAGAAGCATACAAATGCCTTGAAGAATGACGTAGTGGAGTGAACGGACGGCGCGTCCCATTTCTATGGCTTTGTGTGTCATTTTATGTGAATTGACATGCGAGCGCCGTGTGGAAGCTTAATATAGTACACGACCTTAAGGCCACTGAACTGCCTGTGCTGGGTACACGAAGGTACCTGCTCATCTATGTCAGTCACTTCATTGACTTTATTTTAATCAAAGACTTGGATTTTATGAAATCTGTAGGTGATTAAGAATCGACCTCGTGAGAATTCAAAGGCAAAAATAAGGGATATAGAAATTATTCCGAACATTTGTGCGGTAGTCGAAATTTTGCTGTAGAAACCAGCAAGAAAAAAAAACCAAAGAAAAGATAAGGAAATAGTATAAATATTCATTACAATCAACCTTCAACCAAAATAAAAAGTAAATTAAGATAAAGACTGGAAATAAATAAAGAATTCTGTAAAGCGAATAGCTGAGTGCCTGCGAAAATGGCGGCGCGCCTCGCTTATGTCGAAAGTTTTATTTAGAAAGGGTAGTAAATCTCCACAAATTACCTCCGCTGGACATCTCCGCGAGAGCGCGGTTCCTAACGATGGAAAAATTACCATCCGTGAACACGCATATAGCCAATCAAAAACAAATAAAACTATAAGGCCTCACGACAGACACATTTGGCAAGTTCTATTCAAGAAAAACATTTTGGAAAATACACAAAATTAATTAAATACACTTAGGTTGGCATCCGAAGGGATTTCCGCACGCCAAAAGGGCTGGGAAACCTAAACGTGGTGCACTTTGGCAATGGAAGTGCCTGCACAGCTTTTTGGGGTAGACATGCTAGATAATATTATGGGATCACACGTTGGTTGAAATCCTATTTTGCGTTAATATAACATTATATAACAATTTACAAACAGCATTAAGTGGATGTATGGCTTTATTCGGTAGCGGTTCATCATCACCACCTGCGAAACCGTAGCCGACAAAACAGGAAAAATCAAAAGAAAACGATAATAGGAAGCTCTGTGACTACTTTCTATAAAGCCCAATTGGAAATGGGAACAACACAAATGGAAAATAAGCACTACTAGGAGAATAAAAGGGTAACAAAAAATATGAACAATATTTGACTCACTCTTCAAAACACTGAACGCGTTATTAAAATTAAGTTTACACAGGAATATAAAGGAAATTATAGAAGTGTCTGAAGAAAAGCCTCTAGGCTAGATCCTTTATTGTTTGTTGCTCGAGTTCATAATGTTCAATTTAACAAGCCTTCTTGCCTCTACACAAAGGAAAATTAAATATAATGTTAATAGGCGAAAAAAAACAAGAGACCTTGTTTTTTTGATAACGGGGGTGGAAAAGAATGGATGTGGTATGTGCGCCCACATATACATGACTCCTTTAATATGGCATATCACGGAATATACAATCGATTAGATGCTTTTAAACCCCACTAAATCCCACACACATATTATGACCGATCACGTCACACAAAATAACTTATTTTTTTAGTTTATTTTTTTTAACAGAGAACGAGCCCTTTGTTGAATGTTAGTTACTAGCCAATCGAGTTGCGAATCATGCTCAATATATTAACAGTAATGTGGTACACAAGGGATAGATGCGAAGCTCTTCTTGTTGATTTGTTTATTTCGTCTGTATAATGAACCAAACCGTCAATTAAATCACATTTACTTCCATATAAGTTGCTGTTGGTTCGCACAATAGATTGACACATCGCCAACTGCCCGGATCCGCGCGGTGAATCCCTTCAAGCGCGCGCGACTCCATTCCACAGGCTTAGCGAGTGACGAAAAGCCTTCGCAGAATGTTCTATGATCAAAATTTTTACTTGTCAAATGTAATTTAAGTATATTTTGCCTGTAAACGATCCTCCATTTTGATATGGTAATATTTTGTCTGTCAACGTTGATCGAATCTGATGACATCCAGCTTCCAAGGGGATGGTATTTTGAGTTGGTATCCTTGTTTCTTTTTCTGTTATTAATTGTAATAAGAATCAACGTCGATACTTGGATATCGAGGATGCATCTTGTCATAAGAACAGACAGAGAACCGGCAAAATAGGTAACTACAAAGAATTTTAAATTTAATATTTTGATCTTGAATTATTCAGATTTATAAGTCGGTAACAGAAATAGCTGTTATCGATCAAACCACTCACAGTGCCTAGCTATTATTTAATAAATAAGATTATGTATAACGTGATAGGAGATGTACAGTAATGAGTATTCTATGTACGACTATGTAATGTATAGTACATTACATAGGTACGAATATTCTCGTATTATATTATCCATCGAATACACGGATCGTTCTTGAGACGTGTGTTGAAACTGAATAAGGTATATGTTGTTCCCGACTTCTACTTACTTAAAGAAAGTCCCACACACATTTTTACCTTACCAGACCTGTGGAAAGTGCCCACAAAAGCCTTAGAATGACGTTATCCCTCACCATAACTGAATTACTTTCAAAGTGTGATCCTAAAATCTATCCTCATGGCAGAAACATCAAAATCCGGCGTCGGCTGATGTATATCCTGTCAATACGTCGGTGTTTTTCCTCGTGAAACATTTTCCCTATACACAGAGGGATTAGATTCCCCAGAGCCCCTCGCTATTAATGCGTAACGGGGGAATAAATCCCTATTTGTTGTCGCTTCCTTAGTGCAACGATTTCCTTATATTTGTATCAAATAATTTTGTTATCAGGGAAATAAATTATTTAATCTTGATATTGTATGATTTCCTTATTTGCCATGTTTTAAATATTTACGCCTTTTGCCTACAACCGAAAGGTTTCCCAGAGCTGTATTAACTTTTCGGTGACTTATAGTCGGAGAGCTTATTACCATAATGCAAAAGAAGTTCATATACTCGTAGAAGAGAAATTGGTTCTATATCAGTGCAAGATTTGAGATTCACAAACTAACATACAAACATTGCTAGTTAAATAGAAACTTATAAAAATCCACAAATGTTTTCTTGTCTGAGTTTTGATTATATAGTTATTTTACGATTCGCTATCAAAAGTTATTATAGCACTGAACGAACACTAATATATTCTTTGGAAGTACAAGTGCCCAATAAAACAGCTGGAACATCAGTAAGTACATAAAATAAGTCCAATTAGTTAATTACGTTAATGTAATAGGAATATAGTGGGTTTAGTAACCAGCGGCTAATAGGTCACAAGTTTAGTATTAGTGACGTGAATATGGTTTCAATACGCACGTACGTCAATACGATGTTACAAGGCTTCTTAGGTTAGCTTACGATTTACTCCTAGCAACATTCATATTTGGTAACTCTATAAGGATAGGCAACCTCACAAAAACTCTTCTCGTCGTCGGTTTTTGGAATATTAAATCAAAATTTTTGAGACAAGCCCATTTTGTCACAAGGTTGGGCAAAGGATTTCCCTAAATCTGTTCACCTCTCTCCTCATATGATGACTGTATAATGCTGTAAATAATACAGTTTATAATTTTTTTTTTATCATAATACGTATACAGTATTTTATATATATATCGAAAAAATGAATATTACATTGCTTATATTTGGACAGTGCACGCCTAAACCTTTATTAATTCAAGTTCACTAATTCATGGGCATTTTAAACAATTTTATTGCATAATGAATTACAGTACGCATATTTTAATTCATTATGCAATCGTTTACAATGACCGTGTAATGCGTTATATACCAAAATTGTATCGAAAATGTATGTTTATTTTTTTTAAATGTAGTAAGTAAGTAAGTAACCGGTTGACGGCATAAAGCTCATCTACTATTATCATCGATATCACCTCAATGTGGCTCCTGGCTGCATCCGAGGCTTTCACCTCGGAACCCATAATTGGATAGAAAACATTAACCCCGGATATTGGATAGAAAACATGTTGTAAATTTTAAGTGTTAAGGCCTGCCTATTAGTAGACATACAGGCGTGAAAATACATATGTATGAAGGTATCGCAGGGATACAAACATTAACAGAAATAACGTGCTATCAAATCATTAGATAAGATCAGTAATCACAATCAGTATCGATCCGTGAAACTCACTGTACGCTTTGCTCACGTGTGTAAGTTGTGGGTTGTGGGCACACCCACGCTGGACTGCTGGCCAGCTAGTAAATACATCGATATTCGTAAAAAAAATGTCGGCGTCATTGAAATTCTTAAAAAGGAATCTGAAGAAAAATGAATTCTAGAAATCATCTGACTTTATCGAGCCTTAAGATAATAAGCGTCCGGTTCATAAGAGCTTAATCCCAAAATGTCTGATATCGGTATGACTGAGTCTCACAATGACTTAATAATAAGATTAAGTATGATACACTTCTGTACCTTTCTTTACCGCCCTCTCTTGCCCACAGTGAACGACACCGCACTAGTGAATATTGACAGTTCTATAGTTGCACATTTTCATAGATAAAGGTGGGCGTTTCCGTCTACAACTCACGAAT